>CM056208.1:22627530-23827530 GCA_029692085.1 Gymnothorax javanicus | reverse complement strand
TTTTTTGGCTATAATATGAATCTGATTGCTTACTTGGCAGCTGGCTGGCATCCATTCACTCTTTGTGAACTTTTTGAAGAAACAAAACTGGGCTGAGTATAGAGGGACATGCCTAGTCTTGCCTACAATATACTGCATACTGTGGCAGTATTTCCCATAATTGTGTTCATGACATACTGACCTGTGACAAGCAGCAGACTCTTTCTTGTTTGACCGAAATCTCTACTTGCTCCATTGACAACCCAATGCTCCTGATGCTGACATTTTCAAAATGGCTTATAGGCAAGACCAACCCGCGCAAACACATGCCTGGAGCACCTGTGTCACTCTGACGCATCAGTGGATTTCAGTGTTTTTTGTTTTTTTTTTTTACGAAAAATTTGGGAATTAAACTTTACTTACTTATTTATGCACTCACTCACTTACTTATTAATCAATTGAGATACTCATGTACCTCATATCCCCTTGTTTGTCTGTTTCAGCTAAATTGCCCTTCAAAACTACTCACTCAGCAGTGAATGATGTGCTTTGGCATTGATCCCAATGACTGTGGGATCATGTTCAGTGATGGCTTGTGCTTAATGTGATTGATTGAATTACCCCATGCTAACCTTTGAAAAGTCCATGACAGGTTTTAGTGTGTCCGTTTAAGTTTGGATGTGTGTTTGTCTGTGTGTTTAATTAGAGCATAAGTTTATCTTCATTTGAAGCGAAGGCAACTAGAAAGCCTGACGGTTCTCGGTTTGAGTTAATCTCAAAGGATTTCTGTGTTTTGAAGAAGATAAAATACACTATTTCCTGATTTTTATTTCCTCTCTGTCAGAATGAACCCTTGTGTAAATCACTTATGAGTGTTAATTTATATTGTCCTAACCTCTCTTTTCTATATCCTGGGTGATGTATGAATGTTGCAGCTGTTGGCTATACTAATAAAGGGGTCCTCATATGAAGCAGACAGCTAATATGGTTTTACATGTGTTACAGTCAGATTGTGAAACTAGTCATTTCATTAAATGACTGAAAATTTTGGGTCATTTTGTGAGATGACTGAAATCTAAGAGAAGATAAGATTAACCTTATTGAACCCCATGGGGTAATTTGTCCTCTGCATTTAACCCATCCTATAGTTAGGAGCAGTGGGCAGCCACAGAGCAGTGCCCAGGGACAAACTCCAGTTCTCAATCCAGTTCCTTGGTCAGGGTTACTGGTAGGAGTGTTCCTGTAATGCATGCTTTTCTGGGTGGAGGAAGCCGGAATAAACCCACGCAAACATGGATAGAACATGCAAACTCCACACAGAAAGGCCCCAGGCCGGATTAGGACCCACAACCATCTTCCTGTAATGCATGCTTTTCTGGGTGGAGGAAACCAGAATAAACCCACGCAAACATGGAGAGAAAATGCAAACTCCACACAGAAAGGCCCCAGGCCGGATTAGGACCCACGACCATCTTGCTGTGAGGCAGCAGTGCTAACCACTGTGCCATCGTGACGCCCATCTAGCGCTAGTGGGGCTGGTTTCAAAAAGATAGACTCTGATCTAGGGTTAGACACAAGCAGTAGTCAGACTTCAGATAGACGTCTAAATTCAGCCATTTCACAAAGCAGTTTAGTTCTTGACTATCTTAAGTAGGGCTACTGTACATTGAATTCTGGGTAAATTAAGACCTTTTTCAAGTGGAAAAAAAGGGCCGCATCTAGCTGCTCAGCCCCAGCAGAAAACTTCTGTCTCCTTGAAGAATTCAATACATACAAAGAAATTTTACTCAGGAAATTCAATGAGGAGCGTAACAATAACAAAAAAAACCTGATGTGTAAAAAAAAAAAAATTGCCGCTACCGTAAATAGTGTAAATCCTACAGATGAGAGAACCCATCAAATGGGTTGCTGCGGTCTCTAAAAACTCTTTCCCTTCTCATTGCTCTCTCCATTTTGATGTTTACAAACCATAAAATATGTCATGTTATTCTTTCTTTCTTGTATTCCTGTTTTTTTCTTGAGTATCACTGGTCAGAAGGTGTAACTGATTGGTTACCATGGTAACATAGGTCTTAAGCCCAAGTTAGCCTGGGGGTGAGGTGTCTAATTTTTTTTGACGTTAACTTAGTCAGTCTTTATTTTTGTGATCGGTCTAACTTGCATTAGACCAATCTATGAGCAAATTTCAGACTGGTCTAACCCTATAGACCAATCTAAAATATCTTTGTGAAACCAGCCCATGATTTCATGAAATGACTGAAATTTTTCAAGAAAACACCATGAATTTGCCATGTAGAAGTCAACATGGGTTTTGTCCGGGAGGTTCCATCAAAAATAATCATTGTTTAATCTTTTTCAGTCTTGAATATTGGCACCAGTGGGTAAAAGCCTGTATGTCACGTTCAAAATATATACTTTATCACAGTGCAAGTGACATGCATGACCATGTACATCAACATTAGTGTCACTGATTCTTTGTCCCTTCAGAAAGGAAGAGTGTTTTTCGGGAATCCACAGGAAATATTCCACTGGGGAAGCAAAAGCTGATTAGCTGAGAGGGTTGTGTTGGCTATGTCCGAGTACAATATGTAAAAAAATGTGAGCTAGTGCATGTAATTGAGGGTGCAGCACATTAAGCGAATAAATAATGTATTTTGTAATGGATGTTTTACCATCGTCCGTTTGAGCGTATGAAAGATCACTTTGGCCTGTCCCTTATTTAAGCGGGTCAGACCCCCACACACACATCCTCCCCCAGAGTAGCCCTGCTATACAGCCATATGCTGGTGTTTATAATGCGTTTACCAAGCACATTAATGTAACGGACAGGAAGGCACTAAGATGGCCTATATAACATATATAACACTGAGCCAACCCTGTATACATGGTCTGCTAGTGTTGTTTCACCAGCTTTAATTCCAGGGTTGTTTATATATATTTTTTGAGCTTACCTTGTTGGTATTACAGACCTTCTTTACACTTAAATTACAGTTAAATGGCTTCATCCACCAGAACTATTTCTAAAGATACCGTTGCCTGCTTCTTATTACAATGTTACCGGTGCGTGATGTTACTAGTTGAACAGTCCACAAATGATAAAAACTATATATTGCAACATCTGAAGAAATGAAAAGGATAAACTTAATAATAAAAAAAACTTGCTAAAACTTAGCGTAAACTCTTATTAAGATCAGACGGAATGGCTCCCCCCTGGGTTGTTATCTGCAGCCACAGCTATTGAGTGGCATTCCTCCTGCTGAGGAAGGACCTGAGATTCAAGAGCAGAAGATAGTCAGGGTTTACATGACTGAAGAGCAGATATGAAAATATATAATAAAATGATTCACACAGCTAGCAATCCTGGAGGCTGGGTAGAGGAAATAACTTATTTATCAAACAGTTTTATCCTTATGCATCATGTACAGTCCCAGTGCCAGGGAAATGTGCCACTTCTACAGTATTCACTTTCAGAGCAAACATGGAATTGGGCACCAGCGCAAACTATGACTCACTCACAACCAATGACAGGAGAGTTGTGTGCAGTTAATATTGTGTATAAGCTTGCGTTGTACCACAGCAGGGGCATACACCAATGTGCCAAAACTTCATGACCGATGACAGACAAAGACAATACATTTGATTATGTAGTAACTACGGCACATGTCAAGGTTTATGTTTGACAATGAACGAACACTCGGTTCTTGCCATCGACATGTTGGATACTGGAGAAAAGAGCAGACATGAAGACCCGAGCAGCCTTGACAATGAAGGGTTAAATCGTTATGGCCAGAGAAGGCTTATGAGGTGCCCCCAGTCAGCAGAGATGAGTACCTCCCAATATTGGTTTGCGGAACCACAAACTTGTAACAGGGTGTTGGACTCCCAAGGTTCATCAATGCACGAGGGCAACAAGGGCTCCCCCATCAGGTCAAAACTGGCAATGGGGCTACTGTGGTACAGGTCACCACAAATTTCAATGATGTTTACAGGAGGAATATCTCATAGCACGCTGTGCATTATACATAGCTGCGTATGGGGCTGCATAGCCGGAGACCCGTCACAGCGCCCAGAATTCAGAATTATAAGGTAAAACTGTTGTCTGGGCTGTACTTAGTGCCGCACATTAGCATTAGCAATCGTTTTTTCCCAGGTCGCTTATCTCTTCTCTGTCCCCATCTCTCCTCATCTCTTAGAGCAGCTGCTCTTCACAGATGGACAGGCCACAACCAGATATTAGCATCGCTATCTGATAAGCGGCTGCTCTGGTTTTGAGTGTGATGATAAAGCACTTCATTTTATGCAGATTCATCGTTCCTCTGTGATCTCCATCACCAAATTCCACCGTCTAATAGTCTCCTGTTATCATTGTCTCTTTTTTTTGTTCCTGGTGGGCCGATGTTGAATCGACTTTGTCCTATCCTGTCTGTGTGGCTGACCGAGTGACTAAACAATTAATTAATGTTATATTAGATGGTATCTTCTGTAGCTTGCTAGTGTGGATTCCGTGTTATCTACATTTACCAACAGCAGAGATTTTGTTGGTCAGAGAGGAATCATTTGGAGTTGATACTAGGGGTTAAGGCTCAATGACATTTAGTAGAGCTTGCATAACCTGAACAGTGTGATTACAAATTTAGTGGTTTGCCATTTATGATTCAGCAAGTAGATAGTGCCAAAAATGACTTTAAAGTTTCTATTCATTTATTTATTTGGACAGACATATGTTGACAGCCCTCAGAATTCACTCTCGATTTGAGCGAAACCTTTGTCAATTTTTTATGGATCAAAAAAAAAAAAAACCAATTGTGAAGAAAGTATTACAGTTGCAGCCTTAATAATATTCTTAATTAACTTCCATTCATCTTTTTTGGCCTTTTTTTCCCTGTTTTTTTTTTTTTTTTTTTTTTTTCTGGCGACAGACTGAGCACGCCTCCACTGCAGCATTGTTTTCCACAATTTCCAGCATGGCCATTGGCAATAAATTAATATTAGCTTATTCATTTTATTGGCTTATTTCTGCCATTAATGTCTCTGTGTGTTGCAGCTAATCCAATGGCCTGAAAACCCACTGTTACGTACAGTCCCTTTTGATCAGGGGCGGCCAAACCTGACTGCCCTCGTCTTGTTTCACTGCGTTTTTCCTCTGTCTGACTTTGTCGATCGCGGTCACACACGTTACTTATGGGTCTGAAAAACAGGTGGGATGGCATGTTTTTGGCCGGGGTGAAAGAAGGCTTGAAGGTCAGTTTGTCTTCCCCTGCCAGTTTATATTGAGTTTTGTGGAAGGAGGCCGGTGAGGAGTGTGCCAGGAATGATGAGCAGGGCTTTGGAGTAAAGTAAGGGTAGGGAAAGTGCAGGCCCAAAATACTAATGAGTTTTACTCACCTGGCGTCCTCCTCGGCCTGTATCAATGCCTTCCCCCCATCAGAGTAGACTAAACAAGATGCTTTGAAATTAACTAACGGTTCTGTGTTTTGAGGAGTTATTTTGTGAGCCCCAATGTCAAGACTATGGGTGAGGTGACACAGTGTAGATCTGGCCTGCAAATCCTCATAAATCCCACTGATCATATTCTCTCTCTCTCTCTCTCTCTCTCTCTCTCTCTCTCTCTCTCTCTCTCTCTCTGAATATCAATTTTTAATATCAAATTGCTTCTTCTAACATGACATTTTTAAGTACATATTGCTACAGCATGATCACATTTGATTGATCAACAAAGTGATAAAAGTAAACATGAATGTGATAATATAACATAGCTAGTTTGTACTAGTGCTTATAGTAATTGCAATAATGCTAATAACAGTAAATATAGTAACATTGTTAAAAAATACTATTATCTATATCTCTATCACTTTTCTCTATCCCCTAACTCTATCACTTTTTGTGTGTTTATGTCTCTCTCTCTCTCGCTGCTATTTATTTAATTATTTATTTTTGTGCTGATTTGTGCTGGTTGCTTCAGTAAATTCCCCAGAGCTAAAAACCCTCCTCCACCTACCATACCAGCCTCCAGATGAAAATGTTGAGATCAAAGGTGCAGTGGTTCTACAGATTAATGCTCAGACATTGATTGGAACAGAGGGTAACTTAGAGCTGTGTGTTAACCCCAGTCTCTACCACTAGCTGCTGTTTCTGTTCACCTAAACTGTGTTTCTGTTGTAAATAGGGGGAACGCCGGGCAGAAGGCCCTGTGGTTGTTCATTCTCATTCATATGGTTTAATGCTCCTCCCTTTAGCAGATTTATTGTATGTAAAAACATCATTATAGAAAGATGTAAAGCATCAGTTCATTCCATCCCTTGGAGCAGATTGCTGAGCTCTCAGACCATCTTTTTTAAGTTTATCGGCATGACTGCCCCCAGTAAGCCAGCTTGCAATTGGGAAACAGGCAAATGTCGCAAAATTGTCCTCTGACATGGACTATATATGCCATATCACGCCGCACAATGAGGCATGTAATAAACTTGTGCGATTAAATCCCCATCTCAGCAAAGCCATTTTCCCGCTGCATATATTGTGCATTTACGTGCTCCGCGGCTCAGGGAAGAGCCATAGAATCCGCAGACCACACCTTCTGAAACGAGAAAATGTGCCTTTGCCGTTTCATTTTTTAAATCTTTTTTTATTGAGTTTGTTACATTGCTGTGGAGGGAAATGCTTGACTTTCCTGCTGCAAATGTGCTTCATTTGGAAGAAATGGCTATGGGTTGTCACATGTCTTCTCTATGGGTCACACTGCATGCAGCTTGCCCAGTGGACACCAAGGGGGTGGTTTTACATTGTACCTGAGTGTGTTATACTACTATACCAAAGTTGTATTAGCTAATTTGCTGCACAGTTTTTTGTCCATTTATAGCCTTTACAATTCCAAATTATTCAGACAGTGGCTGTTTCTGTGATTGGCTCTCTACTCCAGCCGACTTGATTTGATTTCAATGAATGAGGTTCAAGTAGTATCATATTGCTTTAATGTATGGGTCCATATCCTGGGAACTATGTCAGATTTTCAGCCCTGTCTTAAACCCTGTCATTGTCCCAATATTTATGGACTGCGCTGCATTGGAACTTTATGTATTGAAATCTGAATCATCTTTTCTCACATCTGAATGTGAATCATCACATTCCTTCCCGACGAATGATTTTCAAGTGAATTTTCGTTTAATGACCCCTCCTCGGGCCTCATTAGGTAATGCGCTTCACTGTCAGGGTCAGGGTCTTGTTCTGTTTAAAACATGCATCTCAGAGTGGCAAAAAAATCCAAAACACAACCCAAAGTGAAGACAGGCTTTTGATGCCCTTGCTTCTTTTTGACATTCCAGTTGTTTTCTTGTTTGTACCTGCCTGTGACACTGGCCTTTAAAATGTGTGGAAAAATTCAAAAGTGTTAATGAAATGAGGAGTACATTTATGTGCTTATTTGTTTGTTTGTTTGTTTTTGTTTTGTTGTGGTTGGCACTGTCGTACTTGAACTAGCGAGCCCTTCAAAACTGATTGAAAGGGTATGATTGTTATTTATGCGGCAGACGCGCTTACATGGACAATTTGAATGGGTTGATTTAATATACGGTGTGTTCCTCAGTCTAAACCTCCCTGAAGCATTGAGACGGTGACTTGTCTTGACAGGCAGGAAACAAATACACAACGCTGGATGGTTCCAGGTGTGAATCGCGGGTATAGCGCTGCATATTTGAGCAAGCCGCTGATGTTCTGAGCCGCAAATTATGAAACGCCAAGTTTCTCGGGTGACTGCTCAGCTGTGCGGGAATAAGGTGTAAAATGTAAACATCGTAAGTGTCCTGTGCATTTGGGCATTACTGTTGCGCAAATAAATCATAATCCTGATCTCTAGTGTCCCCTGCAGGACATTGATGAGTGCGCATGCAGGTTTCATTTATAACTCCTCGACAATGCCAAACCGGTCAGCCCCCTCCGGATTTGAGAGGATGGTCTGAGGCCGTTGACGTAATGCAGTATTGACAGGGCGCAGTTTGAGCTGTGATTAAACAATCAGTATTCACTCTTTGCCCTCCCTCTCTGCGCAGTGGCTCTACAGTTGAGAGATGGGAGCTGAACCCACATAGTGTCCACAGATGGCTCTGTTTTAACCACATTTGTCCCAGTAATGCAGCACTCGTATTTAATCAGATGACAAGTAAGCCTGCTGAATGATGATGTCATGTAACATGTTATTTAACACATGGGCATCTGACATGATTGTGGCTGGCTTGTTTGGGTGATTACCAGATAAATAATTTATTTGCACGCATTTGCTTTCTGCTTTTCAGTTATTGTTTTTGTTTTTTTCTGGTTAATGAATGGAAGGAGAGGATAGCTAAGACAGGATGTAAACAAACGGTCTGTTAATAGGAAGTCTCTCAGTTGGCTAATTATTTTTGTCCCTAGTCTTCATTTTAGCAAACATATGATAAGACCTGAATTTGAACTACTACTGTGTTATGCCGTCTTGATAACTTCCCACAAACTATCAAGTTTTGTATTCTGTGTAATTACAAAAAAATCTACTGGTCGCATTTATTCACAATTATACACTTGTTTTTTGTGTAAAAAAAAAGAAAAAACAAAAAACTGCAATTTATGGATTTTTTTTTTTTTTTACTTTATTGAAGACCATTTTGAGGATCAAGAGTGACATAATTGCGCAGAGGGCATGAAAGAAAGGATGAAGATGGGCTATTTAACTATAACATATTTTCACACAAATGGTGTGAAAAATGGTGCTTACTATTGTGTTTTTGGAATCGTTGTATAGCACAGATAGCCAACCTCACCCAGAAAGGGCCGGCATGGGTGTAGGTTTTCATTCCAGCAGGGCAAGAGCTTTAGCAAAGACCCCAGGGGCTCTATTTTTGTTCCTTCACAAACGAAAGCCCATGTGGCAGTCACATTATTCACAAATTAATTTGTCCCAAATGGCATGTTTATCGCCTTCACCCAGGTTGGTAGTTTCTTGCTCTGCAATAAAGGTGTTTGAACAACGCTTTAGGGGGTGGGTCACTGAATACAACTGGCACAATGCAAGTTTTGTGCCACCGACCTTGTTTGCATTTTGACTCACGCTGACCATCTTTTAAAGCAGACTCTGTCAATCTATGATAGTTTATTGGGACTGTATCCCAGCCAGTGGAGCTGTTTGTGGATAAACACATATTGTTCATATCACTTTCATTCTCTTCTTATTTGTCACCTTTGTTAATTACCCTATAAATAATGCCTTCAAAATGGTGAAGGGAGCAGGGTGATTGGGTGTTTAAACACATGAATATTTTCCGTGTGTTGGGGGAAATACAAATAATTAACTTCAGGCTCACCCTTGTTTTAATATTATGAGTGCCATTTTGTATACGGTTTAAATCGCCCACGTCTTTTCATAGAAAACACATTACCAGGTGATTCATTCACTTTCCCCTCAAACCCTCCACATCCTGCATTAGGGAGGCGGCTATGTCCTCTTCTGGCGAAAGGGGCTCACTGTTGGATATACACACCACCAGTGCAGATAAAAGGAGTACTAGTAACTAGCTAACAATATAAAAACATATTTAGAAACTTACTGTTCTCACATCCTGAGTCTTTCTGAATTATTGTAACCATGGATTTGCGGTCCGAGTCCGCGTCCGTAGAGATTTTCTTACTGCAAATCTTATCCGATCCTTTTGATATTTCACGCGCGCGTTGATAGTGGTTAGAGGATGAAGCATATCGATTTTGGTTGAGTTTCGTTGTGCAGTGTCTGGAATATTCCTGAAAAACAGACAAAAAATTTCCCATTGGACAGAATGGGAGTTGGGTTTTCAGAGCTAGAGTGGGTGATGTCACACCTAGAGTGGGAACTGGGAGCAGAGTGGCTGAAAAAAATACTTTTTATATTGCTATAACTTCCACCAATTTTAATCCCTCTTCATTAAATTTAAAAAAAAAACATAGGAAAATTTGTTGTTGTCGCAGCAGTATAATTTTTTTAGCACAGAACTGCATAGTTTTGGCTCAGGGAACAATCAAAGGACATGAAGCACGTCAAATTTATCTATCTTTCCCATTCAAAAATCACCCAAATTTTTTTGGGAGAACAGCAAACAGACAGACTTTTTAGATCGCTGTAATTCCAACATTATATCACTCAGAGAAATAAAAAAGACATCCACACACTCAGCAAAGTCTCTTGCCTTGAATGATGTGGCTATATTGGTGACAGGACAAACGTTTTTTGCGTATAAAGGAGTTTGAGGTGTGCACGAACAAGTATTCCTTTGATTGAGTGACTCAGCGATTTTCTGCGCATGGGGAACCAGTCCTGGCATGGCCCTCTGTGATTGGGTGATTCGATATCTAACAGCTCAGCTGAGTTTCCATTGAGATGATTTGCTTAGAATAGGGCCGTGTTCGAAATGTACACTTGCCCACTATGTAGGGCATTATATTGTGAATGTTCTACATTGAAAACAATATAAAGACAATGATTGAGTGAGTGGACAAGTATGCATTATGTGCGTCTTCATCAGAACGAAGTTAAATTAGCCAGCGATTTTGCGGTGTTTGAAATTCGCCCGATGGTACGAATTCCCAATTTTAAAAAGTTAACCTAGCTAATTTTCCAGGCTGTTTATTTTTACTGGCAGGTCTAAGCTAATTCGCCACTATTTTAAAATGTTGCTTTCTTAGTCAAACAATCAAATGCAAAGAAACGTTCGATAGAAATGTAACGTTAAAAAGAGAAACATATGTTAATGAATGCAAATGCCACTGTTTGCTGCCTACCTTAAATGGAACTACTGCTTAGCAAAAGTAGTATTTGCCTAATGCAATGTTTATTAGCAAACATTATGTCTTCACTAATTACAATACAGGCCCGCTAAGTCATCAGCATCTGTTCGCCAGTGTTACCATTAAGATAAGCTAAACCTATGAGGAATATTCGCGCAGATAACGTTATGGCTTTCTGTCCACTGGCAGCCACTGCTGGAAACAGGAGCTCTATTCCCCGTAGCTCTTTGCATAGCGCATCAGCAAACGCAGATATGTATTTAGTCTGTTAATATTGAAATGAATATTTGAAATATTCTCAATCCTTCACAACTTTGTCTCATATTGTATGTTTTGTTGTATGTTTCTTGTAAAAAAGAAAAAAAAAATCATATTAACAAATCAAATGGCCTGTCATGCCATATATAATGTACGAAGAATAATGAGTGAATGAATAAATGAAGTAATTTTATTTGCATCAAGAAAACTTACAAAGGACTAATGTGGAATCACAATGAAATACAGTTGAAATAAGATTTGTACTGTTTTGCAATTGTTGTGGTAACTGGTTTCAATGATGGTTTTTATGGCTTGAGTTTGTGCGTGCGAGTGGGCTTTTTTTTTTTTTTAACATACGTTCCGGTCCGATCCATAACCTGTCTGTACAGATGTTGATGCCAGCGGACATGGAGCTGCTCTATTTATGCACGCAGTTACACTATTCTAACACTAGATGGGACTCCCGGATCAGTTATTCTATCCCCAGATGGAGTGTCCAGGGGTACTATGGATTTGAGGTCATCGCGCATCCGCGTCTGCAGAGATTTTCTTGTGAACGCTCTACAGCAGGGGTCCCCAATCTTTCCCAGAAAGGGCCAATGTGGGTGCAGGCTTTCAATGCAACCAAACAGCTACAGAACTGATCCTACTAATCAGGCTTACTAGCAAAGAGTCCAGGGGATGATTAGTATTATCAGCTGTGTAATTGTTTGGTTGCAATGAAAGCCTGCACCCACACTGGCCCTTTCTGGGAAAGATTGGGGAGCCCTGCTCTACAGACTGCAATTCTTAACCGATCCTTTTGATATTTCACATACACTTTGATAGTGGTTTAAGGATGAAGCCTATCAATTGTGGTTGAGTTTCATTAATCAGTCTGATATTAATGAGCAAATTGGGCAGAAAAATGGATATTTAGCACACATGGTTTGTACGTTTTTTGTTTTTGAGATCCCAACAGCTAAATGGGGTATACAAGTGTAGCACATGATATGTTGTTGCCAATATGTTGGGTTTCCTCTTGTCAAGGTAATTCTGCCCCCCCTGGGGCACCCCCAAATGTATGAAAAATTGGCTAAAATCTATATTTTTGATAATAACTATTTTGTTTTTGGGATCCCCACCTCCAAATGGGGTATATAAATGCAGCATATGAAACATTGTTGACAATATGTTCGATTTCCCTCATGCAGGGGTAGTTCTGGCCCACCTGGGGGGCCCCCCAATGTCAGCAAAATTGATAAAAATCTAGGTTTCAATAACAATTATTTTGTTCTTGACATCCCCTCCCTTACATGGGGTACAGAAATGTAGCATATGTTAAGATGTTCAAAATATGCAGGGTGTCCCTCGTGTGGGATTGTCCTCCCTTCACCCTTTTTCCTAACCCCCCCTCCCAATGTACGTTGCATAAAAATAGGCATAATCTATATTTTTAATAATGACATTTTTGCCCTTGACATCCCCAACCATACATGGATTACAGAAAAGTAAGATATGTTAAGATATTCAAATTATATTGAATTGCCCTCATGTAAAGGTAGTCCTTGCCCCCTGACCGCAAATCCATAGTAACCCTGGACACTCCGTCTGGGGATACAATATTGCCTTTTTGTGAGAAAAAGTCAGTATCTAGTTTCTTACAGAAATACAGTGTCACATGTTTTTTTCAGTCTTTTCCTTTTAGTTAATTACCGTTCTCTTCCCCACTCCTCTTGTTTCCTAGCATGTTTCCGCGTCTGTTCTCCATCCTGTATTAGTCTAGTCATTTGTTATAAGTTGGCTTGTCAGGGCCCTTCCTTGCTGGATTATGTTGTTCTCTTCATGGTTCCTTGCCTGTGTATCAGTCAGAGTCACTCCCTTCCTCCATCATTGGTAATTATATTCTTGAACACAAGTAACTATTTGTTATCCCCAGCCACAAAGTGGATGGGGATATAGGAATGAGTGTTGCCTTGCACGTATCCATCCGTCCATCTGTCAAGCTTCTTCTCTGGGACTGAACTTCCACACTGTTCAATGTTTCTCATTATTTTATAATGTAGATGTGTATTTTCATACTTCTGTCCATTGTCTCTCTGTCCCTCCACCGCATTTTGTTTCCAGCCTAGATATGAGGTATCCTATTCTTTTCCAGGCCAGAACTCCTAAGCTGTTCAATTTTTCTCAATGAAATTCAATATATAGCGACATCTTATTGTATAGATAAAATATACTTATGTCAATCCACCTGTCCATCTGTCCTTCCCTCCACCACAGTTTGTTTCTAGGCCAGATATTATCCATCCCATGGCTGGGGATATGAGCATTTCATGCTTGTTAGGATTGTCTCCCTGCAGCTGCGGCTCTCAGAGTGGCCGGGTCCTCCGTTCCCCTCGGCTGTTTACCCGGTTAACGGAGATCTCTAATTGCCCACCACCTCGGCTCGCCTAGCTCCTCTGATCCTGTTTGCCTGTTGCCTGACCCAGACTGACATCGACAACTCTTCTGCCCAGCTCCGAATGTTTGTGTTCTTCTTTTCCCTTGTTGCCAAGTTCGGCTATTGATCTTCGTTAACACTTAATCTGTGGTCTGCACCTGGTTCCCTCTCTAAAGTTTGTGACTCTTACATAATTCCAGCTGGCTCCCATGTCCATTGATTGCCATTAGCTGCACTGCTGCTGGCAGCAATGTCACTGAGGCTGCTTGAGGTTGATCCTGAATAGTACCGGCTATTTAGGGCACTGAAACTACAACCCCAATTCCTAAATAGTTGGGACAAAGTGTAAATTGTGAATAAAATCAAAACGCAATGACTTTCAAATCACACCAGCCAGTATTTTTTTTTCACAATAGAACAGAGATAACGTCGCAAATGTTGAAACTGAGAAATTTTACAATTTTTTCCACAAAATGAGCTCATTTCAAATTTGATGGCTGCTACAGGTCTTAAAAAAGTTGGGACAGGGGCCTGTTTACCATGGTGTAGCATCCCCTCTTCTTTTTAACACAGAGTGGAGGCATCTGGGCATTGAGGAGACAAGTTTCTTGAGTTTGGCCATTGGAATTTGATCCCGCTCTTGTTTAATACAGGCTTCCAGCTGCTGGAGAGTTTTGGGTCTCCTTTGACAGACTTTTCGTTTAATTATGCGCCAAATGTTCTCAGTCTTTGAAAGATCAGAACTGCAGGCAGGCCAGTTCAGCACACGGACTCTTCTACTACGAGGCTATAATAGCTGTAATAATATAATAATAGCTGTTGTAATAGCTGCAGTATGTGGTTTTGCATTGTCCTGCTGAAATACACAAGGCCTTCCCTGGAATAGATGTCGTCTGGAGGGGGGCATATGTTGCTCTAAAACCTTTATATACCTTTCAGCATTCATGGTGCTTTTTCAGACACGCAAGTGTCCCACACCATATGCACTAATGCATCCCCATACGATCAGAGATGCTGACTTTTGAACTGAACGCTGATGACAGGAGGGGTGGTCTTTTCCTCTTTAGCCCAGAGGACACAACGCCCATGATTTACAACAAGAATGTCAAATTTGGACTCGTCTGACCACAGGACACTTTGCCACTTTGCTACAGACCATTTTAAATGAGCCTTGGCCCACAGAACACGGCAGCGCTTCTGGACCATGCTCAACAATGGCTTCTTTTTTGCATAATAGAGTTTTAAGTGGCATCTGTGGATGGCACGGCGGACTGTGTTTACAGACAGTGGTTTCCTGAAGTATTCCTGGGCCAATTTAGTAATGTCAATGACAGAATCATGCCGGTGAGTGATGCAGTGGTGTCTGAGGGCCCGAAGATCACGGGCATCCAATACAGGTCTTTGGCCTTGTCCCTTATGCACAGAGATTTTTCCAGTTTCTCTGAATCTTTTGATGATGTTTTGCACTGTTGATGATGAGACCTTCAAAGCCTTTGCAATTTGACGTTGAGGAACATTGTTTCTAAAGTATTCCACATTTTTTTTACGCAAGCCTTCACAGGTTGGAGAGCCTCTGGCCATCTTTACTTCTGAGAGACCCAGCCTCTCTAAGACAGCTCTTTTATAGCCAATCATGTTCCACACTTGATGCCAGTTAACTTAATTACTTGCTAAATTTTCTTTCTGCTGATTCTCTTATATTTTAATTACTTTTTCAGCCCTTTTTTTGCCTGTATCCCAACTTTTTTGAGACCTTTTGCAGCCAGAAAATTTGAAATAAGCTCATTTTGTGGATAAAAATGTAAAATGTCTCAGTTTCAACATTTGAAGTGTTATCTATGTTCTGTTGTAAACAACATATTGGCTCATGTGATCTGAAAGTCATTGCATTTTGATTTTATTCACAATTTACACTTCGTCCCAACTATTTCGGAATTGGGGTTGTACTTTTTAACTAAGAATGCTTTGATTGTATTTCTCAAAGCTGTCAGGTTTTGAGAAATGGACAATGTATGTACAGAGAAATGTACTTATTGAACAGGTCAGCTATGGCCTCTAAAAAAACTGACCTTACGTCACCCAACGATTTCATCCGTAGGGATGTTTTGGCTGTGTTTCTGCAACCTGGTAAGGAGCAAATGTATCACAGCATTAGACGAATTAGCTAAACTAGCAAAGCTGACGCCAGCTGTAAACAGGCTGAGGGATGGATTAGTAGGGAAAGGAGGTTGGGAGATGAATATAAGAAAATAACGCTGGTGTGTGGAAAGGAACAATATCTCTTTAACTCAAATAAACTGCTTTCAATGGTAATTATGACATTTACACTCTCAAAACACTAGAAGACTTGCTTCTGAGGTACTCAATACTCGCCTCCATGGCTCAAAATACCATTATGAATGGATTGTTGATTATAGTTTACTGTCACCTTAACTGTAATGTATTTTTAGATGACTCCTAACATTTCACTGTGAGTCATACTGTTGCTCCCTTTCTATAAATCCTCATAGTCAGTTTTCAGTGAAGGTAGTTGCTTAGAATGAGTCAAAGGCTTAAATATTGCTAATTGATGATCTGAAGCCCCACCAGACAGGACTAGTCACATATTGTGGCTCTCTGAGGCGTGTTTCTTGAACTCCAGTGTTGAAAAGGAACCTTTGAGTGAGACGCGTTTATAATTACTCACGAGGAATAAAACAAATTATAGCTCTGCATTACAGGGATAAAATTATACCTTTCACTACCATATTTCTGTCAGGAACGGTCAATGAGGATATTAAGCAAATTTTACTCATTAAAACATGATAAAGACACTTGCTAATTAGAATTAACACATTGGTAATAAATTGTAAGACTCTTGTCTTTTTTTTTTTTTAAGATTATTTTTTGAGGATTTTCCCTTTATTAGATAGTATTTTGTGGAGAGAGACAGGAAAGGTGGGATAAGAGTAGGGATGACATGCAGCAAATGGCCCGAGCTGGAATCGAACCCAGGCCGCCGCGGGAAGGACTCAGCCTTATGTGGTGCGCGGACTTAAGCCGATGTGCCACCGGAGCGCCCCTCATCTTTTTAATTAGAGTAGAAGAATAGTTCCTTAAATTTATCTTTTAGTATTTGTTGCATTTGGGCATGGCTATTTTTAAACACCTGAGAATCCATTGGATATTACACTTCCCATCATTTTAAAAAGTCCTGCTTGTTGATGTTGATAGGAATGACCCAACTCCTGTCTAATGGGAAAAACACTTGTTTATCACCATTTTTCTCTCCATTATTTGTCATTATCTTTATAAATTCAAAATCAGCCATTTATGTCACATACGTACACTCTGCTGTTGAAAGGATTGGAATCAATTCCAATAAATTGGAAGAAACATAAACCCAGAACATAAATTCAAACTCTGAGAGGACCTCAAGGATAGGAAATTTGGAAATTTGCAAAACAGTGGTTAAATGATGGTGGGTACTTTAATGAGAAACAGAGAAATATTGATGGAAGAGGCTGTTGTTGTTGTTGTTGTTGTTGTTGTTGTTGTTGTTAATGGTCCCAATCATGTCTTTCTGATTCAAAGGTCACTCAGTAGAGGGCACAATCCCACCAAAACGACAATTTCAAGATTCATTTTAAGTTAAGTTTTATAATTATAATTGAAATAATTCTGTGGAGACTCTCACATATAAAATCAAAAAATTTAGAAAAAACTCTCTACTTCTGATGTAGATGGGCAAATCTTTGATGTTGAAAAATCTCTAAAATAATCAATACTTTGTTACAATTATACAATTATTGTAGCCCCCACATGAAGTCGGGCGGCTACTATGGATTTATGCTTGTCTCTGCCGCTGCCGCCGCCGTGTCCGTCAACACTTCCTTGTGGACGCTGCACAGGCTGTAATTTTTGACCAATTACTTTCATATTTGGTATGGATTTGTGTTATACTTCACTTATGACACCTATCAATTTCGGTTGCCATGGCAACAATATTAGCCAAATAATGTCCAAATTTGTGCTGAAACATGGACACTTCTTTGTGGATGCTGTACAGGCTGTAACTTTTGACCGATTCCTTTCATATTTGGTATTGACATGTGTTATACTTAAGTTATGACACCTATCAATTTTGGTTAGCATGGCCACAGTATTGGCCAAATAATGCGCAAAAAAGGGGAGAAGCGGGCTTTCGGGGGCTACATCCATGCGGTCACGGCCGACCGGACTGTCTAGTTAGTCTACGGCATTGGATTGATTTGATTTGCAACATCAATAGCAAATTGATTTGAAGTTTAGCTCTTGGGATATCGCCAAAAAACTATTTTATGTCTTTACAATGTTTCGTCATAACAGACGTTGAACTCTCATTGGAAAACTATTATTTTATTTCTTTGTTAATATGTCAATAAACTGTTTCAACCTGAGTTGACTATTTTAAATCAAGTTAAAATTTCTTCAAATTTCAAGTTGGAGAAATTACAAACCTAATAGACATAAAATGATAAATTCATTAACTAGCAGTTAATTTTCTTGTGTTCTTCAACTACTACAGGTGTACCAAGGTGTTACAAACGGTGGACTAATGCCACCCTGATACTTGCATGATTTTTGTTCCCGCAATGCCACGCAATGCGTTGTGGCAATGATTAAAGTATTCAGGAACGAGCATGAGAAGTGTGTGAAGGGTGCGGGGGTGCGTGCCATGTCGTAGAGAGAATTTTGAAATGTTCAAAAATGCGGCACGCATTCGGCACGCAATGTTCGTGCCATGTGCGTGCCACCTGCATGAACCATGCGTGAACACTACGCAAACTCGGCGCGAACACTGCCAACGGTGCATGTCAATGCGTGCCGTGTTAGGGTGTTGTCACGAGTTGTTCACGTGATCATGGAACGCCCAGCTCACTCATAGTTCGCGCACGTCACGAACCATTTGCGCATGGCAGGAACTTCTCACGAAGAGTTCACACATTGTTCGCGCATAGTTCAAATTTTTGGCCGCGCATTGCGTAGACAGTGCGTAACTTATGCATGTATAGTGCACGAACAGTGCGCAACCAAGGCTCCGCAGCGTACTGCCGAAATGACAACGCATTGAGCGGCATTGCGGGGACGAAAATCGTGCAAGTGTCAGGGTGGCATAATAGGAGTTTTGATACTACCTTTTAATCATGTTTCAGTGCCGAGCAATTACAATGCCAAAAAGTTCAAAAGGCGCTTTGAGTAGAAAGAAAATGTTCTCTGAGAATATAGGACAGGTTGTGCTCCCAGGCTGAAGTTTAATGTATATTTATGACTTAAAACTTTGAATGCATTTTTCACTGATTTATATTTTTGTGAAAGTCAGTTTGTCAGCTGCTAATAAAGGGTGTGGTGATAAGATATGAAGGAATATAACAGAACCTGCCCAGTAGAAAGTCTATATTCTTAGAATTATTTCAGTAATCATTGTTCTTTGCAAGAAGATTGTGCTGTTGTGGACTAGAAAGCATAGCTTTTTTTATCCCCACACTGATGTTGATCATATGAACCCTCTCTATCAGAGTAAAAAGGTGCACCAGGATCTGCTTCCTGCTTCTTTATATCAATCCCCACAAACATCCAGGACAATTTGTATGTCTATCCATTACCTAACCCACCATTCATCCCTTGCCAGGGTTGCAGGTGGCCAGTACCTATCCCAGCATGCTTTGGTAAATGGTGGGACACACCCTGGATTGGTCACCAATCCAAGGTGGTTGATAGTTGGGGAAAATTGCATTCTCGGCCAATTCTGAAGACTTAAATGCAGTAACTGCTGCTATGAGGCCATGCTTGGTGCAATGAAACTATCCAGCTTGCTAAAAGACACATTGATTTTTTTTTTTTTTTGATAATTTAAATTTTCTGCTCCCGTTTGGCATCCCTGCATGCAATATCCCTGGAAATTTAGTCATCATTAATGAGCGACTCATGGCTATATTGCTTTGTTGTCCCTGAAAATAGTCTGTTTTTTTAATAAATAGTGCATGTTGCATACACTAAATGTGTAAACTGTTTTGTGTGCGTGTGTGTGTGTGTGTGTGAGTGTGTGTATGTTTTAGTGTGGCTAAAGTGGTGCATGTGCGTAAATTACACAGTACCTGTCAAAAGTTTGGACATACATTTAAAAAAAAAAACATGTTAAATAAAGAAATAAGTACTCTTTGTTTTGCAAAAAAAAAAAATCTAATTCTCAAATCAAACAAACTAACCAGCATTTATTATCAAATTTGCTGAGGATATTCATCTATTTTTTTTTTTTTCTTTACTAGGACAGTTACATGGCTATAATGAGTTTGCAGCTTAGTGGCCGTCTAAGTTCCCAAAAATGTGCTGCACTTGTGGCTGTTTGCTTCTCATTGACCTTTTTGCCCAATGAATCCCAAAAAAGCTTAGAAAATGGAAGGAGCTTGTTTGTCTTTTGCCTTTGCAAAATATGGCTTCTTTGAAAATGTCAAAATATTGGACGCTATTCAAACAAGTAGATAATTGTATCTCCCTAACGGTGATAGTCGGGAGATATGGTTTAGTTCCGGGGCCGCCGCCGCAGAGATTTTATGTTCCAGGCTCTGAAAGCCACAATTATTACAGGAATGTTTTCAAATTTTACACAGGCAAAGATATATATATATATATGACAATGCTCAAGACCAATTTTCGTCAATTTCGGACGTCCAATATGGCTGCCGACGGCCATTTTGTCCGGGCTCTGGAAGCCACAATTATTACAAGAATGTTTTCAAAATTTCACACAGGCAAAGATATATATATGACAATGCTCAAGACCGATTTACGTCCATTTTGGACGTCCAATATGGCTGCCAGCGGCCATTTTGTCCGAAATTTTTTATGTTCCGGGCTCTGGAAGCCACAATTATTACAGGAATGTTTTCAAATTTTACACAAGCGAAGATATATATATGTATATATACATATACATATATATATATATTTGACAATGCTCAAGACCGATTTTCATCAATTTCGGACTTCCAATATGGCTGCTGGCGGCCATTTTGTTCGAAATTTGGGAATCGGGGAGATAAACGACTCGTTCCCTGTGGCAACCGAGTTATCTAGTTCTCTTTTAAATTCTGACTGTCGACCTCTTACCAGATTCCATCTGAGATTATATAGGGAAGTAAAGCTGTTTGAATTTCTCTCACAGAGTGCTGTGACATTAGCAAAGTCTGTCCAAACATTTTTCTATAGCTGTACATTAAGGTAACATTTGAGATGCATACTGACTTACTGCATTGTGGTTACATTTATGAATACCCAGAACCTGCACTTTTTAAAGCCTAATTTTCGGGCATGAGTTTTTGAGCCAGGCAGCGGGACCTCTGGCGCTGTGGTCATACTGGTTCATGCTGATCGATTTGGTCTGAAGCAACCAATCAGAATAACCATGCAGCACGAGCTCCAAATGAGAGAGAGAGAGAGAGAAAAGAGAGAGACAGCTGTCTTCATCACTCAATTTTCCACCCCATTTTCCTGGAGCATAATTTACAGAAATACGAGTGTTCAGCACTTAAAAATATACTTTCCAACATTACTTCTCCATAAATCTGTGAAATTCACTGCATCCCGCAAATGATGTTCTAGTCCAGTTATTTTCGGGGACATTAGCATTTCTCTGTCTCAATTATTCTGTATACATGAGTAAGAAACAGCCAGTCATAACTATTGACGATTTAAAAAAAAAAATACAAAGATTTCTTACTTTTTTCAATCCTGAATTATTCTTCTTCTCCTTCTCCTCGTTCTTCTTCTCTTGTATTGATTATCTGCACTGTAAACCCTGACAAGTGTGGTGAACTCAAATGTTTTGTGGAAACGGATCACCTCAAAAAAATTCAGTATGCCAACTTAATGATTTTGTGTTTACAGCACTTAAAAAAGTAAAAAATAACTTTACCTTATTTTCTTTAAGTTCTTTCCACACAATGCAATTAAGTTGGCTTACAGAATTTTTTTTTGAGGTAATTGGTTTCCACAGAACATTTGAGTTCACCACACTATCAGGGTTTACAGAGTGTACCGAATGGTCATGAACATTGTCTTTGTAATATTCACCAGAATACTTGGAACACTGTCGATAGCACCCATTATAGTGTTGTGTCCAGTCACCATCAGGGCATGTGTCAACCGTACCTCATGCAGCTAAGAATATTAACCTGAGATCGATCACGTGCAATCTGTATGGTGTCGCTCACAGAGCTAAAAAAAAACACTAGAGTGGACAACGTCATTGGCTGAACCAACCAGAAAACGTGAGACGCGTCCGCCATGTTATGTAAGGAATTGGCAGGGGAATTCTGCAATCAAATGCTGTACATGTGCATATGCGACCAGATAAAATTAAATGAAAAACACTGAATTTCTTTCACAATAAAAATATTATGTAGGATAAGTGATAAATCTGTTAGTTGCACTATCATCAGCATAAAGTTCACTTTTATTTTTTATGTATGCTCATATACAAACTTCACCTAGGTTAATATACCCTTAGAATCTTACGTCATGTAAAAATCATCAACATAATCTTTGTATTCCACCTCTAAACTACCTTGGTCGCAGGTTTCTCACAGTGCCATGTGGGACGCTATCCTTCGGTAAGATGGCGGACGCAAATCTTGCCAAAAATGGCCTCGTGTCCACTCTAGTGTTTTCTTAAGCTCTGTGGCATCTTTTATGTGGAAAGAGAGGGACGGTGCTCTTTCTGCGACCGGGTGCAGTCCACACATTCCCAGTGCGCCGACCTCTCTGATGCTCCGCTGGAGTTGGTCGACTCAGATTCCTATTACTCTTGGTGGGGAGCACAATAGCAGTCCGGGATCACTGTGCTGCAACTGATTGACTGAGGCTTGCTCGGAAACTGCTTTATGAAGCCTTCCCTTTCCGCAATTTAAAATGCCAGTGCCTGCTGTTTCACAGTCTGACAACTCAATGTGGGCCATTTCCTTTTATTTTTTTCTCAGTGTGGTTTGTCATGCTTCCTACACATGTGGCTTATCCCAGTCAGATCTGCCAGTCTTTCTCTCAGTTTCCCTGAGAGTGCTTCGCACTTTCATTCTCTTTCCTCTTAAAAATGTGTTTCGCTGCTTGGCCATTTAGTAGGACTGCCCCAGCGTGCCGGTTTTTATATGTTGGAAGGCAGAATGGGTAGATCATTTTGTGTGTGTGTGTGTGTATGCGTGTGTGAGCTGTGTATATGTGTGTGTGTGTGTGTGTGTGTGTGTGTGTGTGCGCATTGTTTATTTCTTCCCAGTGGTATTTTTGTCATTCCTTGTGATCTCTAAACTCAGTCAGAGCTGTGATCTATTATCAGGGCCAAGATTAATGCAGGAAGGCCATAATAGCTCACCAGGGCTTTTATTAGCTCGGGTATGCATCTTTGTTACATCTGTGTTCTCACTAATCTCATTTATGAGCTGCATTCATTCATACGGGGGATGTTATTGCATTTATTATTTTATACAGGTCTATTAAAGCAGTGTGTAAAAGATGACTTATTTCTCTGAGAATCAGTTTCTTTTATGCCTGAAAATACAGTCTTTTCCCACAGAGGAGGGGCTGGTATGAACTCTAAACTGAACTCCACATTCTCCATTTAATCTGCAGTCTGCCGCTATGCACGGTACTCTGGCGACTCCTACATGGAGTTTGAAGGCATCGATCTGGGCGCTGTCACCAACATCTCTGTGAGGTTTAAAAGCCAAGCGAACGAAGGGACCATTCTTTATGCCGATCCGGGTATGGTCTCCAGTGAGGAGGACTTCTTCATTAGACTCTTCATCCAAAGTGGAGTGCTGCAGGTAATGGCTTGCGTTCTCTACACAACATCTTAATAATTGAGTGTCTCCTCTTGTATTTCGGTCCGGTGGTATTTTCCGGGGTTATCTTTTATTTCCGCTCTTGGTTTTCGAATGCGAGCGAACATCACCATTTCTCAGGCCTAAGCTAGCTAGCTCTGATCACTTGAAGGGTTCCCGCCACGACTGACCCATCCACGAATACTGTGCTTATTTACGCCAAGTGGCGTCATGCTAGTTTTCCCAATACATGTCAGGACAGATTTTCAGCACCCCATGCTGGCTGGTATTCTGACAAATTATGACGCTTTGTCAGAAAATGCTACCACCACGCAAAACGACCACAGAGTCTGTGTTTTAGCCTTAATATGAAAATAAAATACTCTTGTTTATTCTTCACTCTCTAGAAATGGAGATATGTTTATTTGGTTGTCGACATTTTTCAAGGGGAAAATCCGTGACAACCAGGAAGCGCATGGTATTTGTGGATGGGTCAATTGCAGTGCCGACATTTTTGGTGTGAACCCAAATTTCTTAAACCTGGGCAAAGTATGAGCCCAAATATGAGGGTTCTCTCAAACAGATGTGAAGACTATAAGGGGGACGTTCTGAGCAGAAAAGACTGGAGCCCATAGGGACATGATGGATCAATCTTGGTATCTTGAGTCCTTGGTTGTGGAACAATGACCCTGTTAAATTTTGTGTACGCTTGTGTACGTTTGTACTTGCTTACATTCTGTACATACACTGTACATTGCAGAACATACATGCAATCCATTAGTCTCAAAAGTGCTAGCAATGACCCCGTTAAATTGTGTGCATGCTTATGTATGTTTGCGCTTGCTTACGTTCTGTACATACACTGTACATTGCAGAACATGCATGCAATCCATTAGTCTCAAATGTGCTAGGGACAGCTGCACTCTTTAGACCCAGATCTCTCCAGAAGATTTTTTTCATCTAAAATTGAGGAGTGCAGATCCAAATAAAGAAGAAATTACACTGTTGCAAGCTTCATGAAGCATGCACACATTCATTCATACACACACATGCACACCCACAAAACTCATTCATATTTTTGTGTGGTCATTAACTCACACATTCTCGCTGCCATCATCAAGTATAAAATGAACATTGATTTGAGTAAAATGAAATGGAGGGTAAATGAAGGATGCTAAATGATCTCATTGTGCGGAGAGCAGCAGAGCCATTAGGTGGGAGGAAAGCTGACGTCGGCTTGGCTCTGCATATTTGCCTGGCTCCGCTACTTCAGCTCCACAATGTGGCTGATTGTTCGCTCCGCCGTGATTGGTCAGTGATTGACCAATCAGCCAGTACTCACCCGGCGCAGGTGGTGATAGCCAGAGTTCTACTGACTGGATTCTCACAGCGTCCATTGATAATTTATTTATTCATTGGTTTTTCTACTTATCTTAGGACATGTAATGTGGTCTTTAAAATGTCCTTTGTTAGTTCAACAGTAAATGGCCCTTTCCTTATTCAGCTCTTACAAAGCTAACATAATTACTAGATACCAAACCATTTTGTCAAAAGTCTCCATGCTTAGATACATAAACTGAATATGATTTTTATTTTGGTTTTAGTTGGATGGCAGCAGTGCTCAACGTTCCTCATTTGAATCATCGAGATTCGAACGGCAACAAGGCTGTCTCGCAAAGGCTGTCTAGCCTTTTTTCAGTTGAAATGCTGCCATGAAAGTGTACCTCTGCTTTTTTTATTCATAATGGATGCAATAATGATTTTTTCATTATGGAATATTATTCTTTTAATGTTTTATGGGATACAGTAAAGCGAACAACCTACACTGAATAACATTAGCCTACATTTGGCTAGATCAAACATCTGCTGAGACATCCTGCTAAATTATTTAAAATGCAGTTTGTTAGCTCTGTATGTGAGCAAAAGGAATAAACACAGTTTATAGTTTGCATGCGTGTTTGCGTGTGTGTTTGTGTGTATACATGTCAATGAGCCAAAACATTATGACCACTTGCACTGTATGCTGTTGGTCCTCCGTATTCTTTGAAAACAGCTCAGTCAAACTGAAAACCACATGAATGCCTGGACTCAGGGTTTCATGGCAGAATATTCCCCAGGGCATCACACCAACTATACCAGCTCGCCTTCTTCCCACAGCTAGACAGCTAACACATACCCAGCTGATGTACATGATGTGAAAAAAACATATCATTAGACCAGGAAAACTTCTTCCATTCTGACACTGTTGTGTTCATTGTAAGCACTTTTGAAGATGAACTATACAAACCCCAATTCCAGTGAAGTTGGGATGTTGTGTTAAACGTCAATAAGCACAGAATACAATGATTTGCAAATCCTTTTCAACCTATATTCACTTGTTCCTTTTATACCTAATCATGACACTCACCTGTTTCCGATTAACCTGTTCACCTGTGGAATGTTCCAAACAGGTGTTTTTTGAGCATTCCTCAACTTTCCCAGTCTTTTTTTTTTTTTGGCCCTGTCCCAGCCTTTTTGGAACATGTTGCAGGCATCAAATTCAAAATGAGTGAATATTTCCAAAAAAACCAAAAAGGTTTATCAGTTTGAACATTAAATATTTTGTCTTTGTAGCGTACTCAATTAAATATAGGTCAAAAAGCATTTGCAAATCATTGTATTCTGTTTTTAATTTTACACAACATCCAACTTCATTGGAATTGTGGTTTGTCGTTAGAATGGGCACTCTGAGGGGCCTGCAGCTACAAAGCCTCATATATGCATCATTACATTTTTCTGAGTCTTGTGTTACAGTAGCCCTTTTGTCAGTTAGGATCAGATGGTATAGCCGTAATTGCCCTCACGCATGAGGCGCTCCACACCCTGTTGCCGGTTTTTGTCCCTCGTCAGACCACTGTCAGTCAGTACTCACCGCTGTTGACTGTTAGCGCCCCTCTAAGCCTTGCGGCTTCCGAGATGCTCCAACCGCATCATCTGGTCATAATGATTTGACCGTTGTCACAGTGGCTCAGATCTTTATTCCTCCGACATCAAACACCTCGTCTAGGAGTTCGGACTGTTCACTTATACAGGTGACAGAATAATTGGAAAACAAACAGTCCCATAAGGTATTCAGCCACCCCAAGCTGCCAGAAGAGCTTCAACATGCCTTGGCATGGAGTCTACTAGTGTAAAACTTAACTGGACAGATGGAGTACCTTTCTTCCAAAAAATACGTCCTCATTGTTTCTTTGATGATGGTGACAGAATGTGCTGTCAAACATGTTGTTCCAAATGGTCTCATCATGAGTTCAGTTGGTTTGAGATCTGGGGACTGGAGACGGTGGAATATTCTGGTAACACTTTACAATAAGGTACATTAATTAATAGTAGTTAATGTAGTAATCAGGGAGACCACCTGGGAAAACCAAGTTGCTGCTGGAAGAGGTGTTGGTGGGCCAGTAGGTTGATCTTCCCTCTGGTGGAATAATCCCCAATGCCCCAGTGCAGTGACGGGGACACTGTACTGAAGGAGACGCCGTCTTTCAGATGAGAAGTTAAACCGAGGTCCTGACTCTCAGTGGCCATTAAAGATCCTATGACACTCTTCGACAAGAGTAGGGAGTTCCCCGGTGTCATGGCTGAATTCCCAACTGGCTCTTTCAACCTGCCTCCTAATCATCGCGTGATCTAATTGGCTGTGCAATTTTTCCTCTTTCTCTCCACCTCAACCCCCAGGGCTCCCTTGAAAAAGAGATTTCAATCTCAATGGGACTTCCCTGGTTAAATAAAGGTTAAATTAAAAAAAAAAAAAAATCAGCATTTACTAACAGCTAATTAACATTTAACTAATGCATCTGGTAATCACTCACAAATGATGTTCACATCAACTAAGGCATTAATTTATACATTATGGTTTAATTGTTTGAAGTGCTGCATAAGGGATACTTAAGGGATGTTTTCAACTTCTCAATAAGAGAAACAAAGAAAATTAAAACCATTAACACAGAAAACCATTCAGTGACCGCTTGTGACCTGAGGGGCTTGGTCTATTGTCATCCTGTATGAGACCACACCCATCATCGTAAGAATTCATCATCACAGGATTTAAAGGTGATCACACAGAATAACTCTGCATTGATTTGCGGTGACCCTTCTTCCTTTAAGGTGACAACATGGCCCAAACCATGCCAGGAAAATGAACAGGAGCATCTGTATTTTTTATGTTTGTCTACAGGTTTATTTTGGTTTTTCCCCTAAATCTGTCACCCCTCTGTGTGTGTATATGTACAAATAAAGCATGTGAGTATTTCACCATTGGTTTGATATCACTTTTATTCTCAGTATGAATTTGCCTGTAACCAGAAAGGAGGAATGCAGAGGATCAATACGACAGTCCGGGTTGATCACGGAGATGAGAACATGGTCCTCATCAGGTAAGTACATCTGCTTTTTGAAAAAAAAAAAATCTTTCAGGCTACATAATCTTTTTAAAATTAGGCTTCCACATAGTAATCTTCAACCACCTGTTTTTTGCCCTTGTTTTTTGTGAATACACGAGGTCTGTGACTAATTTCCTACAATTACTTTCAACCATTTTAACCAGAGCATATATCATATATGGCCTTTGAGAGGTTTTACATTGTGAATATAATGTAATGAAAATGGCAGTGACCCACAACTGCTGTTAGCTTGCATCTTGAATGCGGCTGTACGTTTCTACAGAAATAAACGCAATAAAAGCAGTTCACCTCTGTGGATATTCAGCCTCTTTCTCTGTTCATCCACCGTACAGAAAGGCTTCTCTGGAGGGATGTGTGCACTCAGTGCTGCTATATGGCACTCGAATGGATTTGCTTTGTTCTCGCTCTCTCAGGGGGAATCTCACTCGCCTGCTTTGAGCACATGTCATGGCATCGGAATCAGATACTTGCATCAATTTCCCCATCCCTGGAATTAGTGCATAAGGACTGAATTAGTCCGAAACCAATACCAACAAGTAGCATTGATGCAATCCTTTAATGAACTGAGCGTATATCAGAAGCGTATTTCTCAGCTCGACTGCTTTACTAATGAGTTCAATTAGCGAAAACGTTGCAGATCTGTTGTTTTGTTTAGCTTTACCGAACTTTTGAAGTTATCCTAACATGGAAGCTGGAGCTTTGCATCTTGAATGATTGACTTTACCAGCACGGAGGTTCAAGAGCTTGCCCAGTCTTCCCTCAGATGATAAACTGTAACAATCGCAGTCTAATTTTTGAATAGCAATGGTAATTCCAAAAAGCTAACTGACTCAGATGTTTTTTTTTTTTCGGCAATGGTAGTGTGCCCTGAGTCTGGAGATTCCACTCTATTCAGAGCAATCGCCCCTCGTACAACAGCATCTGGACTGAGTCAGTGTTTATCAATTGGCTCTAGGTTGACCCCAATTAGTACTGAATGGAAGTATTTTGTCAGACCTCTGGGATGAGTGTTGGTAAAAACTGCTTTAAGAGATTTTTTTCACTACCAGCCCGTAATAAATAAAATTCTGCAACTTTGAAATGAAAATTAATTGTTGTTGAAATGGTGTACAAATAGTTATACTTCATGAATTCTGCACATTAAAGTATTGAAACTGCATTGTGACAGCCTTAATATTGTAATTTTTTAAAAAATGTGCTTGAAAGGTTGCATTAAAATGTGACAATAATGTGATGATTACAATTGTAACAGCAGCAGTTGAACTGCAGTTATTTTTATTAGAGCTGCGCTCATCCAATCAGTAGAGATAATTCCACAGCGCTGACACACACAAACTTGTCTCTTAAATATACGTCTCACTTCCTCCGCTAGCTGGTGGTGTCCGACTCAGTCCCCCAGCCACTCGCTATCCTCTGGCTGGCAGCCAGGCCGATCTGGCAGAATGAGCCTAAATTAACCATCCCCCTTCCCCCCACCTCTCCAATGAATACCGGCTGCCCCTGAGTGGTGAAACCAGCCAGCGTTTCCTCCCCTCGACAAATCAGGCCAGATTGCCTTCTGTATGCCCCCCCCCCCCTGACACCCACACCCACAGATACACCAGGGAGACGGACAGGGGCATCAGAGGCGGTGCACATCTGTGCTAGCCGTAGCCTCCAGCTGCAGATGGCTAGCCCCAGCTCGCTGCTTAGGCAATTATCTCCCATCCCTGTTCTTCCGATGAAGGGAATTAGCCTTGGAAATTGTCCCAAGGCTCGTAGAAAGGCTCCGGAACAGCGCCTCCGAGGTGGACGAGGAGCACAGAGAAAAATGGGAACAGCAGCGACAGGCGTGGGAGGATGGCGCGAAACGAAATGCTAATTAATTTTTGGGCGCTCGGCACTCCAGGCTTCTTCTCTGTCTTTTGTCTGCTGTTTTTTTCCCCTCTCCTTCTAATAGAGGGACCTGAAGCTCCGTCATGTTTGTGCACATGTTCGTTCTCATAATCGTTTGCTTACATGAATGAGTGGAGGTAGGGCATTGAAAGGTTCTCATTCAGCAGAAAATACATCTTTGGTCCAGGGACACATGAAGTCTTCAGGAAAGTGAATGCAGAAAGCACAACAGTCTATGCGCTCCAGTGTACAGTATTCAATGCAGAACAGAATTACTAATAAATATTTGATATCTTGCTTGTTGGAGGCAATACTGAGTAATGAAATTTACAACGCCTAAATACCCAGTTTTTCAGAAAGGATTTCATTGAAAGAACAATAATGACAGCAACATGTACAGTAATACACATATGCTGCAGTCAACCAGTGAATATTTGACTGTTCCATTCTCCTTTTTTTTTTTTTGAACATCGACCCCTGATGAAATTTGGAGTTTGTTTTGATTTGCTGAGAGAGGATTGTAAATGAAAATGTGTGGGCAGCTGGGTTTTAGGGCAGTCCTCGGTACAGCAGCATACTGGGAGTCAGATACCACCTGTCCTCAGTAAAGCAGCTCTCTACTGCAGTACGAAATTCTTTCAGCAGCCTTACAGTGAACTGTCTTTCAGCTCAGACTGTTCATGACTAATTCAGCAAATGTACCACTGCCTACTCCCTCAAAATTTGCTTAATTTTACCGGCGCCAACAGTTTCTTTTCCTCTTTTCAGTTGAGGTTGCTTGATTTGTTATTCAGAACCTTTGTTCATTTTTCTCCCGGTGAGTACTGCTCCTACTGCTGTGATACAGGTTTACTGAGATTTAAGTTCCTGTTTCTCCAATTTACTGTTCAATTTTTATTTAAATTTAAACAAAATCAAGCACAGCCACTCAGCAAAACCTACATGCTCCTGTTGGTAGAAATGCTCTGACAGCCGTAATTGAGAAAATGAGATGCCTTTATTTCTGCAGTGCTTAAATACTGAAAGCAAGATGATCATGAATAGTTAAAATTAGTCTAAATTTTTCAGTCACAGTTTTTCTCTGTTGGGGAATGGTTTGAATGAGAACTTTCTATGCGAGGGGGGTTATTAGGCAATTGGCCCACAACCTTACAGGCAGTTGGTGAGAATACTACTCGCATAGAAGACATAAAGAGAAAAGTTCTCACTGAATGACAATGTGTAAATAAGAATATGTACTTATTTTTTTGGGAATTTTCCCTTTATTCGATAGTTATATAGTGTAGAGAGACAGGAAGGTTGGGGAGAAGAATGGGGGAAGACATGCAGCAAATGACCCGAGCCGGATTCGAACCCAGGTTCCTGCGGGAAGGACACAGCCTTTATGGTACGCGCACTTAGACCGATGAGCCACCGGGGTGCCCCAAGAATATGTACTTATAACCATAGAATGGAGGATATTGAAATGATGAGGAGAGGCATCATAGGCCTTTCTGTGGGGTATTCTTGGCCGTTGACTCTCCAATGGAATAGATGAGAGACAGTGCAGCCAGTAGGTGAGAGGTGGTTGTGTTGGGGGGGGTTAGGGGTTGGGGGGGTGAGAGAGCAGGATGTCAGAAGACAAGCTCTCGCTCCCAGGGTTTTTCCAGAGTGTAACCACAGGAAGTAGTGAGCTGCTTCAAAAACTGTACATTAATCTTTAATGGACAGCACCAGCGCTCACTATCAGGGAATTTTCCTTGCGTGCTTCACCATTTGAAAGGGTGTTTTTTTTTTTTTTAATCTTCAGTTGGGGGTGAAATAGCTTCAGTTGGTCAGAATAATATGAACAGCTAATCACAATGGATGTGAACCCGCGGCCTGCTCTTCTGAAGGTTTAGCTGCTGTTCCAACCGTAAACTCAGATTCTTAAAAGCTCACCCTCATTAGCAATGCTGAGGCAGTGGCTGCAAATTAACACATAAACGCTTCTTATCAGACATGGGTTACTGACTGCCTCTACTGCAAAAAAGTCTTTGATGATTCATGTCACTGTAAACCATACTGTATGTACAATGACATAAGAAATTTACAATTAAAAAAAAAAGTGCAACACATAGATATTCTTCCTGAAAAATGCTAAATTGAATTAGAACGTGATTTTTTTTTTTTTTTTTTTTTTTTCCTTGGTCATCTCTGTACCTTGCAGATGAATTGGCTCCCGTAACCATGGAAACGTGATATTCATTAGTGCATTTTTAGCTCCTACCGCTTTTCCTTCTTCATATCAAATTGCGAACACAGAGCGATCATCAGGAATGGTTCACTTCCGACGTAATTGTACGCCAACTCCATACAGCATGAAAATATCAGTCATTTAAAAGCAACAACTGAGTCTTAAAAGCCCATTTGTGATTTAGCTGCCATTAGCTCAGCGTGTTTCCCGCGATTAAGTAAATGGACGAATGCTGTGCCGTGCAGAACCTCATGCTGAACGCCATATTTTTAAGAGACGACAGGAAGCGTGCAGTCGCATTTTCTGCAGCTCGAATGTGGTGACATTACGGATGATGCATAAAACAAAACAAAAAAACACCAACTCAATGTGTTTCATAACAGAATAATGTGCTTAATCCGCATTTGAATAAAAACAAAACAATTCATACAAAAAAAAAAATCAGTATACCAACTGTACAGCCTTTCTGTAGACTTTACTAGTGCTAAATGGATACAAAGTAAGTAACTATCACTTGTTACATATAACCTAGTGTACTGTAATCAAGTTGCTCGTTGTTCCTTTCAAATTTTGTGGTTATGGCCTGTTTACACCGAACCACGACCCTGATACGACCCCGATACGACCGGCGTGGCGTGATCATGAAATTTTGGTGACTCGCACAAGGTGCGGCCGTTACCTACTGTGATCGCTTATTTGCGGTTACACCAAACCTCAATTGCAACCGAATCGTGACTTTCTTTACACCTCAAACTATGATGTGGTTGCAATACTCATACTTGTCGCGTGTACTCGTAAAAAACATGTCGGCGAGTGATGACGAGAGTGGTGGCCCTGTGTTTATGTAGACAACGTGTGGTTGTTAGTTGCGCCGCCATCGGTCACGGGAAGCCTCGCCATTGGTTGGATTTCCATCCCTTTAATCGCACATGCGGTCTCAGCGCGGTCGCAAATTCAGTCGCATTTAAAACGTGTACATTTGTCGGTCATTATGGTGTTGCAATAGGCTCGCATTAAGCTCGCCATAAAGCTCGCAATAGTTTGCGAGTGAAAAATTCCTAAAAATTTGCGATCATCGATGTAACCGCATGCCGAGCCACTTGCGAGTCTATTACGACCTGTGATACCGAGTTGAGAGTGAGTTGAGACTTGTGCGAGCTTATTACGACCGATTATGATACCCTCTTGTGTTTTTCACTACTCGCACAACCTTTGCGAGTGTTTTAAGCAGTTCCATACACTGGCAAACTTCTATGAGACCGATGGAGAGTGACGGAGACCAAGAGAAATGGTTTTGGAGACCATGGAGACCACATAGAGACCAGCTTGCAACCCCAGTGCGAGTGAGGGCCAGCAGAGGCCATTGTTCAGTCGCAACTCGGTCGTAATCCCGGTGTAAACAGGGTGTTAAATAGAATAAAATCTTGAGCTATTTATTCAATCTATAATGTTGTTTTAATTGTCCTCCCCACCTTGATAGCTCTGTGACATTGAATCTTACATCAACATTTGCGCTCACCATACACCTCACTATCATTAAGTTTATGAGAAAATCTCTTGAACAGCATGAATTAAAATCACATTAGTTTTATAATGAAAAATGTGATGAAAGCAGCTGTTAAAATGTAAACACATGAGATTGTGGTATAACATAAAAAAAAAAAATGCATGATTTACACATTAATCTGATTGTTTATGGCCCACAGGCAGTGCTGGTCGTCATGTGTCGCTGAAGTGATGGTGTCAGGCTTTGAAATGATCCAGAGCATATCTTGCCATGATTGGTCACAGCCAACCAATCAAAGAACAGCCCGTTTCTTTATTGGAGGACTGCCTCTCAACTTCCCAATGTACCAGGTGAGCGTCTTAGGCACTGTATAATAAATGCATTCATTCATGTGTGTGTGTGTGTGTGTGTGTGTGTGTGTGTGTGTGTGTGTGTTTTGTGCATTTGTGTGTGTGCGCATATTTATGTGTCTGTTTGTGTGTACTAATGTGTCCATATTTGCGTGTTTACAGCATGTGCGAATGTATGTATCTGTCTGTCAGTGTGTGCACTTGTCTGTCAATGTGTGTATGCATTTGTTTGAGACTGCCTGCACGCCTGGGTTGTGTGTGTGTGTGTGTGTGTGTGTGTGTGTACGGAATGCGTGTATGTGCATGTCTGTCTGCTAATGTGTGCACATCTGTCTATCAGTGTGTGTATGCGTTTGCCTGAGATACTGTACCTGTGTGCGTGTGCTTGCGTGCACGGATGTGTGTGTGTGCTGGCCCGTACGTACTGCTGTACAAGTCGCTGATAGTAATGAAACGTTCAAATTGCATTTCTGAATTTCAGACATCCCTCTTATTATCAGGAGTAATAACCCTGGGTTCATTTTATCGCTGCAGAGTCCCTTCCCCAGGGGAGGTTATGAAGAGTGGCTCATTGGCACGTTGATAGAATTTTTCACTGGAGAAGATTTGTGCTGTTTATTCCCCAAACAAAACCGAGTGCGTAAGAGGCAGCGGCCCACACATTCAGGGGAGTCTCTCCCTCTGCTGAGACAGACTCTCTCATGTGGGCCCTTGGGCTGGAACCTGCCCATGTCACTTCTCATTCCAGAAAATTCTGCAGCCGGCCCACTTACACAGGCCATTGACTGAATAATAGTCTGACTGAGCCGCTGGGAATTAGTTCTCCCCTTAAAGACATCGGGCTCTATTTTGGTACCCTCCCTAACAGTAACGCATGCGGCAGTAATGTTATTTACCATTTTGTCTGTGACAAGCTGAATATTTATTGCTTTAGCCCAGTTTGGTATTTTCTAGCTCTGTCATAAATATGTTTGCAACACAATGGGTTTAACTGCGCATTAGGGGGTGTGCCAATGAATAAACCTGGCGCTGTGCAATGTTTGTGTCCTCACTTGCATTTTGACTCACCTTTTAATGTAAACACTGTAGCTCTGTGGCATTTTCATGGGAATGAGTCCCAGCCAGAGGAGACGCTTACCTCACATAGGCTTATTGTTCATATTGTTTATTTTCCTTCTTAATTTTCACTTTTGTTATGTTGGCTACCATATAAGTAATGCCTGCAAAATGGTGGTGCGGTCTGATGGGAAAGGGAAAGTGACGGGTATTTTTACACGTGAATATTTTCTTTGCGTGAAGGGAAATACAAAAAAATTGACCTAAGTCTAACCCTTGTTAAAATTGCCCACATTAGTACAAAGCGTACGTATGCTAGTTTTCGCTTTTGTTTTTGCTTCACATCAGTGATCCACTTGCTACATTGCAGCACGGTTCTCAGAGGATAGAAGGAGAAGGCAGAAACACAAGCTAAGTGCTTGTTCTTCATCAGATGAAATTGCTGGTTCGCTATGGCGTTAATGCACACATTTTAAAGGAAATGACAGCAGCTAATCTGATTGGGCTTAATGCAACCCAACCGCCGCCGCGCCTATGGGTAATTAACTCGTCTTAAACCAACAATTTTGACAACATCACCACAGTCGTGCTATCATTTCCTGTCACAAAATTGCTGGAAAGAACTCAGACATGCCCAGTTTTGACCTGTGATGCCATGAGCGCTTGTGTTTGCCAAAGACATTTATGTTGTCAAATTAGGGCCCAGTCTGTTAGAGTTAGCGTGTCTGTGTGTTTGTGTGTGCGTGTCTGTGTGTGTTGTGTGTGTGCGACTGTGTGCATATGTGTGTGTATGCGTGTGTGCGTGTGTCTGTATGTATGTGTGTGTTTGTGTGTGCATGTGTGCGTGCGCGCATGTGTGTGCATGCATGCAGGCCTGCCTGCGTTTGTATTTGAAGTGTGTGTGGCAATGTATGTGCTATGCGCTGTTAATGCACGCACAGGCACACACCCATGTGTGTGTGTGTGTATGTTTGTATATGAGTGTGTGTTTTTGTGTGTGTGTGTGTACAGGAGTGGGCATGTACTATGCATACAGTGGTTCTTTATTACCTCTTACGTAGAAAATAAAAATAGTTTTTAATATGTGTAGTCTTGCAATTGCACTCAAAGCTTTCTTTTTGTAAGGTTTCTTTTTTTTTTTGTCCAAGCTTTTACGAATTGAGAGGGCATATAGCATATAGCCGATGACCTCATGGGTGTTCAACCTTTAAAAACGCAGCAAACATGGTTTCCTAGGACACAGAGTCAGGCCGAAGTCTCTGCCTTTTTTTCTGTTGCGACATTTTCCTGGATTTTCTATTTAAACAGGGAGATGTATGCTTATCTTTTTCTAGCTGTAAGACTGCAGCTGAAGCTCAACTGCCAGGCAGTTAGCTAGATGTGCACCCCCCCCCCCGCCACTTTAGCATGGATTATTGTTTCTCAGCTATTGTAGGCCTCTGTAAGTGGGTAGAGGATGAACAATAGGAGGTGATAATTTCAGCATCCTCTCAGTGTTGTATTACTATTCCTATGTGACACCTCATCTGATGTGTGCAGACTGCTGCTTAAAAATATACTTCCGTTAATGGAAGTAAACAAAAAAAGATATGGCTTCATTTTGGCAAATAATAATTGCCAAAGAAATATGTTATTCATGTTCTGTAAAAAATAAGCCTTATCTTGCTGAAAAGCAAAAAAGGCTTTTGTTGATTTTTCCTTAAATTGTGCTCAGAAAAGAAAAAATAATAAAGTAGATTATTATATTTTTTGCGCCATTTAAAAATGCACGCGTGAGGTATCTTAGCACTATGAAAAACGAACATTTGGGTTTCTTTCTCACGGCTGCCCTGGGCGGGGTCGGTCAGCGACAGCGCCTGTTTCCCAGTCATGGACACACACCTGTTTGTTGTTTGACCTGTGACTGTTGTTTGACCGATTGTTGACCGGTGACAGTGCAGACGACATGCCACCTCTCTGTGGCTGAGACCTGCCCGTAACATGAAAATGGCTCTTCCCTTCTCCAGTGTTGTAAGCCGTACCATTTACTTGAGGCCGCAGCATTTTTTGTCTTTTTTTTTTTTTTTTTTGTTGGCTATTGATCTCACCCAAAAGAACAAGCCAATCATCACTGTCCTTATCACAAATGACTCAATATTCGTTATTACGGAGGTGCTCGGAGCGTCCACGTGGCGCACATCGGGATCACAATGCCACATGCTTTTTTATTTCACTCATATCGCACTGGAGAAACAACAGAGGCCAATTTAATTCTTCAGTTTGCAACAAATGCAGTACATAGCTCAAGTATGTGTTTATAATGGTGCTCACTATATAATGGCCAGTGCATGAGAGTGACATAGTGAATTGGACTCTTTCATGTATAACCTGCAGAGCTGCTATATAGGGCTCATTTTGGTGTAATTTAAGAATGACATTTCTAGCTGGAGAACAGCCTTTTACTATCTCCACCAGAGCTTTGGTTGAAGTTTTTGAAAAACATAGGGAATATATTTTGCACATTTATGAGAGGACATGCTTGGGGGTGGGGTTTTGTTTTGTCTAGCTGCCCAACCATTGGATCCTTATGTCTACAGTTGGGCTGTTTTGTTCATGTTTGCCTCTACCTAAACAAATCGAACATCAGGCCTCATTCAACAGCTAGAGATCTCTCTGAGATGCTAATTACTGGAATCACTACATGCCAACTTTAGCTGGAACTGGAAACCTAGGGCAGCAGTTCCTAATCCTGCCTCTGAAGATTCTGCTGGGTTTCACTTAAACCCTAACAAAGCACACTTATTCAGCAGCTAGAGATCTGGGTTAAGCTGCTAATTACTGGAACCAGATGTGCCAAATTTGTACGATAGACCTTTTGGAGTAGGTTTGGGAACCATTGATCTGCAGGATAGTTTGTTTCCATTAGCAGGATTGGACTTCTTAGTTTAGAATTTGCTGTTCTCTATTAACAAGAAAATGAACTTTTCTAGCATTGGGCTCAAGAAGAGATTATGAGAGGTTGCAGGAACATTTCTGCCTTTTGAAAGTCCATATTTTGCTGGCCATTTTTTAATTTTTATTTTTTGTTCACTCAGTTGTTTAGATACTGTGTAGTTTTTCAGAGCTTTACATGTTCAGATTCAAAGTCAATATCGATTTTAAAAAGTGGCACTAGAAAGTGTCTGGGCTCAGAGTGTGTACACACAGCATCTGATATTACTGCGCGGCTTTTGGTTCAGGTGTGTGCTTTAGTCCTGCTGTTCTCTATTCTTCAAAACTGTTTTATTGATTTGGCTTTTAGAGCTCTTTGTCAATGGCTTTTTCTGCTGCAACAGTAGTGAAATATGTTTCTTTCTCTCTCTTCCTTCCATGCCTAACCCCCCTCAAAAAAAAAACACACACACACACACACACACACAAAAACATGATACTCACTCACTCAATCAAACTCAGGGAGCTCTGCCTTTCTTCAACTTTACTGGCTGCATAGAAGTTGTTGAAATCAACGCGCAGAGAAGATTCTGTCCATCCAAAGCCATTGGTTGGAGCGACGTGGACAAATGCAGGTATCATTATTCACATCATTGGTTCTAAGAGCACTAACCAGGCTGACTCATCATTGCAGCACTTTCCAACTGTAGAGCTGGAACCAGGCTGGTTCATTATAAACTTTTCGTACTGTAGACCTGAACCAGGCTGGCTCATTTTACACCTTACCCACTGTAGAGCTAAACCAGACTGATTCATTATATATTCACTGATCCCCTTTTTCACTGTTAAGCTGAACAAGACTGGCTCATTATAGCCCTTTCCCTCTGTAGAGCTGGATCCAAGCTGGCTTATCTTACACCTGTCCAACTGTTGAGCTGGAACCAGTCTGGCTCATTTTAAACCTTTCCTACTATAGAGCTAGAACCAGACTGGCATCTTTCCCACTGTAGAACTGGAACCAGGGTGGCTCATTATACAAACATCTACCCCACTGAAGAGCTGGAACTGGGCTTATTTATTATGCTCCTTTCCCACCATACAACAAGAAAGAGGTTAGCTTATTATGGTGCTTTCACTATAGATCTGGAAACAGGCTGGCTCATTACACCCCTTTGCCATTGTAGGGCTGGAACCAGCCTGGTTTACTGCAACTCTGTCCCATTGCGGATACTTTAGGCACCTCAGTGGGTTCAGTATCATCTTTGCATGCTGTGTCTCTAGATCTGGCCTACTTTTGGAAATTTCAGGTAGAGTTAGCGTTCTGAATAACAATGTTTCCCCAGGAGGGTTCTGATGCGATAAACCCACCACAGTGAATACAGTGCCATCATTTACCTCCGCAAACAACCTGAGCTAGACAGCAGTGATACTGAGCAAGCTATCCACTCATTTATTTAATTGTGTCATTTTTTTCTTTTCTTTTTTTTCGGTCAGCCTTCAACAGCAAGGTCCAGCGTGTAATTGTTTGAGGATGTAGCAGTCTGTTTGAAATACAGTAGCTACAACAGTGCTTTTACAAAATGGTGGCAGGAGCGGGCAGCTACAGCTGTGTTGTGTAAAATGTATGTAAAAGTGATCTAATGCAGCTGCACTTTGTAGAGTGATTGTACAACCCCATTTCCAAAAAAGTTGGGATGATGTGTCAAATGTAAATAAAAAGAGAATGCAATGATTTGCAAATCACTTAAACCTTAAATTTATTGAAAATAGACAACCTATAAGATGTTCAAACTGACAAATTTTTTGTTCTTTGAAAAATATCTGCTCTTTTTGAATTTGATGTCAGCAATGTGTTTCAAAAAAAGTTTGGACATTGGCAACAATAGACTGGAAAAGTTGTACTACGTGAAAAAATACACCTGGTAGAACATCTCACAGCTAAATAAGTTAATTGGCAACAGGTCAGTAACATAATTGAGTATAAAAAAGACTTTCAAAGTAAAGATAGCGAGGGTTTCACTACTCTGTGAAAGACTGTATGGTCAAATAGTTTTAAAAAATTGAGAATAATATTTCTTAATTTAAAATTGCAAAGAATTTGGGGATTTTTTCCCTCGATAATACATAATTAAATTTAAAGATTCAGAGAAGCCGGAGAAATCTCTGTATGCAAGGGACACAGCGGAGAGCAAGTATTATTGAATGGTTAGGAGCTTCAGGCCCTTAGGCAGCACTGCATTAAAAAAAAAGTCACGTTTCTGTGGTGGAAATCACTGCATGGGCTCAGGAAAACATCTGCAAACTATTGTTGGTGAACAGAGTTAGTTACTGCACCCACAAATTCAAGTGACAGAAGCAAACCGTTAATGTTGAAGCAGACCTGCGTATTTCAGAAAGTACTGAACACCATCTTGTGCAACTAGCCAATGGGCCATATTGAACGATCTTTCGTCATAAAATAATGGACTGGGACAATCACACTATCCAACACAATAACAGCGCATACCTCTGGGCGAAGGGTTCATCATTCTCGGGGGATGTTATGTCATTATCATGCGACCGTTGAAGCAGACGACAACTAATTAGGGGGAATAAAACCTCATTTATCTCGTCTTTGAAAACAAAAATTCCACATTTTGTGTTTTTACTATATTTATTTACTAATTATCTTTGTATAAAACAGCATTATGATTTAGCCCTGAGTTCCCCTTTAAAGGGGACCTATTATGCTGATCCTTCTTTTAATACATATTAGTAATGTTATAATGTTGGTTGTCCATACTCAACCTCTGAAAAGTTTCTAAACATAAGATACAGGGGTTTTGCCGTAATCCAAGAACGTGTTTTCGTGAGCGTGATTTCCTCTCTGAACAGCTCCTCCCGAGATCTTCACGAGATCTGGGCAAAACCTGACGTCAGGTTGTGCCATCCAATTAGTACAGACCTAGCCAGAGCCAAACATGGCGCTGGACCTGCCCACACCGGAAACTATTCTAGCAGGCACTAACAACGGCAGACCATACTATACCTTAGTAGCATCTTCACTTTTGGAAATACAAAAGAAGAACCGCAGATCATTTGAGGTGCAATTTTGTCAGTATCTCTCCCAAAGCTGCTTGTCTGTTTACTTTTGGACGCGAAGAAAAACAACGATTTTTCTTCCAAAAGACGATGCCACCAGAAATCAGTGGGTAGCTTTTTTTGTTTGTTGGCAGCAAAAAGCCACGGCCAAGGGGAACGTTAGCTGATTGGGCTCAGCATTTCACCAAAGACAGCTTAATCAATAAAGGATAATTCGACACAGGATAAGCGTTTCAGCTGCTTCTCAAACCTGAAGCAGTTGCATCGATCAAGCGCTCGGAGCCACACGCTGTAAGTAACGATATAACAGCAAATAATGTAAGTGAAGCTAACGTGTTACGGGTGGCTAGCAGGACCGCTAGCGATAGTTAGCCCTAACAACTGGCGTCAAACGCAGGCTTGGTAAAATATCTGAAGATAAAGCCTGTATCGGTCGCGACTGTCCGTGACTCACAGACACAGAAGCTGTAAGTTGCTTTTACTGCATAAGCCAACCTGATGTGATGGCCAGTTGATTGTGGCTGTAGCACAGCGGCTAACGTAGCCAAGTTACTGTTGCTAATGTTTGTGTCCTAAATATGCAAGAGTGATATCAGGGGAAATTCTACAGAAGGTGTGTGAACATAAACCTCATTTGAAGCCAACTTTTAATACTTGTTTGTAATTTGGATGCTTAGTACAACTGTTCACAGTAACAGAACTTGCTGTCTGGAAAACCTGTATTGCAAGGGTTTGTCTCTGTGGTTATGACCGCTCGGTTACCAGCTACTGCATGTTAGTTTGCGTGCCGTGCTAATTATAAATGCTCCTGGTTAACTTATATGCAGTAATTCTGATCGGTATGCTTGTGTTACTTCGGTAAGCATCAATGTGGCAGTTTCATCATAACGTTGCCCGATTGTAGCCACTACAGTTAGTGATCGCTTCACTTATCGATGACCGGGATCAGCCGAATACTTCACAAATGTCTGAGCAAGCTCTCTGGTGCTACCGAGAAAGCAATGCGAAACGCAGAAGCTCTACCGGTTTACAAATGATTTCTCAGCGCTACCTTGACATAATTTCATCCCCCTTTAGAAATTGTTGTGGCTAATAAAAAGCCGAAAAAGGCGGAGATTAAATAGGTAATTCTTTCCTGTAGAAGTGATCGATTCGCTAGCTCCACATAAGCAACTTGTCGCGCTTAACGGAACGTACGGTTTGCAAAACCTGTATTATGTTCATAACATAACCGAGCTCGACTGTATTATGTTCATAGCATAACCGAGCTCCCTCTAGCTGTTGTGTACTATCCATAAAGCTGTTTACACATCGGATACGAAACGAATTTTTCGCGCAAGAGATTACATTCAAAGTCAATGCAAAGACGCGAATACGGGCATGTCAAGCCGCTTTCACACGGACCTTGAAATGAATTTTTTCGGGACAGATTACATTCAAAGTCATGACCACTTATCAGCTACTGCATGTTAGTTCCCCTGCTCTGCTAATTAAAAACGCTCCTGGTTAACTTATATGCAGCGATTCTGATCGGTATGCTTGTGTTACTTCGGTAAGCATCAATGTGACAGTTTCATCATAACGTTGCCTGATTGTAGCCACTACAGTTGAAGCTAACCGGAGAGGTGCTGTATGTGTCTGCCGAGTTGGGCTGCAGTTAGACCAGACGTAGGTTTTGCAAAGCTTGGGGTGAGTTTTTGGGTGCTTGTGAAACGATCGCTTTACTTATCCATGACCGGGGTCAGCCTGATACATCCCCAATGTCTGAGCAAGCTCTCTGATGCTACCGGTGAAAGCAATAGGGAAAAGCACAGGCTATAACGTGTATGGTATCACAAACGATTTCTCTGCATTGCTGTCGATTGAATATTAAATCGGCTACTGAATATTAAATTATTTCCTGTAAAAGTGATCGATTCGCTAGTTCCACATAAGCAACGGTTCATGCAGACGGAACTTACGGTCTGTAAAACCTGTATTATGCTCATAACATAACCGGAGCTCTAGCTTGCTCTCGTGCACAATCCATAACGCGCCCATTCTCCACGAGGAAAAGCTGGTCATTCCGACGCAGTAAGTAAACCATTACCACGGGTAATTTCCGAAAAGGCCGTTAAGCCTGGAGCTTTCGCCCCTCCGTCATATACCAGCGCAGAAGCTGTTCGTTTCTCCACGCTAACAACACACCACAGCTATGCACACGACCAGAAGAAAGTGGGTACACGGGGAGTGGGGGCCATAGCGGAAGGGCCACCCCAGTGAGGCGTTTCAGGCAGAGACTACAATGTACTACAAATGCAGTTTTTTGAGGATGGCAGTATTAGCGAAATAAATACCCTTTTTTTTCACTTTGCGCGATCAGGAGTACTCTAGGGGAGTCAAAGACCAAAATATAAACTTGGAAAAATAGCAAAATAGGTCCCCTTTAAACAATAGGTTGGTGTTAATAACAGCGAGCTTCAGTAGTCGCTGTTAACCAAACATTAACGTTAGCTCTCACCAAGAGGCTCTGCGATGTCAGAGCATAGCTTTATTTTCTGGATGATAACCCCAGCGGTTTGTGCCTTAGACGGGATATTATAAGTAAGATGTGTTGCCACGCTTCATTATTGGCGTGATGGCTTCAAATACAATTCTCAGTTCGCTGAATTCATGCGCTAATTTCTCATCATTATCAAATTGACCTTTATATTGTCGGCAAACATTAATGTACAGAATGGGTATGGCAGTCGATTGAAAACAATAACTTAATCTGAAACTCGTCGGTAATAAACTGATGATAGGAGTAAGATGAGCAAAGCTTGACTGGAGATGCACATAAAATTTTCGGAGTAAAGTAACGGATTATACAGAATAGGTGTTTGTGGCACTGTCCTGCAACACAGAGTTGTTGTGCCATCATATGCTTTCAAAGTACCAGATTACTGACTCATCTCTGTCATTAACTATTAACTGCTGCACGTTCAAATTACTCTTGATAGCTAGTTTTTTTACATGATGTTGGGATTCATTACAGTGTTTTTATTTCACCCTTATTCCTCTTGAATTGATTTAGGCCTAATTAAATATTGTGCTATATGGTATGCTCCAAAGTGCCAGTTTATAGACACGTCACTTTCATACATACATTTACGACAAAATGTTCATATTCGCTTTGTCCTGTAAAAAGCCACAAAGTATAAAGACAGCCAAAAACAAAACGGCAGTGGCTTGTAAAATAGTCTTAACCAATATGACAAATGAAAGAATCGCGATAAAATCGAGATCATGATCTTGCCGTAAAAAAATGGGGATATGATATTTTTTCCATATCGCCCACCCCTACATCAAAATCAACATGAGCATACATTTTTCCAAAAACAATGACATTTCTCAGTTTCAACATCTGACATGTTGACATAGTGCTATTTTCAGTTGAATATACAGTTTAAATGATTTGCAAATCAGTGCCTTCTGTATTTATTTATATTTTACATAGCATCCCAACTTTTTTGGAAAAGGGGTTGTGGGGGTAGTATACCACAGGCCTGTGCTGTAGAATGCCTGTGGGAGTCATCAGCTTAGGTCATGTTGTGTAAAATGTGTATTGGGATGATCTGTGCTGTGGGTGACTGTTTTACCTGTCGCTGTATACAAAATGTGATTAGGGTGTTTAAGTCAGTATGTTCGATGCATATTTTCTCCATTTAAACTCCTGAAGAAAGCTAGTGGTTTCACAAGGTTGGGTGGTTCAATTACTTCTGCTGTTTTGAAAGTTTTATCATTTAGCTTGAAGTAAAATCATTATCATGTGCACATAATGTGTAGAAGCATAGTGTTTCCATGTCATTCTAATCCTGAAAAAGATAATGTTCATCATCACAATATAAAAGGGTTTGCCCTTATAAATAAAGCAAAGCTATGCTAAAATTAATTGGCCGTCAGCAAGTATGAGCTTGTCACATGTTGCCAGAATATTGCCACAATCTGATAATACTGTGCATGTTCTGCACAATGTTTGCGGTGTGTGTGGTGGCCTCCTGAAGTGTTTTGATGGCGTTTGATCCGTTTGTTCTCATGTTCCACTCAGGCATGTGCATATATAAAGGATATAAAAAGCCCACCTTAATGAGTTAATTATGCTCACACAAAGCCGTGGGATTGGAGGAGATAAGGAGCGAGGAACAGAGTGTTCAGGTGCTCCGCAGGCTGCGCTATTTTAGCCCTCCTTCTAATGCACTTTTTTTTGAGGACACTATTCCATTTTCTGAGGACTTTCCTTCTGTTAACACAGAGAAAGAAAGAAAGCCCTTTTCCGCCCTTGAGATGAGAAAGCGAAGCTGTCAGGCAGGTGCAATGTCCACAGCCAGCCCGTGATTTCTATCTCTTTCTTCCCGGAAATGTGTTGAAAGCTGAGCTTTGGGGGTAAAGATGAGAAGTGTTTTTCCTCCCCTGGTTTTCCTGGACCCCTTGACCAACTGTACTTCAAACAGCAAGCCCCAGGCAATTATAAATCTTTGAGCTTTATGCATGTTAATGTAAATAGTATAATAGCTGGTAGTAAACTTGGCGAGATTTCAGCCTTGGCCTCTGAATTTAGTTTAGATATAATAGCTATCACTGAGTCCTGGCTCAGTGACTCTGTCGAGTCATGTGACCTCTCTTTAGCTGGTTTTCAACCGCCTTTTCGACGAGATCGTAATCGTCATGGTGGAGGGGTCCTTATCTATGTCTCTAATCTGATTCCATGTATAAGACGCAACGATCTTGAGCCTCAATCTTTCGAATCCATTTGGCTGGAGCTTCACATTGGTTCTTTCAAAATACTTTTCTCAGCTTATTACCGGCCACCTTGACAAAATATCTGCATAATTAATGAGTTCATTGATTCTTTCTCTGACTCTGTTATTATGGTGCGTTCTTCGCACCCTGCCACTGTTGTAATGGGTGACTTCAATGCAAATCATAAGGAATGGTGGCACCTGGACCCAATTAATTACGCAGGAGCAAAACTTTACCAAGCTACCCAATTAGCCAATTTTGAACAAATAGTAAGTGAACCTACTTGTGATTTTCTCATTCCCCATCTCTAATTGATTTAATCTTTATGGATTTTCCTTGCTTTTTTTCTGACTGTTGTGTTCTATCTCCTTTGTCCGGATGCCACCATTCTCCTATAATAGGCCACATGAAACTTTCTGTTTATGTTCCTAGACCTTACACACGTACCATTTGGGACTGTAAGAATATTAACCATGATTCCCTTCTTGCTTTTTCTAATGATCCCATAAGGTCTGATATTTACATGTGTGAAACAGTTGATGAAGCCACTGACAGACTAGGGGAGCTTATTCTTGAGGCGAAGGATCGTTGCGTCCCTCATAAAACTATTGTCATTAAATTTAATGACAAACCCTGGATGTCCCCCAAAATACGGCGACTTATGCACTCTCGTGATAAGTCGCACAAAACTGCTAAACTTTTAAAGTGCTCTGTTGATTGGGAAACATATTGTAAATTTCGCAACAGACTTTCTACTGCAATTACACTGGCCAAGGCCAAATAACAATCTCATCTGGTACAATCTCTTTCGGATCCCTTATCTGCCGGAAAAAAATGGTGGCATATCGTCAAACACTTCCACAGACTTAAATCTCATACAACAATCCCTCCTCTCTTTGAAGGAAATTCCTCTATCATTGATTCCTACCAGAAAGCCTGTGTATTTAACAAGTACTTTGTTACCCAGTCTTTAATTGATATATCCAATGCTGAGACGCGGTAGCGCAGTGGTCAAGTAGGCTTGACTTGAGATCGTAAGGTCCTGAGTTCAATCCCCGGCCACGGCCTTCGCGTGTGTTCTTGGGCAAAACACTTCACTCCCACACTCCACCCAGGTGTATAAATGGGTACCAGCAAATAGTCAGGAAACCTGACTAAGAGGGGGTACCTGCGATGGACTGGCATCCCGTCCAGGGGGAGTTGTAATACTCCTAGGCGCTTCATGCCACAGAAACCGGGGATAAGCACCGGGCCGATGGGCCACTGGCTCGAAACAGGCTTACTTCTTTTCTTTTCTTTTCTTTTCATTCAGACTGTAGAACGGATTCTCATGGCTTATTGCTCTATGAGCCTCGCAAACTAATCTATGCAAATCCGTGTTGTTTCACGAGCTACATGAGCACAGAAATTATAAAGACATATTGATATTTTTCGTAGTCATTGATGTGCGGAAGAAAATGCCATATAATTTCATAGTGCAATATATAACAAGGCTTTCAAAAATAAATTCGACTTTCATTGGTTCTACCAATTAGTCAGAGCAACTCTTGCTATATATGCACGTCATGTTCTTTGCAAATTAAATGTCATACAATAATGGTGCTGTCGAGTAATTGCAGTGTTTATTCCAAAGTTGTCAAATCATTACAAATGCTAATGCACTTTGCCTCGCCAGCAAACATTCACGGATACTGCATGCGTATCCACCTCACGGCTACTCGCAGTGGCGCAGCCCACTAGCGCTTCGGTTATCGGTGCACTTTGCCTCGCCGGCAAACATTCACGGATACTACGCAAATCCACCTCACGGACACTTGCAGTGGCGCAGCTCTCTAGCGTTTCGCTAGCGCTTTGGTTATTGGTGCATTTTGCCTTGTCTGCAAACATTCACGGATACTATGCGTATCCACCTCACGGCCACTCGCAGTGGCAAGGTTCACGCTCTCAGCCAACTTTCAGTCTCGTAATCCACCATTCCGCCTCGCCTGTACACCGTCCATCTGTCATCTCCACGCTCAAGCATGTCGCTCCGTGCAATCCGATTGGATGCTTGCTTAACAGTGGTTAACTCTTTACTGACTGTCCTTCGTCTCACCACTCACCCGCCTCACCGGCGCGGTGCCTGGTTGGCTAAAGCTGCTATCACAAACGCTTAAGGTCGTCCCACTCGACCCACGTTTTTTGGCGTTTCCTGAAAGGGGCGCTATTACTTCGCTGTTCGCCTCACCGTACACCATCATCGTTTCCTCTCTAATTTGGGGTCACGAACGGGCCGACAAATGTATAGCCGTACATTATGACAACTTGACCGCAGTAGACATCGTAAACAAAGGCCGTTCCCGCTCCCTCTCGTTCAGGCCATTCCTCAGGAAACTAGCCCTAATTTCCGCAAAACACCAGTTCATGCTTAAAGCTGCACATATTCCCGACCATAAAATGTAATCGCTGACGTCCTTTCTCATTTCTCCTGGCAGAGATTCAGACGCTTAGCACCGCACTTGGACATGCAATCCACTCTAGTTCCTCAGTTTTCTGTGACCGTCTACCCCTGACTCCGCAACTCGAGCCATCCGCCGCTTTATACCGAGAGGCCATTCTAAACGGGTTCGCTCCACGCCCGCTTTCCTCATCCCTCGCTGGATGGAAGCAATTCAAGAAATTCCACTCAGCCCTCCTACTGCCGTTCCCGGGCCTCGACGTCGTTTCCACCACGAGCTATATTTCGTACATCCACTTCGTACACCACATTCGACCAGCCTCGATACAAGTCTACCTCAGCGGCATCAACCTCTTCGTCAAACTGGCCACTAGATATCCGTGCTCGTCAATTCCCTATTCTTACGTGCAAACACTACTGAAAGGTTTACGTAAACAAGAACCTCCCGCTCTGACCAAACATTTACCTCTGACTGCAGACCTCCTCTCTTGCTGCGTCCCGACGCTGCGCTTAGGGTACCATTCTTCATCCACGGATTCCACTCTAGAGGCCGTGTTCCTATTGGCCTTCTTAGGTTTCTCCAGATGTTCCGAGTTCACTCTCTGCGAATTACAATTCTTCTCGTCACGCCAGCCTAAACGACATCTCATTCTACTTATGTTCAAGATGAAGAGAGGTAAAACGGATCAGTTCGGCATTTCTCAGCCTATTTCATATTTCGCCTAGACTCCGCTCTCAGTCCGTTTGAGCCAATATCAAACTACGTCACCTCAAGGTACAATAACCATGCTTCTCCCCAAGACCCAGTATTTACGACCGACACGGGGCCATCGCCACTCACCGCAGGTTCCTCTACCATTTCTGTCATGTTCTAATTAGATCCAATATTCCGCCCAAATACTCCTCCGGGCATGCCTTTCGCATCAGCACCGCCACCAAAGCATCCAAGCGAGGAGTGCCGGACCACCTAATTAAAATCCTCAGCCGCTGGACATCAAACTCTTACGCGAGCTATATTCGCAATAATTTTGACGACGTACGTAAAGCCCATCTCTCGCTGATTCATTAACACTTTTTGGGGGCTTAGGAGCCTACACGGACTCCGACGAGAGACGCGAGCCCCACCCTGAGTTTCGCCACCTGGGGCTCCCAATGTTCGCACAATCACAGACCAAGTCCATACAACATCACCTTCGCCCGATCCCTATCCATCGTTCCACCGAATACTCTCCCCACTTTGGGAGTGGTCCAAAGTTCATTAACCTCCGCTTATCCGGGGCCAGGTTGCGGGGGTAACAGACTGAGTAGAGAGGCCCAGGTGTCCCCCTCCCCAGCCACTTCCTCCAACTCTACCTGGGGGACCCCAAGCGTTTAAAATCTTGCTTATTTATGGTAGCTTTAAGATATTTGATTATGAGTAAGTATGTGGATTTACTTGCATGCAGAATGTGGTTCCATTAAGAGTGGTAAGCTAATAAGAATAGATTTTTTTTTTAGTTTTAGCTCTTGTTCCGTTATGCAGGCTCTCTCCCAGACTGGAGAGTGAACCTGCAGTTCATTCACAGCAGAACCCATCTACATGTGCTGCATTTCCTTGCTGAGGTTATTATTAAGAAAATGCATTTCATTCTTGCCTTCCATCTTCTATACTGCTTTGCACTCTTGGGCACATCTATCTTGAAACATGTTCAAAATATTGTTTTTGAAAATAAATAGCATTCCAAGGCAATATCTGAGAAGCAATTTTGCTTCCAAGAAAATAGGTTCAACACTTGTTTGAGGTTATTTTTGGGCAGTACATTTGAAATTATTTTCAAAAATGAAGACGTTTCCTAAAAAATGTTCTTCCAGTACCCTTGTAGTTTGTCTGTTTGACCCTGCTGAGTTGTGCCTGTGTGTTTATGCTTGCGCGTGTGTCAGCTTCGCGAGTGTCTGTGAGGTGTGTGTGTGTCTGTGTGTGTGTGTGTGTGTGTGTGTGTGTGTGTGTTTGCATGCGTGCAAGCGTGTGCAAACGTGTATACATGCTTGTATGAACAAACAGCAATCTCTGTGTTTTTGTGTGGGATTACATTGTGTTGAAGGTCATTGTGTTGAAACGCTGTTGAATTTCTTTGATCCCCTGTCACCTGTCCCTCTCCTGTCGTGACAAAAGAGAGTGCAGTATATTGATTGAAAACATTTTCAGATCCTCCCACCTCAAGATAAGAATAATGCCAAAAAACTGAATAAACTGACTGTCATTGATGGTGCAAGCTAGGGAAACTGACCTGTGCTCTGTGCACACAATGCTTTACACGGCAGCATTTCTCAAGAGGCTAATGCAGCAATGGAAGCATTGTCCTGCTTACAAAACACACTGTGGCTAGCTCAGAAATACCCGCAGACAAAATAGAGCAAAGAATGCTGACACGAGATATTCCCAGCAAGAGCTTAGCCTAGCTTGTCTCAGTACAGACCAGTTCTGAAGTCTATGAGACTTAGCCGCTGCATGTTTTATCGAGCTTCCCACACCTCAAATGCTTATGTAGCTACAACTGTGTTTAGCATCGATTTGTCTTAGCAGGCAGGAGGTTTCGTCCATAGGGAATTCGGGATACAGCAGTGTATTTTAAGACATAGGAGAATAAAAAAAAAAAAAAAATCAAGTAGCAAAAATCTCATACTCAAAAAATGTGGCTTGTGCCCATAGGCAGCCAGGATGCTTGCAGCAGAACTTCAAATGAGCTCCCTGCCACAGCTACCTGTACTGAATGAGTGTAAGTCATGCTTACACTTTTGTGGCGGTGTTTATGTGACTCTCATAGTGGGGTATACATGGCAAACCATGCACGCACACACATATCAGTGCTGTGAAAAAGTATTTTCCCCCTTTCCTGATTTATTCCGTTTTGCTTATTTGTCAAATTTAAATGTTTCAGATCATCCAACTAATTAGGAAAAAGACAATATGAGTGAACACAAAATGCTGCTTTTAAATCATTGTTTTATCTAATGAAGGTAAAGAGATATTCCCATGTGAAAAAACTATTTGCCCTCCTAAACTTTGTGATCTATTATGTGCCTTCGCAAGCGAAATGCAGGCATCGGAAATATTATCCGCGATTTTGTCAGTTGCAAACGGCAAATTAATGGCCTTCACCCAGTTTAGTAGTTTCCCACTCTAAATTGAAAGTGTGTGAATCGCAAGGGTTGGACAGCTTGAAAGGAGGCATGTCGGTGCATAAAGTTGACACTGAGCAATTTTTGCGTCACAGACTTTTTTTTTGCATTTTGACTCAACAAAAACCACATTTTAACGAAAATGTTGTTGCTCTGTACGGTGGTTTCATGGAGCTGTTTGCAAATAAACACATCATTTCCTTCCCATTTTAATTTTCGATATATACCCTAGAAATAATGCAAACAAAATGGCATTGGGGTCTAAAAGGATGGGGATGGTAAAGGAGTATTTTTAGATATGTTAATATTTTCTTGTTGTGGTGTAAATTCAAATAATTAACTTCCTTCTTGTTCTTGTTTTAATACCATTTTAATAGCGGGTTATCTTTGTCTATTATTAAAATTAGTTTGATGATCTGGAACATTTACGTGTGACAAATAATGTATGTAACAATAGAGGAGATGTAAGGGGGCAAGTATCTTTTTACAGCACTATATGCAGGTCGGTCCATAAATATTTTGTCAGACATAATTTTTAGTGTTTCAGTTTTTTACACTACTACGATGGGTTTGAAAAGAAACAATCAAGATGTGCTTAAAGTGACAACTTTCAACTTCTATTTAAAGGTTTTTTTTCTTTTGTCTGAACCATGTATGAATTACACCCATTTTATGCCCAGCCCCCTCATTTTTAGGAGCCCAAAAGTAATTGGACAAACTGACAAAATCAATAATTATATTGTCATTTTTATTACTCAGTGGCAAACCCTTTGTAGTCAATGACTGTCTGAAGTCTAGAACCCACAGACATTGCCAGACCTTGGGTTTCCTCCTTGGTGGTGCTCTATCTGGTCTTGAACTGCAGCTGTCTTCAGCTCCTGCCTTGTTCTTGGGGTGTTTTGCCATCCGCAAGTTAAATGGATGCTCAGTTGGATTCAGGTCATATAATTGACTTGTCTATGGTAGAGTGTCCTAATTATTTGCCTTAAAAGATCTTTTGTCGTTTAGCAGTATGCTCCCCCGTCACTGTGCATCTTCAATAAAAAGTATTTTCCAATTAGTTTTTAAGCATTTGACTGAATCTATTCATATAATATAGACCTAATAAAGACCTCAGTTTCTGATGTGTATCATATGCTCTTAAGTATTCGCCAATTTAAATCCAAACAGCAAATTTTTTTTTTGGGCCAGGCAGTATGATTGAATCATTATTGCAGTGATTAATGTGTTTCAGCTGTCAACAATTCTTTTAACCCTGACTGATGCAGTGTGTAGCTTTTCATTTCTTATGCTAATATTTTGGAAGACGTATCCCATAGTTGTGGAAGAGATGTTTCTGGGTTTCAAGAGGGGCAAATTATTGGCCTGCTTCAAGCAAAGAAAATAATGGAAGGGGGTGCTGAAATCACTGTTACAATCTACCTGAGTTGCTTGGCTACAACAGCAGCCAAAGACGATGTGTTATTCACTATCAAATTTTTTTAGAGTAGGCCACGGCAACGAATCAAGGACGCACATTTTCTGGACATGAATACTAATTCCAATACAGATTCAGCTTCTAAACCTGCAACTGCAATCGTAGACGGCTTGCATTAGCCTTATTAAAAAGGTCCCGCATTGCCTTAATCGGTAGCTTATGCTTCAGTTTAGCGCTGAGGTTATATTGGCTTTTAACTTGCAGCTTGGGATTTCATTTTCATAGTCGAGATAGGGTGTACTATTAACCGAGCGTCTGCAGCATGCGGCACTATTTTAACACAGCAGATGCGTGGTTGATGGAAGATATGTAGCCTATAGCGTTGTAGTAGGAGTAGTGTTAAGAGACAGCGGCCTTGGCCGATGAACCACGCGTTGCATGCATAATTATTGTGTGCGCATATTGCTTGCGTCGTGAAGCAGGCAGGAAAAAAATGCGACACATGCGTATCCTCTAGGCTAACGCAATGTTTAAGGTCCTGTTTGCGATTTCAAATCCTAGGCTAAATAAATGACTGAAAACAGTTTGGCCTTCGTCCACAGATGCGGGGATGGAAAATGGATGCTCCCTCCGACATTCAATTCGTGTATGCTCTCATTCATCGCATCCATTCAGCCAATTAACGTTATTTCACAACCAGATTTAACATTAATCAAATAAAGTAGCCTACTGATATTTTCTAAATAAACCTTTTTAACATTCTAAAAGGCTGGACTTTGGACAAGGCAGCCTACTCTTGGGAATATGACAGCCTGAAAAAAAATATTGTGACCTCCCAAAGTTGACCTGAAGTTGGCGCCACTGGTTGCAAGTAATTTTTTTTACTCTCGAGGAATATGAGCCACATCTATTAGGAAGTCCAATTTTCTTCTCTTCTCAATACCAAATAAAGCTCAAATTATATGCATTTGTCCATATTCAATACATGAGTTCAGTTTCAGTGGGCTGACTTTTGGCTTTTTCTGTGCTGTGTTTGTGTACAGCAAAGTATTAACATAAAGCACTGTTGACCACTGAATCCAATGAGATGTCTGAGGACATGCATACTGTCCTACATAAAAACTCAAACTTCAGCATACAAAAGAATGGAAACAGCAGAAGAATAAGGCTCTCACACTTTATATAATCCTAACAAAGCAAAGTTTTTATCCAACAATGGGGGTTTTAGCCGTAGCAAAGGCCACTCTTTTATTAGGGCTCTGAATCCTGGCCAGATATCATTTCATTTCTCAGCATGGACGTTTGAGTCAGCAGACGCTTCTTTTGCCAGAAGTTTAGCCTTTTCTGGAGATGAGTGAACAGAGGACCTTTATCATCAGGGCTTTCGAGGGATTTTGGGGTGAAGCAAGTTGCCTCTGGGACTGACAGCAATTTCCACTCTTCTCTTTTCCACTCTTGTGGTGGTCGTGCTGATTGTGGTGGTAACAGAAGTAGTATTGGTAGCTGTACTAATATTGGTGGTACAAGTATTAGTCGTTGCAGGAGCGATACTGGTAGTGGTGGTAGTAGCAGTATTGGTCGTAGTAGTTGCAATTATTACTCTAATCCCCTCAGAATAGCAAGAAAACGTGTATTCCTCATATGGAAAATTCATCCACTCATCTTTCCTGACCTTTGCTGCTAGACATTGATGAATTATGGATGTTCTGGCAGAAGTGCAGACGGAGAGCAAATAAAAAAAGTATAAATATGCACATTTTATACAGCTTTAATCTCTGTTTTTGTTCAGAGAACATTTGTACACCTTTGAGGTGAAGCGTTTGTTGAAGGTTGGACTGATCCGTTTTTTTCTGAAATGCTTGGTTGGATGTCCTTGCTGATTTTGAACTATTAAAGCACATCAAAACTTAGTGTTAATTCAAGGGCGAAATCATCTGTGACCCTGCTTGAGTGTCTGCACAGTGTTAGCGGGATCAGAACTGTGCATTCATTATTAAACCTGCAGATCACTATAAGGGTGTGGGAAAAATGTGCTGCCTTTGTTCTTGGGCTATATTTACTGATGATTTTATATATATGAGCAGAGGAAAGGTGCTCTACTCTCTTACCTGAACTGCTTGTGTCTTGAAAGATATACCCTGCAGAATTATTAGATCCATCATTATGGCTGTGTTAAAAATACCCATAAAAGCACCTCTTATGTTGAACTTCTTTATTTTTTTTCCCCTGCTATTCTTAGTGACCAAAAACAGGTTACACATTCTATACATTAATCAAAAAAAGAAATCTGAAGATAAGATTTTTCTGGGTGATAAGTCCAATGTGTAAAACCGGTCATTGTTTTTCTGAATGTACATGTGATATCCAATTAAGGCAAGCTGAAAGAGAGTACAGAAAAAATAAGAGAAATGTTTTGAGGTGAAAAATATGGGTAACCCTTGTAAAAAGTTACAGACATTATTTAGTATTTTATTATTGGTTCATCAGAATTTTAGTCTGAGAAAATGATAAAACATAGCTATCTCATCATTGTCCTCTTTATGACACTTCTAAAAACGCACTTTAATCGAATTGCTTTACAATCTGTTTCCACTTTTATGAATCTCTTTATCATTTTCCCCTAAACTGATTTTATTATTTTATTGCGTGTTCTGCTTCATCCATTTTAATCTGTCTTGTCTCTCTTTAATCTCTGTTGTAATTGTTTTAATCTCACTTGTATTTTGCTATTATCCCTAGGCACTTTGTTTTGCTCTTATGGAAAGTGCTGGACCAGTGTGTATTTCTACCTTATAAAAGGACCATAAACCTGATTTTTTTTTTTTATAAAGATAAGGCGTAAATGCCCGCGCAATGGCGGTGAAATACAGGATTTAATCTGAGATGGAATCTCTCTTCCTGTCAGATGCCAATGCCTTTTATGAATCAAGAGAAAAAGTACTTATTTGGAAGATTTGGTGTATAAGTGTTGGTGGGAGTAGGAGTACTTTTAGTGGAGGTAATATTAGTCATTTTGGTAGGAGTAGTACTGGTAATGTGGTAATGCAGTATGAGTAATAATAGTGGTAGTTGTAGTAGTAGTCCTGGTAGTGGTGGTAATAGTATCAGTTGTTAAAGGATGAGTAGTTTTGGTTGTAGTTCTTGTATTGGTCGTGCTGGCTGTGGTTGTAATAGTATTAGTGTTGGTAGTAGTACTGATATCGGTGGTAATAGTGTTTGTTCTTGCGATAGGAGTAATGCTCATAGTGGTAGTAATAATAGGAGCAATAACCACTCTTCTCCCCTCAGAATTGAAAGAAAATGTGTGTATCTAATATGGAAAATTCATCCCCTCATCTGTCCTGATCATTACCGATTGAGATTAATGAATTATAGATGTTCAGGTATTCATGTGGACTGACAGAGTTATCCCAAAAAAGTATTAATATGCACACTTTCTGCAGCCTTGATCTCTGTTTTCATTCTGACAAACATTTGTAGATCCCTTTTGGGCGAAACGTTTGTTGAAGGTTGGACTTATCTGTTTTTCTCTGAAATGATTGGATGTCCTTGCAGATTTTGACCCCTTGAGACGCCCTTATTATGTTTACAGCAAATTTTAGCTGGCTCTCTTAAGAATTGCTTGACGCACTACATTTTTGAATAAGTGGAGTTTGGTTTAAAGGTGGTGCTACAGGAATAGTCATGGTGCACAAAAGAGCAATCCTATTGTCCTGGTGACACTACGACATTCACAACAAAGTTGATCTGATTCCCATTAGAAGAGTTTGACTCATGCCTTTGTCCCACACCTTGGGCAGGAAGCATGCTGCTTCCTGTTCGTCTGTCCATCTGTTCCTCCATCAGTCCATCACACATATCCAGTGGATGATATCTACTGAAGGAGTGGACAGATTTTGATCAAATCAATCATGGTAACTCCGCACAGAAAGTATCTGCAATAATTAGGTATTGGAGATCATCAGGTTAAAGTTCAAGCTCGCATGAGGTCAGCTGTATGCGAGGACTGAAGATCATCTTTTAGGGCACATGAAGCTATGGCAGATGGTGGCATATCAATCCACGCTTTGCATTGACCTCTACCTTCTTCCTTTTGGAGGTGTGATAATGCAGTAAAAGCAGGAGAGCCATAAAAATATAGAAGGTTCCTCCACTGTGTACCAGGAATTTTGACAGCAGATTTGACAGGATTCCCATTAAAACTGTTCAAGTTATTGCATCTTTGAGCATGATAGGTTTGGCCTGGTGGTGATGCTTCAGGAAAGGTTCTAGGATCATCAACATTACCTCTATAGACTCGAAGACTCCCAGAAGGTTTGACAGAATTCCCATCAAAACTGCCTTAGTTATTACATTTGGAAATGTTAAATCTGGCCCATTGGTGGAGCTAAAGGAAACATCAGATGGCCACCAGAATCAGGTACTTCCTCCTCTATGCACCAGGAATGTTGAAAGCAGATTTGAAATGATTCCCATTAAGCTGTCTGAGTTATTGTAAAAGTTTGGCCTGGTTGTGGCGCTCTAACATCGGTCATAGGGTGACCTACATCGATGGCAGCCATTCTCTGTGTGCAAAAAACAATCATAAGAAGCGTGACTTGATTTCCAGCTAAACCGTTAAGAGTTATTACCTTTTGAAATTTAAGTTTGAACTGATGGTGGTGCTACAGGAAAGGGCTTAGGGTCCCACAATACAGTAGGTTTCATCTGCGCTGCACCGGCAATGAACTTGACAAGTTTCATGCAGTACCAATGAAAACCTGTTGAGTAATTGCAAGTTTAAAAAATTTTAATTCTAGCCTGATGGTGATACTACAGCAAAGATCATAAGGTGAGCAACGTCAATGATAAGCCTTCTTTATTCCCCAGAAGTGATCACAAGATGTATCACGTGACTCCCATCAGAACTGTTTGAGTTATTGTAGTCCGGGACGAAGATAGCCAGCTATCATTGATTCCGCCGCCACCACATCCGCGCAGATTTTCATGTGGATGCTGCACAGACCACAAATTTCAATTGATTCTTTGGATATTTAGTGTAGGCATAGGTAATGGGTAGGTCACTATCGATTTTGGTTGCCATGGCATCAACATTGGTGGTTGCCATGGCATCAAAATTGGTCAAATAAAGCACAATTTCTTGCTGAAAATGTGCCCGTTTCAGCGTATTGCTTGTGAAAGCGCTAGAGGTCAGAGTTCACAAGATACCACAAGCCGAGCACTCAGGGGCTACTCCCATGCAGTTGCGAGCGACCGATCTCTCAGATTGCATTTGGAAGTGTAAAGTTTGACCTGGCTGTGGCACTACAGAAAAGACCTTGGGGTCTTGCAAAACGATACAGTTCATCCTCTGTGCACCAAGAATGAACGACAAGTTTTCTGCGATTCCCATAAAAAGCTGTTGGCGTTATCCTGCTAAAACATAGGATCTGCAGCAGAGACTGTGGCCAAGGCAAATCCACAATATCTCAGAACACTCCGTTTCGGGTCCCACTGAAACTGAGGTCTCTTTTGCAGGGGAGGCCTGATTACAAAATTAACATTTACAATGGGAGTTTAGCGACAAAAAATACAAATAAAATTGCACAAAATTCACATACAGCAAGTGCAGATAAAAGGAAGAACAATTTTTTCAAAATAATATAAAAAATAATAAGAAATAAAAACATATACAGACATAGGACAGAGAATTATGACATACATTAAAACTAAAAGCAAGTACATCTGACCTCTTTTAGTATAATTTCTAAAACTAATTTCTTGTAGGACTCGAACGGGATAAGGCAATCTAGCTTTAGCGCATCCTGACAATTATTCCACAAACAAGGTGAAAATACACTGAAACTGGTACAGCCCAGATTTGTTCTAGTCCTGGGTGCCTCTAAAATAATCCACTCTTAGATCGGATATGCTGACTTGTGATTTTAATGGACAAAAGCCTAGTAAGATAAGAAGGAAGTCTGCCTAGCAATGCTTTATAAATGAATAAACTACAATGTAGCTTCTTTCTATAGTGAAGGGAAAACCACCCTACTGAACTATATAAAGCACAGTGATGGTAGTTGTAGATTTAGTGCTGGTAGTGGGAGCGATAGCATTAGTAATTGTTGTTGAAGTAGTACTGGTTGCGGTGATAACAATAATAGTAGTGGTAGTTGGATTAGTACCAGTAATGGTGGAAATTAAGTTGGTAGTTGTAGTCGGAGTAGTACTGGTAATGGTTGAACCAGCAGTGCAAGCAGAAGTAGTACTAGTGCTGGTGGCAGTATTGACAGTAGTAAGGAACATGGTTGTAGCAGAAGTAGAAGCACTGGAGGTGGTGTTTGTAGTAGCAGTGCTGTTTTACAGTATTAATAGCATTAGAATTTGCTGCAGAGGTTGTTGAAGAAGCAGCCGTACTAATGGCAGTGACAGTATTAATGCTAGTTGAAGGAGCAGTAGTTTCACACAAATATATTCACAGGTCACATCAGAGAAGCACATCACATGAAAGCATGCACTAAAGCATAACCGAATATAAGAGGGAGAAGGTAATGTGAATATGAAGTGGAGGGCAGCACACGTGGCCCTGCCGACCACAGTAATTGTCACGGTCTGTTCTGCCAGGCTATATCTGAGATGAAAGGTTTCTTTCACCTGAGTCCCTGGTATCACTCCGTCTTTCATCCTGCTGATTTTGTTTCCTTAAAGCCATTAGCAACAGGCTGAGGGAAAGAGATGAGTCAATTGCAGTTGTCGCTGATTCTCAGTGGTTGATGGCCCTGCACAGTTCAACATAACCTATTTGCAAGGATAGGCTGACTGACATTTCTATAAAATGAACATTATGCTGTTGAATGAACATTCTAGTAGGACACCAAAGAGTGAGCAGGAAGGATGATTGCTGAACGATGGTCGTATCTTGTGGCTTAATTTTCGTGCCTTTTGCATTGAAGTGGTTATGCTTAATTTGCTCAGCGAGACTTTGTTGCCAATTCAAGGACAGTTGTTGTGATTTTCTTGTCAAATAATGAGCTCTGAGATAGCTTTAATATGCATGCATTTTTCTTGGAATGAGTTTTGTCAGGATGGTGAGCAACTGTTGTTGTGAGATTGTCCTATATAAGCATGTGGCCAGATGTTCACTAGTGATGTGTGATTCTGATGATCTATGGCCATGTTTGTGTGTATGTATAGATGTGATTGAGGCAGTAATCAGACGCTTTTACTGTGCATTGCACCTGTAGACAGTCACTGCTCGGGGAAAACAAGCCGTTATCGTTTGCCTACGCAAAGGCATAAAATGCTAAAACCAGGACAGAGCACAGCCTGGCTGATGACCTTTGTATAATGAACAGGGCGAGGTTGCCCCCATTTCGCATTCCCCAACAGAGGCTGTAATTTTCACAGTCTGTCAGGCATTAATTTACCCACCGCCTGCGCTCGTGTCTGGAGCATGAGTGCTACACCGCAACCCTCCACCCGGCTGCACATGATCTCATTTTCATGTGCTGATAAAAATGATTTTTATCGCGTAATGTGCTCACTCAGCATCCTTAATTCAGCAACATGTCTCAGCTTGGGTATGTCCCCAGTTTTAGGTCGATACAGCAGTGTCATACATACTACACACTAATTCTAGGTGACTGCTGAGTAAATCTCTCACGTTGAGAAAAAATATTGAATTGATATAGTAATTGCTTTTCACAAATTTTAATGTTAGGACATTTTTTTAGGGATAGTTATTTGGCCATGGAAACTTTTGCTTGTTCGAATCTGTTCTACTTCTCCCAGGACAAATGGCCTTTTTTTCTGGTTAGTTCAAAGTCTGAACAGCTGAATAATTTTTAAAAAGCTGAGATGTATGTTCAGCATTTTATGTTTGTTTTATATGATGTTTGTTTGCTTTTAGTGGTCACCATTAGGTGCTCTTCATTTTATCTGGAGTTTTGCCTTGAGTGCGACAGAATTTAGACACTCCATTGTGGCTTCCTCACCCCCTGATTTGTGCTTGTTTATGTATAAAGGGCACACCATTGAGCAGGGACCACCATTCAAAACAATATCTCGTGTCACTGGCTGCCCTCCCCTGTAGGGAAAAATGACAATTACTTCAGCATGATGTCATTTCCAGGAGTCTCAAGCGCAGCGAGACCGCGACAGCTCCTGGGATGAGTCATTCGGAAGGGCGCATCTCGACCTGGGCTGTCAACAGTTCGGTCACGCCCTCCTTAGGTTTCTGGCAGGCCGAAGTTTGCGCGGACGAGCAATGCCAAAACGGAGGGACCTGTCGGCCGCGACGGACGTCGAGCGGAGCCACGACCTTCCGCTGCGACTGCCCTCTGCACTTCACCGGGCCTCTCTGTGAGCAAGGTATAGTAAAATGTGTAAAGTGCCCAAATCCTTAATAAAGCACTTCTGAAACGGTAAGACTCAACTCTGCCTGCACGGCAAAACGGCAGCATATTTTAGCAATTGTCTTTGTCTTTTCATGAGACTGAAAACCAATTTTTTCCTCTCAAACAAAAAACATTAGCCTGCATGTGAGATGGCTAGAGGAAGCTCAGCAAAAATGTTCTTTTTGTGAATGTGTTTTCACCTTTTAAATAATTTTTTTCTCAGAAGTCCAAAATATTGCTTTTTTTAAAGCTTCTTGGCTGGATATCTTTATTGCGTTGTCTTTACAAGTCAAACATCCTCAGCAAAAAATGTATTGTATAATGTTTTTATAGTATATAAAATAATAAGACTATATAATAGTCTTTTTGTAAACATTCCAATAAATGTCTTTTTGGTAAAATGGTAGTAGAAATATTAACACCTATCTGCAGATGTAGACGCCTGTGGACATAGAGCAGCTCTTTTTATGGAAGCAGTTGCACTACTCTATCACGAGATGGCACCCCCGAATCAGTTATTGAATATTCAGAAGCCAGCAGAGGTGGAACACAGACTAGAATATTGACGAGTTCACTCCTATCCCTGTTTTTCAGGAGTTGCATGAATTAATCTCCTCAGCTAAGCCTGATGTGCAAACTGCTCAATATCCTTGCCCATATTATCTATCCAGCAGTTTAAAAAAATGATCTCTTGCGACAGAAAAAATCGTTGTCCTTTGTAGCAACGACTTCAGTTACAGTGACCCAAAGGTATTCCAAGTAGTTAAAAAAAAATCAGTTTCCTGAGGCAAAAATTTGCCATGATATTGACACTATGTCATTCTACTATCAATTTCAGTCATCACATATTAAAAACGCACAATTTCCTCTCGTGGATTAACGCGTAGATATGTCGGTTGAAGAATTTAGCTGTCTTTTAGAGCCTCATACAAGCTCTCACGGAAATCCAATCACTTTAATGGTGATTCAATGGTATCTGCGTGAAAGTACAGCTGTAGTTCACGCCCACGTGAAATTCTCCTGGTAATTACCAGTTGGTTGACACAATTTTTATCCAATTGCAGACAGTATAAGCTTTCCTCAGTAAGTGAAAGACATTGATTGGACCTTAAAAAACATATTAAAATACTTGCGTAATATGGTTACGTTAACTTTACGCAGCTCAGACTGACGTGGTTGCATGGGAACAAAAAACCTCCAGAACTGAGCCTGGAGAGCTGAGCTTATTTGCGGGATGGAAATGTGATTCTGAGATGGAAAATAGCAGTTTTTCTGAATGGAACAGACAGGAGGGCTGACAGCATTGATACTTTTGAGGAGCAGCTCAATAATTCTATTGAAAAGTGAGTAAAGCTGTCTTTGTATGGTGTAGCTCTATCTTACTTTAAGCCAGCTAGCTAAATACCCAGCTATTTCTTACTTTTGGTTTACCACCAAGATCACAGAGCAAGTTTGTCACATTGGGTAACAAAAGAGTAGTCGATACTGCAGTGTGCTGGCATTTTTCTTAACTAGGCGATCAGTTTTAGAATTTATACCACATTCAATGAAACGGAATGCATTGCATTTTCGCTCTTTTAAAGTGCCAGCAGCTATTACTGTGACCTGAGTGATACTTGTTCCATAAAGGGTGTGAAAAGCGTACAAGCTTGCGTTTCACTAGGATGATTGGAATTGTAAACAGCAAGCTTTCCGTCTGAGTGAACGATCTGACCGTAAAATAAGCAGCTCCTCTAATGGGTATGTCTGCTTTGCTGACGCGGCTTTGTAGATAAATAGACGAGACTCTGAACTTTATGGAGGAGAAAAGGCATGTTTTTGGTTTGGAGAGGTCACTGGTGACCATTGATGTCCAACTGCGCCTATATTGATAAACTCATGCTAAATTCAACCAGAAAATCATCCATTCATATTGAACTTCATGAGTATAAAGTTGATTTGCGTTAAAAATATGATTATGAATTGAAAGTGTGCCATTCTCAAGGCTCTGGGAGTTTGGGGAGCCACCTGGATAGCTATCTTATTTGGCTTATAAAAAGTGGATAATTTAATATTTCATGTTCAGATGAGGAGTACTTGTGGTCTAGGAGTTTATTATCTCAGAAATGTATTGTTTTAACCCCCAGCCATTTTTCAATCCTCAGAATTATTTCTTTACAGTTTCAGTGGTGAATTCTCATGAGGATTTTTTTTGTGTTTGCAGCCCATTTTCTCTACCAAAATCATGAAAATAAACTGGAATTCGATGTAATACTAAATGCTGTAAGTGTCTTTTCTGAGTTGAGCCACATTAGTCCTCTGCTTGAATCTTGAATTATAAAGCATCAAATTGGGTAACCCATAAATAGCCAAATTTGGCTTCTGCGCAAAGGGGTTAATGTACACGGCAAATACTTGTTGAGATTGCCTGTTCTCGATTGTTGCAGTGGGTCTTTGCTGCCTGTTGAATAAAACAACAGACAGCAGTTTAATGGTTCATTAAGATACATGGCAAAGGGAAACTGGGCGTGACAGCGGTCAGGCTCCATGCATCATCTCCTCATTTACACCCTACGCACCTGCAGTCCACTGGACCCCTCACATTCCCCCACTCCTGAGATAGGCCTGGAGGAACCATTCTGTGATGGTCCTTTAACTGCTGGCTCCCACTATCTCCACTGTGTTCATTAGCAGTCTGGGAATGTCTGTCATGAACCAGAACTGCGGCATTTTGTGAAACGTCTGGTCTAGGAACTGCATGCAATAATGTATGTGATGAATATGTGGCAGGAGAGGAACAATTCCATCTTGAAAGATGGAAGCAGACAGATAGATAGTCTGGTAGGAAGACTGGCACACATACAGTTAGACAGACACACAAGGCGGGAGACACAGAAACATCGTGGGAGACAGACAAATCAATGAGCGGGCAGATGGACAGAAAGACCTACACAGAAGCCCTGCACACATGTACAAACTTTCCTTGCCACATTTTCTTTGACACATTTTCTTTGCCAGTTTGCTCATGTGTACGCGCCATAAAATTTTCTTTGCTGACGGTTGTGACACCTATCATCGACAGAAGGAAAGAACTACAAAATTTTTTTCTGGTAGGCTGTACTGAATTGCAAATGCTTTAATACTTGCACATACTATCGGTGTGTTCTGTATTTTCAAAATGATTAGAAATTATGTCATCAAAACTCACCGAAACGTACAATGTCTTGAAAATAAATTGTACGCTATACCTGCAAAGTGAGGAACAAAACGAAAATGTTTATGTGCGGGGCTTGTTTTTATTCCTGTAATCGGGGCTGGATAAGTTCCACAAGCATTGCCGTATCTGGTTTTCATCTAATAATGTAATAACCACTCTATCTGAACAGTATGAAGCCATGATGAACTCAAAATCAACGGATACAGCAACATTTCACACGATCAAAACAGGTGATGTCATGACTTGAATGCGTGCGTGCTGCAAGTTGTCTCATTTTATTTGCCGGCGCAGACACACAGGCAAATAGATTTGCTGAAAAGGTGGGTGCCTAGCTTCTTGATATTTTCTTTGTTATAGAAAAATTTGACATATTTCCACGGGCAAAGAAAATGTGGCAAAGAAAATTTGACTGTATGTGCAAGGCTAGAGACAGAAATGCAGAAGCGCACTGGCTTGTAGGCAGATAGACCAACAGACACAAAGAAAACCAAACAGTGGATGGAGAGATAGACAGACAGACAGACAGACCCAGAACTGTGACTGTAAGTGTATACCAAGCCACTGAGTGCAGCATAAAAAGTAAAACATCAAGGAAAGGTCTCTGAGAGCAACTTTCGCTACCTGCTGTGTTCTGTCCTCGCTTCTCGCCTGCGGCCTTGGTGCAGGAACTCACAGCACGTGCCATCCGCACATGTTCTGCCCACTCCTGCCCCCACCCTGATCGAAAGTCCCTGCCACTCCCCACGCCCCGTGCTGGCATCAAGTCACAGAACCCTGTCAGCGCAGAACAGGAGGAGCGACAGCCCCTGCGAAAGAAAAATGATAAATAAATCCACTCCCTGATTACAAATGATGTCCAGCTGGCCGACCTATGGCACTTCAAACGCTCAAACGGTGACCATAAAGAAAGATGCATCATGACAGCACATTCTCTTTAAAACTGCTGCATCACTAAAGAAAAAAAAAGGGAGCGCCGACCGGCAGGTCAGCTGTGTGCTGAAATAGCAGAAGTGCTTGGAATAATATCAGCTAGAATAATGAGGTAATATTCAAACTGACCTGCTCCTGTCATAAATGCTGTTCTGTCTTGTGTTTTAATGGAGGTATCAAAACCAGCTGTCATTAAAACTTCAATGTTTTTTTTCCTCTGCTGACAGTACACAGGGTATAGTAATAAAGCACAAGTGAAAAAAAAATTCTGTGAACGATTAATTAGTTTATTAATTATTTCAGTAAAACAATATTTCTCCCCATTCCAATTTCTTCTAGTTTTGCGTATTCGTTATATTTAAATGTATCCGATCATTGCTAATTTTAATATAAAACAAAGGTTACCTGCAGTAACACAAAATCCAGCTTTGAAATAGTTGTTTCATGTATTGAAGGTAAAGAATTATATCACCTTTACAGGGAAAAATAAATTCCCACCCCAAACCTAATAACTTGTCGTTATAATACTTGTTGTTGCCATCAGAAGTCGACGACAACTGGCAATAAGTCTTCTACATCGCTCTGGAGGAATTTTGGCCTTCTCTCCTTTGCAGAATTGTTTTAATTCAGCCACATTAGGGGATTTTCCAGCATGAACTGCCTGTTGAAGGTCAAGCCACTGCATCTCAATCGGATTTAAGTCAGGATTTTGCCTCCAAAACCTTAATTTTGTTTCTTTTGAGTCATGTAGAGGTGGTCTTGCTTGTGTGCTTTGGACCACTGTCCTGCTGCATAACCCAGCTGCGCTTGGGCTTTAGGTCACTAATAGGTGGCTGGACATTCTCCCTTAGCATTTTTTTGGTAGAGAGCAGAATTCATGGTTCAATCAATTACGATAATTCACCCTGGTCCAGAAGCAGCAAAGCAGCCCCAGACAATCACACCACCATCATCCAGTTTGATTGCTTGGTATGAAGTTCTTATTGTGGAATGCTGTGATACACCAGACTTAACAGGACCCTTGTCTTCCAAAAAGCCTCATTTTTGACTCACCAGTCCACAGATGTATTATTTTCAATGTAATAAAGATAAAAAATAATTTACAAATCACTGCTTTCAGTTTTAATTTTAAAGGCCCAACGTGTAATTCTCTGCCGCTAGAGGGCGCTTAACCAAACAAAAACAAGAGGCCGAGTTTGATGACGCAATGGGATTGCATAGAATCATGGGGGTTGTTGTCTTCATCAATTTACACGCACCGCTGACAGCTAAATTCTCCGACGTGACTCAAACAGGAGCGGCGAAACCATGTACATGGATGAGGTAAGGTTATATTTTTTTACTTTTATATAACTTTATCTTATTTCATTCAAATAAAAAAACATGTAAGGGATAATGATAAGTCGGCCGTTTACAGCGCTTATGATGTGCTGCAGGTCAGAGGCTGAGATAAGGGGGTGTGGCCGGCTCATATTGCCCATCTTTGCAGAGAATAATAACAGATATGAACACTCTGTTGCTGAATGCGAATGCTAAAGGTAACAGATATTGAAGAAATGCCACTGTCAGCTGGCAATGTACACTTTCAGTTGCTCCTGCCGCTATTGCTATAGCTTCCTTAGCAACAACATGCTCAACAGACCAGCTGGCCAGCGGTTATCTGTCGAGACACTCTGATAGACCAAACTGCATGGTATTCAAGGGAGCCGTGTTCTAACTGCAAGTAATGTAGCTAACATAGCACTGACTTCTCATAACGCATAAACGATGTGCCGTACACATCAGCTTTCTGTTTGTCATGAGGCATCACAAGAAAAATGTTTTGAAGTGGAGCAACGTTACGTTTATGTTACAACTTGGCTAAATTTGAACTTATACTGCTGGTGTAATAGGCTGATTTGCTAACTATGTGAGGATAAATAAATAATAGCCTAACGTGCACTTTGACAGGGAGAAAGAGAGATATCTCACGGCTCACTATGTCCTCCAACAGACACATAACAGCAGCCATTGTATCTTTCCGGTTACGCCGGTTTAGCTTTAGTTTCTTCTAATTTTTTTTCTCTTATTAGAAATTTAGTTACAAAAAACCAAGACAAAAAAAAAAATTATTTAGTAAGGTAGCTAACAACCTGAATAAAATATGATCTACGACCATTTCTGGTGGAAAATTCAGTTCCCGACACAGGATGGTTACCATCTTGGCTTGAAACTCTTTGGCAACAGCGAAGCATGAGTGCTTGAAGGGTGATTTTCTCGCTCTCGTGCACTCGTTGTGTTGGGAGTGACGTCAAATATGCGACCAAAAGTAACGCCCCGTGTCCCTACATTGATAATACAGATATCTCTGTCTTTGATAATCATTGAATACATCATGGATAATGTAAGTACACAACACCAAAACATATATAACATATCTATATATTTTATAGATCTTTGAATTTGGAAATTTTACATATTGGGCCTTTAATGTAACGTATTGTCCTAACTTATTTTTCTTTTTTTTGATTTGGGATCTGTTGTATGGAAGTCATACAGACTTAATGAACCAGGAGACTCGCAGAGAGTGCAGACAGGCAGAAGTTATTGAAAGTTTAACAAAAACCCTTCTCATACTGCCCTTCTTTCACTTGCAGTCCGGAGCTAATTTAGCATTGTGTCAGTCCTGATGAATAGATAAGATGGCAAGGTGACAGAATGGATGGATGGATCCATTTAGAGAAAGATCAGTAAACACTGCCCTGGATTGAATACAAATGAATTAATATAAGACGAGTTAGCTTAACCTTCCAGATTTATCAGTTTGATGTTCCAGACATTCTGGCTATCTGCAATGTTTACCAATTATGTGTTCACTAAATAACATTTAAAATGTCCCTTGGCAATTTTAAGATTGAAGTCTGTGGTCTTCAGTTGCCAATTAAGTGCTGCTTAAAAGGTTTCTGTTTTATGAAAAGTGGAGAACTCAGTCTCTTTGACAGACTGTATACATTTCTAATGTTACATTACCATTAGTTGTGGTTCATACAAAGATGCATTAAGCATGTTAACTGTTCAGTACACTAGACTTAATTTGATGCTGTGGAGTTTATTAGATGTCCTTTGCTCTTTCTATGAAGAGTTCTAATAAATAACTGCATGCTTCATTTGTAGGTTTTTATACAACCAAGCTGCTATAATGCCCTCCCCTGCTAGGCACTCCTGTTTCCCTGGCTACCTGCCTTTCCTCAATTATTCAATTATCCCCTTGCTCTTACTCTGGTAGTGATACACCTGGTTTTAATTAAGTTAATTATCTCCCACTATACTTATACCTTGGTTTTTCCCTTCACAGGCAGGTAGCCTCACATTGTGACATTTTAGTTTAGAGCAACTCTGTTCTGTTCTTTAGTTTTATCCCTTGTGTAGTTTTATTCTCTCTGTTTGTACTGTGTTTAGTTAATAAAATTCATGTCTTTGCATTTGGGCCCTCCACTTAATTTCACTTTCCCAGTGCTCCCGTTCCATCCAGGGGCCTTAAACGTGAAGACTTTGAAAGCTGTCTGCACTGTAATTTTTATATATATATATATATATATATATATATATAATAAATTTTATTTATAATGCACTTTACATTGTAAAATAATCTCAAAGTGCTATATATATATATATATATTTTTTTTTTCAAAAACAGAACCCCGTGGCGGGAGGGGATGTTGATGTCCTCTTGTTCTCTGTGAGGTGGAAATATAAGTTACAGTTTGTTAGAGGGCCAATACAGAAATATATGGGGTCAGTAAATGCCATCTTGCCAAGCCCAATATGCCATTTACTGACCCCATATATTTCCATATTGGCCCTCTTACAAACTGCGTAACAAATTTATCCCACTGAAGACCTTTTTTTCACATGCATGCCATTTCGGCTGCTCCAGAGACGCTAAGGGAGATAATCTACTCGCACGCCGTGTTTGGGCTCGGAGACGTAATATGGGAATATACGTGGTTTCCATGTGACTGTGTTAGACCAATGCCATCCAAGTATTCTTGTCTGAGGTGGGATAATAGCTTGTATTGTTATTGTTGCCTTATTGAACAAAACCGTCATGAATACCATTTTAATTGAAAAAGCATGAGTGTGAGTGAGTGAATAAAAAGGCGCGGAGTTTCTGTCGGAATGGGCTACTTATCCTTGATGCATTATTTTCCTGAACAGATGGGTAGCCAGCAGTAGAGGCAGAGACTGACAGGGCTTTTGATGTCTGCTGTATGAGATAGGTCTTAGCTGGCAAACAGCAAGCAAAGAACTCATAAAGTTTGCCATGTCAAAGGCCCGATACACATCTTCGTGTTTGTGTGTGTGCGTGTGTTTGTGCATGTCTGTGCGTGAGTGGGTTTGGGGGATGATAGGCATCAACATAGAGTGATGTGTAAGGCTGTGCGAGTCATGGTGAGGAATGCTCAAAGAAAAATAAATCTGCCATCTAAATCAGCAAACGGCCATGACAGCATTGCAGTGCCCAGGTGCAGCCCTATTGTTAACAATGTGATGGATATGACCTGTCACTGAAGGGCTTATATTAGCTACATTAAATTTCCTTCTGCACTAGCTGGGATCAAACTGTCATATGTTTCAATGAAAGCTGTTGGCTTGGAGCACCGCTCTTGTCTAGATAGTAACGTATGACAACTCAAAGCAGGTCTCCTGTTGTGTGTCACATGTAATGATGAGTTTCCAAGAGGTCTAACATGCAAGTGACATGAGATAATCAGATGTACGTGCAGACTGACATCTGCATGTCTTCCTGCTCAGCCTTCAGCACTATAAAAGTGAGCTGCATTCATGTTCAGTATGAAACCATTTTGCTGACATCGGAGATTGAATTTTGGCTGTCAAATCTCACCGTTCTTGAGTTTTCACAGTGATGTAATGTCATTGTAGTCATAGGAGAAACAAATGCACAAGGAGCAGCAATTTCAAATAAAATTTTAATTGATCACCTCATTATATTATTCTTAAGAGAACATGAACATTTAAATATTGTCCCCAATGTATATATACTCTGAGTGGTCACTTTAAAAGGCACACCTTTACAATACTGGGTAGGATGCTCATTTGCCTCCTAAAGTGCAAGATTTTTTTGCCATGGATCCAAAAAGGTTCCGGGGATTTCGGAGCTTGTTGACATTATAGCATCTCTTCATCGGCTTTATATGCTCATGTTGTGAATCCTCCATTCCTTCAGATTCTGAAAATACTCTCAGTGTTTCCCCTAGAATTTTTTGTAGCAGCGGTGCTATGTGTCAGTAACCTAGCAACAGTAGGGGGGTCCGGGGGAATTCTCCCCCAAAAAGAAAATTTTGAAAAATTGCACTTTAAATAAGGACTTCTGGTGAGTTTTCTGGATGAATTATAACTTACCAAACAATCAATAGATTCAAGTTATCTGCTGACACTAGATACTGATTATAAAGCATGACCATAGTTGAACCTGAACTTGAACTAGACACAAAGTACCATTTTTGTATTGATTTTAAGCTTTTCTTTGTGACAAAAGATACTAGCAAAATGGGGTGGCTTAAAACAGAAATTTCTTGAAGCCAATTTGACGTTGCCTGTCCTAATTTCCTTCACTAACCTTAGCTCCTCTGTGGTCACTGTCCGCCTTTCTCTTTAACCAGTTTATGAGACTCATCTGAATATAGCATTAGTGTTTATTAACCTACTATCAGGATATGACTTGCGATCTTTTCATTTGGAAAACGTTCATCAACAAGATAGCTGGTAGAATACCAACATCGTTAATGTTGTAGGCCTAGTATACATTTCAACTCCACATTCAAGAACAGCTTACCCTATTAACAAGAGTCGGCCTAGTCACAGCTAGATCGACAGTATTAATTCTAACGTCAACTCATTCACTGACATTCATGACTGAAGTGGTCAGAGTGCACCACAGCGAGCTAACTAGACAGATTCCCGAGTGTCTGCTAGCTAGCGAACCGCGTCTAAAAACACAGAATTACACCTCGTTTATGATGAGGCTGAACGTTACAATTGATAGGAAGGCTGTAACCCTCAGTAATTTCCAAACTAGCCTGTCAGTCACTTTGTTACGAGTTGAAGAGATTTAGCGAGGCCAATTGGTAATGTCGCTCCCATTAAAAAAAAAAAAAAAACTTGTTCCCTTATAATTATACCGCTAACCTCTCCACAACTCAATAAACGATGACCTACGACTTTATAAAACATAATGATATACACATACAGTAAAACCCGCATAAATGGATTCAATTGGACCAGCTGATTTTGTCCGTTATAAGCGAAATCCGCTATATGAATAAAACGGACAAAATCCATTATACGCATAAAACAGATTATATCCGCTTTATGCGTAAAACAGATTATATCTGTTGTATACATGTATGAATTTATGCGTATGCTTTGTGTATAAAGATTGGAGCAACTTCATTCTGAAGTGCACATACCTACTTGTCTTCATTTAGTCCCTCTTTGCCCTGACACAATGGATAACAGGATGATACTGCGTGTTGCTCCAACTGGGATCAATGAAGAAGACAAAAAACTAAAGTATGTAAATGAAACCGTGCCAGTTTCAGTTTCCGCAAATGCACCCTTATAAACTTGCACCTTTTTGCCAGTTATTTTAATTTTACAATAAGTTTACAACTGAGTTCCGTCCATATTAAGCGTAAACCATGGTAAATTGCGCGCATGACTCCACTTACAGTTAAAATAACAAGGAGACAATGCGTTAATAATGCGTTAAATAATATTGCACTGAGTTATCTGCATGAAGATCTCAGGGGCTCATACAAGCCCATATGGCACCAGCAATCCTTCTAATATCTCATAGATTACATTTCTCCTTTATTCTGGGGTTTTTTCTGAAGACCAACCAACCTCTCGAAGATGTCTGCATTCTGCATGTTTGATGCTTTAGTGTACACGTGTAGCTAAAAAAGTGGTCACTGAGAATATATTTTGCATATTACGGTCATCCTAATTGTATTATATTTAGTAAAAATGTATATATTGGAGACAGTTTATTATTGCCTACTTGGTTGTAATAGCAACCATTCCATAGCAACGTACAGATAATTTTTACTTCCATTAGGCTTGCAAGTTGGTTTCCTTGTGAAAGTGTTACATTATTAAAATTAACTAAATTAATATGTGTAGAGCCTATATATACTTCTTCAAATTTTCCTCAAGACATGTTTATTTGTGATGCTGTGCATTGCTTGATGAATTATACCATGATGTATCATTTCAAGAATCATTGTATCTCCCCGACGACGACAGTCAGGAGATACTGTGGTTTAGTTCGGGGCCCGCCGCCGCGCCCGCAGAGATTTTCTGTGCCGGGCTCTGGAAGCGACAATTATTACAGGAATTTTTTCTCATTTTGCACAGGTGAAGATATTTATTTGACAATGGTCAAGACTGATTTTCGGCAATTTTGGACGTCCAATATGGCTGCCGGCGGCCATTTTGTCCGAAATTTGGGGATCGGGGAGATACACGACTCGGTCCCTGTGGCGACCAAGTTACCTAGTTTCAGCTTTGCTCCAACTTGCATAGAAGCTCAGAACACAGATTTCTCCCTACGGATATTTTTATCATCCAAAGTTGTTGCTTTTGTCCATATGATTGCTGCTCCTACAGAAAGCCATTAGGGCTGAGGGAGATGGAATGTGTGCTGATGTGTGCATAGGGACCAGTAGTGATGTTGTTTCACAGATGATGATTGGAGGGAAATGACAGAGATATGGATAAGAGAGATGCTTCAGACTGCTTACACTGTCAGTCCCATCCAGTAGAAATTTTTCTCTTAATGCAGAAGAGTTGGGTGCTTCTAAGGCCTTTGGAACAAAAGGCTTGCTCTCGAGAGCCATTATTTCTTGGAAATAATGTTTCTGGGTTTTTTTTTTTTTTTCTGTCAAATAATGACCCTGCCTCTACTCTAGGAGAGTCCATTCAGCATTATGATAGTGCATGTATTTTCATCCTGATGGGCACTATGTGTGCACCAAAAGTCATCCGTGCATTTGGGAGAACTTGCTAATTACATTTCTCTCTGAAACTAGCACAGTTTTCTTTGGTATTCCACTCATCACAACCCACTTCCAGATTCAATTTCCTGTCTTAATAGGCTGTACATTTGCAGAGCATAAAATGTTTGAGGGTCTTCAAGCTGCAGCGACATTGGAGAGAGACTCAAAGCTGATAATGGTGAGTTTATCTGCAGCCTGGTGTCCTAGGGAGGAAGAGCCTGATTATAAATACAGCGCTTATCAGTCAGTCCCTGCAACCAGTATAAAAGTGCATATCCTGCCAATAGCTATACTCTCATCATGTTTCATCAAAGCTTACAAAAGTTGTGTTTGCAAAAGGTGCATTGATTGTGATACAAAATATTACAGTTTAAATTAGTGTGAGTTTATTGATACCAACTTATTCTCCCCTGACTCTCTCATTGTGATTATTCAGTTCAATTTAAAGTCTTTTATTTGGACCCTTTCAAGTCAAAAACTTTAAATTTTGTTATGTAAAGGGTTCATTGTTCAGATGGGTTTTTTTCAGGCATAAAAATCTATTCAGTTCCGCAGAACGAAGTATTAAATATGCGGTATTAATTTGCCCCTGGCTGAGTCAAACAATCTGAGAGAACATTCAGCATTATACCTCCCCATCCTCGTGCCCCCCAGTGTCCGCTGCCACCACGGGAAGCTTCGGTGATCCGTGTGTTTCTTTTGGCCGCCGGTGAGTCTTTGCGACATGAGTGGATAGGAAAATGTGAATTCAAGTAATGACAAGCTGTCACTGTGATGAAGAAGCTCCTTTATTCGCTTTTCGGTCCTTCACCAGCCCCCCCACACACACACGCAATCTCTGCCATTTTTTTCTAAGTATATTTTCTCCTGAGGAGCATGAGATTGCTCAGATCAGATGTACTCTCTCAAATGTACACTCTTCGATGCACTCTCTGCCACTGTGATGCACAAGGACTGAATGAAGAATCACAAAATTCACTGTTTCTTAGCTGTCACACAGGTCATGTAGTGTAGCTGCCATTGCACAGACTTGCTCCAGTTCATATGGGACGCTGTACTCATGCACGGCAATGTGACGAAGTCAAAGCTGTGTTGTGAGAATTCAGGCAGTGAGACATGGAATATAATTCCTACATGGGTCATTGAAAATGGCTGTAATTACAATCACATTAAAGTGTCTGTGAGTGTATACGCAACCACGTTGATTGAGCCTTAAAGAAATGACAGCCCTTTATAATTGTGGCACTATCTGAATGCGTACTGCGCCCTCCAGAGTTATTGGCACCCATAACGCATATGAGCAATATAGAATTTTTTTTTTTTTTGCTGTTTTTCATTTTGGTATTTCTCTCAGAATATTCAGAAACATCTTACCTTTTCACTGAAGTAAAATTATTGAAAGAAAAACTGTTGACAATGAATCTTATTTTTTTTTCTTTTACATCATTGTCAACCCAGCAATTCTCGCAATTAAGAGCCGTATTCTGAGAGAATGGCACTTTTGAAGCACTTAGTGGAGTTGACTTCTCAGAATTGCATGAAATTTGGCAGAATGGTGCCCATATACGTGTAACAGAAAATCCCGGAGTTTGAGCTCACAATTTTTATCGATATGGCTACAGCGCCACATAGAAGTGGACAAATCAGGTACCAAATTGAGCATTTTTGAGGAAAAAGACCCATTTTTGAAGGAATATTATGGATAACTGCTTTAATATGCCAAAGAAATTATGATTGTATTTGATACTGGAATATGCAAATTTTTAAAATGTGAAAGTGCCACCTGGTGATCATGTTGGTTATACGTGCAATGACAAGAAATCTGTGTACAATGAGAAAAAATATTTGTACAAATTCAGGCTTATTTTAATTTTTAAACCAGACCAGTGTCAAATTCATTATACCTGTCTGATTCCTTTTCAGACATTAAAGGTGAGAAAATTTTTTAGGTATTTATTCTGGCACTTTTTTGGTTTTCCAAGATATTTGCTCCCAAAGTTGGGTGCGGGCTAATTTTTTCCTGTTTGTACAGTGGATTAACATTTATAACCAGACACCTGTGGGGATGGGTTGACCATTAATTTGAACCTTCCTTTGGGCTAAATAAAGGACACCAGAAACATCTTTGGCACTTTGCTCCATCTTGGAGCAGCGGCTACAGACATTTTGACAAATTCTCTAATTCGCCTATTTGCAGTGATGTTCAGGGGCCCATAAAAATGTTAACCAAGAAGACAGAGCCTTGAAATTAGCTGAGTCTCCAGCCCTTTCAGGATGTTTTAACATGCCAAAGGAAGTTTTATGGCATTCTTTGCCAATGTCTGGATATAAGGAGACGAATGTTCAAAAATATATCAGTATAGGGGCGCTGTTACCAATATGTCATATCTGACAAAACCAGACATATGCCGTGAAGTTTCTTGAAATGGAATATACTTTGCTTACATTACAGGAACTTTCTATGGGACTGGATTGTATGGTCAGGTGAGACCAAAATATAGCTTTTTGGCAACATACATCAACGGTAGCTTTAGCTTTGACAGAAAGATATCCATTCATAAAACCACATCATACCCACAGTGAAGTATGGTGATGGATCTGTGATGATGTGGGGCTGTTTTTTTTTTTTTTTTTTTGTTTGTCTGTTTGTTTTTTCCAGAGACCCTAGACATCTTGTTAGGATTCATATTATCACTCAAATACCGGCAAATATTAACTCTTTTACCCATAGACTCCCCTCTCCCTATCCCCATAATGACTACAAATGATGACCCTGGCCATATCAATGAAGATGACATTGGATGCCTTGGGGATACCACTGCTTTTAATTGGGAAACTTGGTGTAAACCAGGTCCACTGACCTGGCATCATATGTAGTCATTATGGGGAAAAGAGTTAAATGAAAACCTTACGGCCTCTGCCAGGAAGCTTAGAATGGACTGAGGTTGGACCTTCCAGCAGGACAATGATCTGAAGCACCCCTCAAAATCTACACGAAAATGCTTCTCCAACTGCTGAATTTTTTTATGTTCACCAACATCATCACGCATTATAAAAGACTCAGAGCTGTTACCTGGCTACACAAAATATTAAATGAAGGGGTGCCAATTTAAAAAAAAATGTTGTATGATAAGAATTTACTGTTTCTTCAAATTATGTTCATTCGATTAAAGACCAGATTTTGAAATGAAAGATCACAAGGATAAAAAATGAAGATATTTCATCCACATCCACATCTCTTTTTTTTTTTTTTTTTTTACTGAAGGATGCCGATAATTCTGGAGGGTATTGTAAAGTAAGTGCATCAGTTGTATAGCTGTTTATGCTCTCAAATTTTTTCTTCTCTAGGTAGACTTTTTTCATGCTATTGCGGATGTATGGTTAATGCTAAGACTACTCATGGTGGCCCGACACCTGGCTATGACACTTTATGCTGGCTTTCCTTTTTATGTCTTAGCGATCTGTATTTTGTAAAGTGTTTTTATTTAGTCTTTAAAGGATTTATCAGCCATTTTAAAAGAAGAATTGGCATCCGTACATTTAATGGGAAAAATCTTAGTTAATTATGTCTTTTGCATAGTTCAATAGTCCAATGACCATTATCAGAGTAGAATTGTCTCTTTTTTGTTGACTTGTGCTATTTATGTCGTAAAGAAATGACCTACATATTGTTTCTTCAGCTTTTCAGAGCAAGATGATTAGAAATGACCTAGATTTTAAAACATATTAAAAAGAGTCTGAACTTGTCAGGTACCTTTTTCCCTTGTGCTTCTATACTTGATACCCTACATGAAAGTGCATATATCACTCCTTTGTATGAGTCATTCTCGATGAGAGGGTGCGCACAATCTTTGTATCTCATTGCAGTGGCGAAAAAAGAGAACATATTTCCATGTTAAAGATTATAATTTAAATCCCTATGTAATGATCTGCAGAAAGACAGAGGCTATAAATAAATTAAACATTTTTGCTACTCACGCAGAAATTCTTGCACAATTTTTGTTTTTTTTTTTCATTTGGATATGTTTTCACTGCAGACCTGCTTTACGATATAATTACATTCATTACATGAAACCAATGGTAAAAGCACCAAATGGGCCACTTAATTAGGTGTAGAGCTACTTCATGTTCTCCTGGTTGTGCGTGTGGACCAGTACACTGAATATGGAACTAGACAGAGGGATTCCCTCCTAAAATAGCAAATGAGGTTGTGGCTGGATTGTTGTGTGTTAAAATCCCTTGTTATGGCAGTGTGATGATAGCCATGACTCCATAGTGCTTGAGTTGATATGGACAGACACGCCACAGATTAACCCCTTTCTGCAGATGTAGACACTCGCGTCTATGGAACTGCAAATTTAAGCACGCAGTTTCTGTACTCGATCACTAGATGGCACCCCCGGACTAGTTATTGAATATTCACAAGAAAGCAGACCTCGAACGCGGTTTTGAATATAGGGAAGTTCACTCCACTCCCTGTTTTTCAAGAGTTGCATGAATTAAACTCCTCAGCTAAGCCTGATGTGCAAACTGGTCAATATCCTTGCCCATAGTATGGATCCAGCAGTTTAAAAAAATGATCCCCTGCGACAGAAAAAATCGTTGTACTCTGCAGCAACCACTTTAGCTACAGTGAGCCAACGGTATTCCATTTAGTGGTTCAGAAAAATCAGTTTTCCGAAACAAAAAATTCGACATGGTATTGATTCTCTCACATTCTACAGTCATAACATACAAAATATGCGTAGTTCCCTACCGTGGATTTACGTGTACATTCCTTCATTGACAAATTCAGCGCTTCCATATAGCCACCCAAGTACTGGTGTTGATAGCCAATCACTCAATTATACACACAGGCTCTTCTGCGTAACTGCTCAGTTATAGTTCACGCCCTCGTGAAACTCCCCCGGTAACAATGTATTGATTGGCTCGTTTCTTATCCAATTCCCGAGTGTTCAAACGTTCCACAGTAAGTGAAACACATTGATTGGACAAACATAAGAGCATACAAGCCTATGCTTATCAGCAAACTCGGTTGTATCCTGTCTACGTTTCGCACATTGCGCGGCTGAGATAGACGCGATTTATAGAAAAAAGGCTCGCAAAACTGGCCTTAAAGTGTTCAGTTACATTTTCAGGATTTAATTGAGATTAGGACATGGTCAATGGGAATTATTTCGAATGAAACAGAACCGGAGGGTTCCTTCTACTGGACACATCGGTCTCTGGAGGAGGGATTCATGGAAAAAGGTTAGGCTGCTACTTTTTTTTGTTTTTGTTTGGAATTATACCGTATTCAACAAAGTCGAATGCTGAGGTTTTTTTCCTGTTTAAAACGTGAACTGCCCATGCATTTGGGTGGACCCCCTGGTACGTTCATTGCACCGTTCTGTTGAATCTAGGGATGCATATATATTATTCGATCTTCTCTGAAAGTGGAATGTCTGTTCTGTTAAATAAGGTATATTTCAGAATTCAGATATTACTGAGTTAGTGAGTTGTACTTGTTCCTTATAAGTGCTGAAATGAGTGTGAGCTTGGAAGTCGGAACTGCTAGCTTCCATTGCAGGGTGAATGTTTTGACCGTTTAATCAGCAGTTTATTTCATCAGTATGTGTTTTGGCTTGGGGGACTTTGAAGAAAAATGGACAAAACTCTAAACTTTATTATGGAGAAAAGGCATGCTTTGTGTTTGGAGAGGTTACTGGTGACCACTGATGTTCAACTGCACTGATATAGATAAATTCATGCTAAACTCAACCAGAAAATTATTAGTTCATATTAAATTTCATGCCTCAAAACTTTATTTGTGTTAAATACTTGATTATTTTATGATTTGACAGTGCACTATTTTGAGGGATCTCAGACTTTGGGGAGCCACTTGGATAGCTGTATAATTTGGCTAATAGCATGTAGGTAATCTAGAATGTAATGTTGAAGATGAATTCTACTTGTGGTCAAGGAGTTTATGATCCCAGAAGTGTATAGATTTAAGCCCCGGCAGTTTTTCAATTCTCAGTATTATTTTTTTTTTTTTTTTTTGCAATTTCAATGGTGAATTCTCATGAAGATTTTTATGTTTGCAGCCCATTTTCTCTACCAAAATCATGAAAATAAACTGAAATACAATGTAATTCTAAATGCTGTAAGTGTCGTTTCTGAGTTGAGCCACATTTTTCCTCTTTATGAAGCTTAAATCTTGAATTATAGATTGGGGAACCCATAAATAGCCAAATTTGGCTTCTGCGCAAAGGGGTTAATGGAACAATCAACATAAACTGTCTTAGTAAGGAGTTGGTCCTCCAAAAGCTGACGTCTTAACACCTTGTTACAGAATCTCCAATTTGAGTTCAGTTGATTTGAGATCTGGAGCCATATTCATGATGAATTATCTAAGCACTAGGAGTCCTCCTAAGTTTGCTAAAAAATCCTTTTTGAGAGTTACCTCTTAAAAAATTTTGTACATAGGAGCTAAGAGCCATGAAAGACTTGTGCAAACTACTACATTATGAGTAGGGGTGTGGTTGACCTTATTGCTTAGAATGACGTTGTGTTTCATATACGAATGTATACATACAGTATGCTCACAGTGATTGGTTGATGGGGGTGGTGGGGCTCGGGCAATCTGAGTCCGTTGCTGAAAAGCGCCTGTCTAACCAATTAATTTGTGACATGGATTTTTTTTTTTGTGCTGTGCATGTGAATGGGACTTCAGATCAAGCATTACATTGCTGGCCCTGCTTAAATGATTCAGCGATGAGTGAGGAAAACAGCAGTATTCCATGCAGTTGAATGCATGGGCAGATATTCAGATATTCAATGACTAGACCTCAAAAATTATAGTTATTCAGAAAGGCATATTGAATGTAACCCTTAATCACAGACGAAAGTCAGCTACATGTCCAGTATTGTGTAATGATTTATTTTTCATAATTTAAATAAACTAATTTCTCAGTGGGAGGCCCAGTGCCAAAGCCTTCTGCCAGTTGCCTGATGTACAGTGTCTTGCTATACCCGGTAGTTCAGCAATTATGGAGGACCAAAAATGACTTTAGTATAATAAATGAATAAGTGAATGAATAAATAAATACATAAATGAATAAATAATTGCTGAAATAAATAAATTAATAAATGCCAAAATAAATGCTGAAATAAATTAATTTATATATACGTACATGAATAAATGCTGAAATAAATATGGAAATAAATAAATGCTGAAATGAGTCAATGAAAATTTATATTTAAACATGACATAAATGAATAAATGCTTTAAATGTACTTCTACATTTTTACATTTATTTATTAATGTATTTCTTTGTCCGTATGCTAATTAAGTGGGAGATCCTACCCTCAGTCTGAAGCTAGATTGGTCAATTAGGAGAGCCAGACAGAAGCAAACAATCCTTTATGAATCTTCCCCGTAAAGTTAATTGAGTGTATGAGTCACACGATGTTTGCGAACTAGCTCGGGTATAATGGCTTCGACTGGGAGGCCGTTTGCAGAGCTGCTGAGGGATGTGACTGACCAGCTTGAAAAACTAGCAACTAAATGCAGGAATTGCATCGACCTGTGCTTAGATAAATATAGCAAGGGTTGAACCGCGAGCATTTACGATATACTCCATGTAACTATCAGCTAGCTAGGCTAGCAAAGCAAATGAAATAATTTTGGCGAGCGGTTATATTTGGTATAACATAAATGCTCGCGGTTCAGCTGTAGCTAAGTGAGATAGCGAAATAATAAATCATTTTTATTCATTTATTTTCTATTGACATCCATGCACCAAACTGTTGCCTAGGTAGGCTAGCGATCTTGCTAGCTAAGCAAGCGAACTAACATTGGCTAGGTAGCTGGCTAGCTAGCCAGAAAGCCTTAGCTGGCTAGTCTCACTCAGGGCAAAAGTAAAAGCTGTTTTTGTTCGCGCTCCCCAAAGCGACTAGGAGCACTTCCGTTGTGTTGATATCTAAATGCCGCGCTTTTCTCTCTTGTATTTCCTTCTGTGGTTTGCGTGTGTTTGGCTTTGCATCGTTTCAGTTTTTGCAGCACGTTTCTCCAGTTGGAGATGTTTTTGGCCGTTGCAGCGCGTTTCCCTGTAGGCCACCGCAGTGCGCTTCTTAACTGCGGCTGAAATGCTATATTTATCTTCCAATCACAGGTTAGTGCAATTCCTGCATTTAGTTAGCTAACAGTTAGCTCACTGGTTTGATAGCATCAACTTTGTGTTCACAAGTCAGCATGTTAGCACGCAAGGAAGAAGCAGTAGACTTGAGTCGATCACACTCCTCTAACCAATCCAGATTCTGACTGAAGCTAGAACCTCCCACCTAATTAGCATACGGACAGAGAAATACATAAATAAATAAGTGTAAAAATGCAGAAATGTAGAAAAACATTTAAAGCATTTATTCATTTGTCATGTTTAAATATAAATTTTCATTTACTCATTTCAGCATTTATATATTTATTTCCATATTTATTCTTGCATTTATTTATTTGTTAATTTCAACATTTATTCATTCATTTAAGTATTTATTATGTATTTATTTATTTATTCCTATATTTCTTTATTTATACTTTCAGTCATTTTTGGTCCTCCATAGCAATGGCCTTGAAATCTGCTTTATTTCTATGGACTGGGACATTTTTGAAATGTAATTTGATTAACTACTTAATAATGTGGAGTCTGGACAGAGCATTAACGGTTTGGTGAATGATGCTACTCATGAGCGCCTGAGATGTGCCCAGTTGGTCTGCGTAACATGGATTTCCTTTTTGAATGCTTTGGTAGGATCAGATTTTAGTTCCTCATAAAAAGTAAAATTATTAAGTGTTGATTGACTAATTTATTATAGTCACAAAAATCCTGCACAAGTATTGTGCCTCCCTTATCTGCTGGTTTAATCATGATGGTTTTTTTAAATCATATTTTAATTTCCACAAAGCCTTTCTTTGATCTTTCAGCAAGTTATAGACTTTATGTTCACATTTTTTTTAAATAAAAAACTTTTAAAATGTCTCTTTCAACCAAAGGACAGTAAGTTTCCAAAGAGGTGTTTTTATTTCTGGGAGGCAAAAATGTAGATTTGCCTCAGAAGTTGGTAGTGAGTCCTTAATGATCCAAGGAGATGTTAGAGGTCTGCAGATTGCATGGAGGAGGAGAAATGGCTGCACATTCACTGGGAACAAAAGACAAACCTTTATTTAGAGCCAGGAGACAAGTAGAAGAAAAAGACATACTGGAAAGCCTGATAACATTTTGGGGCTTTGACTCCAGGATACATAGGTTCTTGTCCTATAATGTCGGCTTCTTACCCCCTTTGCATTTCCCCTTTTCCCAATTTGGTTGTCATCCTCCGCCAAAGATTGTAGGATAATGGATGCTGTGCTTTAGGTCTCTGAGGGGACATCAACAAGTATTGAAAAATCACTGCGGTTTTCTTGAATAAAAACTTCTTTGGCTCCCTCCCCACCCCCGTTTACAATGGCTTCTCCACGTGTGCACCTGCTCCAGCCAACCGTCCTCAGCATCTTTTTTTTAACCCTCGTCCAACCAAGGGTTTTTCTGCTACAACCCCGACCAAAGGGGGGGGGAGGATTTTGAAATTAAGCGGTAAACATCATCTTGTTTGGTATCATTGTACAGCTGCAGATGTCCTCTCTTCAAATCAAGTACAAATGAAGGGTTTGGTTCCAAAATGCAATATATCCATTTTACTCATTTGAGTAAATCAACTTTTTCTATGTGGGCGCCTGTTGCGTTGTATAGAGAAACACAAACTTTGACCATGAAAAAATACACTCTATTGTATGAATTTCAAAAAAAGAAACTTTGCACCATGTGTAAGAAGCACAGGACTATTGCTTTATGGTATTATCTCAATTTTTGTCATTTTGGCACTTATTGCGTTTTGGAACCAAACTCTTCAAATAAAACACATTTCAACATTATGACGGCATAGTGATGTCATAACCAATACCATATTAGGAAAAAACATCAAAATGACAAAAATCCATGTTTTTTTATATTTTTATTAGTTTTAGCTGAAAATAAGTAACTTTCTGTAACCTCTAGAACTACTGATACTACAGTTAATATTGTAGTATCAAGTAATATTGTATAACATATACTCCCACCCGAAACGTACACACCCCACCCACCCCACACCCACAAACCACTAACACAACAAACTTCACATATACACCCACGTAATCCCACATTTATCCATCCAACAGACCCAAAACACTACACCCATAATGCAAGTAATTTTACTTTCATGTATAAGAATATGAACAATAAAAATCAACTTACCTTGCAAAATGATGATTCAGGTTCACCGGACAGATGTACAAATATCTTCAAAATGTTACACACTTGCAGAAAAGGTTTATCTATGAATTAAGAGAACAACTTTATGAACAATTCTATGAACTTGTATAATAGTAGGCCTATAGCACAGTATAAAAATAGTATACAGTACAGTAACCAGTCAAACACACAAGTAAAAGTATGTGGGTCATGCACTTCTAATATTATTAGGTGAAGATCACTTCAAGGTTACTGGTCACTGCTGGTAATTGTAATTCCAAGATTTACTAATACGAGGACAAGCTACATCAATAAATCAATAAGGATGACAATCAGTGTGGTCTACAAAGTTCATTGAGCATGAGACATAATAATAACATACTATTTGCAACTATTGACGCTGGTGGCAACCCCCCCCCCCTTGACTTTGACGGCCTACCTTACCCCCGGGGGGTGAGGTACCCTCATCGTTTTTTCATGAAAATGAGCGCAAAGGATGAATAAACAATTACCTAGAAGCATCAGATCATATCTGTTAACGTTTTTGTGCGACAGGAAAAAATCTGTTGAGGGGGTGGTAACCACCCCCCCCTTGGTTGGACGAGGGTTAATGTGTCTTCTTTCAAAGCTTTCATTTCAAATCAAATTTCCCCTTGGTATTGTTCACATTCGGAAAACAAGTACTTTAACCTGTCTATGTCTCTGTAGTCCATGTCCAGCTTCTCATGGGTTTCTTGTATTTGACGGCGGACAGCTGTTACTTGTTCTGTCATTTCCTGGATAATTATGGGCATAAAATCAAATGGGCACTTGTTTGTAATTTAAGACTGTCTTTCAAAAAAAGGGATTATTCAGTCCTACTGTTGGCGCTTTTTGGATTCTCAGTCCTTGAGGAATTATCTTATATAGCAAATACAGTAATCACCCAGACTGCACGCATGAACAAACATGTCTCATTGTCGTTCAGGTCCATCAAAAAATCTTTGGATAAGCACCCTTTTGGTATTTCCTTAGCTAACTACAGTAAGTATAACTTACATTAGCTAAGTAATTTGCCAACCACCTAACCTGGCTGTCTTGCTTTTTAAGCCTCATTTGGTAGTTCAGGTATCAATGATAGTAAGGTGCTGGCAGCTTCTGAAGCAAATCTGAACTCATTCCTCTTTAGCTTCAGAAACTGGGTGGATCATGAGACGAGTAGTTTTTACTCTTAAAAGGTGGTTAGCAGGCCAAGTAATAATAAAAATGATGTACATGCTCGTTGACTACGGTCAAGAAAAACAACATAAGTAGTTGGAAATATGATGCAATATCTAGAACGTGATGGAAGCTTAACGAGCTGACATCGCCATCCATATCCAACCGACCACACATTATTATAACTTAGAACATTTGGTTCATGACACACGTTTAGGTCATGATGTTTTCACATGCCAAGTTTAAAAAGGATCAGCCGAATAATAAGAGAGTTACAGCCCGGACAGGAATATATCGCATAGCGAGATGGCTGAATACGACGAGTGCCGATGAACAGACATTTGACCTAGTGACCTAGTTTTGGTTCATGACACACCTTTAGGTCATGATGTGTTCACCTGTCAAGTTTGAAAAGGATTGGCCAAATAATGAGAGAGTTATAGCTCGGACAGGAACATATGACAGAATAGCACTGGAAATTTTGACAAATGACAACAGACGGACGGACATTTGACCTCGTGACCTACTTTTCAGCATGATACATTGCGATGTCATAATGTATCTGCCTGTGAAGTTTCGTTGAAATCCGACAATTGATTCTTGAGTTATGGCTCCGGACGGACGCACAGACAGACAGACAGAGTTCATGTTAATACCCCCGCAATAACGTGGTTGCGGGAATAAAAATAACAGGAGGTACTTCAAAAGTAAATTTTAAAAATTGTCAATGGCTAACTAAGTGTGAAGTAGTCGCCTCAGCACTCCTTTGGCCATGGCAAAGGGCCTTGTGGCATCACTGAATGTAATTTTTACGATTCAGATCATTGACATTATATCCTGAAATATGAGTGATTCGGTGCTGCTAACCCTAGTCCACACTCGCAAAGTGAAGTTATATTGGTTGGATTTCAATGTTCACCATCCAAATTAATTGAATAAGTTAATTGAGTTCTGTGTAAATCTATACAGATTTATGGTGAAGATTGGGATAGTGTCATTTGTTTCTATGCAGTGAAATGGCAGCAAAACACTGCCATAGCGAAATATGTCTGTATTATTAAGTGCTTCCACAGCTCTCACTAAAATACTGCAATATTATAAAACTGTGCTGTAGAATCTGCAATTTTGTGTTATTTTCCCCCTCCCATATGGCCCTATACATGGCAGGTGCTCGAAAAGACAAACGGAGACCTCCATCTCACTTCTACTGTACAGCCATGACACAGCCAGTATTCTCCAGAGCCACGTCCTGCTCTGTGCCCCTGAGCTAATCAGTCATGTAAAGTGAGTCGGGCACTGACAAAATATTTTAAAAATCCCCTTGACTCCCCGTCCCAAAAAAATTGCAGAAAAAATGGCAACGCAACCCCGCCACTGCTCCCGTACAAAGCGCTCCCCCCCTCCGTTTGTGCGGGGACCGTTAATTCGCGGATAATTAAGTAATCCGCCGAAATGCCACTCGTCTCCCCAGGGCGCTGTGACAAAGCGGCGAGGTCCTATTTTCCAGGCCGGGCTCATTTGTATTCCCCTGTGGGAAATATCACATAATCAAGCGGCCCAACATATTAAATAATTCTTACGAGCCTCTCTGCACGCTAGCTCTAAACCAGCGAGGCACCCGTGCCAAATCCCTGACTATGGTCCCCCCATCACACCACAAGACTGATCATCTCCATTTGCATGTTTTGCGGGTAAGTTGACCCGTATTAATGAGCCATTCCCTGAGGTGGTGGTTTCTTTGTTCTATTTTTTGTGAAAGACATGTTGGATTTATCGACTGCGCATGCCGGGATTTTGCCCTCAAACACAGGTGTTTCCTGGTAAGGGGTGGCCCATCGACCATAGAGATTCATTCGCTCTGATGCAATGCTATCCTACCAGACTGCAGCTGGTGCTTTATTCATGACCCGCGGGTGATATTGCGGGGCATCTCGATTTTGGTTCTTCTTTAAAATGGGGTTTAGATTGATAAGTGTCCGCTTGACTGGAGCCTGGGCTGCTAACCTTGCCCCATGTTGCGTCAGGCTAAATTGGCATGGCCAGGCCACAGAGGGTGGGTTTGGGGGCACAGTGGCGATTGGAGTCAGTCCCCCTGAGGCAGACCTCCAAATGGAGCTGATGGCGATATCATCCTCACTGCTCTGTTTGCAGCTTCAATAAAGTCAAAAGGCCCTGGAGAAAAACAGCTGCTGTAACCCTATTTGCCACCAACAGGCTGCCTGCAAACTGCTGAGGGAACTGGGTCCCTCTTTGCTGTTCATCACGTTGAATAAGCGTCTGATATCCTCATGTTCATTTAGCTTTTATTTTCTATCCAGATGTATGCTCAGCAATGGGATGGGGATAAAAGAAGTCACTGTTTGTGACTTGAAGATATTTTTGGCAGAGGATGAAGAAAAAAATCATTGCGTCATAAACAGCGGTGGGCAGAGCAGAGGAGCTGTAAAGTGGTCACAGAACATCCCTTGAAAATACTGATTGGTCTTGACCTGTTTTAAATCCTTCATTTAATTTAACTTTTTGTAAACTCCAAAAACACTCAACATTATCAGGTGTGGCCAGTTTTCCTCAATATGGTAACTCATGAAAGAGAATGCATCATTTCGACATGAAATTGCATTTCAAACAGCATTATTTGCAGATAGGTGCAGCCAATTTTTTCCGCCTTTGTTGTAATTAAACAGTCATGAAGCTACGATTTGATAATGCAGGATGTGCTTACGGCAAAAACGGATGTTAACACAGTAGTTTATCTTTTTTGTGAAGTGAATAAAACCTTTTCTGTTTAATTGTTGCAACATTGCATTATGAAGGAAGTTGTGTGTTTAGATGCTGATGGCTTATTCTTATCATTGGAAAACATACTAATCAGAGAATCAAGACTTATTAGTTCTGGTCTACTGTAGTAAGGAAAACTGGCTACACCTGATGGTCCTGAGTGTTTTTGGAGTTCACATAATGTCAGTTTAAATAAATGATTTAAGATGGGTCAAGAGCATTCATTATTTTCAAGGGATGCTCTGTGCTTTGCCCATTTTCAGTTCACCGACCATCACTGGTCTTAAACTGTTTTATCAGGGAATTCAGTGGAGTTCCTGTCCTTTCCAGCAAACAAAAAATTATCTGAGCCTGCAGGCCTTAAATGAAATTGTAAACAATAAGAAGATAAACGGGTTGCAGCTTGTAGAGCTAATTCAGGCAGACAACTTGAGAAATGCCCTCATTCTCAGACCTGCCACTGTCTCACCCCTCTGTAAGGCAGGCTATTTAAGCAGCTCTCCTGTTTCCTCTCTGCAACAAAAGCATGCCTCTGCTTGCTGCTGCAATGCACAATTCTCTGCTGCTGTAATTAATATTGCCTGCTGCTGCATCACTCTAGCATGCTGCTAGTTAACATTCCACCTCCAACCCGACCTCCACCTGTGGGCTCTGAATTACCCCCTCACGGGCTCTTCTCTTCACGTTCTACAGGCCGCAAGGTGTGTTACGGTCAGAGCCTTGATGTAAAACTATCAATATATCTGTTAATACTGCAGTTAACTGTTTGCACCAGACACGGCCGACTAAAATATGTGAATAAATGGTAAATAAGTAAATTCTCCGATTGCACAATTTTGAAAAAAAAAAAACCTCCTCAAAAAAGTGAATAATCAATAAACAAATATAAAATTAGCCCAAGGAGGCACAGGACAGGAGGGAACTCCTCAGGCATTGCTCAGCATTGATCACAGCCTCACAAATTACTTCATTACTCGGGAGCCGCTCTCTCCATAAATCCACTGCAGCCCACAACCAAATCGCACGTGTCTAAACCGGGCTGAAAATTCCCCAGAGGTCCGCAGAAAGCACTGGGGGAAATCGGGGGTGAGAGGTTTTAATGTCCTGGACCCGTGAGCGCGCTCCCTGTACCTCACTTCTCTCGCCCCGGCTCCACGTGCCTGCTGATAATACTGTCACTGGCCATAAAACACCCTATTGATTGAGTAGGGATGTTGTAAATGTGATTTAGAGGCTGTTTTATTGGAAATACGGCCCTTAGCACTGGGGATGGTCATCACCCACCCTCCCCGCCCGGATCAGGTTGGGGACAAAAAGCGCTTGTCGAGCCAAATGCAAATCGATGGATATGGAAACCTGAAAGGAGACATTCGTGGCGGAGCACCTCACAACAGGAATAGAGGTGTTCAAACAAGACTGAGGAAGGGTCGGAGTATTTACTTCTGTGGAGGCTCCAGTTGTTTATGTATAGGATGCCATCACTGCGACTGTCTCAGCACTCCGTATTTTATCACGATGGCCTGGCAAATCCCTCTGCGAGTATGCCTGCCAATTAAATAAATACATCTGTAAAGAAATATTTTTAAAAAATGAGAATTTTATTGTTTAAGATTTATTGGTTTATCTTAATGTGTCCCAAAGGGGCTATGTTTTTGTGGCAATTTTGTTTACAAGTGTATTGGAGTGGGTCACTAAATCACATATTTCACACTTAGAGAAACAAACAGTGTGACTGCATTCATTTACTCCTGAGATTGACAAGGCCAATTTGGATACATGGAGTGAAATCAAGAGGCGTTCATGAATTTCCCAAAGGCCTTATCACTGTTCAGCAAGGGGGTTAGTCATCTAACAGCATTTTGTTTGTTCAATACAAAGCTCTGCAGTAAATTTGACTTTAATGGCAATTTGTATATAACCTTGAGCGATACATCTTATTTTCTTTTTGTTTGTCACAGTTCCGGTGCCATTCAAAAGCGTTTTGTGTGGCATAGAACTTGTGTGAGCTGTAACAGTTAATGGATTTGTAAAATGGCCTCTAGGTCCCTTGGGACGAGTAAGAGGCAGTCAGTGAGAAGAGGGATGTCTGGGCTGTGCGTCTTACTCTATTGTTTCAGTGAAGCTGATCTAGTCTCAGTGGTTCGACAACCGCTTAATGGATGGGTGGATGGACAGAGGTAAATTTGTGACTGAAAGTTGAGGAGAGAGCTGCTGGATCTGAACAGGGAAGTTCCTTGACAGGGGAGTTCTGGGTAAACATACGACTCAACGCCGTATACGGGCCGCGCTCTGTCTCTCTGAGTGATTTCTATTGACCGTCGTTCAGCTGGCCCCTTAGTCGCCGCTTGATTTGTGAGCCCTTCCGCGTCAATCTATTTGCCGAGGAGAGGGAAGGCGCAGATGAAAGGTCACAAAAGGCTAATGTTCCATAAATGATGACGCGTCACATAGACTGAAGCTGGGCTGGTCGCAGACGAATCCCTCCGGTCTCAAATTAAGAGGCCTGTATTCAGCTCCGTGAAGTTCGGGAATGCCCAGGAAGCTCGCCCTCCTCGCTGTTACACGGGCTTGCTGCTCATTGCAAATGCCCATTTCATACTGTGCCACATGGATGGCACATTACTTTATAGCTTATGATGAAGGGATAATGGTATGGTTTAAAATTGTATTGTCATTATAATGTGAGCCACGGTTCACTTACAGTGATAACCATATTTAGACTGTGACACAAATTTTAAAGGCTGGAATTCCTACATAGCTAACTTATATGGATACCTCCAAATTAAAGCAGGCTGCACTGTAATCTAAATATCCATATTGAGTGAATCGTGTAGGAATTACATCTCTACAGAACTGCGTCTCAGGCCAAATGCTTGCAGATGCTTATTCCGCCTGCCAAGGCGTAGCTTTTTCACTCTGAAACTGAGAGCAGAATCACACATGTTGGAATGGTGCGGCACTAGAGCTGTAAATGACGGACGTACAGATCTGCTGTAAACAGTTTGTGGTAGCCTGCCTCTTCTTTTGCAGATTTGTTGCTTCACCCCATGAAATACTGAGTGGCTTATCATATATACCTGTATATTAAGGATTTGAACATTTTGTCGATCCACTGATTGTCACTCGCGAGCAGCATGTGTGACCAAGGACATGCATGTGTGCTGAATGTGTATCCACTTGGAATTTGCCAATTTGCATTTTAAGTTTCATATTTTCTTTTTTTACATTTTCCATTGACCGTATGACCTGTTACCTGGGATTACATCCCCTTCAGAATGACCCTGTCCTCCAACAAAATACGCCCGCAAAGGTCATTTGTCAAGCAGCTCATTACGACCTAAAGTTAAGTAAAAGAGTTGAGCGATCTCTAGCGGTCATTTAAATAACGACAATCTGGTTTCCATCGTCAGTGTCGCCGTCAATAAATCCCAAACAAAACCCCAATTCTAATCCTAACTCTAACTCTAACCCTAATTTTAAGTCTAATAGTAACTCAAACTGTAACTCTAACTTTACCTTCCTGCTGCCAGTGGGGGCGCTATTTAAGGAAACGCTGCTCTGGGTACAAAGTCAGGGTAAACAATCTATTTGAGTCTATGGCTGGAGGACAGGTTGTACAGAGTGGTTATTCTCCCTCCCTGCCCCAGAAACCCAGGCCATAGGTGAGTTTGTCTCAGAATCCTTGGCATCTGGCCTCATCCAACCAACATCCTCCTTGGCTGGATTCTTTTTGTGGCCCAGACTGATGCTTCCTTCGTCGTTACGTCGATTATTGCAGTTTAATTCGAGATTAAAAAAAGAAGATATTCAGTCCCATGGTAAGATTAAACATTTTGTACTGTGAGAGGAAAAGCAGTATTGTGGGTTCACTCTTAAACTGATCCTCATCATTGTGGAAAGTCTATGATACACTTTTTATTTGCTGCCTTTTTTGCATAGTATCAGTCTGTCTCGGGCATTTAACTCCCTTTACTGAAGACAAATCAATTCCTGCACTAGTTAAAAATCCGCTGCCAAAAACACTAATAACATTATCAAAAAATATAATAACAAAACATTGTTTTCCATTGTACAGTATTGATAAAGTAGTCTTGGTTGGCAAGACATAAGTATACATAAAAAAAAAAAAATCGTAATGACTTAGAGTACAGAAGAATGAGTGTAATATGATTAGCTTATCTTTATTATTTGTTTTTCAATATCTTTTGTCTCAGCTGAATTTCTTATAATCTGTTAAATTGTGCTTCATAGCTTTCATTTAAGTCAAGCTCAAACATACAAGTCTGGGGAAAATTGTTCTGGGAAAATCTTTTTGCGTCACTGAGTGAAGCAAATGAAAATAAAATCTTGGGGACTTTTATTAGATTGAAGTAACAAATCACCCCTCTCATATTGTATCATGGAAAATGTTAAAAGAATAAAAAAAGATTACTTTTTTGAGTTTTTTGCAGCCAGATTTGGAATAAATGTATTTACAATGAACAGTTGAATCCACAAGTTAACGCATCAAAGGTGTTGTTTTTGTGTTTTAAGAACAGTAGAGAGAATGGACTTTTCCCTTTCAAAATGTTCCAACTTTTTTATGATTGTGCTTGTGAAATGGAGCGCAATTAAAATGTATTGTATGCCTGATTTGTGCTGTTTCACACAACACTGTCTGCAAATGTGCTCCAGAAACAATGGTTTTCTGTGTATTTAGTATATTTCAACAAAGGTCTGTACTGGCAGTAATCTTGCCTCATTCTTAACATGACTGTTGTCAGTATTTGTCAAATGTAACAGCACCCTGAAAAATTATTGGACAGAAAAAAAAAGAAAAAAATCGCATTTGTTTTCAGTGGTCGATTGTCAATCAAATTTTCACAATCAAGTATGACCTTGTTCACAATACAGTGAAATTCTGGAGGTGTGTGACACCAAAAAAAGAGCTGTTTGTCACTTTTTTCTGTTGAAAAAATCATTGGTTATGTAACACTTATGGAGAGGGTCATACAATGAATTTAAACCAGGCTACAGAGTATAAAAAGAGAGTAGAGAGTTCCAATGCGCATTTCATTGAAGTCATTCAGCGAATCGGCACAAACGTACTTACTTAGGGAAAAAACCCAGCCTCACACTCTCTTGTTTTTTGTTTTCTTTTCAGACACTGCAGTGTTCTTCCCTCTTTCGATGGGACCTCGTATTTGGAGTTGCCCTTTCTTGCATCTTTGCTGGAGTACAATGGAAATGGGGGACTGCTGTCACCCCCAGAGGCGGGAGGCAGAATTACACTTTATTTGACAGTGAAATCGAATGCATCCCACGGCTCTATCCTCTACAGTGAGTAAAAAAACGCTTTGAAGCCGCCTGTCTATTTTTTCAATCCCATTTTTCCCCCTGTTTAAGAGAAGACCTGAAATTCTCTATCTCTCATCCACTGCTATATTCAGAGAAATAAAATTATCGGATTCTGTTATGCGCTACATGGTAAAACCATTGCATGTATATATGTTACAGTTAGATGGTGAAACCAATCATTTCAGTCATTTTATGAAATGACTGGTGATAAACTTTAGTCATTTCACTAATTTTTAGTCATTTCACAAAATGACTAGTTTCACAATCAGGCTGTTGCATATAGACACCTCTGTCGAATTGTTGGATGAATAGAATCGTCTGAAATGTTGCTGCATGCTGCAGCATTAAGATATGGTTACAATGGAGTCAAATGGACTCAGACGACATCCGTGAAAAAAACATTCATGGACCAAAGTGCTTTGATACAGTACTTTTGGCCACATACTGTGTTAATGCAAAAAAAAAAAAAAAAATCATTTTTATTAAATAATTCATTAATTCATGCTCGTGTAGACTAAGGCAGCACTCACCAAGGTGGCAAGCTAAAAACACCCACTCGCATCCGAAACAAATCAGGGCAACCTGTGATGTACTGCAGCGGTGTGGGAACTGGAGGATATGGGGAGAGTACTGGCCTTAAATGGAGCCTCTTTATCCATCTCAGCTCCACTAAAATATTCATACGCCGTTTGAAGCTCACAGTCTCCGCAGAACCAGCCTCCCACCTTCTGACTGTGGGCAACTAGCGAGCTCCTCGGTACTGCGGACTGCAATCGCCAGTGCACAGCTGTGAATGAGTCGAGGTATCATAGCAACAGCACCTTACCATACTCACAAAACGAGAACTGAGATATTGTCTTCCATGGAGTTATATAAAACGTCTAGTTATTGGCTCATAACTCGGTTCTGTAGAGATTTGTCGGCTTTTCATATTGGTCTTCTTGACATCTTTCTATTCAGTCTATTCTTTTCCACCTCTACTATTTCTTCGCGGGGTTTGGTATTATTCAGTCGTTTTAGGTGAGGATAGATATAAAAGTTCTCTAGCTGTACCGCCTCTTCTCAGAATGTGAGGATGACCTGCTTTGTGAAAATAAGCTGGATGTATTGAAAAATCTCAAACTTCTCCTCAGTCAGCGAAAAGCTGATCAAGCTGATTTGCATGGCTTGGAAAAAGAGAAAAATGGAGAGGGCTAGCGAATGGGTCATTGGGGATTAGGCAGCAGGATGTAGTGCATGAATGAGTCAGGCGGTCAGGGCTTGAGTCCCAGCTGCCCCAGTGGTAATTGCTCCATGGCTCCATAGGGCTTATTAGCCATTACATTGGCTGGGTTACGGATGCGCTCAGTTAGTTGGTGTCCTGCGTTTCCTGCTGGTAAACTGATTCCTCATGCATATTGAAGCTGCATATATAAGGTCCGCAGCAAGGCCTTCCTATTGTCCCTCAGCCTCTGCTAGCGCATTGGTTGATTTTAATGGCCTTTTATATATATATATATATATATATATATACAGTATCAAGCCTTGGCCATCACACCGATTAGCCACAAGATGAAAACCACCTGCCTAAAGCCCCTTTCAGACAATCAGGTCCGGACATTAATCTGACATGCCCTTTCACACATGTCGCACCCACCCGCGTATTGTCCGTGCAGACTGCATTCTCAATAGGAGGAAATGTTCTGTGTGATTCAGGCTAGGGGCGGCGCCAGGGCGGAGTGCCCAGGAGGCAGGACATGACGCATAAAGCTTGCGGCGGAAATCACAGTGTTTACATGAACACAGCGAAGATGGCAGATGAGGTTAGCAGCTCCGCTGTTATGAATTGCCGTGGAATCGTCATTTTCACATTTCCCGGTGTACCATTGAGTTTGTGTTAAGTCTGGTGAAACCTGCACTAACACGGACCTGCACTCGCCGCTCGCTGTTAAATGACCCTTCTTCCTTCTTCTTCAGCAGCGGAAGTTTGTATTTCGCTCCTGTCGCATGACATACGTCATCAGCACGCCCACTGTGCTTGCCCAGCTAATTACCTGCTGCGTTCACACGAGCTGTACACGGACATGTTCCAGACTTGATACTAGGGTCAGCCGAGGAAATTGTCCGTTTAATGTCCCGGCTGTGTAACATGCCTATTTGTGTTCACACATGCTGCCCTACCGCGCAATGTCTGCGCAATGTCCGCAAAATGTCTGGTATTTAGTGCATGTCTGAAAGGGGTGTAATATAGCTGCCGAAACAGCTCCATCAAACTGACTTCACTTGAGTTCCCAAACTCAGGGTTTCCCAGCAGAACATTCCCCAGAGTATCACACTGTCCCTACCAGCTTGTCTTCTTCCCACAGTGCATCCTGATGCCATCTCTTCCCAGGTAAATGGTGCAGCTGCACCCAGCCAAAGCACCTGATGTAAAAGAAAATGAGACACTCGGGACACTGTGAGACACTGCTCCCAGGTCCAGTTCTGAGGCTCAGGTCCCCATTGGGAGGAGGACCAGGCTAAGATTGGTCACTTTGACTGGTCTGCAAGCTACAAAGTGTCATACACAGCTGTGTAAGAAGCTGTTGTAACACTCTCCTTTGGTGAATTTATTGAAATTCTCAGCGGCTGGTGCCACAGTCGCCCTTCTGTCAGTTTGAACCAGACGGGATAGCCTTCATAGCCCTTGCATATCGATGAACCTGGGGCACCCAAAACCCTGTCACTGGCTCATGGTTTGTTCCTTCACTGTCAATAGGTACTCACATCTGCGGACAGGAAACACCCCAGAAGTCAGATACTCAAACCCATTCATCGGGGAAAACCAATTTGACCCTTCTTAAAGTCGTTCAGTTCCCATTTCTCCCACATCCAAAAAGTTGAATACAAGAACTGTAAGTCTGCTTGTAGTCTTGGATTGGTTTGCAGATCTTGATATGTGCCATTATTTTGAGATAATCGAAATCATTTGCTGCATTTGTGAGCGGTTTTTTTGTTTCGGCTCATTCATATGTATAGTACAGGATGTACAGAACTGAATCAGTGAACACATTTACTCATCGCAATGATCCCTTTAAATGGCTCTTTGGAATTAAATATTCAAATTTAATGTGGTTTGATGGAGTTTGCATGAGGACACAATGGTTAAAAAAAAAACACTTGTGGTGAGCCACTGGCTGGCATGCTGTGCTCTGTGACTGGTTACCATGGTAACACCTTAATATTCATAAGAAACAGATTCAAAACATGCTAAAGAAAACTTTCTAGGAACAATTAAAAAATAAACACACTGCATTGCTGTCAGCGGGGGGAGGCGAGCAGTGTCTAATCTGTGTCAATTTTTCTTCTGCTTGTAATTATTTAATGAGTCCAGTCTTTTATGTGAGCTGTTATTTTATGCCGTTGTTAAGTACTGTGAACCCTTTTGTGAACCTCTGCCTGAGGGTAGGCCGCTTGGCACAGTTACGTTATCATCCATTACTGTGCTACATAGGAAGACTATGTATTGTTTGAAAGAGCGAGCACTCAGCATTCTCTCTGACTAAGCCTTTTTTTGATGCAAATACTACGGAAAAAATGCTACTTCAAATTGTTTCGTCACAAGCCTCAGCCTGACTATGCAGTCCCATAGGTTTCATTGTGTAGCATTTTTCAGATTTGTGGAAATGAATGTTCTTACCTTGGTAGTGGTCCAGCAATCAAAACTTGGAATAGTTTTTAATCTGCAATACAAGCCAGCTTGGACAAACATCCCTATAAATACTTTGACGTAGAGATTGCTGCTGTGCGTCTTGGAGAATTTCACTGCAGCTAGCCTTGTTTACTCATAATACAGTAATGTAGATTGTACAGCAGCCCTCTAGCAACAGAGTAAGTGCTCCCACTGGCTATTATGTGCTGATCTATCAGAACAGTAAGTGTTTAGTCTATCAACTCTCACTCCAATATGTCAGGAAAATCAACTTCTTTTCGTTTACATGGACATGCAGTGATCTGGAACTTCCTAGAGACAGATACGCGTGGTTGCCAAGGTATGAAATTTTATGATGATGAATTGTTTCAGTGGCTTTTGGTAAGGGGCTTTTTGCCAATGAAGCAAAGGACTTTTTGGAGCAACTTTATTAGGCTTGTATAATTGCACACTATTGCTGTGAATCGGGAGAGTACAGTTGAGTGAAAATTCAGTGACAGATGGAGAAAAAGACATGAATAAAGGAAGTTATATAACTATTTTAAATCCAGCCATGGCCGTAATTAGGAACTCTGAGAAATTTGAAGTCTCCAAAATTGTTTGTTGAAACATGCTTAGACGTTACAAAAAAAAATTCTGTAAAATACTCATTTTTGGTGACAGTATTACAATGTTTGAACCTGCTGTTTTTGAGGTGTTTAGCTGTTGCTTTGTTATTTATCTAAGCTGATGGGCCTTGGTCACAGCACCACAGGGCCAGAAGAAAACAGAATCTTTTTTTTTTCTGGCAGACAAAAATGTACATTTATAGCGTAGTTACTTCGTTCAGGTAATATTCTCAGTAACGCTATTTCAGGTTTGCTGAGTGTCACCTTTCAGCAGAGACCACCGTTATGCCTGCCTTCAAAGTAGTTCAAGAACAGTAGACACATCAGTTTGGGAGGACATTTGCTCAAAAAAGGGCATAACGTTAAGGGGTTAATGTACAACAGCCTAAAGTCAGACTTTGACATCCCCCCCAACAGTTTAGCCGTCAGACCCCCCCTTTCTTGAGGCCTTGAAATATGCGGTTTGACATTCCTGTCATTTTCTTTATCACACTCATGTTTGCTCTGTATTGTTCACACTTACCACCACTGTATCTCCCCCTCTCTCGCTTGCGCAGCGCTGATGTCACTTTTTGACCAATCAGAGCAAAGCTCATTACCAGAGGGGATACAGCCTCTATCTCAGAGAAAAAAATGGAGGAAAGGCAGAAAATGGCCTTGAAATAATACATTTTGCTAAAAAGTTCATGAATATCCCTTTTGGAAATCCAGGAATGTGAAAACCTGAAAAACAAACAGCATACTGTGACGTGGGACCTTTAAGGTGTCACAGTACATTGTACAGAATTAAAATGCATAATTATGATCTTTTGATGGGTTTTTCAAGGAGATTTATTTATTTATTCATTTACTTATTTATTTGTTTACTTATTTATTTAGATAAAAGAGTGCCAGTGAGATTTTTAGGTTTGAAGGTGCATCATTGATTTAAGGGCAATGAAGAAAAACATGAAGGTTTTGGTGGCACTGTGTGATTATAGGGGTTTATTGACTTGTTATGGCCTGGTTTAGCTCTTCCTGTGAGCTGCATGTACAATGAGGTCCATACATATTTAGAAAGTGACATAAATTTCATCATTTTGGCTTTGAATACTGCCACCTTGGATTTGAAATCAATCCATCAATATTGAACGGTAGACTTTCAACTTTTAGGGTATTCACACACACACACACACACACACACACACACACACACACACGCACACACATATACACACGCATACACCTACACAGTGCCTGCCTCCCACTATGTCATAATATTCAAAACAACTTTTAAATCATAATATTTACAGACTATAGCAAGTGATTAAACTTGCTGTTGAGATCTCAAGCCTTGTGGTTGCTTTAGCTACAATATATACATCAATATGATATGAGATGAAAATTAAATATGAATTCATAGTTCCAATATTTGAAAGAACACAAAAAATTGTGTCGCTTGGCGATTCAATAACAAAACCTGTGGGCAAAGACCAAAGCTGTTGTGCACTGAATTATCTCACCTGAAATGGATGTTATTGGCCTAATTGGCCTCCTGATGACTTGGAGTAGTAGAGCCATGGCATGGGACAGAAACCATTCAGGGATTGTGCTGTAATGCATTACTGAAGAGGACTCTGCATGGAGTCTAATCTTCAGCTGCAGCCCTTTCCCCAATACAAATGCCATGGAATATGTATTCAACCAAGTTACGAACAATTTTCTTGCAAAATTTTTAAAAATGTTTCTCCACTTTAAAAAGAGTAACGTATTTCTCTAATACGACTTTTTTAACCTCCTTTTGCAGAATACAAAATAATGCCAATTTTTCCTGTTATACATGAGCCTATTTAGGCTTTATAACTCAGTTTTTATGTCACAGATACTGTGGAAAATTATTCCAGTGAAGCAAGACATTTGGAAACACCATTATGGAATTATTAAGGAATTAAATTTTGGAATTTTAGCAACCCGGTGTCAATTACTGCACAAAGTGGTTAAATATAGTTCAAATTTCAACACTCACATCCTTTTAAGTACCAGAAGAACTTTATTGCACTTTTTATACATTTATATACATATATACTTTATATACATTTTTTTGAATCAATGAAAATATTTTTTAATTTCATAATGAAAATGAGTCTAACAATCATTATTGCAGGTATTATGATTGATAGTGTCTCTGATTCCTGTTGGAGGATCTGTAGGCTGACTGCCTCTGCTGCTGCGCTCTTGAGTGATGATTCACGGCCTTTCAATGACAGGAGAGGGAGAGGAGTCACGTCAGTGTTCAATCAAAGTCATTGATGAAGGTTTTGAAATGAAATATTTAGTGTGTAAATAGCCAAAAAACCAAGAGATGTTGATATTTCAAAACATATGTTCAGACAAAATGCTGAATTAAATAATGACAGTACGAAAAAATGAAATTCACCCGAAGTATAGATTAATAGTATGAATTAAACTCAGTGACCTCCCGTGAAGTGTTATTATGATAAGCTGAGAAAATTCACCGATCTTTCTGAAGTGTCCCGATAGCCATCGCGAGCAGCACCATCTACGAATCTTGCAGGAGAGGATGTCTGCTGGTATCTAGCCAGTGTTTCTGTCAATTCATCCAGCCTGAAAACCAATACACAGCAATTTAAAATTTCACTTTTTTTCATGACATCAATTGGAAACTATAACTCATCAAAGAGGTGTACTTTGCAAAAGAGATTAATCTCCAGATTTACAGTGTAACATTTTAAAGAGTTTTGAACATCCTGAGCCAAAAATTCTGCCTTCTTAAATTCTCTACGACAAACATTGATTTTGTTCTGTTTTCCATGGTCCAGCATTTGGTTTCCAAAGGAAAACTTTCAAACGCCACATTACAATGGTAAATTACAGTTCAATGCAATGCAGTCAAAATGCTCACCCTTATAAAAATTTACTATAGTTAACTATAGTTTACTACAGTAAAATTGACCTAAACTATAGTAAACTACACTTTACTACAGTAAACTATAGTTTGTTGCAAATGTATTGTAGTAATTGAATATCATTGCTATAGTTTACTATAGTAGAGTTTGACTTTTGTGATTTACTTTTGCATCACTATAGTAAACTACAGAGTTACTATAGTATATCTATAGTCATTTTTCATAAGGGCACCCTTACTCTTGACCCTAAAAATAGTCCCAGTGATTCGGGCGCAAGACAAACTCATCTGGAATCTCATATCTTAATTTGCTGTCACCATCTAAACTGATGATATCCAGCCTCTGAATAACAGTCTCCATATTTTTTTATTTGTCAGAATGTGTCCTTGCATTTGTCACCACCCCATCTCAGCAGATTTCTGTGTCTGCTAAACCCACCTCCTCTGTTGGTCAGCTGACTTCTTCATTTCCCTGGTCAGCTTGTGATCTGCCTCCCAGTAAGCCATCTGGAGCCAATGAAAGGAGAGCTCACAGCTGAACTGTTTTTTATGACATAGACAAAATCACAAGTAATTTATCTCTCTTACCAGGTTATCCTCAGCCCGCTTCTTGTGACGTTTAACCTGCCCAAAAGAAAAATAAATACATTTAAAAATAAATAAATAAATAACTCTTCAAAAGTGAAGTCACTGGAAGAATGCAAATGAATTGACACATATAATTCCTGCATGTTTGAACAACAGAACATAAAACACTTAGGTAATCACATGTACATATGTGTATATATCCCCGGACCCCCTAAAGCAGTCACTCCCAAAATCAACAGGCTTTGTGTCTTAAACACAAACAAGGCCTTCGCCAAATACAAAATGAACTGATTGAAATTTGTGGCCTGTAGAGCGCTCACAAGAAAGCCTGTATGGACAAGGAGTATGTGGCGTGATGACCACTGCCCTGTGATCCGTAATATCCCCGACTCGCTGGCCGAAGATACAATTATGAGTTGAGGTTTAAAGACAGTTATTTACACTGCGTTAATGAAAACCGCGAATTAAACTAGCCATTTTAAAATACCACTTTAAAATGTTACTTACAAACTTGCAAAGACTGAATTGCTCTTACACAGGAAAAAAACTAAACAATTAATCATGATATCATAGCACTATTACAAGTACTCTGTAACTTGGATCACCTCATTTCTCAAGTAATGCTGTTGTTCCGTTGTGACACGCAATATTTCCTCCTTATAGTCGTTGAATTTTGCATTTGCCTTGGATGTTTTAGCTTCCTCTTCTGCTAGTTTCCTATCAAACAGAATCCAAGGGATTCAGAAAAGCACAAATTCTTACTTTCCACTGTACAACTCATAATTTTGCCCGAAATAACAGTTCTTCAAATGGCATTTATATATGAAGAGTTTGTTTCCAAGACACAATAACTGCCAAAATTATAAAATTTGAGATAATACTATGTAGTACAAACCTGTGCTTCTTACACATGGTGCAAAAATCTGTTTTTGGAAATTCAAACAATAAACTGTATTTTTTCAAAGTCAAAGTTTGTGTTTTCCAATAAAATGCAATGGGCAAACACAGAAAAAGCTGATTTACTCAAAATGAGTAAAATGGATATATAGCCTTTTGGAAATAAACTCTTCATATACTCTGACACATGACAATGCTATCAACATGCTTGTTCAGTGCACATGCTTCAACGACAATCCGAGACAAACAGATTTTATTAAACAGCAGAAGGCCATAAAATCATTAACACACTGAAATCATCATTTCTATGCCTGTTCAACACATTCTCATGGTGACTCGTTATATGGTGACGCTACCTGACCAAGCGTCAATATAAGATGAGAGATGATGTTTTGGGTTAAGGTTTGGGTTAATGGTTACGAGGAAGGAGGTAGGGTTCGTTTTAAACTGGCATCAAATAAGGAGGCCAAAACCCTTGTTTTTCGTCGTATATCGACACAGTCCGGAAGCGTCACTATATGAGGAGTTTGGATGAGACTGGGCTCGTCTGGCATCGAAAAGCCTGTTTATTGTATGAGACTTTTAGTAGATATTTACTGCATTAAAGTGGTCTCTTTCTCCTTCATCAGGGTAGTCATCGTGTCAAGCTTGTTCTGGAGGGTCTGAATCTCCTTTCTCTGTTTGACACACTCCTGCTCGACAGTTTCCCTCAGCCCAAACAGCTCCTCGGGTGAATTTGTCGCCATTTCTTGAAATTTTTCCTTAAATATGAAATTATTGAAGCATAAGTTTGTGCATTTTGCCTGGTCTTTGACCTTATCAGTCAGGACATAGTTGAAATAGCAATATTTGAAGAGCATTTGGCATGATGTTGACATGCGAGCCAAAAACCCCAATCAGGTCCTTACCGTCAGCTCTTCATTTTCTAATTTGGCCAAGTTCACGGATATTTGGGTCGTCTTCAGATCTTCCGCGTGTTCTTTAATCTAAATGTAATATATGGGTAAAATAGTTTGTTTCAAAATGCAGAAATTATTCAAAGAAAACAGAAGAATTGAAGTTTTTTTTTTTTTTTTTTCTCCTCGACCCGGAATTTTCCTTGCCATGCCGTCAGGAGTATAAAAGCTGTCCAGAAACCTCGCCTTAAAATGGATGAAATCCCAAACCCAAATGTGAAGGAGGGCAGTCTCACACTCGCAAACACCATGCGACAATAGGCCTAATTTACTAAATTACCAACAGTTTCAACATTAGTCTTCTTCTGGGTATGAAATCATCTCGCAATACCCTGAAGAAGATTTAGGTTGAAGTGTTGGTAAAATTAAAAATGAAATATTATCGCATCATTGCTTGGAATGTGCGAATGCCTGTGTTTACACCCAATTATCAACCAGATATTAGTTTGCTGATTTGCAATGACTAATCAGTAAAATGACTGGCCAATCTGTTTGTCGCTGGCATTACTGTTCATTTATTATTGTTCATTTCAAAGATACTGGATCTCTGTAGCTCAGAACACAGGACATATTTATGATCTTTAGGCTTATAAGTGACGCTGTTTTGCGCTTCCGTTCGAAATTCAATAAGCTTTGGACAATTATTCATGTGAAGGTAAGAGGCTTCTGTACTTCTAACGACATGACAAAAAATCTGTCAGAAAATTTGGGGGCATTCGGGATGGAGAGGTTAATGGAAGATGTGCGACAGTAAATTTTGTTAAACTTGGTCACCTGATCCTTGTGTAAGTTTTCTGTGTTTTCATTTTCACGGTTCAGTTCTTTCCATTTTGCCTCTGCTTCCTGTCGAAGGGCCTCCTCCTGAGAGAGTTTCCTGAGAGACAACAACAAACACAATGGGCAAAAATGGCCTCCATTATTTAACTTTATTTTATTTTATAAAGGGACATTTAAATATGATGTGACTGAACAGTAAAAACAATGTTGCATGGCTTAATTTTGTCAGAATCATAAATTAAGACACATTTATGAAGGCAATATGCAGGCTGTTAATATCATTTCAACATGAAGTACCACACCACGATTGTCCTGGAAGGGAAAAATAAGCTCGTCACCTAAAATGTTATTGTTCACAATGCAGTTTTACTTTATATTTACATCAGTAAAGTGGTCTCCTTTTCTTGAGCGACAATGGCGGTCCTCTCTAGCTCACTCTTGAGGGCTGCGATCTCCTTCTGATGTTGTTCGCTCTCAAGTTCTCTCGTCCTCTCCTCCGTGAGTTTTCTAAGAGACAACAAGAACAGCATAGACTATCACTACTTTTAAATTTGACAGACTTCAGTTGCCTTTATTTGGTCTCACAACCATAACAAACTCGCACAACAAATGCAGAAAAGAATTTTATAAAAATCACCGAAGAAAGAAATTAGCTTTGCCATAATGTATGAATTCGTCCAGCGTGAAGAAATTTTTTTTAAAGTAAATCTTCACCATACTTACCAATATTAATGCAAGTAACACTGTTAGAAAATTATAGTAAACTAGTTACTATAGCATATCTATAGTAATTCCGCAAAAATACCATAGTTACTGTAGAAAACGATAGTATTTTTACAGTAGTATTTTGTGGTAATTTTTCATAAAGGCACCCTTATTCTTGACGCTGAAAATAGTCCCAGTTATTCTGGTGCAAGACAAACCCATCTGGAATCTCCCATCTGAATTTACTGTCACCATCTAAACTCATGATATCCTGCCTCTCAATAACAGTCTTCATATTTTTAGATTGCCGGCTGTAGGCCAGTAACCTTTTGTTGTCATTTTGCGCCCAGTGGCATCGGCGTCGTCCGTTAAAAGCCATATCTCAAAAACGGTCCGATTAATTTTTTTTTTAGATTTGGGGATGTGATCAAATGGGTCATCAAGTTAATGCCCGAGCAAAAATTTTTCTGATTGAATCGTTCGTTTAGACTTGGCGGCCATTTTATGTCGAAAATGGCCATTTTTGGCACTTAGGTGCAATTTTCTCAAAATATGTCTGATGAATTTTTTTTATTGCAGCAATGGAATCAGCATCATGACCTGCTTCAACGGTGAAAACGGCATTTTGATTGAATCGCTCCTTCATAGCACTACGTTGGCAACATGTCTAGACATCATCATTTTTTGGGGTGTTCTGCCACAAAATGTGCCGTAAATTGCTCATTATTGCATTTATAGTATAGGTATGAATTGAGCATGTACAGCATATCATGCTTGCCGAGCGTTGTCGGTTGGTCGAATTTCACCTTGAGCCGAAAGATAAAGGTCAAATGGCAAAAATGTGCTATAACTTGCTTAATATGACATTTAGAGCTTAGATACGTATGAGGCACCTATAGAGAATCATGTATGCCAAGCATTCTCGGCAAGTTGAAAATGACATTGAGTGTCAAGATCAAATGGCAAAAATGTGCTATAGCTTGCTGAATATGGCTATTAGAGCTCAAGTATGTTTGGGGCACCTATAGGAAACCATGTCTGCTGAACATTCTTAGGCAGTCAGTCAAATTTGATGTTGGGCCTCAAGGTCAAGGTTATATGACAAAAATGGCCCATATTTGTTTAATATTGTTTTTAGAGCTTAGCTATGTATTGGGCACAAATAGTAAATCATGTATGCTTGTTGTTTTCGACATATTGGATTTGACCTTGGGCAACAAGGTCCAGGTAGTGACAAAAACGGCCGAAAAGTCTTTTAATATTGGCTTTAGATCTTTGGTATGTATTGGATACTAATGACAAATCATGTATGCTGATCAAACACACCATATTGGATTTGACTTTGGTCTTCAAGGTCAAGGTCATGTGACAAAATCAATCTATTTATTTCCTCGTTTAATAATGTCTTTAGACATTAGTATGTATTAGGCACTAACCCATATATAATTAAAATTTTAACCGGCATTGTAACCGCATGGTCGACCTTTTTTCGCGATCAATTGCAGCAATAAAAACTGGTCAAAATCCATTTTTGGATGTTTGTTCCTATAAGCATAATGGAATAGAAAGAATAATACTAATTAGACCCACTCAGTGGCAGTGTTGTGTAAAAAAAAAAAAAATCATTGTCTGAAAGCAGAGCAAGAACCAGAAGTGATTGAGAAGATGGCGCACTTCACAAATTGACAGCAGACGACAGTGAAAGTCCAGGTTAGAAAAAAATCTAATCGGATTCCATGATGGAGACTTCCTAAAGATTATATTTTTGCTAAATGGCAGAAAAGTGACATAAAAATGTTTCTATCTGTCACTCATGAAAAAAGTGTGACCACTCAGTCGCATTGCCCGATGATGGTAACTAAAACCCCTTTCTCACGGAGCTGCGTTGGCCCGCAGAAGTGTGCGAATGAAACAATTCTCTTCTTTCGCAGAGAAGAATTGATTCAAAGAACCGTGAATTGATTTGCAGTGGTACGGGACCATTCGCCATCACCGCCGAAATTCAAAATTAAACAGGTTTAATTTTTTCGCGGATGTCCGAGCTGCAGCTTTTTAACGCCAGTATCCTGTAGACAATGTGTTGCTTTTGCAAGAATTCGTGGTGGCCTCCTGTTGAATCCGCGGACTGATGCTAGTTACTTTTCTCCTGTTGGGGCTGTAACTGCCGGCAGCCTTCAGGGCCTTTAGCACTCTAGTTTTATTTGTCAGAATGTGTCCTAGCATTTGTCACCACCCCATCTCAGCAGATTTCTGTGGCTGCTAAACCCACCTCCTCTGTAGGTCAGCTGACTTCTTCATTTCCCTGTTCAGCTTCTGATCTGCCTCCCAGTAAGCCATCTGGAGCCAGTGAAAGGACAGCTCACAGCTGAACTGTTTTTTACGACATAGACAAAATCACACGTAATTTATCTCTCTTACCAGGTTATCCTCAGCCCGCTTCTTGTAACGTTTAACCTGCCCAAAAGAAAAATAAATACATTAAAAAAATAAATAAAAAATAACTCTTCAAAAGTGAAGTCACTGGAAGGATGCAAATGAATTGACACATATAATTCCTGCATGTTTGAACAACAGAACATAAAACACTTAGGTAATCACATGTACATATGTGTATATATCCCCAGACCCCCTAAAGCAATCACTCCCAAAATCAACAGGCTTCGTGTCTTAAACACAAACAAGGCCTTCGCCAAATATAAAATGAACTGATTGAATTTGTGGCCTGTAGAGCGCTCATAAGAAAGCCTCTACGGACAAGGAGTATGCGGCGTGATGACCACTGCCCTGTGATCCGTAATATCCCTGACTCGCTGGCCGAAGATACAATTATGAGTTGAGGTTTAAAGACAGTTATTTACACCACGTTAATGAAAACTGCTAGTTAAACTAGCAATTTTAAAATACCACTTTAAAATGCTATTCACAAACTAGCAAAGACTGAATTGCTCTTACACAGGAAAAACTAAACAATTAATCATGATATCATAGCACTATTACAAGTACTCTGTAACTTTGATCACCTCATTCTTCAAGTAATGCTGTCGTTCCGTTGTGACACGCAATAATTCCTCCTTATAGTCCTTGAATTTTGCATTTGCCTTGGCTGTTTTAGCTTCCTCTTCTGCTAGTTTCCTATCAAACAGAATCCAAGGGATTTAGAAAAGCACAAATTCTTACTTTACCACTGTACAACTCATAATTTTGCCCTAAATAACAGTTCTTCAAATGGCACTTATATCTTAAGAGTTTGTTTCCAAGACACAATAACTGCCAAAATTATAAAATTTGAGATAATATCATGTAGTACAACCCTGTGCTTCTTACACATGGTGCAAAAATCCATTTTTGAAAATTCAAACAATAAAGTGTATTTTTTCAAAGTCAAAGTTTGTGTTTTTCAATAAAATGCAATGGGCACAAACATAGAAAAAGCTGATTTACTCCAAATGAGTAAAATGGATATATAACCTTTTGGAAATAAACTCTTCATATACTCTGATGCATCACGATGGTATCAACATGCTTGCCCAGTGCACATGCTTCGATGACAATCCGAGACAAACAGATTTTATTAAACAGCAGAAGGCCATAAAATCATTAACACACTGAAATCATCATTTCTATGCCTGTTCAACGCATTCTCATGGCGACTCGTTATATGGTGACGCTACCTGACCAAGCGTCAATATAAGATGAAAGATGTTGTTTTGGGTTAAGGTTTGGGTTAATGGTTACAAAGAAGGAGGTAGGGTTCGTTTTAAACTGGAATCAAATAAGGAGGCCAAAACCCTTGTTTTTCGTTGTATATCGACACAGTCCGGAAGCGTCACTATATGAGGAGTTTGGATGAGACTGGGCTCGTCTGGCATTGAAAAGCCTGTTTATTGTATGAGACTTTTAGTAGATATTTACTGCATTAAAGTGGTCTCTTTCTCCTTCATCAGGGTAGTCATCGTGTCAAGCTTGTTCTGGAGGGTTTGAATCTCCTTTCTCTGTTTGATACGCTCCTGCTCGACAGTTTCCCTCAGCCCAAACAGCTCCTTGGCTGAATTTGTCGCCATTTCTTGAAATTGCTGGCATTTTTCCTTAAACATGAAATTATTGAAGCATTTTTTTATGCATTTTGCCTGGTCTTTGACCTTATCAGTCAGGACATAGTTAAAATAGCAATATTTGAAGAGCATTTGACATGATGTTGACATGCGAGCCAAAAAACCCCAATCAGGTCCTTACCATCAGCTCCTCATTTTCTAATTTGGCCAAGTTCACGGATATTTGTGTCGTCTTCAGATCTTCCATGAGTTCTTTAATCTAAATGGAATATATGGTTAAAATAGTTTGTTTCAAAATGCAGAAATTATTCAAAGAAAACAGAAGAATTGAAAGTATTTTTTTTCTTTAGCTCATCAACACAGAATTTTCCTTGCCATGCCGTCAGAGGTATAAAAGCTGTCCAGAAACCTCGCCTTAAAACGCATGTAATCCCAAACCCAAATGTGAAGGAGGGCAGTCGCACACTCGCAAACACCATGTGGCAATAGGCCTAATTTACTAAATTACCAACGGTTTCAACATTAGTCTTCTTCTGGGTATGAAATCATCTCGCAATACCCTGAAGAAGATTTAGGTTGAAGTGTTGGTAAAATTAAAAATGAAATATTATCGCATCAGTGCTTGGAATGTGCGAATGCCTGTGTTTACACCCAATTATCAACCAGATATTAGTTTGCTGATTTCCAAAGACTAATCAGTAAAATGACTGGCCAATCTGTTTGTCGCTGGCATTACTGTTCATTTATTATTGTTCATTTCAAAGATACTGGATCTCTGTAGCTCAGAACACAGGACGTATTTATGATCTTTAGGCTTATAAGTGACGCTGTTTTGCGCTTCTGTTCAAAATTCAATAAGCTTTGGAAGATGTTTCCAATTTTACATGTTTTCTTTTTAACACTGAAAACATTTAGAATAAGAGTCATCTCAGCAAATACCACTGCTGGGTAAGTTCTGGAATAATTAAATGTTTGTACTATTGGCATCCTTAATATCACCTGTACTGCATTCACATTGTCAATGTAGCTTATTCGTGATCTCTGTCTTTTTTTTTTCTTATAATTTCTTTATAATTATGGGCTTATGTATTGGTCTTGATTATTCAGTAAATTAATTGTTTATTTGTTAATCAGGCAATCTTGAAAGAGAAAAGGTTCAGAACAAATATTCATGTGAAGGTAAGAGGCTTTTATACTTCTAAAGACATAACAAAAAATCTGTCAGAAAATTTGGGGGCATTCGGGGTGGAGAGGTTAATGGAAGATGTGTGACACTAAATTTTGTTAAACTTGGTCACCTGATCCTTGTGTAAGTTTTCTGTGTTTTCATTTTCGCGCTTCAGTTCATTCCACTTTGCCTCTGCTTCCTGTCGAAGGGCCTCCTCCTGGGAGAGTTTCCTGAGAGACAACAACTACAATGGGCAATGATGGCCTCAATTATTTAACTTTATTTTATTTTCTAAAGGGACATTTAAATATGATGTGACGGAGCAGTAAAAACAATATTGCATGGCTTAATTTTGTCAGAATCATAAATTAAGACACATTTATGAGGGCAATGTGCAGGCTGTTAATAACATTTCAACATGAAGTACCACACCACGATTGTCCTGGAACGTAAAATTAAGCTTGTCACCTAAAATGTTATTGTGTTATTGTTCACATGACAGTTTTACTTTATATTTACATCAGTAAAGTGGTCTCCTTTTCTTGAGCGACAATGGCGGTCCTCTCTAGCTCACTCTTGAGGGCAGCGATCTCCTTCTGATGTTGTTCGCTCTCAAGTTCTCTCGTCCTCTCCTCCGCGAGTTTTCTAAGAGACAAAAGAACAGCATAGACTATCACTACTTTAAAATTTTACAGACTTTAGTTGTCTTTATTTGGTCTCACAACCATAACAAACCCGCACAACAAATGTAGAATAGAATTTTATAAAAATCACTGAAGAAAGAAATTAGCCTGCCATAATGTATGAATTCGTCCAGCGTGAAGAAATGTATTTTTTAAAGTAAATCGTCACCATACTTACCAATATTAATGCAAGTAACACTGTTAAAAAAATTATTTGTCTTTTTTTCCTCACATTATCCTTTCTTCCAGCCATAAAAAGTTTCAGAAGCTTTCAAAAGCTTGAATCTTACTGCAGCAGATTGCACTCGCTTTGCTGGATCTGACTGGACGTCATCTTCAGTGGGTTCTTTGCAGAATCAGCCTCACTAACAGGGCTTTTTGGTCTGGGGTCCAAGTTTATTGTGGCCTCACGGACCTTGCACAGCTCCTTTTAAAATGGAAAACAGTACACAAAAATTGCCACGAGACATACATATTTTAAATGAGCTTAATATGTACAGTACCACTCAAAAGTTTGGGATCACTTGGAAATTTTTTTTTTCCATGGAAACACACATGAAATTAGTCTGAATGGGAAATATAGCAAATGAACAGAACATGCTGACATTGTCTGAGTTAGAAATAATGATTTTAATGGAAAATGATGAATATGTACTTCAAACTTTGCCTTCATCAAAAAAAAAACCACCTTTACTGTTGATACTGAAACTGGTGTTTGACAGGAACTATTTCGCGCAGCTGCTAGTTGACAACCTGTGAGGCGTCTTTGTCTTAAACTACACACTCTCTGATATTTGTCTTCTTGCACAGTTGTGCATCGGGGCCTCCCACTCCTTTTTTCTGTCCTTGTTAGTGCCAGTTTGTGCTGCTCTCTGAAGGGAGTAGTTGACATCATGGTAAGAGATTATAAGTTTTCAATTTCTCGCATTGAATAGCCTTCTTTTATGAGCACAACGATAGACTGACGGGTCTCTAAAGGAAGTTCTTTCTTTCTGGCCATTTTGAGCCTGTAAACAAACAAACAACTGCTGATGCTTCAGGTACTAAACCAACCTCAAGAATGCCATGCTCCCTTTTGCACTGCCTTATTAGTTCAACGGTTTTCAGCTGTGCAACACATTTGCAGAAGGGTTTTCTCATAATCAATTAGCCTTATAAAATGCTTAACTTGGATTAGCAGCCATACCAGGAGATTGATGCAGAGGACTGACAGTTGCTGATAATAGGCCTTTTTGCAAAAATGTAGATCATTCTTTGAAAATCATCTGATTAATTTTAATCGTTGGTGAAATGGATAAAAATGTTTGTGAAATGGAAAAAAATGTTTGTGAAATGCATGAAAATGTATTTTTCTTTGGAAAACAAAGAAATTTGCTAGTGATCCCAAACTTTCGAGCGGTAGTGTATATAACAAGAATACTTACATGCAAAAAATGTCAAAATAGTGAACAATTTTCAATTTTTCCAATAAAGAAATAATAGAGATCCTGAATCTCACCTTTTCATGCAGATCCGGGCTCTCTATTTGGGCAGCAAGTCTACTAACTTTGTTCTCAGTCCCTAGCAAAGTAAACATCAGATTGTGTTTGGAAATTAACACGTAAGAGTAATTAATTTTTGCACAGGGTTAAAAGTGCAGCACAACAAAAGTGCAGCATAACAAATAAATAATTGTCCAAAAGTAAAGAAAACAATTTTTGTAATATGTGGCCGTTGATACGCTCAAGTAGCCTAAGAAACATGTAATTCAGCTTTTTTAAAATGCTTATGTTTAAACAGTTTAAGGCTTTTCTGCCGTTGTAAGAAAATAATTGAAAACACCAACAACAACGTCGAAAACCTTAAACCGATAAAGCCACAATACTTCTAAGAAACAAGGGGCTGTTTCAATAAACTTTACTTGTCCGACCGAGTCAGACCATCTGTCGAGTGAAAAGTCGGACCTTCGACAGACCATGTCCGTCAGGTGTTTCAATAAAACAAAAGTAGGATGTCTGACCATGGTCCGTCGCGGACGGATGGTTCGTCACTGTTCGCTCGAAGTTGCGTGAGAATTTACACCTCAGCGATGCACTGCTTCGCTATTTGGCGTTCAAATATTCGAAATAAGTTAACGTTAAATGGAAAAAAACCCAATTCTGATTAGGTAGATCGTTAACTACTATTCAGACATAAATTAACGGCGCACATCGCTGTAGGATGTCACGTAACGTTCATTTTCAGTAGGCTATTAACTGAATACAGTCTAGCTAATTAAAAGCAGTCTTTGCTCATTGTGCACTCTGTGCTCAAACTACGTTTGGCAACAAAACAAAGCTATTCAACACACAAAAGACATGAAAACATTCATATCGTCACGATCGCTCATTTCACCGAATTGAGTTAAGCTGCTTTCACACCGGACGGGAAACGAATTTTTCGCACAACAGATTACATTCAAAGTCAGTGCAAAGACGCATCTTTGCATTGACTTTGAATGTAATCTGTCGTGCGAAAAATTCGTTTCGAGGCCAGTGTGAAAGGATTTAAGCAGACGGGCGATAAGCAGAGCTCCACTCTCGGTCACACTAACCACCAGGAATACAATGTTTAACCACTGAGAGCTATGCCGAGACCGCGATTGTCCCATTAGTGTTCACATAGCATGCATAAAAACACAACTTTTTGTCGCACTTGAGGAAAACGGTAGCCTACCAATGATTTAAAAGTGAAATCTTCACGCGTTGTTGGTAAATTATGTGTAGTTGTTAAAAAAATTAATTCACGGATTTAACAGAGCCCCGTTTCTGGGTGTATTGGTTTCGCGGGCATTGGTTATACTGTCTTTCCATTCTCAAAATATTTTGGGCTGTCTGCGCTTCCAGACAAAATCAAACAATAACGCCATATTTTGGCGTTATATTTTTTGTCCGACCGGGTTTTAGGACAACTCTCGAGTAGTCCTAGAAAGTCGGACGGTCCGACCGGGTCGGAGGACGACGGACCGTTTATTGAAACACTCAGAAAAAGACGGACCTTCCGATCCAGTCGGGAGTAGCCCGTCGCTGGGTCGGACGGTCTGTCGTGTTTATTGAAACAGCCCCCAGGACCACTGGATTCATATTAAATTCTAATAACTCATCCCTCAACTTACCAAGGTCGGAAAATGTCCATTGACTGAAAAGAGGGAAACAAAAGAGGGCACTGGGTAGAAAAAAAGAGCCACCAGCGTGAAATCACATTGGATGGTAGGCTGACTGCAGATTGTTCATCAGAAATTTCTCAAAGCAAAAAACAAACAGTATTCAATTCTAAATTAATCCAACAATGTTATCAAAAGCACTATTTCAATTTGCAATGAGGGGCCTTTCAAATTGCTTGTGTGGGCAATTGTATCAGAATATTGCAATATATAGGCAGGAATGTCCGTTTTGATGTCATAGAAGGATTTTAAGTTAAAAGAATTTTTCAAGCAGCCAAACAGGCATATTAGTTGTCAAGACAACAATGCACATTCTATATTCCATTAGACACTCAGAATAATCCACTCAGAATATTTGCAGTGCTCTCCATGCAGTGTTGGAAATAAATAGTTTCTTCCGTCAGCCACTGTGGCTGGTGGGTACTAAATTCTACCAGCCACTCAGTTTTTTTTTTTTACCAGCCACCATTTTGCAACTGTATTTTCATAGAATACGTTTGTAATTTGTATTAGCGTTTTAAGAAAACTCAACAAAACCATCACATGAAAAATTTTATTGAAAAATATTCATGTTTATCCATTTTTTATTGGCAACCAAATTCATGCAGCATTCCTCTTTTTTTCCAAATATTTCCCCTTAGGAGATAAAGTATTTCTCTATCTATCTAATTCTCTGTATCAGATTTTTTTTTTTTTTTGAACAAAGGTTTAATTTTACTGAATGCATGTGCAAACTTGCTCACCTCCTCCCAATCAACAGTGCTCTACTGAATGCAGTATTTTAACATCTACCTTTAACAAAAAGAAATATAACAATATATTCATGTGTGCGCACCTATGTGTGCTCCAATACAGACTCTTTTGAGGCAGAACACCACAATACAAACACCCCAACAGTGGTGCACTGTGGAGTCATAACTTAACATCTGACTTTAACTATCAACCCCACCTGCACAAAGTCTCTTTTGCACTCTCTGGCTGGAATATTCCTCATCTGTATTTGAATCTGATTCAGATTCTGATGTTTTTGTTTCATCTCATCAACGATGAAACACACTCATGAAAAAAAAAAAAAACACTCCATTAAATAGTGTCATTTGAGCCACACACAAACAGTCATTACAAACCAATTATATGAGCAAAGTTGCTGAAAGTGTGCACACATTTGGCTAATTTACTCTGCGTGTAAAGTACGTCATCAGTGCTACACTGCGCGACTTTTCAGTGTTGCTTAAACGTTAAGTGAGCGAAGATATAATCATCGGTAAATAGTAAACCCCGCACTTACTTGTAAAGCCACTTCAAGTCCCTTTTCCACTTTTCATAAAATAAAATAAATTAAAAAAACGCCTTTTTACCAGTGGCGGAGCTAGAACTGGGAATTGTGGAGGGGCACAGACACGCCCCTTTATGACAACAATTAGTCCTGGCTAGTTCTCAATCATTTTCCTTTATTGACGCATTTTCCAAGTATCGTTATTGGCAACTGAAGACACGGTTTTTCTCCATATGCGATGTAACAGCGATTAAATCATAGGATAAATTAAGTACAGTGGCGGAGCCGGAACTGAGAATTAGGGTGCACAAAACATCCGTTTAAAACAATTATTAGTCTTGACCTGTTCTCAGTCATTTTCATAATTAACAAAAGGTTCACTCCGAGAGTGCTCCACACTTAACAGGTGCTGCTTGTTCTCCCCGATTAGGTAAGACGACAATCATTCATCTGGACGCGTGTTTGCTGTATTTAAATCAACGTTATTCAAAATTGCATACCTGTCAACTCTCACGCAAGTAGCTTGAGCCACACGCTTTTTATAGCCTATTTAACTGCCAAATTCCACTTTTTTTTATCAACCCACGCAATACCGAGAGTGAAAGGCAATATTTCATTGGAACGCGGACCAGTTCAATCAACGCGAAGCACTGGCCTATTTATAAGTAAATTATTTTTCTGTACTGAATTTAGCCCATGATTTCATCGCTGTTACAGGCCTTTTTATGAAAGGCGCGCAATTGCGCGCCTAAAATTGCATTTTAGGTGCGCAAATAAATGCGCGCCTATCCATCAAAACACGTTCAATTTCTGCGCGCCTAGCTATCCGAACTGCAGCGCCATCTAGACATCATTTCCAAACTCCTTCGCATAACGCGCGAAGGCCCATGAGAAACAGTGTGTGGACACGCGAGACTTCAACCAATGGAACTGCGCGTTGCATCAACCACTTAAGATATTAAAAGAAACCCACCAAAGATGGCGAAGCGGGTTGGACATATCGTCCAACTTTCCATTCATAGAACGTGGGATGTCGAAACCAGGGACATAAAACCCGTTAAAGCTGTCAGAAAGGACGGGAAGGAGTAGGTAGTGGAAGTAAGCTTCCTCTTATCTATCGTACGAAAGTTTTCATGGCCGAATTTTGGTTGTTTTGACGGTGAAACTTGGTGTGATCAATCGGTCATTCCTGCTAATAAATGGAGCCCTGGTTCGTTTCCCAGAAGCATAGTTGCTAACGTTGGCAACTAATGTAGTTCGTCCATTCAAAGTTAATGGTTCCAACCATGGAAGTTAGCATCAGTGATTTCGAGAAACGCAAACCAGATTAGCTCCATTCACATTTCGACTGCAGTTTTTGCCGTGATTTAATTAATAAATTACTAGGACTGTCCCCTACTAAAACAAATCTTGGTTGACCAATAGTCAGCCTTTTTTTCCCCAATCGTTCGAAATGAGAAAACTATTTGGAGCCCCCTTATTTTCGCTACCCTTTGTGATTCTGCTGTTGCACTTGAGAAGTTGAAGGATGACTGCACAAGAGACTGATGCCTGTATTTAACCCCACCATAAAACTTCGTAGGTTGTTTTTTTGAATAGACCTGGTTCATCTTATTTCTGCTAATGAGAATGTAAGTCCCAGTATCATTTTATTGTTAGCTGTAACAATCATGAAGTCGAAAATTCTCATGGACTCCAGTGTCTCTCAAATGGACACAAAATGGAAAGGACATTAAATAACGAATTGGGCTGAATAAGAGCCATTTTGTTTTCATTTCTGCTATTAATTGTTTACGAGTTAACAGTTAGGTTTTTAATTCGAGCTTGCGGAGAACAGCTACGTTACAGACCATTCCAGCAGACTACCGCAAGGGATGCCTTGTTTTTCCTCATTCATTGAAACCGCAGCAGTAAATTAACCAGCAGAAGTTCACTTTGAGTCGAACAGTCGTAAGTAAGTATTATTAATAACTAAATGACTAATCTAAGAAATTACTGAAGAATTAAATTGGATAAAGCAAATTCACATCATGACTCAAATCGCAACTTGCAAAATGTAACGCTGAGTGAACAGAAACGGCGTTCAGTAAAAACTGTTTTTTTTTTTTTTTTTTTTTTTTACTGTCGTACATGGCTGGTCAGTGATCTGCGAGATGAAGTTTGTTATGGTGTAATACATTCCGCTAATAAGCTAAAAAGAAGTTTTATTGGGTTCGTTTTAATACGGTTTAGGCTTGTCAGACTGGCTTCGGAGACAGTTATCGCACTCTCTTTTTTGGAGATATTAGCAGGCTGTGTTCGCGATGCAGTGGAGATGCACCTCTTCATTCAGTTTCAATTTAAGTAGCCTGACTAACTAGCGGTTCAAATTACCATATAACATAACAACTTAATATTAATGTTCACTTATAAAGCACATTTAACTGGTTTATGCGCGGAGAGAATACTAAGTAAGCTGATTTACCGTTCTCAAGTGGTAGCCCCGTTCATAGTTCAGCTGGGTAAGCGAAATGTTGCTTGCAAATTCATTCCTTTTTTTTTTTTCAATAATCTGCGACTAACAGGAAATTCTGCCAAACTGCTGATTTTTTTCTTTAACATTATGTTCCAAGACTATATCGAAGTGAGCAACTAATGCCTATATCACTTAACTGTAGTTAGGGCGGATCTTAGGGCACAATTGAAACGCACACTTGCGTGCCTATGCAAGAAGGATATAATGTAGGAAAAGAAAGGTGGTGTTGCACATGGTAGATTTACATATTTTAAATATCGCCATAATATATTGCTTTTATTAGTTTAGATTAATCATGTACAACATTCATATCACCTTAAGTTTTCATGCAGGGCGCGGTTTGCGCGCCTAAAATAGCATTTGAGCTGCATTAAAAAAAAATGCGCACCTAAGGCTGAAAAATTAAGTTTACGCGCGCAAATGTTTGCGCACCTAAAGATTTTTCAAGTAAAGGCCTGCTGTTAGAACGCATACGGAGAGAAACCGTGGCTTCAGTTACCAATTACGATACTTGGAAAACGCGTCAATAAAGGAAAATGATTGAGAACTAGCCTGGACTAATTGTTGTCATAAAGGGATGTGTCTGTGCCCCCCCAATTCCAAGTTCTAGCTTCGCCACTGCTTTTCACTTAAGGTTTGTCCAGTGTTCTGATAATTTGTGCTGCCTTGCCAAAAAATGCGACAGTAATGCAAAGCGATCGTGAAGTCTTTGTTTTCGCCGTAATATTGCAATATGAATAAGTCTACAGTAGTAACTTTGTCATTTGCTAGCTTATTATAACATAAGCAGATGTTATAACGAGTTGGATAAGTTTGTTCAAAGATATATGCCCCATGCCATTATCATCCTATCTCTGCATTTTCAGGAAAACCCAGCGTGTACATGCAAATATATATACGCTAATAGGTTGAAAGGCGCACTGAAAAAAAAGCATATTCATGATAGTTGAAGATACTTGAGATGTGATCGAAGAAATAGAGCCCAAGATTTTAGTTTTTTTTTTTTTTTTAACCCGCCAGCACCCCCTCACTCTGGAGGACAACTTTGTTAATTCAGTCAGTTATAGAATTGTGTATGAGTCCTCCTACCATCACCCGACAAAACAAAACAAAACACGCAATAAAAAAAAAAATGATACAATACAACACAATAACGATTACATTTACAATGCTTTTCTACCTTTGCATTAGTAATTATTAGCTCATCTATTTCATCTCTCCTTATTCCCAACCTTCAGCCTCCCTTACTGTATCCCATCTTGTGGCATAATTTACAAGTCCTGTCTCATGGGCCATCACACACTCAATTCTACTGTAATACTCGACAAAATTTTTGAATTTCTCAATTCTTAATGCCTCAACAGATGTCAATCCTAAAATAAATATTTTTTGCCAAATATATGATTATATTACAGATTAGGTGTGTTCCTTTTGTTACATCACCCAATAATACTTTAAATAAATCTAATTGTATTCTATTATACTGAGATATCCAGTCTTGCACCTTTATCCAAAAAAAGGGTATTATAGGACAGTACCAAAATAAATGGTCTACTGACTCCACTTCTTCCTGGCAGAATCGACAAAGGGGTGATGACTCTATTCCCCATATATTTAGCATCTTTTCAGTTGCTAAAAACTCATATATTAACTTATATTGAAAATATCTTATCTTTGGATCAAGTGATGTATTGTAAAGGATTTTAAAAACTTCATTCCAAGGGACTGGTGTATCTAAGATATTTTCCCAACTAGAATCCTGTATGGTATAGTGACTGAATTCTTTATTCTTAAATAAAATGTGTATATATGTTTGTTGAACTTTATTCTCTTTAACCAATCTACCAATTTCAAATGAGGCCTACAGACAATGGGCTCTAATTTCTTGGCGCAGCGCAAGGTGGCGCAGCGTGGCGTAGCGTGGCGCAGCCCACGCAGTGGTGATTTCGTCCGGTGCAGCCCGCGCAGTGGTAATTTCGTGCGGTGCAACGCCGTGCGCAGCCACTTTGGCAATTTGTTAGACAGACGTGCGCTGAGATGGGTGTGGCGGCGTAGTAGGGGGAGGTGTCACATATTCATCAAGATGCAGTGACAATTTCGTAGCAAAATTCTCCGCTGAAGTTGCGCAGAAAGCTCGCCAGCTCATACCTGGTTTACTTTCTGTGCAGTGGTAATTTGGCTGACCGGCGCACTGTGCGCACACGTCACCGAAACCTCACAGGCAGGTTTCCAGAATGTCAGGCACATTTCAGTGCAATAAATAATTACAGCAACCACTATTTAATGTAACTATCTGAATCAGCACATAAATTATAGTATCAATATCGATTGTCCTGATGTCAGATCAAAGAGAGAGAGAGAGAGAGAGAGAGATGAGAGAGAGATGCGTGCGTGATGTGTGTAGGCTATGTGGGTGTGTGTCCTTCAGCTGCTTTCACATCGGACGCGAAACGAATTTTTCGCACGACTGATTACATTCAAAGTCAATGCAAAGACGCGTCTTTGCATTGACTTTGAATGTAATCTGTCGTGCGAAAAATTTGTTTCGCGTCCAGTGTGCAAGCGGCTTAATACTATTGTTGTCACTTAGGTTTTATAACCATTATTTATAATTTTGGAGACTGAGGTATTGAACATAACTTTAACCCATTGTATTAGAGACTCACAAAAATTAAAAAATTCTAAACATTGATAAATAAAATCCCATCTTATTTTATCAAAGGCTTTCTCAAAGTCTGCTATAAATACCAAACCTGGTTTCTTTACTTTATCATATTGTTCTATAATTTCAAGTAATTGTCTTATATTATTTGCAATATTTCGTCCTTGTATAAAGCCAGACTGGTCATGTTGTACAATATCAGGCAGGACATTTCTTATACGCAATGCTCTGCATTTAGCTAATATTTTAGCATCGTAGCACTGAAGAGTGAGTGGTCTCCAGTTTTTAAGGTGAACCGGATCTTTATCATGGCCACTAGCTTCTTGTTTTAAGAGCAGAGAGATAACACTTTCCTGCTGAGTCCCTGTGAGAATACCTTTGTCATAAGAAAAATTAAAACTTGTAAGTAGGGGGTTTTTAATCTGTTCGTAGAAAGTTTGGTACACTTCTATTGGAATACCATCCAATCCTGGCGCTTTCCCCCATTGAAAGGACAATAGACCCTCGCAAGTTTCTTTCTGTTCCTCTGATTATTTAACTTGATTACGAGGGAAAAACAGATTACAATCAATGTTATTTAGTGGAACAGGTGGTGACTGGAAGGAGAAGATCTCTGTAAAATATGTCTCCTCTTCAGTCAGAATATCTATAGGTGAAGTAAGAATTGTCCCATCATTCCTTCTTAATCTCTGTATATTTTTCTTTGCTATATTTCTATGTTGGATACTTAAAAATAATTTATTGCATCTTTCACCCTTCTCCATCCATTTTGCTTTATTCCTATAATGCATTATTGTTGACTTATCATAAATTAGTTGTTCAAATTCTTTATATTTTTGGTCCAGTTTATCAGCCACATCCAGAGTTACTTCTGAGCTGTCAAGTAGCGATGTAAGCCTCTCAATTTCTTTTTAGATTTTTTGTTCATTTAATCTTAATTGTTTTTTTCTTTGTGAGGCAAATTGAATCGAGTGGCCTTTAAAGACACATTTAAAAGTATCCGATACAATAAGAGGATATGCTGATCCTATATTATGTGCAAAAATATCTGTAATAAATTCTTTTGTACTTTCTACAAATGTCTGACCCTCTAGTAACTTTTGATTAAATTTCCAGCATCCCTGTCCTTGTGGATATTCTGTTAGTTCTAAATGAAGTGAAATAAGTTGATGATCAGATTTTAGTTTGTCTTCAATTACTGCCTTTTTTGTTTTGGATAACAAAGAAAAGGAAATAAGGAAATAATCTTGCGGCTTGCCTGATTCTGTCTTCTCCATGTATATTTATATAATTCTGCATTTCTTAATCTCCAAACATCTACCAGATCCATTGTATTCATTATTGATGTGATTTCTGTAGAAGCATGTGGGTGGTGATTAGTTGAATTATTTCCCTTACGATCTATTAAATTATTCTGTCCTGTATTACAGTCTCCAACCATTATGAGATATTTACTTATGAATTTTGAGGTTTTTATAATTTTATAAATATATTCAAAAAAGTGTGGATCATCGTTATTTGGACCCTATAAATTAACCAAACATATTTGTTTATCCTCAATAATCATATGTAAAATGATCCACCTTCCTTGAGGGTCAGTTTATAAAGCTTGGAGAGTATAGTTGAAGTTGTTTTTAAACATGATCATAACTCCCCTCAAATTTTTTAAAGCATGTGAAAATAATATTTGCCCACCCCATTCCTCCATCCATATAGGTTCATTTGTCATTACTGAGTGAGTTTCTTGTAGACAAAAAATTGCATAATCTTACTCTTTTAACCAAGTAAATATTTGTTGTCTTTTCCTTTTATCTGCGAGACCATTGCAGTTATAACTGGTGATACAGACTACATCTATTCCCATTCTTAAAGACTAGGGTTTAAGATTAATAGAAAATAGGTTTTGATGGTCAGATATACCATAGAATTTTTTCTAGGGATAAAAGAAGAGCTAACCATAATCCATGCAGATATAAAAAGTAAAGTAAATTCAACATAGGTTCCACGCCTGCCAATATTCGTGTGGCAGTTGAAAAGCATAAACAAAAAAAATTAACATGATTAGGTAAGAAAAAACCACAAACAAAAACAAAACAACCTGCTGACAAAGATTTCAGGTTTGCGCAAGTGCAGAACCGCGACGTAGCATATTTTGATAGGTCGCAAAAATTGACTGAACACCGGCGTTGCCTCCTCCTGAGAAGGCGCGCTGACATCTGCCACCCGTCTCACGCCTGGAATGAAACGCCACATTTTCCCCTCAACTCAATTCGCAACTTCGCTCAGTTTCAAGGAGTATAAAAAGGAGGAGGAGACACGACCAATTGCTCCAATGAAACTATGGCGTATTGCATATGCGCAGTAAAGTCTGGTCTGCTCTTGCAGAAACATTCTGTAGATGGCGCATTATCTAGCAGCACAGGGCTGATTGTTTCGTTTCACTGACGCGTCCGCAATCAACCTTGGGTGGGAATATATTTCAAGCAATAACTGAAGATGTGAGGAACGCAGATTATTTAATTAAATTACTCTAGACCTACTTATTGTGAGAGAGGGGATTTTGCTTTGGATAAGCACCTGAATGAACTCCATGCCTTTTTTTTTCACTAGTGCTGTCTGCTGGAACCCTCCAACATCGCAGGTCCATTTACACTCCGCATGTGCCATACCCCAGAGTTTCACTGGAGCTATTTGTCGTGTCTTCTCCTTCTTTTTAAAATCCTTGCTCAGTTTAAGTGCTTACCGCGCTATACCCTTCTTCTACCAATAATGGTATCTGCGACAGAGTAGCGGCAGCACATACGCATTGCTGCCCCCATAGGTCAGTTGTATAACTCACTTGAGTGCTCTCTGGCTTCCTATCCAAATTTTAACCTGCCACAGTGGCTTGTGGGCTGATCAAATTCACCGGCCACTTCATAACTTTACCCGCATTTGGCCAGTGGCGGGTGCCAATTTCCGACCCTGTCTCCATGGTGCTGACTCTGAAAGTCTGCAGAAATATAACAGAAATACTATTTGCAGTATATTGTTGGCTTCTAATACTGTTTTTTTTCCCAGAATAAAAAAGCAAAACAAACAAAAACTCTGAGAATTGAATTTGTCTTTCAGAGAAAGAATGTGAAAATCACAGGGCAGTACTCATTACTCAAATCTACATGGAAATGTTTCCAGAGTGAGCAGAAACAGAGATTTGGGCCAATGAAGCAGTTTTTTTCTGTATGTCTTGTTAACTTTTCCAGAATCATACAAATCTGAAAATGGGGGTGAAGAAAAAAATAATGGGCAAAGACTAATCAGCAGTTAAAAGGGATTTCTTGTGCTTCCCTATTTTTAGCCCCGCAGCTGACACTGTTATTTTGACCATTTAAACAAGATAAAACTACACCAAGGTTCAATTTTAAGTAAGTAAAATTAAGTAAAACTTTTTTGTTCAAGATTCTATTGGGCAAATGCGGGAAATTAAATTCTAATCATATTTGTACAGAAAGAAAACTGTGAGAAATATGATGGTTTGTATGATCAGTTACTCTCTGTTTATGTGCTTGGTGGAAAGTTAGGTGGACCTGGAGTTTTGCAATGCGCTGAACATGATGACATGAACACAAGCATCTACAACGTAAAATGGGATTTTTTCAAATTTCCAGCAACATGTCAATTTCAGGAGCAGCAGAGGCCATGTTACATGCAAAGTCTCTCGAACATGGTGCCCTCATAAACACAATTTTACCGTCTCAGTCAGAAATTTCAATGCTTTAAAATGCTTTGTTAAGATGGGGTAAGGTAGGGGTGTCCCAGTAATACTGAACCCCAGAGTGACTCACTTGTTCTGGATATTTTTGGGAGGCAGGTTTCTTTAACAAAATTAGCAACCTGATCTCACAGAAATCTGTGAAATGACCATGAAATCCTTTATCCGCAATCTGTGGTGGCAGCACGAAATCTGCAAGGTTTTCGTGATGGGACCACAGAAATAATGCCAGTGGAAAATCAATGAGGCTCATTTTTCGTGGTGGACACACGATTCCCTGTTTCAATGGCATCACTCAGTGGGCGTTGCAACGATCAATGCCGCTTTTTTTCCTCATCAGCTTAGATTTTTTTTTTTTTGTCGCTATTTTTATCCTCTGCATTGATGACGAATTTGTTAATGAGGTTAATTTTGCAGTTAATTTTCCATCAAATTCAGTTTGATCCCGTTAATAGTGTATTTTTTAATAACCGTTTCAGTTGCTTCCATATCAGGTGATTCCCCCCCCCCCCACCACCAACACAATCTCACACCCAGCGCATCAAAGACTGACGCTTGGTCAGGGGCCTTTTGCGTTAGTTACTGACGGTAAAGGTCTCCTTTAGCATACTACCCCGACGCAGGGGGCTTTCAAGTACTTACAATATAATCCCGTCCGCGGCAATATTTGAAGCTCAGAGCGAGTGCCCCAGCCGTGCATTCGCTTCAGTATTAATCCAACCACGGCGCTTACAGACGCTGTGGGCATCCGTCCCATTGGCTGCTGGATAACCTGACACGCCGAAGTATTCTCTTTACTGTCATTTATTACGTTAACGGTGATTTTACAATGATATCTGCGACATTTCTCAACACAAAAACACCAATGTGCCCTTGTTAATTACACAAAAGTGACGGGTTAGTTGTATAGGCATCAGTTTTCTTGTTTTCCCCTTCGATTGTGAGAAACAAGGAGTTTTTTTCCCCGTTTTGAATAGCTGAAGTCACTACACTACCCATGATCTTCAGCGGTCGTTGCTATGGAGACGACGGCAGTCCACTTTGCTTGACAAACCGCTTTTGCGCAATTTATTTCAAAATGAAACAAAATACGAATGTGAACAGATTAAAATTGATTAATAATTAAACTGGTTACTCAAAACATCAACATTAAGCTTCAGCTTGACCCGGAAGTTATCTTCCTTACTGTCACTTATTACGTTAATGGTGATTTTACAATGATATCTGCAATATTTATATGCACAAAAACACCAGTGTGTCCTTGTTAATTACACAACATTGACGGGATAATGTTATGGGCATCATTTTTCGTGTTCCCCCCTTCGATTCTGAGAATCAAGGTGTTTTTCCTCCGTTTAAGATAGCTGGAGTCACTACACTACCCACAATCCTCAGCGGTCCTTGCTATAGAGACGAGGCCAGTCTGCTTTGCTTGACAAAACTGTAGACAATTTATTTCAAAATGAAACGGAATGTGAACTGATTAAAAGTGATTAATAATTAAAATGGTGTCTCAAAATATCAACATTTAGCTTCAGCTCGCTGTAAGCAATGGTTCACGAGAACCTACATCCGGAAGTATTGTCCTCCGTTTTGGATAGCTGAAGCCACTACACTTCTTGCTGTGAGGCAGCAGTGCTAACCACTATGCCACCGTGCCGCCCCTTGTTTTTTTTCTTTTTTCGTTTTTATAATTATAATATGTGTATGTGTGTGTATGTGTATATGTATGTGTGTATGTGTATATGTGTATATACACTGCCCTCCATAATTATTGGCACCCCTGGTTAAGATGTGTTCTTTAGCTTCTAATAAATTCAGTTTTTTTCTAAATAATATAGGACCACAATGAAAAAAAGAGGAAAATCCAACCTTTAATTCAAGTGCATTTATTCAGTGGGAAAAAAATCCCACATTAAGAAATAATTCTTTTACATCAAATCATGTGTGGCAGAATTATTAGCACCCCTGATGTTAATACTTTGTACAACCCCCTTTTGCCAACAAAACAGCACCTAATCTTCTCCTATGATGTTTCACAAGATGGGAGAATAGAGAAAGAGGGATCTTCGACCATTCCTCTTTGCACAATCTCTCTAAATCATCCAGCGACCTGGGTCCTCTCCTCTGCACTCTCCTCTTCAGCTCACTCCACAGGTTTTCAATGGGGTTGAGGTCTGGGGACTGAGATGGCCATGGGAGGAGCTTGATTCTGTGTCTGGTGAAGCATTTCTGTGTGGATTTGGCCACATGTTTAGGGTCATTATCTTGCTGAAAGACCCAGTGACGACCCATCTTCAGCTTTTGGGCAAAGGCCACCAGATTTTGATTTAAAATGTCCTGGTATTTCAAAGCGTTCATGATGCCATGCACCCTAACAGGGTTCCCAGGGCCTCTGGAAGAGAAACAGGCCCACAGCTTCACCGATCCTCCCCCATACTTCACAGTGGGCACGAGGTGCTTTTCTGCATACTCATCTTTTGTGTTCCGCCAGACCCATTTAGAGTGTTTGTTGCCAAAAAGCTCTATCTTGGTCTCATCTGACCAAAGCACGCGGTCCCAGTTGAAGTCCCAGTACCGCTTAGCGAACTCCAGACGTTTGCGTTTATGATTGTGAGTGAGAAAAGGTTTTTTCCGTGCATGCCTCCCAAACAGCTTGTTGGCATGTAGATAGCGCCTGATGGTTGTTTTGGAGACTTTGTGACCCCAAGATGCTACCATTTGTTGCAATTCTTTAACAGTGAGCTTTGGAGAACTTTTTATTTCTCTTACCATCCTCCTCACTATGCGTGGTGGCAAAATAACCTTGCGTCCTCGTCCAGGCTTGTTTACCACTGTTCCAGTTGTTTTAAACTTCTTAATGATTCCTCTGACAGTAGATATGGGGAGGTGCAGGCGAGTGGCTATTTTCTTGTAGCCATTGCCTGACTTGTGAAGGTTGACACACATCTGCCTTACTTGAATGGTGTGTTCCTTTGTCTTTCCCATGTTGAAGAGTGGATAAGAGAAATGGCCTCTGTGTCACATCATATTTATACCCCAGGGAAACAGGAAGTGATGAATTACTAATGATATGTTCCTAGATACTCTGATCAACTTTGTAAACTACTGTAGAAATGACAGAAATACTTCAATTCCATTTATTTCCTAGGAATTGTTAGGGGTGCCAATAATTGTGGAACAGGTGATTTTATGAAAAATAATTATTTCTTAGGGATTTTTTTTTCCCTTAAAATTCACTCGAGTTGAAGGTTACATTTTTCTACAATTTTCAGTGTGAGAGTATGCTTCTGCAATAAAAATTGAATTTATTTTAAGACTTTTAACACATCTTAACCAGGGGTGCCAATAATTATGGAGGGCGCTGTATATGTACACACGTGGACAAAATTGTTGGTACCTCTCTGTTAATGAAAGAAAAACCCAAAATTGGCTCTGAAATAACTTGAAACTGACAAAAGTAGTAATAAATAAAAATTTACTGAAAATTAACCAATGAAAATCAGACATTGCTTTTGAATTGTGATTCAACAGAATCATTTAAAAAATCAATCTAATGAAACAGGCCTGGAAAAAAATTATGATGGTATCCTTAACTTAATATTTTTTTTTTGCACAACCTTTTGAGGCAATCACTGCAATCAAACAATTTCTGTAACTGTCAATGCGACTTCTGCACCTGTCAACTGGTATTTTGGCCCACTCCTCGTGAGCAAACTGCTCCAATTCTCTCAGATTTGAAGGCTGCCTTCTCCAGACGGCATGTTTCAGCTCCTTCCACGGATGTTCAATAGGATTTAGATCAGGGCTCAGAAGGCCACTTCAGAATAGCCCAGTGTTTTGATCTTATCCATTCTTGGTTGTTTTTAGCGGTGTGTTTTGGGTCATTATCCTGTTGGAAGACCCATGACCTGCGACTGAGACCAAGCTTTCTGACGCTAGGCTGCACATTTCTCTCCATAATGCCTTGATAGTCTTGAGATTTCATTGTACCCTGCACAGATTCAAGACACCCTGTGCCAGATGCAGCAAAGCAGCCCTACAACATAACCAAGCCTCCGACATGTTTCATAGTAGGGACAGTGTTCTTTTCTTGGTATGCTTTATTTTTGCGTCTGTAAACATAGAGTTGATGTGCCTTGCCAAGAAGCTCCAGTTTTGTCTCATCTGTCCAAAGGACATTCTCCCAGAAGCTTTGTGGCTTGTCAATATGCATTGTGGCAAATTCCAGTCTTGCTTTTTATTATTTGCTTTCAACAGTGGTGTCTTCTCCCATAAAGTCCACTTTGGCTCAAACAACGACGGATGGTGCGATCTGACACTGATGTACCTTGACCTTGGAGTTCACCTTTAATTAGGGGTTCAAGCCCGTAGGGCTGAAACCCTATTGTTTTGGTGCTGTTTTATTATTATTAGGGGTTCAAGCCCGTAGGGCTGAAACCCTATTGCTTTTGTGCTGGTTTATTTTTATTATTAGGGGTTCAAGCCCGTAGGGCTGAAACCCTATTGTTTTTGTGCTGGTTTATTTTATTTTATTTTTATTATTATTATTATTAGGGGTTTAGGGCTGAAACCCTATTGTTTTTGTGCTGGTTTAGGGGTTCAAGCCCGTAGGGCTGAAACCCTATTGTTTTTGTGCTGGTTTATTTTTATTATAATTATTATTATTATTATTATTTTTCTTCTTCTTCAGAAATGTTTTCGCAAATTCCCGTGAGATGGTAAATGGTAGAGACCTGAAATTTTGCATATTGGTTGGAAGTTATGTATAAATGCTGACCAAGGCATTTTTAACTCAATCGGCCTGATGGTGGCGCTATAATTCAAGAAAAACAGGTTTTTACTTTAAAGGTCATAACTCCTAGGCTGTAAGTCCGATTCACACGAAACTTGGTACAGACATTCCTTGGACCAATCTCTACTCTCTCTCAACTTTCCCATAAGGACCTCTGAGATCCGCCATATTTGATTTTCCGAAATTTTGAATTCTTTGAAAAACACATTTTTGACATCTCCTCCTAGGCCGTAGGTCCGATTCCTTCGAAATTTGTTATGGATCATCAGTAGACCAAGCTCATCAAAGATTGCATAAAGCTTGTTGAAATCTCATTTCGTTTCCAAGATATTGACCAATGAACTTCAGCACGGGCGTGGCTTAGCACATAAATGGACAAAATTCAACAACCATTGGGCCAATTATCACAGAACTTGCAGAATATGTCCATATAAGTACCATGAATATACCTTGACAGTTTCATGCAAATCGGCCCTTAGGGGGCGCTATAACAGAAATCAGATTATAAATCAGCAATCGTTTGTCCTATAGCCATAAAACTCACAGGATATATTCATATAAGTACCTGAAACATACCCAGAAAATTTCATTTAAATTGACTGATAGGGGGCGCTATAAGTGCAAAACAAAGCAGAATGGTATAACACAAATCAGACTATAAATCAGCAATTGTTTGTCCTATAGCCATAAAACTCACAGGATATATTTATATAAGTACTTGAAACATACTCTGAAAATTTCATTCAAATTGACTGATAGGGGGCGCTATAAATGCAAAACAAAGCAGCGTGGTATAGCACAAATCAGACTATAAATCAGCAGTTGTTTGTCCTATAGCCATAAAACTCACAAGATATATTCATATAAGTACCTGAAACATACTCTGAAAATTTCATTCAAATTGTCCAATAGGGGGCGCTATAAATGCAAAACAAAGCAACGTGGTATAACACAAATCAGACTATAAATCATAAATAGTTTTTCCAATCATTACAAAACTCACAGGATATGTCCACATAAGAACCTGAAACATAGCCTGAAAGTTTCAATCAAATCGACCGGTAGGGGGTGCCATAAATGCACAAAATAGCCTAACAGAACACAAATCAGACAATACATCATGAATTGTTATTCCAATCATTACACTGGCAAAAACACATAAATACCTGCAACACACTCTTAAAGTGGTTTTTGTACCCCGCCGCCATGATAGCGAGCGGAGCGGGGCACATAGTATTCAGCTCCGTCCGTCCGTCCGTCATGTCCCGTTTGTTCTGAACGCGATATCTCAAGAACGGTTTGACCGATTCCATTCATCTTTGGTGTTAAGGTATATTGGTGTGATACGCCGACCCCAGTAGATTTCCGTGACCTTGGCATTATTCTCAAGGTCATTACGACCATTTGACCCCTTACAAATTCCTTGTCAACATGATCTCTCAAGAACGGTTTGACCAATTCCATTCATCTTTGGTGTCAAGGTGTGTAAGGGATGGGGGACATAGTATTCAGCTCCGTCCGTCCGTCCATCCGTCCGTCATGTCCCATTTGTTGTGGACGTGGTATCTAAAGAACGGTTTGGCCGATTCAATTCGTCTTTGGTGTCAAGGTGTATTAGGGGCGGGGGACATAGTATTCAGCTCCGTCCGTCCGTCTGTCCGTCATGTCCCGTTTGTTGTGAACGCGTTATCTCAATAACGGTTTGACCGATTCCATTCATCTTTGGTGTCAAGGTGTATTAGGGGAGTGCTCACAGCCCACTCGATTTACGTGACCTTGCCATTATTCTCAAGGTCATTACGACCATTTGACCACTTACAAATACCTTGTCAACATGATATCTCAAGAACGGTTTGACCGATTCCATTCATCTTAGGTGTCAAGGTGTATTAGGGCGGGGATATAGAATTCAGCTCCATCCTCTGGCCGTCCGTCTGTCCCATCCCGTTTGTTGTGAATGCAATATCTCAAGAACGGTTTGACCGATTCCATTCATCTTTGGGGTCAAGGTGTATTAGGGCCGGGGGACATAGTATTCAGCTCCATCAGTCCGTCCGTCTGGCCGTCCGTCCGTCACGTCCCGTTTCTTGTGAACGCGAAATCTCGAGAAAGCTTTGACCGATTTTATTAATCTTTGGCTTCAATGTGTAATTTTGTAATATGCCGACCCCAGTCGATTTCCGTCACCTGGCAGGGGACATGGCCATACTTAGTGGCAACACTTGTTAATTAAGCTGTTAAAGCTTTCAACTACTAATGGTCTTTTGTGGCTTGAACCCGGAATTGCCGCTATGCTATTTTTATTATTATTATTATTTTTTCTTCAGAAATTCTTCAGAAATGTGAGATGGTAAATGGTAGAGACCTGAAATTTTGCACATGGGTTGGAAGTTGTGTGTAAATGCTGACCAAGGCATTTTTAACTCAGTAGGCCTGATGGTGGCGCTATAATTCAAGAAAAACAGGTTTTCACTTTAAAGGTCATAACTCCTAGGCTGTATGTCCGATTCACACGAAACTTGGTAAAGACATTCTTTGTTCCATTCTCTACAACTTTCCCATACTGACCTCTAAGATCCGCCATATTTCATTTTTCGAAATTTTGAATTCTTTGAAAAACACATTTTTGACATCTCCTCCTAGGCCGTAGGTCCGATTCCTTCGAAATTTGCTATGGATCATCAGTGGACCAAGCTTATCAAAGATTGCATAAAGCTTGTTGAAATCTCATTGCGTTTCCAAGATATTGACCAATGAACTTCAGCAGGGGCGTGGCTTAGCACAAAAATGGACAAAATTCAACAACCATTGGGCCAATCATCACAGAACTTGCAGAATATGTCTATATAAGTACCCGGAATATACTTTGACAGTTTCATGCAAATCAGCCCATAGGGGGCGCTATAACAGAAATCAGACTATAAATCAGCAATTGTTTGTCCTATAACCATAAAACTCACAGGATATATTCATATAAGTACTTGAAACATACTCTGAAAATTTCATTCAAATTGTCCTATTGGGGGCGCTATAAATGCAGAACAAAGCAACGTGGTATAACACAAATCAGACTATAAATCATAAATAGTTTTTCCAATCATTACAAAACTCTTAGGATATGTCCACATAAGAACCTGAAACATAGCCTGAAAGTTTCAATCAAATTGACCAGTAGGGGGTGCCATAAATGCACAAAATAGCCTGACATAACACAAATCAGACTATGCATCATGAGTTGTTAGTCCAATCATTACTCTGGCAAAATAGGTCCACATAAAAACCTGCAACACACTCTTAAAGTGGTTTTTGTCCCCCCGCCCACGATAGCGGCGGAGCAGGGGACATTGTAGTCAGCTCCGTCCGTCCGTCCGTCATGTCCCGTTTGTTCTGAATGCGATATCTCAAGAACGGTTTGACCGATTCCATTCATCTTTGGTGTTAAGGTATATTTGTGTGATAAGCCGACCCCAGTAGATTTCCGTGACCTTGGCATTATTCTCAAGGTCATTAAAATCATTTGACCACTTACAAATTCCTTGTCAACATGATATCTCAAGAACGGTTTGACCAATTTCATTCATCTTTGGTGTCAAGGTGTATTAGCGGCGGGGGACATAGTATTCAGCTCCATCCATCCACCTGGCCGTCTGTCCGTCCGTCCTGTCCCGTTTGTTGTAAACGTGATATCTCAAGAACGGTTCGACCGATTCCATTCATCTTTGATGTCAAGGTGTATTAGGGGCGGGGGACATAGTATTCAGCTCCGTCCGCCCGTCCGTCTGTCAGTCCTGTCCCGTTTTGTTGTAAAGCGTGATATCTCAAGAACGGTTCGACCGATTCCATTCATCTTTGATGTCAAGGTGTATTAGGGAGCGGGGACATAGTATTCAGCTCCGTCCGCCCGTCCGTCTGTCCGTCCTGTCTCGTTTGTTGTAAACGTGATATCTCAAGAATGGTTCGACCGATTCCATTCGTCTTTGGGGTCAAAAGGTGTATTAGGGGCGGGGACATAGTATTCAGTTCCATCCGTCCTCCCAGCCGTCCATCCGTCTGTCCCGCCCCGTTTATTTGTGAACGTGATATCTCAAGAACAGTTCGACCGATTCCATTCATCTTTGGTGTCAAGGTGTATTAGGGGTGGGGGACATAGTATTCAGCTCCGTCCGCCCGTCCGTCTGTCCGTCATGTCCCGTTTGTTGTGAACGCGATATGTCAAGAAATGTTTGACCGATTCCATTCATCTTTGGTGTCAAGGTGTATTAGGGGAGGGGGACATAGTATTCAGCTCCGTCTGTGCGTCCGTTTGTCCGTCATGTCCCGTTTGTTGTGAACATGATATCTCAAGAACGGTTTGACCGATTCCATTCGTCTTTGGTTTCAAGGTGTATTAGGGGTGGGGGTCCGCCCGTCTGTCTGTCTGTCATGTCCCGTTTGTTGTGAACACGATATCTAAAGAAAGGTTTGACCGATTCCATTCATCTTTGGTGTCAAGGTGTATTTGGGGGTGCTCACAACTCACTCGATTTACGTGACCTTGCCATTATTCTCAAGGTGATTACGACCATTTGACCACTTACAAATACCTTGTCAACATGATATCTCAAGAACAGTTTGACCGGTTCCATTCATCTTTGGTGTCAAGGTGTATTGGGGCATAGGATATAGAATTCAGCTCCATCCGTCCGGCTGTCCGTCCGTCCCATCCCGTTTGTTGTGAACGCGATTTCTCAAGAACGGTTTGACCGATTCCATTCATCCTTGGGGTCAAAGAGTATTAAAGCCGGGGGTCATAGTATTCAGCTCCATCAGTCCATCCGTCTGGCCATCTGTCCGTCACGTCCCATTTGTTGTGAACGCGAAATCTCGAGAACGCTTTGACCAATTTAATTCATCTTTGGCTTCAATGTGTAATTTTGTGATATGCCGAACCCAGTCGATTTCCGTCACCTGGCGGGGGACATGGCCACGTTTAGTGGCAACACTTGTTAATTAAGCTGTTAGAGCTTTCAACTACTAATGGTCTTTCGCGCTTGAACCCCGGAATTGCCGCTTGCGGCTATATTTATTATTATTATTATTATTTTTCTTCTTCTTCAGAAATGTTTTCGCAAATTCCCGTGAGATGGTAAATGGTAGAGACCTGAAATTTTGCACAGTGGTTGGAAGTTGTGTGTAAATGCTAACCAAGGCATTTCTAACTCAATCGGCCTTATGGTGGCGCTATAATTCAAGAAAAACAGGTTTTTACTTTAAAGGTCATACCTCCTAGGCTGTAAGTCCGATTCACACGAAACTTAGTACAGACATTCCTTGGACCAATCTCTACAACTTTTCCATAAAGACCTTTGAGATGCGCCATATTTAATTTTCCGAAATTTTGAATTCTTTGAAAAACACATTTTTGACATCTCCTCCTAGGCCGTAGGTCCAATTCCTTCGAAATTTGCTATGGATCATCAGTAGACAACGCTTATCAAAGATTGCCTAAAACTTGTTGAAATCTCATTTCGTTTCCAAGATATTGACCAATGAACTTCAGCAGGGGCGTGGCTTAGCACATAAATGGACAAAATTCAACAACCATTGGGCCAATCATCACAGAACTTGCAGAATATGTCCATATGAGTACCAGGAACATACCTTGACAGTTTCATGCAAATCCGCCCATAGGGGGCGCTATAACAGAAATCAGATTATAAATCAGCGATCGTTTGTCATATAGCCATAAAACTCACAGGATATATTCATATAAGTACCCAAAACATACCCAGAAAATTTCATTTAAATTGACTGATAGGGGGCGCTATAACTGCAAAACAAAGCAGCATGGTATAACACAAATCAGACTATAAATCAGCAATTGTTTGTCCTATTGCCATAGAACTCACAGGGTATATTCATATAAGTACTTGAAACATACTCTGAAAATTTCATTCAAATTGACAGATAGGGGGCGCTATAAATGCAAAACAAAGCAGCGTGGTATAACACAAATCAGACTATAAATCAGCAATTGTTTGTCCTATAGCCATAAAACTCACATGATATATTCATATAAGTACCCAAAACATACCCAGAAAATTTCATTTAAATTGACTGATAGGGGGCGCTATAACTGCAAAACAAAGCAGCATGGTATTACACAAATCAGACTATAAATCAGCAATTGTTTGTCCTATTGCCATAGAACTCACAGGATATATTCATATAAGTACTTGAAACATACTCTGAAAATTTCATTCAAATTGACTGATAGGGGGCGCTATAAATGCAAAACAAAGCAGCGTGGTATAACACAAATCAGACTATAAATCAGCAATTGTTTGTCCTATAGCCATAACACTCACAGGATATATTCATATAATTACCTGAAACATACCAAGAAAATTTCATTCAAATTGACTGATAGGGGGCGCTATAAATGCAAAACAAAGCAGAATGGTATAGCACAAATCAGACTATAAATCAGCAGTTGTTTGTCCTATAGCCATAAAACTCACAGGATATATTCATATAAGTACTTGAAACATACTCTGAAAATTTCATTCAAATTATCCTATTTGGGGTGCTATAAATGCAAAACAAAGCAGTGTGGTATAACACAAATCAGACTATAAATCAGCAATTGTTTGTCCTATAGCCATAAAACTCACAGGAAATATTCATATAAGTACCTGAAACATACCCAGAAAATTTCATTCAAATTGACTGATAGGGGGTGCTATAAATGCAAAACAAAACAACGTGGTATAACACAAATCAGACTGTAAATCAGCAATTGTTTGTCCTATAGCCATTAAACTCACAGGATATATTTATATAAGCAATTGTTTGTCCTATAGCCATAAAAAACATACCCAGAAAAACAGAAAATTTCATTCAAATTGACTGATAGGGGCGCTATAAATGCAAAACAAAGCAGCGTGGTATAGCACAAATCAGATTATAAATCAGCAATTGTTTGTCCTATAGCCATAAAACTCACAGCATATATTCAGATAAGTACCTGAAACATACTCTGAAAATTTCATTCAAATTGACTGATAGGGTGTGCTATAAATGCAAAACAAAGCAGCATGGTATAACACAAATCAGACTATAAATCAGCAATTGTTTGTCCTATAGCCATAAAACTCACAGGATATATTCATATAAGTACCTGAAACATACCCAGAAAATTTCATGCAAATTGAATGATAGGGGGCGCTATAAATGCAAAACAAAGCAGCATGGTATAACACAAATCAGACTATAAATCATAAATAGTTTCTCCAATCATTACAAAACTCACAGGATATGTCCACATAAGAACCTGAAACATAGCCTGAAAGTTTCAATCAAATTGACCAGTAGGGGGTGCCGTAAATCCACAAAATAGCCTAACAGAACACAAATCAGACAATACATCATGAATTGTTGGTCCAATCATTACACTGGCAAAATAGGTCCACATAAATACCTGCGACACTCTCAAAGTGGTTTTTGTCCCCCGCCGCCATGATAGCGAGCGGAGCGGGGGACATAGTATTCAGCTCCGTCCGCCCGTCCGTCATGTCCCGTTTGTTCTGAACGCGATATCTCAAGAACGGTTTGACCGATTCCATTCATCTTTGGTGTGAAGGTATATTGGTGTGATACGCCGACCCCAGTAGATTTCCGTGACCTTGGCATTATTCTCAAGGTCATTACGACCATTTGACCACTTACAAATTCCTTGTCAACATGATATCTCAAGAACGGTTAGACCGATTCCATTCATCTTAGGTGTCAAGGTGTATTAGGGCGGGAATATAGAATTCAGCTCCATCCGTCCGCCGCCTGTCCGTCCCATCCCGTTTGTTGTGAACATAATATCTCAAGAACGGTTTGACCGATTCCATTCATCTTTGGGGTCAAGGTGTATTAGGGCCGGGGGACATAGTATTCAGCTCCATCAGTCCATCCGTCCGTCCGTCCGTCCGTCACGTCCCGTTTGTTGTGAACCCGATATCTCGAGAACGCTTTGAACGATTTTATTCATCTTTGGCTTCAATGTGTAATTTTGTGATACGCCAACCCCAGTCAATTTCCGTCACCTGGCGGGGGAGATGGCCACGTTTAGTGGCAACACTTGTTAATTAAGCTGTTAAAGCTTTCAACTACTAATGGTCTTTCGTGGCTTGAACCCCGGAATTGCCGCTTGCGGCTATATTTTCTTTTGAGGTTGTTCTGGGCTCTTTGTTTTCCATTTGTATTATCCGTCTCTTCAGTTTGTTATCAATTTTCCTCTTGCGGCCACGTCCAGGGCGGTTGGCTACAGTCCCATGGACCTTAAACGTCTGAATAATATGTGCAACTGCAGTCACAGGAACATCAAGCTGCTTGGAGATGGTCTTATAGCCTTTTCCTTTTACATGCTTGTCTATAATTTTCTTTCTAATCTCCTGAGACTACTCTCTCCTTCGCTTTCTGTGGTTCATGTACAGTGTGGTAGACACCATGTCACCAAACAGCACAGTGACTACTTGTCACCCTTTAAATAGGCAGACTGAGTGATTACAAGTTTGAAGACACCTGTGATGCTAATTAGAGGACACACCTTAGTTTAACATGTCCCTGTGGTCAAATTATTTTCATTCTTTTCTAGGGGTACCATCATTTTTGTCCAGGCCTGTTTCATTAGTTTGTTTTTTAAAATGATTCTGTTGAACCACAATTCAAAAGCACTGTCTGATTTTCATTGGTTAATTTTCATTAAATTTTTATTTATTACTACTTTTGTCAGTTTCAAGTTATTTCAGAGCCAATTTTGGGTTTTTCTTTCATTAACAGAGGGGTACCAACAATTTTGTCCACATGTGTATATGTATGTGTGTGTATGTGTATATAGATCCATAGATCCATATACTATTTCTGCTTTTAGCACACATAATGTTGATAAGCACCATGAGGTAACGGGTAAACCATACATTTTTTCCAGTGATGTTTTACAAATGAGATATGCACATATACGTGTATAGCTGAAATATGTGTGATAATGTTTCAGTGATATCGTGTAAAATAGTGAAAAAAAAGACTAAACCTCCTTATCTTCAGATGTTATAAATGTGTGAGCTACAATAATAAAAACAATTTTGATGGTATTGTATTCTTGTGTAGGTACATGACAATGACATCCTTAGAAACTACCTTTCAAACACCACATTTGCTGACTGTTTTTGACTAATGCAGGTTCATGGCACATTGCAAAAACATCAAATAGTTGATATTTTGCTTGGTTATGATACATACAACCCCAATTCCGAACCAGTTGGGACAAAGTGTAAATTGTGAATAAAATCAAAGCGCAATGACTTTCAAATCACACCAGCCTGTATTTTATTCACAGTAGAACAGAGATAACATAGCAAATGTTGAAACTGAGAAATTTTACAATTTTATCCACAAAATGAGCTCATTTCAAATTTGATGGCTGCTACAGGTCTCAAAAAAGTTGGGACAGGAGCCTGTTTACCATGGTGTAGCATCCCCTCTTCTTTTTAACACAGAGTGGAGGCATCCACACTGTAGCATTCAGCCGGTGTGGGGCATAGACTGTGGTGTGGGACAGTAACAAGTGTTGGTGTTTAATTATTGATCACTTTTAATCAGTTCACATTATTTTGAAATAAATTGTCTGAAACAGTTTTGTCAAGCAAAGCTGACTGGCGTCGTCTCTATAGCAACTACAGCTGAGGGTTATGGGTTGTGTAGTGGCTTCAGCTATCCTAAACGGAGGAAAAATTCCTTGTTTCTCAGAATCGAAGGGGGGAACACGAAAAATGATGCCCATAACATTATCCGGTCAATGTGGTGTAATTAATAAGGACACACTGGTGTTTTTGTGCATATAAATATCGCAGATATCATTGTAAATTCACCGTTAACGTAATAAGTGACAGTAAGGGAGATAACTTCCGGGTCAAGCTGAAGCTAAATGTTGATGTTTTGAGTAACCAGTTTAATTATTAATCAATTTTAATCTGTTCACATTCGTATTTTGTTTCATTTTGAAATAAATTGTGCAAAAGCGGTTTGTCAAGCAAAGTGGACTGCTGTTGTCTCCATAGCAACGACCGCTGAAGATCATGGGTAGTGTAGTGACTTCAGCTATTCAAAACGGGGAAAAAAACTCTTTGTTTCTCACAATCGAAGGGGAAAACAAGAAAACTGATGCCTATACAACTAACCCGTCACTTTTGTGTAATTAACAAGGACACATTGGTGTTTTTGTGTTGAGAAATGTCGCAGATATCGTTGTAAAATCACCGTTAACCTAAAAAATGACAGTAAGGAGAATACTTCGGCGTGTCAGGTTATCCAGAAGCCAATGGGACGGATGCCCACAGCGTCTGTACGCGCCGTGGTTGGATTAATGCTGCAGGGTGAAGTTGCCTTCAGCCTTCGACTTCCAGGCTGCTCAGCCTGTCAGGCTGCGTAAACACCGCCCCCAAGTACAACCAATCAGATCGCGAGCTAGAGTTCCGGCTCACGAGGCAGCCAATTCAATTCAAATTCCTCTCCTCAAAGCGGGCTGAAGAACATCAATATTGTTAAAAACTAATGCATTTAGTCGTCTTTTCTCATTAAAGAAACTGATTCGGGAGGTAACGTTAGATATTTCAGCTATTTTGATTATGTTAATGCAATGCAAAGAAGTGCTTTTTTTTGTCTTACAGTTAACTTATAGACCTAACCTTAGCTAAACAGGTCATACTAACAGGTCATACCTAAACATTTCTACAATATAACCTCAAGTATAACTCTGTTTGAAACATAAAATTGGCCTACTTGTGTGATATTTTGTTCAATAAGCTGTTTAGGTGAGCTTCTTAAAAACTTCAACTGCAAGTTGCTGTAACGCAAGTTGCTGTAACGTTAGCTGCCTTCAAGGCTGATTGTACAGACTAGTACCTTGCTGCCTGGTTAGAAGGCTAATGTTGATTTCATCTTGTATAATCTTTAATAGTATTCAGTCAGATGCCTTCAAGGCTGATTGTAGAGATTAGTGCCTTCAAGGCTGATTGTAGAGACTAGTGCCTTGCTGCCTGGTTAGAAGGCTAATGTTGATTTCATCTTGTATAATCTTTAATAGTATTCAGTCAGATGCCTTCAAGGCTGATTGTAGAGACTAGTGCCTTCCAGGCTGACAGTAGAGACTAGTGCCTTGCAGGCTGGTTAGAAGGCTAATGTTGATTTGTTATTGTATAATCTTCAATAGTATTGCCTCAAGATGCCTTTAAGGCTGATTGTAGAACACTAGTGCCTTCCAGGCTGACCAAAGAGACTAGTGCCTTGCAGGCTGGTTAGAAGGCTAATGTTGATTTCATCTTGTATAATCTTTAAAAGTATTCAGTCAGATGCCTTCAAGGCTGATTGTAGAGACTAGTGCCTTCCAGGCTGGTTAGAAGGCTAATGTTGATTTCATATTGTATGATCTTTCATAGTATTCAGTCAGATGCCTTCAAGGCATCAGGGCCCGGGGTGGGTGCTGGGGCGGGACCTGCTGCAGGAGCATCAGGGCCCAGGGTGGGTACTGGGGCTGTTTTTTTTTTCTTTTTTAGCGGGGTGGGTAGATAAGGCTTCACGACGACGCCGAGACATCGTTTCAACTCCTAAAAAAGGTGTAAAAAGTAAAGACAACATCAATATGCAACAACATCTCGGTCAGTTTTTTGAGGTAACGTGGTTGGTTTCAAACTGTAATAAATCTATGGGCTGAAAAATAGAAGATTTTAAATTAGCCTTGGAAGGCTCCAACTCATTAGAGACTCCCAGTAGAGACCCCTCAGTAATGCTGAGGGAGTCTCTATCAGCCTTGAAGGCATCAGAATTGTAAACACACACACACACACACACACACACACACACACACACTTATATATATATGAAATCATCAGCCTACCAACCAGCCTGCAAGGCACTAGTCTCTACTGTCAGCCTGGAAGGCACTAGTGTTCTACAATCAGCCTTGAAGGCATCTGACTGAATATTATTGAAGATTATACAATATGAAATCAACATTAGCCTTCTAACCAGCCTGCAAGGCACTAGTCTCTACAATCAGCCTTGAAGGCACTAGTGTTTCTACAATCAGCCTTGAAGGCATCTGAGGCAATACTATTTAAGATTATACGATATCAAATCAACATTGGCCTTCTAACCAGCCTGCAAGGCACTAGTCTCTACAATCAGCCTTGAAGGCAGTTAACGTTACAGCAACTTGCAGTTGAAGTTTTTAAGAAGGTCAACTAGACAGCTTATTGAACAAAATCTCACAAGCAGGCCAATTTTATGTTTCAAACAGAGCTATACTTAAAGTTATATTGTAGAAGTGTTTAAGTTAACAAGTATGACCTGTTTAGCTAAGGTTAGGTCTATAAGTTCACTGTAAGACAAAAAAAATAGCACTTCTTTGCATTGGTTAATATAATCAAAATAGCTGAAATATCTAATGTTACCTCCCGAATCAGTTTCTTTAAAGAGAAAACTCACGATTAAATGCATTTGTTTTTAACAATATTAATGTTCTTAACCCCACTTACTGAGTAAAGGCTTCCGAATTGAATTGGCAGCCTCGTGAGCGGATTGGTTGTACTCCAGCTCACGATCTGATTGGTTGTACTTGGGGGCGGTGTTTACGCAGCCTGACAGGCTGAGCAGCCTGGAAGTCGACGTCTGAAGGCAACTTCACCCTGCAGCTGGATTAATACTGAAGCGGATGCACGGCTGGGGCACTCGCTCTGAGCTTCAAATATTGCCGCGGACGGGATTATATTGTAAGTACTTGAAAGCCCCCTGCGTCAGGGTAGTACGATAAAGGAGACCTTTACCGTCAGTGACTAACGCAAAAAGCCCCTGGCCAAGCGTCAGTCTTTGACGCGCTGGGTGTGAGATTGTGTTTGTGGTGAGGGGGAATCACCTGATATGGAAGCAATTGAAACGGTTATTAAAAAATACACTATTAACGTGATCAAACTGAATTTGATGGAAAATTAACCGCAAAATTAACCTCATTAACAAATTCGTCATCAATGCAGAGGATAAAAATAGCGACAAAAAAAAAATCTTAGCTGATGAGGAAAAAAAGCGGCATTGATCGTTGCAACGCCCACTGAGTGATGCCATTGAAACAGGGAATCGTGTGTCCACCACGAAAAATGAGCCTCATTGATTTTCCACTGGCATTATTTCTGTGGTCCCATCACGAAAACCTCGCAGATTTCGTGCTGCCACCACAGATTGCGGATAAAGGATTTCGTGGTCATTTCACAGATTTCTGTGAGATCAGGTTGAAATTAGAATTGTTCAAATAGACTTATGCAGTATAATATTGTTATACCTGTTATGGTTCTGCCTCATGTGTTTTGTCTTTGTGCTTATTTGTGCTTGTGCTTTACTTTCGTTTTATTTTTCAGCTTTCTTTTCTGCCGTCTGATGATCGATTCCCTCTCTACCAATCTCCAGTGATGTCGCGTGTCAGCCTCCAGCATGCCTGCGTCTCGTTGTCCAATCACGTTTCTTCTTTCGGTTTCGGCTGTGGTATTTCATTCATTGTTTCCACCTGTGCTTGATTCTGGGTCTCGCTAAACTCTGAGTGAATGCTTTCTCTGATCGGATAATTACTAACCGTACTTACCAGCACTTATTTGAGGGTGATTGTAAATATTTCGTCACGTAGTATTAACCTTAATTAACTTATTAGCGAGTGCGAGCGTTTCTAGCTTTAGTAATTCCTGCCTAAGCTTTCCCTGACTAACTGCGTTTAAAGCTGTGCTTTCCTTTGCTTCTCTCGTGGTGCTTTTTACTCGTCACGTTTAGATTACCTTAATCTGAACTGTCTAGTTTGATTGATGGTCTCAGCTTCTTGTCTCGAGTCATTATGGTTTACGCGGTCCTCGTTAATTTGTTTATTAATCCCATGTGTTTCTGGTCCAGTCGAGATTGCGTTCCGAGTCCCCGCCTCCTCTCGTGACTATAAATATGGCAGAGATGGGAGGAGACATCAGACGGAACTTTGTTTGACTCTGCTCTGCATGGTGAAATCGCAGCTCCTTGTGCCTTCTGAGTATTTCCTTTGTATGATTCCCGAGTCTTGTTTGTTGCTGCGCCCACGTCTTGTCTGCCCCTTGTTTAAGTCTCCCAGTGTGTCCGTCAGTCTAGTTAGGTTCAGTTTTTGTTTTTCTAGTTTAGCCACTCTTGGAGTGTGTACTTCTGTTTCCCCCTGCCTTGGGCAGTGTACCTTAGTTTTCCCATTTGTTCAGTGCATGTGCACGGTGTTTTATTTCTGGCCTGTGTGCCTATTTTCTCCTCGTGTTTTGCAGTTCCTGCATCTGGTGTTCCCCTGCCTACTTACTAACAATACCTGAATTCACACCACTGTATTCAAAATTAAAATAACAGAATTATTAAAAATATATATCTTTTTTACTTTTTGCCTTTGATATCCTCAAGCAGTCTTTGAAAGATATAATTCTGCTTTGTTTTTTCAGTGATTATGTTGATCAGATTAAGGTCTCTCTTTACGGAATGAAAACATTTAAGAAAACATATACTGCAACACAACCACAATAACAAATATAAAGGGAGCCACAATACTTTCTAGAAACCAAATGTATGAGAATGCACAGCATATACAAAAAAGACAACGACCACAGATTTCAAATTATATTAAAATTAATCTCTCAACTTATTAAAGTTGGGTAATGTCCATTGAATGAGAAGATAGAGAATTAAAAGAGCATAGGGCACAGAAATTAGCCACTTGTGTGAAAACACATTGGGGAGCATGCTGACTGGCTATGTTACGTAGAGGCGAATATTTCACCAATAAAATCTTATCGAAAGAAAATTAACAATGCTCATATAAATTAAGCCAATTATGTCAGCCACAACAGTATTTAAATTTGCATTTAAAAGACTTTTCAAATCGCTTTGGAGGGCAATAGTATCAGAAAATTGCATATATAGGGAAGGAAATCTTCAGTGATGTCATAATATTCAAAACAACTTTTAAATCATAATATTTGCTGACTATAGCAAGTGATTAAATTTGTTGTTGAGATCTCTAGCCTTGTAGTTGCTTTAGCTACAATATATACATCAATATGATAATGAGATGAAAATTAAATATGAATTCATAGGTCCAATATTTGAGAGAAAACGAGAAATAACAATACCAAAACCTGTGGGCAAAGACCAAAGCTGTTGTGCACTGAATTATCTCACATGAAATGGATGTTATTGGCCTAATTGGCCTCCTGATGACTTGGAGTAGTAGAGCCATGGCATGGGACAGAAACCATTCAGGGATTGTGCTGTAATGCATTACTGAAGAGGACTCTGCATGGAGTCTAATCTTCAGCTGCAGCCCTTTCCCCAATACAAATGCCATGGAATATGTATTCAACCAAGTTACGTGCAATTCTCTTGCAAAATTCTTAAAAATGTTTCTCCACTTAAAAAAGAGTAACGTATTTCTCTGATACGACTTTTTTAACCTCCTTGTGCAGAATACAAAATAATGCCAATTTTTCCTCTTATGCATGAGCCTATTTAGGCTTTATAACTCAGTTTTTATGTCACAGATACTGTGGAAAATTATTCCAGTGAAGCAAGACATTTGGAAATACCATTATGGAATTATTAAGGAATTAAATTACGGAATTTAAGGAAGCCGGTGTCAATTACTGCACAAAGTGGTTAAATATAGTTCAAATTTCAACACTCACATCCTTGTAAGTACCAGAAGAACTTTATTGCACTTTTTATACATTTATATACATATATACTTTATATACATTTTTTTGAATCAATGAAAATATTTTTTCATTTCATAATGAAAATGAGTCAAACAATCATTGTTGCAGGTATTATGATTGATAGTGTCTCTGATTCCTGTTGGAGGATCTGTAGGCTGACTGCCTCTGCTGCTGCGCTCTTGAGTGATGATTCACGGCCTTTCAATGACAGGAGAGGGAGAGGAGTCACGTCAGTGTTCAGTCAAAGTCATTGATGAAGGTTTTGAAATGAAATATTTAGTGTGTAAATAGGCAAAAAACCACGAGATGTTGATATTTCAAAACATATGTTCAGGCAAAATGCTGAATCAAATTATGACAGTACGAAAAAGTTAAATTCACCAGAAGTATAGATTAATAGTATGAATTAAACTCAGTGACCTCCCGTGAAGCGTTATTCTGATAAGCTGAGAAAATTCACCGATCTTTCTGAAGTGTCCCGATAGCCATCGCGAGCAGCACCATCTACGAATCTTGCAGGAGAGGACGTCTGCTGGTATCTAGCCAGTGTTTCCGTCAATTCATCCAGCCTGAAAACCAATACACAGCAATTTAAAATTTCACTTTTTTTCGTGACATCAATTGGAAACTATAACTCATCAAAGAGGTGTAAGAATGCAAAAGAGATTAATCTCCAGATTTACAGTGTAACATTTTAAAGAGTTTTGAACATCCTGAGCCAAAAATTCTGCCTTCTTAAATTCTTACGACACACATTGATTTTGTTCTGTTTTCCATGGTCCAGCATTTGATTTCCAAAGGAAAACTTTTAAACGCCACATTACAATGGTAAATTACAGTACAATGCAATACAGTCAAAATGCCCACCCTTATAAAAATTTATTATAGTTAACTATAGTTTACTACAGTAAAATTGATGTAAACTATAGTAAACTACACTTTACTACAGTAAACTATAGTTTGTTGCAAATGTATTGTAGTAATTGAATATCATTGCTATAGTTTACTATATTAGAGTTTGACTTTTTTGATTTACTTTAGCATCACTATAGTAAACTACAGAGTTACTATAGTATATCTATCGGAATTTTTCATAAGGGCACCCTTACTCTTGACCCTAAAAATAGTCCCAGTGATTCGGGCACAAGACAAACTCATCTGGAATCTCATATCTTAATTTGCTGTCACCATCTAAACTGATGATATCCAGCCTCTGAATAACAGTCTCCATATTTTTTTATTTGTCAGAATGTGTCCTAGCATTTTTCACCACCCCATCTCAGCAGACTTCTGTGGCTGCTAAACCCACCTCCTCTGTAGGTCAGCTGACTTCTTCATTTCCCTGGTCAGCTTGTGATCTGCCTCCCAGTAAGCCACCTGGAGCCAATGAAAGGAGAGCTCACAGCTGAACTGTTTTTTACGACATAGACAAAATCACACGTAATTTATCTCTCTTACCAGGTTATCCTCAGCCCGCTTCTTGTGACGTTTAACCTGCCCAAAAGAAAAATAAATACATTAAAAAAATAAATAAAAAATAACTCTTCAAAAGTGAAGTCACTGGAAGAATGCAAATGAATTGACACATATAATTCCTGCATGTTTGAACAACAGAACATAAAACACTTAGGTAATCACATGTACATGTATGTATATATCCCCGGACCCCCTAAAGCAATCACTCCCAAAATCAACAGGCTTTGTGTCTTAAACACAAACAAGGCCTTCGCCAAATATAAAATGAACTGATTAAAATTTGTGGCTTGTAAAGCGCTCAGAAGAAAGCCTCTATGGACAAGGAGCATGTGGCTTGATGACCACTGCCCTGTGATCCGTAATATCCCTGACTCGCTGGCTGAAGATACAATTATGAGTTGAGGTTTAAAGACAGTTATTTACACCACGTTAATGAAAACCGCAAGTTAAACTAGCAATTTTAAAATACCACTTTAAAATGCTATTCACAAACTAGCAAAGACTGAATTGCTCTTATATAGGGAAAAAACTCAACAATTAATCATGATATCATAGCACTATTGCAAGTACTCTGAAACTTTGATCACCTCATTCTTCAAGTAATGCTGTTGTTCCGCTGTGACACGCAATAGTTCCTCCTTATAGTCCTTGAATTTTGCATTTGCCTTGGATGTTTTAGCTTCCTCTTCTGCTAGTTTCCTATCAAACAGAATCCAAGGGATTCAGAGAAGCACAAATTCTTACTTTACCACTGTACAACTCATAATTTTGCCCTAAATAACAGTTCTTCAAATGGCATTTATATATGAAGAGTTTGTTTCCAAGACACAATAACTGCCAAAATTATAAAATTTGAGATAATACCATGTAGTGCAACCCTGTGCTTCTTACACATGGTGCAAAATCCGTTTTTGGAAATTCAAACAAACAAGTGTATTTTTTCAAAGTCAAAGTTTGTGTTTTCCAATAAAATGCAATGGGCGCAAACATAGAAAAAGCTGATTTACTCAAAATTAGTAAAATGGATATATAGCCTTTTGGAAATAAACTCTTCATATACTCTGATGCATCACAATGGTATCAACATGCTTGTTCAGTGCACATGCTTCAACGACAATCCGAGACAGAGATTTTATTAAACAGCAGAAGGCCATAAAATCATTAACACACTGAAATCATCATTTCTATGCCTGTTCAACACATTCTCATGGCGACTCGTTATATGGTGACGCTACCTGACCAAGCGTCAATATAAGATGAAAGATGATGTTTTGGGTTAAGGTTTGGGTTAATGGTTACAAGGAAGGAGGTAGGGTTCGTTTTAAACTGGCATCAAATAAGGAGGCCAAAACCCTTGTTTTTCGTCGTATATCGACACAGTCCGGAAGCGTCACTATATGAGGAGTTTGGATGAGACTGGGCTCGTCTGGCATCGAAAAGCCTGTTTATTGTATGAGACTTTTAGTAGATATTTACTGCATTAAAGTGGTCTCTTTCTCCTTCATCAGGGTAGTCATCGTGTCAAGCTTGTTCTGGAGGGTTTGAAACTCCGTTCTCTGTTTGACACACTCCTGCTCGACAGTTTCCCTCAGCCCAAACAGCTCCTTGGGTGAATTTGTCGCCATTTCTTGAAATTGCTGGCATTTTTCCTTAAACATGAAATTATTGAAGCATAAGTTCGTGCATTTTGCCTGGTCTTTGACCTTATCAGTCAGGACATAGTTGAAATAGCAATATTTGAAGAGCATTTGACATGATGTTGACATGCGAGCCAAAAAACCCCAATCAGGTCCTTACCGTCAGCTCCTCATTTTCTAATTTGGCCAAGTTCACGGATATTTGTGTCATCTTCAGATCTTCCGTGTGTTCTTTAATCTAAATGTAATATATGGGTAAAATAGTTTGTTTCAAAATGCAGAAATTATTCAAAGAAAACAGAAGAATTGAAAGTATTTTTTTTTTTTTTAGCTCCTCAACCTAGAATTTTCCTTGCCATGCCGTCAGAGGTATAAAAGCTGTCCAGAAACCTCGCCTTAAAACACATGAAATCCCAAACCCAAATGTGAAGGAGGGCAGTCGCACACTCGCAAACACCATGCGGCAATAGGCCTAATTTACTAAATTACCAACAGTTTCAACATTAGTCTTCTTCTGGGTATGAAATCATCTCGCAATATCCTGAGCAAGATTTAGGTTGAAGTGTTGGTAAAATTAAAAATGAAATATTATCACATCATTGCTTGGAATGTGCGAATGCCTGTGTTTACACCCAATTATCAACCAGACATTAGTTTGTTGATTTGCAAAGACTAATCAGTAAAATGACTGGCCAATCTGTTTGTCGCTGGCATTACTGTTCATTTATTATTGTTCATTTCAAAGATACTGGATCTCTGTAGCTCAGAACACAGGACGTATTTATGATCTTTAGGCTTATAAGTGACGCTGTTTTGCGCTTATGTTTGAAATTCAATAAGCTTTAGAAGATGTTTCCAATTGTACGTTTTCTTTTTAACACTGAAAACATTTAGAACATCTCAGCAAATACCACTGCTGGGTAAGTTCTAGAATAATTAAATGTTTGTACTATTGGCATCCTTAATATCACCTGTACTGCATTCACATTGTCAATGTAGCTTATTCGTGATGTCTGTCTTTTTTTCTTAATAATTTCTTTATAATTATGGGCTTATGTATTGGTCTTGATTATTCAGTAAATTAATTGTTTATTCATTAATCAGGCAATCTTGAAAGAGAAAAGGTTCAGAACAATTATTCATGTGAAGGTAAGAGGCTTCTGTACTTCTAACGACATTACAAAAAATCTGTCAGAAAATTTGGGGGCATTCGGGGTGGAGAGGTTAATGGAAGATGTGCGACAGTAAATTTTGTTAAACTTGGTCACCTGATCCTTGTGCAAGTTTTCTGTGTTTTCATTTTCACGCTTCAGTTCTTTCCACTTTGCCTCTGCTTCCTGTCGAAGGGCCTCCTCCTGAGAGAGTTTCCTGAGATAACAACAAACACAATGGGCAAAAATGGCCTCCATTATTTAACTTTGTTTTATTTTATAAAAGGACATTTAAATATGATGTGACTGAACAGTGAAAACAATGTTGCATGGCTTAATTTTGTCAGAATCATAAATTAAGACACATTAATGAGGGCAATATCCAGGCTGTTAATATCATTTCAACATGAAGTACCACACCACGATTGTCCTGGAAGGGAAAAATAAGCTCGTCACCTAAAATGTTATTGTTCACAATGCAGTTTTACTTTATATTTACATCAGTAAAGTGGTCTCCTTTTCTTGAGCGACAATGGCGGTCTTCTCTAGCTCACTCTTGAGGGCTGCGATCTCCTTCTGATGTTGTTCGCTCTCAAGTTCTCTCGTCCTCTCCTCCGTGAGTTTTCTAAGAGACAACAAGAACAGCATAGACTATCACTACTTTTAAATTTTACAGACTTCAGTTGCCTTTATTTGGTCTCACAACCATAACAAACTCGTACAACAAATGTAGAAAAGAATTTTATAAAAATCACAGAAGAAAGAAATTAGCTCTGCCATAATGTATGAATTCGTCCAGCGTGAAGAAATTTTTTTTAAAGTAAATGTTCACCATACTTTCCAATATTAATGCAAGTAACACTGTTAGAAAATTATAGTAAACTAGTTACTATAGTATATCTATAGCAATTCCGCAAAAATACCATAGTTACTGTAGAAAACGATAGTATTTTTACTGTAGTATTTTGTGGTAATTTTTCAGAAGGGCACCCTTATTCTTGACGCTGAAAATAGTCCCAGTGATTCGGGCGCAAGACAAACCCATCTGGAATCTCCCATCTGAATTTGGTGTCACCATCTAAACTCATGATATCCTGCCTCTCAATAACAGTCTCCATATTTCTAGGTTGCCGGCCGTAGGCCAGTAACCTTTTGTTGTCATTTTGCGCCCGGTGGCGTCGGCGTCGTCCGCTAAAAGCCATATCTCAAAAACGGTCCGATTAATTTTTTTTTTAAATTTGGGGATGTGATCAAATGGGTCATCAAGTTAATGCCCGAGCAAAAATTTTTCTGATTGAATCGTTCGTTTAGACTTGGCGGCCATTTTATGTCGAAAATGGCCATTTTTGGCACTTAGGTGCAATTTTTTCAAAAACTGTCTAATGAATTTTTTTTTTATCGCAGCAATGGAATCAGCATCATGACCTGCTTCAACGGTGTAAACGGTGTTTTGATTGAATCGCTCCTTCATAGCGCCACGTTGGCAACATGTCTAGACATCATCATTTTTTGGGGTGTTCTGCCACAAAATGTGCCGTAAATTGCACATTATTGCATTTATAGTATAGGTATGAATTGAGCATGAACAGCATATCATGCTTGCCGAGCGTTGTCGGTTGGTCGAATTTCACCTTGAGCCGAAAGATCAAGGTCAAGTGGCAAAAATGTGCTATAACTCTCTTAATATAGCATTTAGAGTTTTGGTATGTATGAGGAACCTGTATGGAATCAGGTATGCCGAACATTGTGAGTCAGTCACATTTGACCTTGGGCCTCAAGGTCAAGGTCAAATAGCAACTAGAATCTGTGCTTGTGAAGCACTATGATGTTCCCCGCCATTATATATATTTGGTTGTACATTTTGAAGAGAGAACTATGAAAAGGCACATCTATACCATGTGATATAACAATATGCCTAGTTTGGTTGAGAAATGTGTTTTGGAGTTTTGGTTCGGACAAGGTCCACACTCTCAATACGCACTAAGTTGAAAAGGTTACCATGGAAATCGGAAAAAAGAAAAATTTCTGAACAAACAAAATATCAAAAGGCACATCTACACCATGTGGTGTAACAGTATACCAAGTTTGGTTGAAAAATCTCTCATAGTTTATGAGTTGTGGTCCGGACAAGGTTCCCAACGTCATTATGCACTAAGTTCAACTTGTTACCATGGAAACTAAAAAATAAAAAATTTCCGAATGAGCAAACTATTAAAAGGCACATCTCCACCATGTGATCTAAATATATGCCAAGTTTGGTGGAGAAATCTCTCATAGTTTAAGAGTTGTGGTCCGGACAAGGTCCCCACCCTCAATATGCACTAAGTTGAACTTGTTACCATGGAAACTGGAAAAAAGAAAAATTTCTAAACAACCAAAATATCAAAAGGCACATCTACACCATAGGATCTAATGATATACCAAATTTTGTGAAAAAATATTGAACGGTTTAAGAGTTGTGGTCCGGACAAGGTCCCCACCCTCAATATACACTAAGTTGAACTTGTTACCATGGAAACTGGAAAAAAGAAAAATTTCTAAAGAACCAAAATATGAAAAGGCACATCTACACCATGGGATCTAATGATGTACCAGATTTTGTGAAAAAAAATATTGAACGGTTTAAAAGTTATGGCCCGGACAAACTTGCTCGGAAGGACGGAAGGACGGGGGGGAAAACATTATGTTATCTAAAGAAAAAAAAAAAGAAAAAGGCAAATCTCTCATAGACGGAGGGGAAAAAACATTATGTTATCCATGGAAACTGGAAAAAAAAAAGAAAAGAAAAAAATCACATCTACACCATGGGATAGTTTATGAGTTTTGGTCCGGACAAGGTCCCCACCCTCAATATGCACTAAGTTGAACTTGTTACCATGGAAACTGGAAAAAAAAAAAATTTCTAAACAACCAAAATATCAAAAGGCACATCTACACCATGGGATCTAATGATATACCAAATGTTGTGAAAAAAAAAATATTGAACGGTTTAAGAGTTGTGGTCCGGACAAGGTCCCCACCCCTGCACTAAGTTGAAATATGCACTGGAAAAAAAAAATTTTGAACTTGTTACCATGGGGAACTGGAAAAAAGAAAATTTCTAAAGAACCAAAATATCAAAAAGGCACATCTACAAAAAACCATGGGATCTAATGATATACCAGATTTTGTGAAAAAATATTGAACGGTTTAAAAAAGTTATGGCCCGGACAAACTTGCTCGGAAGGACGGAAGGACGGACGGACGGACGGAGGGGAAAAACATTATGTTCTCCGCAAACAAAAAGAAAAGAAAAGAGAAAAGAAATCTCTCATAGTTTATGAGTTGTGGTCGGACAAGGTCCCCACCCTCAATATGCACTAAGTTGAACTTGTTACCATGGAAACTGGAAAAAAGAAAAATTTCTAAACAACCAAAATATCAGAAGGCACATCTACACCATGGGATCTAATGATATACCAAATGTTGTGAAAAAATATTGAACGGTTTAAGAGTTGTGGTCCGGACAAGGTCCCCACCCTCAATATGCACTAAGTTAAACTTGTTACCATGGAAACTGGAAAAAAAAAAAAAAATTCTAAACAACCAAAATATCAAAAGGCACATCTACACCATGGGATCTAATGATATACCAAATGTTGTGAAAAAAAATATTGAACGGTTTAAGAGTTGTGGTCCGGACAAGGTCCCCACCCTCAATATGCACTAAGTTGAACTTGTTACCATGGGAACTGGAAAAAAGAAAAATTTCTAAAGAACCAAAATATCAAAAGGCACATCTACACCATGGGATCTAATGATATACCAGATTTTGTGAAAAAATATTGAACGGTTTAAAAGTTAAATGGCCTGGACAAACTTGCTCGGAAGGACGGAAGGGTCGGACAGAAGCACTAAGTTGAACTTGACCGGAACTGGGTAAAAACATTATGTTCTCTAATGATATACCAGATTTTGTGAAAAAAACATTTGTGGGGAACATAAAAATGTGATATAATTCTCTTAATATAGCATTTAGAGCCTAGGTATGTATGAGGCACCTATAGGGAATCAGGTATGCCGAACATTGTGAGTCAGTCACATTTGACCTTGGGCCTCAAGGCCAAGGCCAAATAGCAAAAATGTGCTATAACTTGCTTAAAATGACATTTAGAGCTTAGATATGTATGAGGCACCTATAGAGAATCATGTATGCCAAACATTCTCGGTTGTTCGAATTTGACCTTGAGCCTCAAGGTGAAGGTCAAATGGAAAAATTGTGTTATAACAGCTTAATGTGGCATTTAGAGCTTAGGTATGTATGAGGCGCCTATAGGGAATCATGTAAGCCAAGCATTCTCGGCAAGTTGAAAATGACATTGAGTGTCAAGATCAAATGGCAAAAATGTGCTATAGCTTGCTGAATATGGCTATTAGAGCTCAAGTATGTTTGGGGCACCTATAGGAAACCATGTCTGCTGAAAATTCTTAGGCAGTCAGTCAAATTTGATGTTGGGCCTCAAGGTCAAGGTTATATGACAAAAATGGCCCATATTTGTTTAATATTGTTTTTAGAGCTTAGCTATGTATTGGGCACAAATAGTAAATCATGCATGCTTGTTGTTTTTCGACATATTGGATTTGACCTTGGGCAACAAGGTCCAGGTAATGACAAAAACGGCCTAAAAGTCTTTTAATATTGGCTTTAGATCTTTGGTATGTATTGGATACTAATGACAAATCATGTATGCTGATCAAACACACCATATTGGATTTGACTTTGGTCTTCAAGGTCAAGGTCATGTGACAAAATCAATCTATTTATTTCCTCGTTTAATAATGTCTTTAGACATTAGTATGTATTAGGCACTAACCCATATATAATTAAAATTTTAACCGGCATTGTAACCGCATGGTCGACCTTTTTTCGCGATCAATTGCAGCAATAAAAACTGGTCAAAATCCATTTTTGGATGTTTGTTCCTATTAGCATAATGGAATAGAAAGAATAATACTAATTAGACCCACTCGATGGCAGTGTTGTGTAAAAAAAAATCATTGTCTGAAAGCAGAGCAAGAACCAGAAGTGATTGAGAAGATGGCGCACTTCACAAATTGACAGCAGACAACAGTGAAAGTCCAGGTTAGAAAAAAATCTAATCGGATTCCATGATGGAGACTTCTTAAAGACTATATTTTTGCTAAATGGCAGAAAAGTGACATAAAAATGTTGCTGTCTGTCACTCATGAAAAAAGTGTGACCACTCAGTCGCATTGCCCGATGATGATAACTAAAACCCCTTTCTCACTGAGCTGCGTTGGCCCGCAGAAGTGTGCGAATGAAACAGTTCTCTTCTTTCGCAGAGAAGAATTGATTCAAAGAACCGTGAATTGATTTGCAGTGGTACGGGACCATTCGCCATCACCGCCGAAATTCAAATTAAACAGGTTTAATTTTTTTGCGGATGTCCGAGCTGGAGCTTTTTAACGCCAGTATCCTGTTGACAATGTGTTGCTTTTGCAAGAATTCGTGGTGGCCTCCTGTTGAATCCGCGGACTGATGCTAGTTACTTTTCTCCTGTTGGGGCTGTAACTGCCGGCAGCCTTCAGGGCCCTTGGCACTCTAGTTTTATTTGTCAGAATGTGTCCTAGCATTTGTCACCACCCCATCTCAGCAGATTTCTGTGGCTGCTAAACCCACCTCCTCTGTAGGTCAGCTGACTTCTTCATTTCCCTGGTCAGCTTCTGATCTGCCTCCCAGTAAGCCATCTGGAGCCAATGAAAGGACAGCTCACAGCTGAACTGTTTTTTACGACATAGACAAAATCACACGTAATTTATCTCTCTTACCAGATTATCCTCAGCCCGCTTCTTGTGACGTTTAACCTGCCCAAAAGAAAAATAAATACATTAAAAAAATAAATAAAAATAACTCTTCAAAAGTGAAGTCACTGGAAGAATGCAAATGAATTGACACATATAATTCCTGCATGTTTGAACATCAGAACATAAAACACATAATACACATGTACATATGTGTATATATCCCCAGACCCCCTAAAGCAAACACTCCCAAAATCAACAGGCTTCGTGTCTTAAACACAAACAAGGCCTTCGCCAAATATAAAATGAACTGATTGAATATGTGCAGTGGCGACTGGTCATTAAGGTGTCACCAGAAAGGACCGTAGGCAAATTACATTATTCATTCTCAAACATGATCGTATTATCTGATTAAATGTATTATCTATAAATTTAGCATTTTCCTAAATTGCATGGAATTTGTGTTTGAATTTAAGTTCATGTTTATTGGTCTCTGTTTTGCTGCTTCAGACCGATCTCCTGATCCATGTCCGCATGAATAGGGCTAGCCCCCCCTACGCAATGCAATGTTAACGATGCGAGTGACAATATAAGTACGCATGCTCAGAGTGTTGGCTGTATTAGTGGAGGTAGCACGAATTTGTTGGCATGTGGGGCTGACAGCCCCAAGCCCCACTACTGCGTCATTATGCCTCGGTGTGTGCATGCGCACAGCGAGCATACAGTACTCAGTGTATTTGTTATGCCTCGGTGTGCGCATGCGCACAGCGAGCATACGGTACTCAGTCTGTGTATTTGTTTGTTTGTCTGTCTGTTACCATCATAACTGCGACAGCGTGTGCATCCAAGCTAAAGTAACAATGCCAACGAGTGACAAACACTGTTCTCTTGATTTTAAATGTGCCAGAATTTTGATTTTTTTGTAACACTTCATGTTTCAGTATACACGTTTTGTGTACATAATGTTAAGCCACACCCACATGATTTTGGCACAAGGACCGCACTCTATTGACTGTTTATGTATTCAAGCTTGCTTTTATGTTACTGTACAACTATTGTACATCAGTAGTGGCTAAGCAATACACACCGAGGCATCAGCACCTCTGGTGCTTTTATTTCATCAGGCATCATAGACATATGCGTAGACGTCGCATGAGTGGTGGAGAGGCGTGCCTACCGGGCGACCATGTTAGTACAGGGTTAGAAGTAGCAAACAATTCCTACAAATCATTACTCGCTGAATTTTGGACTGATTTCCAAGCGGTTTGATTTGTTATAAACGTAACACATTTAGCTATGATCCAGGATGCCCTGATACTCTAAAATGCCGGTTTTACTACCAAAATACAACTTCATATTCACAACAGTCGAGCGCCTAAACTTAAATCTACACCAAAGATGCCAGATTTTTTGCGCTGCATATGGATGCTGAACGAGACATCAATACCAGATCCAGTGGAATTACCTTTCGCAGGTAAGATTTAACGATAGATTTTGGAGGTATTTGTGTATTATAACATTATGTTGAGAGCTACTGTAACTATTTGTCCACCAGTGAAATGCTAACGTAGCTAGGCTAGACTAGCCCTAGTCATGGAAGCTGAGGCTTTATATCAAATAAATCATCATTATAATGTATAGTTATCCGGGTATTTCTCCACACCGCCCAATTTTATTACAATCCTATCTTTTCTTATGAACGACTAACAAAGAGGATGTGATTGCATTTCAAAGCTGGTTACTAAGGCTGCCAGGTCAGATCCTAACGTTATTATTATCCCCCGCCGCGCGTTTAGCGCGAAGCGGGGGATAGAGCATTGGGCTCCGTCCGTCCGTCCGTCCGTCACGTCCGTCCGTACGAACACATATCGTACGGACGGCGGGGGATATTGCCATGTTAGTGGCAAACACTTGTTAAGTTTACAAGATTGTTGTTGGCCCAGGTATTTTATACCGGTTGGATACAAAGAAATGCTATTTCTTTTCACAGTTTCTCTGTCATTATTGTAATATTAAAAAGGCCTGAATCTACGAGCATTTTTAAATGATATTAAAAAGACTTGAAAAAATATGTTGCAGTTCATGGATATTTCTCATATCTATTTCAATATGTTGCAACATTATGACAGTAAGACAACGGTATACTAATGTATAATATCTTATGCTGGATCGAGGCTAGATGGTGATGACAGTGTGTCACACATATGCTTAAGGATAAGGTTGTTGTCATAATGCTGTCATAGAGTGGATCGATCCTAATGAGTTGTCTGTGCGTGCGGTTTGCTGTGGCACTTGCTGTGGCACTTGACTTTTAACTAAAAGCTTGTAAGGTAAAACGGCAGCAGACAAACTAATTTATCACAAATTGTTGTATAGAAATCACCCCATACCCCTCGTTTACTGTGCCACCCCGCAAGACCTGAAATACATTCTTGCCCCACCAAGTTTTTACACTTAAAAACGCCACTGAATATGTGGCCTGTAGAGCGCTCAGAAGAAAGCCTCTACGGACAAGGAGTATGCAGCGTGATGACCACTGCCCTGTGATCCGTAATATCCCTGACTCGCTGGCCGAAGATACAATTATGAGTTGAGGTTTAAAGAAAGTTATTTACACCACGTTAATGAAAAGTGCTAGTTAAACTAGCAATTTTAAAATACCACTTTAAAATGCTATTCACAAACTAGCAAAGACTGAATTGCTCTTACACAGGAAAAAACTAAACAATTAATCATGATATCATAGCACTATTACAAGTACTCTGTAACTTTGATCACCTCATTCTTCAAGTAATGCTGTCGTTCCGTTGTGACACGCAATAATTCCTCCTTATAGTCCTTGAATTTTGCATTTGCCTTGGCTGTTTTAGCTTCCTCTTCTGCTAGTTTCCTATCAAACAGAATCCAAGGGATTTAGAAAAGCACAAATTCTTACTTTCCACTGTACAACTCATAATTTTACCCTAAATAACAGTTCTTCAAATGGCATTTATATATGAAGAGTTTGTTTCCAAGACACAATAACTGCCAAAATTATAAAATTTGAGATAATACCATGTAGTCCAACCCTGTGCTTTTTACACATGGTGCAAAAATCCATTTTTGAAAATTCAAACAATAAAGTGTATTTTTCAAAGTCAAAGTTTGTGTTTTTCAATAAAATGCAATGGGCACAAACATAGAAAAAGCTGATTTACTCAAAATGAGTAAAATGGATATATAGCCTTTTGGAAATAAACTCTTCATATACTCTGATGCATCACGATGGTGTCAATATGCTTGCTCAGTGCACATGCTTCAACGACAATCCGAGACAAACAGATTTTATTAAACAGCAGAAGGCCATAAAATCATTAACACACTGAAATCATCATTTCTATGCCTGTTCAACACATTCTCATGCCGACTCGTTATATGGTGACGCTACCTGACCAAGCATCAATATAAGATGAAAGATGTTGTTTTGGGTTAAGGTTTGGGTTAATGGTTACGAGGAAGGAGGTAGGGTTCGTTTTTAACTGGAATCAAATAAGGAGGCCAAAACCCTTGTTTTTCGTCGTATATCGACACAGTCCGGAAGCGTCACTATATGAGGAGTTTGGATGAGACTGGGCTCGTCTGGCATCGAAAAGCCTGTTTATTGTATGAGACTTTTAGTAGATATTTACTGCATTAAAGTGGTCTCTTTCTCCTTCATCAGGGTAGTCATCGTGTCAAGCTTGTTCTGGAGGGTTTGAATCTCCGTTCTCTGTTTGATACGCTCCTGCTCGACAGTTTCCCTCAGCCCAAACAGCTCCTCGGGTGAATTTGTCGCCATTTCTTGAAATTGCCGGCATTTTTCCTTAAACATGAAATTATTGAAGCATAAGTTTGTGCATTTTGCCTGGTCTTTGACCTTATCAGTTAGGACATAGTTGAAATAGCAATATTTGAAGAGCATTTGACATGATGTTGACATGCGAGCCAAAAAACCCCAATCAGGTCCTTACCATCAGCTCCGCATTTTCTAATTTGGCCAAGTTCACTGATTTTTGTGTCATCTTCAGATCTTCCATGAGTTCTTTAATCTAAATGGAATATATGGGTAAAATAGTTTATTTCAAAATGCAGAAATTATTCAAAGAAAACAGAAGAATTGAAAGTATTTTTTTTTTCTTTAGTTCATCAACACAGAATTTTCCTTGCCATGCCGTCAGGAGTATAGAAGCTGTCCAGAAGCCTCGCCTTAAAACGCATGACATCCCAAACCCAAATGTGAAGGAGGCAGTCGCACACTTGCAAACACCATGCAGCAATCGGCATAATTTACTAAATTACCAACGGTTTCAACATTAGTCTTCTTCAGGGTATGAAATCATTTTGCAATACCCTGAAGAAGATTTAGAAAATGAAATATTATCGCATCATTGCTTGGAATGTGCGACTGCCTGTGTTTACACACAATTATCAACCAGATATTAGTTTGCTGATTTGCAAAGACTAATCAGTAAAATTACTGGCCAATCTGTTTGTCGCTGGCATTACTGTTCATTCATTATTGTTCATTTCAAAGATACTGGATCTCTGTAGCTCAGAACACAGGACGTATTTATGATCTTTAGGCTTATAAGTGATGCTGTTTTGTGCTTATGTTCGAAATTCAATAAGCTTTAGAAGATGTTTCCAATTGTACGTTTTCTTTTTTACACTGAAAACATTTAGAATGAGAGTCATCTCGGCAAATACCATTGCTGGGTAAGTTCTAGAATAATTAAATATTTGTACTATTGGCATCCTTAATATCACCTGTACTGCATTCACATTGTCAATGTAGCTTATTCGTGATCTCTGTCTTTTTTTCTTAATAATTTCTTTATAATTATGGGCTTATGTATTGGTCTTGATTATTCAGTAAATTAAATTGTTTATTCGTTAATCAGGCAATCTTGAAAGAGAAAAGGTTCAGAACAATTATTCATGTGAAGGTAAGAGGCTTTTGTACTTCTAACGACATTACAAAAAATCTGTCAGAAAATTTGGGGGCATTCGGGGTGGAGAGGTTAATGGAAGATGTGTGAAAGTAAAGTTTGTTAAACTTGGTCACCTGATCCTTGTGTAACTTTTCTGTGTTTTCATTTTCGCGCTTCAGTTTATTCCACTTTGCCTCTGCTTCCTGTCGAAGGGCCTCCTCCTGAGATAGTTTCCTGAGAGACAACAACAAACACAATGGGCAAAAATGGCCTCCATTATTTAACTTTGTTTTATTTTCTAAAGGGACATTTAAATATGATGTGACAGAACAGTAAAAACAATGTTGCATGGCTTAATTTTTTCAGAATCATAAATTAAGACACATTTATGAGGGCAATATGCAGGCTCTTAATAACATTTCAACATGAAGTACCACACCACGATTGTTCTTGAACGGAAAATTAAGCTTGTCACCTAGAATGTTATTGTTCGACATGACAGTTTTACTTTATATTTACATCAGTAAAGTGGTCTCCTTTTCTTGAGCGACAATGGCGGTCCTCTCTAGCTCACTCTTGAGGACTGCGATCTCCTTCTGATGTTGTTCGCTCTCAAGTTCTCTCGTCCTCTCCTCCGTGAGTTTTCTAAGAGACAACAAGAACAGCATAGACTATCACTACTTTTAAATTTTACAGACTTCAGTTGCCTTTATTTGGTCTCACAACCATAAAAAACTCGCACAACAAATGTGGAATAGAATTTTATAAAAATCACTGAAGAAAGAAATTAGCCTGCCATAATGTATGAATTCGTCCAGCGTGAAGAAATTTATTCTTTAAAGTAAATCGTCACCATACTTACCAATATTAATGCAAGTAACATTGTTAAAAAAATTATTTGTCTTTTTTTCCTCACATTATCCTTTCTTCCAGCCATAAAAAGTTTCAGAAGCTTTCAAAAGCTTGAATCTTACTGCAGCAGATGGCACTCGCTTTGCTGGATCTGACTTGACATCATCTTCAGTGGGTTCTTTACAGAATCAGCCTCACTAACAGGGCTTCTTGGTCTGGGGTCCAAGTTTAATGTGGCCTCACGGACCTTGCACAGCTCCTTTTAAAATGGAAAACAGTACACAAAAATTGCCACGAGACAAACATATTTTAAATGAGCTTAATATGTATATAACAAGAATACTTACATGCAAAAAATGTCAAATAGTGAACTATTTTCAATTTTTCCAATAAAGAAATAACAGAGATCCTGAATCTCACCTTTTCATGCAGATCCGGGCTCTCTATTTGGGCAACAAGTCTACTAACTTTGTTCTCAGTCCCTAAGCAAAGTAAACATCAGGTTAAACTCAAATTGTGTTCTGAAATTAACACGTAAGAGTAATTAATTTTTGCACAGGGTTAAAAGTGCAGCACAACAAAAGTGCAGCATAATAAATAAATAATTGTCCAAAAGTAAAGAAAACAATTTTTGTAATATGTGGCCGTTGATACGCTCAAGTAGCCTAAGAAACATGTAATTCAGCTTTTTTTAAATGCTTATGTTTAAACAGTTTAAGGCTTTTCTGCCGTTGTAAGAAAATTATTGAAAATATCAACAACAACGTCGAAAACCTTAAACCGATAAAGCCACAATACTTCCAAGAAACAAGGGGGCTGTTTCAATAAACTTGTCCGACCGAGTCAGACCATCTGTCGAGTGAAAAGTCGGACCTTCGACAGACCTTGTCCGTCAGGTGTTTCAATAAAACAAAAGTAGTATGTCCGACCATGGTCCGACGCGGACGGATGGTTCGTCACTGTTCGTTCGAAGTTGCGTGAGAATTTACACCTCAGCGATGCACTGCTTCGCTATTTGGCGTTCAAATATTCGAAATAAGTTAACGTTAAATGGAAAAAAACCCAATTCTGATTAGGTAGATCGTTAACTACTATTCAGACATAAATTAACGGCGCACATCGCTGTAGGATGTCACGTAACGTTCATTTTCAGTAGGCTATTAACTGAATACAGTCTAGCTAATTAAAAGCAGTCTTTGCTCACTGTGCACTGTGCTCAAACTACGTTTGGCAACAAAACAAAGCTATTCAACACACAAAAGACATTAGAACATTCATATCGTCACGATCACTCATTTTACAGAATTGAGTTAAGGTGCTTTCACACCGGACGGGAAACGAATTTTTCGCACAACAGATTACATTAAAAGTCAATGCAAAGACGCGAATACACGCGAAACGCGTGCGAAAAATTCGTTTCGAGGCCAGTGTGAAAGAGGATTTAAGCAGACGGGCGATAAGCAGAGCTCCTCTCTCGGTTACTCTAACCACCACGAATACAATGTTTAACCACTGAGAGCTATGCCGAGACCGCGATTGTCCCATTAGTGTTCACATAGCATGCATAAAAACACAACTTTTTGTCGCACTTGAGGATAACGGTAGCCTACCAATGATTTAAAAGTGAAATCTTCACGCGTTGTTAATAAATTGTGTGTAGTTGTTAGAAAAATTAATTCACGGATTTAACAGAGCCCCGTTTCTGGGTGTATTGGTTTCGCGGGCATTGGTTATACTGTCTTTCCATTCTCAAAAAATTTTGGGCTGTCTGCGCTTCCAGACAAAATCAAACAAAAACGCCATATTTTGGCGTTATATTTTTTGTCCGACCGGGTTTTAGGACAACTCTCGAGTAGTCCTAGAAAGTCGGACAGTCCGACCTGTGTCGGAGGACGACGGACCGTTTATTGAAACACTCAGAAAAAGACGGACCTTCCGATCCAGTCGCTGGGTCGGACGGTCTGTCGTGTTTATTGAAACAGCCCCCAGGACCACTGGATTCATATTAAATTCTAATAACTCATCCCTCAACTTACCAAGGTCGGAAAATGTCCACTGACTGGAAAGAGGGAAACAAAAGAGGGCACAGGGTAGAAAAAAAGAGCCACCAGCGTGAAATCACATTGGATGGTACGCTGACTGCAAATTGTTCATCAGAAATTTCTCAAAGCAAAAAACAAACAGTATTCAACTAAATTAATCCAACAATGTTATCAAAAGCACTATTTCAATTTGCAACGAGGGGCCTTTCAAATGGCTTATGTGGGCATTGTATCGGAAAATTGCATTATATAGGGAGGAATGTCCGTAGTGATGTCACAGAAGGATTGTAAGTGAAAAGAATTTTTGAAGCAGCCAAACAGGCATATTAGTTGTCAAGACAACAATGCACATTCTATATTCCATTAGACACTCAGAATAATCCACTCAGAATACTTGCAGTGCTCTCCATGCAGTGTGGGAAATAAATGGTTTCTTCCGTCATCATCTGTGGCTGGTGGATTCAAAATTCTACCAGCCACTCACTTTTTTTACCAGCCACCATTTTGCAACTGTACTTTCATAGAATTTGTTTGTAATATGTATCGGCGTTTTAAAAAAACTCAACAAAACCATCACATGAAAAATGTTTATTGAAAAATATTCATGTTTATCCATTTTTTATTGACAACCAAATTCATGCAGCATTCCTCTTTTTTTCCAAATATTTCCCCTTAGGAGATAAAGTATTTCTCTATCTAATTAATTCTCTGAATCAGATTGTTTTTCTTTTAACAAAGGTTTAATTTTACTCAATGCATGTGCAAACTTGCTCACCTCCTCCCAATCAACAGTGCTCTACTGAATACAATATTTTTGCATCTACCTTTAACAAAAAGAAATATAACAATATATTCATGTGTGCGCACCAATGTATGCTCTAATACAGACTCTTTTGAGGCAGAACACCACAATACAAACACCCCAACAGTGGTGCACTGTGGAGTCATAACTCTTAACGTCTGACTTTAACTATCAACCCCACCTGCACAAAGTCTCTATTGCACTCTCTGGCTGGAATATTCCTCATCTGTATCTGAATCTGATTCAGATCCTGATGTTTTTGTTTGATCTCATCAACAATGAAACACACTCACAAGAAAAAAAAACCACTTCATTAAAAACGTAATTTGAGCCACACACAAACGGTCATTACAAACCAATTATATGAGCAAAGTTGCTGAAAGTGTGCACACATTTGGCTAATTTACTCTGCGTGTAAAGTACGTCATCAGTGCTACACTGCGCGACTTTTCAGTGTTGCTGAAACGTTAAGTGAGCGACGATATAATCATTGGTAAATGGTAAACCCCGCACTTACTTGCAAAGCCACTTCAAGTCCCTTTTCCACTTTTCATAAAATAAAATAAATAAATAAATAAATAAAAACGCCTTTTCACCAGTGGCGGAGCTAGAACTAGGAATTGGGGTTGGGGGGGGCACAGACACGTCCCTTTATGACAACAATTAGTCCTGGCTAGTTCTCAATCATTTTCCTTTATTGACGCGTTTTCCAAGTATCGTAATTGGCAACTGAAGACACGGTTTCTCTCCATATGTGATGTAATAGAGATGAAATCATGGGATAAATTAAGTACAGTGGCGGAGCCAGAACTGAGAATTGGGGTGCACAAAACATCCTTTAAAAACAATTATTAGTCCTGACCTGTTCTCAGTCATTTTCATAATTAACAAAAGGATCACTCCGAGAGCACTCCACACTTAACAGGTGCTGCTTGTTCTCCCAGATTAGGTAAGACGACAATCATTCATCTGGACGTGTATTTGCTGTATTTAAATCAACGTTATTCAAAATTGCATATCTGTCAACTCTCACGCAAATAGCTTGAGCCACACGCTTTTTATAGCCTATTTAACTGCCAAGTGCCACTTTTTTTATCAACCCGCGCAATACCGAGAGTGAAAGGCAATATTTCTTTGGAACGCGGACCAGTTCAATCAACGCAAAGCATTGGCCTATTAATAAGTAAATAATTTTTTCTGTACTGAATTTAGCCCATGATTTCATCGCTGTTAGATCGCATATGGAGAGAAACCGTGGCTTCAGTTACCAATTACGATGCTTGGAAAACGCGTCAATAAAGGAAAATGATTGAGAACTAGCCAGGACTAATTGTTGTCATAAAGGGACGTGTCTGTGCCCCCCCAATTCCCAGTTCTAGCTCCGCCACTGCTTTTCACTTTAGGTTTGTCCGGTGTTCTGATAATTTGTGCTGCCTTGCCAAAAAATGCTACCGTAATGCAAAGCGATCGTAAAGTCTTTGTTTACGCCGTAATTTTGCAATATGAATCAGTGTACAGTAGTAACTTTGTCATTTGCTAGCTTATTATAACATAAGCAGATGTTATAACGAGTTGGATAAGTTTGTTCAAAGATATATGCCCCATGCCATTATCATCCTATCTCTGCATTTTCAGGAAAAGCCAGCGTGTAGATGCAAATATATATACGCTTACAGGTCGAAAGGCGCACCGAAAAAAAAAGGTATATTCATGATAGTTGAAGATACTTGAGATGTGAGCGAAGAAATGGAGCCCAAGATTTTAGGTTTAAGTGCAGAGCTGCGACGTAGCATATTTTGATTAGGTCGCAAAAATTGACCGAACACTGGTGTTGCCTCCTCCTGAGAAGGCGCGCTGACATCTGCCACCCGTCTCACGCAGGGAATGAAACGCCACATTTTCCCCTCAACTCAATTCGCAACTTCGCTCAGTTTCGAGGAGTATAAAACGAAGGAGGAGACACAACAAATGGCTCCAATGAAACTATGGCGTATTGCATATGCGCAGTAAAGTCTGGTCTGCTCTTGCAGAAACATTCTGTAGATGGTGCATTATCTAGCAGCACAGGGCTGATTGTTTTGTTTCACTGACGCTTCCGCAATCAACCTTGGATGGGAATATATTTCAAGCAATAACTGAAGATGTGAGGAAAGCAGATTATTTAGTTAAATTACTCTAGACCTACTTATTGTGAGAGAGGGGATTTCGCTTTTGATAAGCACCTGAACGAACCCCATACCTTTTTTTTTTTTTTTTTTTTTTTTTTACTAGTGCCGTCTGCTGGAACCCTCAAACATCGCAGCTCCATTTACACTGCGCATGTGCCATACCCCAGAGTTTCACTGGAGCTATTTGTCGTGTCTTCTCCTTCTTTTTAAACTCCTTGCTCAGTTTAAATGCGTGCGCTGTACCCTTCTTCTACCAATAATGGTATCTGCGACAGAGTAGCTGCAGCACATGCGCATTGCTGGCCCCATAGGTCAGTTGTATAACTCTTTTGAGTGCTCTCTGACTTCCTATCCAAATTTTAACCTGCCACAGTGGCTTGTGGGCTGATCAAATTCACCGGCCACTTCATAAATTTACCCGCATTTGGCCAGTGGCGGGTGCCAATTTCCCACCCTGACTAACCCACATCTGGCCATGGTATTTGGCCATAGAACAGTTGTGCACTTGATTGTTCTGTTATTTTTGGCCCCTTTAAAAAGGGACGATCACATAGAAAAAGGCTGCATTCAAAATTTTATAAAGTCCTATTGTCTAATTTCTAACCTCTTTTCCTTAACCTCAGTGGGAAATGCCCTGAGGTTATGGAAAAATGTAAAAGAGAATTTGTAAGCACTTGAGTAAATACAACTGTGCTGCAAAGGGAATCGGACTGCATTTATACTGGGCAACATAATCATGCGTCCCTTACCGGTCATGTTGGTTTGTTTAAGTGAATGGCCTGATGGATGGTGCTTCACTTTATTGCTGCCGCAAGGAGTTGTGCAATGGCGTTATCTTCTTTCTGTATATAAAGGGTGGTTTAGGGTACCCTATGATAAAGAAGATAAGTTAGGAAGCACTGAAGTAGCTTTTGATTATATTTAAAGAATTCAAACAGTACTAATCATGACTGCCGCGTAAATACTTAGATGTCATTTTCAAGGAGTTGGTTACATTCCTACGCAAAAAAAAAAAAAAAAAAAAAATTTTTACAAAACCAAACTGCTGTAATTCATGCATCGTTTACTCAACTGGATGTAAATGCCCTGAAACAACAGCTGCAAGTCTTCACCTATGAGCTCTTATTTATTATTTCATCTCCAATGTGCTGTGATGGATGGCTAACGTAACAGCAAATTTGTGTTTATTTTTTAAATTAGTAGAGTGATTTTACAAGCAAATGGTACCCCTTTTTTTACTCCTTGTCAGCTGAAAACATGGTATTTTCAACAGGAATTAGTGAGTGGGCCTTTAATGTTTATGGGTCCAAGCGCAATCAGGAGAGGTCCAACCTGCAGTGTGCTGCTTCCTAAATAAAAATGGGTGCAAAAACTACAGACTTCCTGGAGCTTTTTGACTTGGGTCTCTAATGATAATAGGAACAGAGAAACAGCAGGATGTCAGCACATGTGGTAATCAGGCCCCTAATAACCATAATAACAATGTTTTATTTATAATGCTCCCAACCACTCATCCACCTGTTCTTTCTCTCTCTCTCTCTCTCTTAAACACTGACAGACAGACAGACACACACACACACACACATACACACACACACACATACATGTGAGAATGTGTGTGCCCACATAAGCATTGTTAAGGTCTCTCTGAGTGAACATGTCCCAGACTTAATGGAGGCTGGGTTGGGTCAAGCACACCCTGTCACAAGGCTGTGTTTGGAATGATGTAAAGCATGTAACACCAGACTCTGTTTCCTTCATCGAGTCTGCTGTTTGTCATGGTTGTTTAAAAACCAATAATGACACTCTGGCTCTATATCTGGCTGATATAGCTCTCCCTTAGACTTGTTCTACACAGTCCACATGCTACTGAATGATGCAGCTTCTACTGCAGCTGTGAACATATTGCTTTACAGTATAGACTGAACTCCATGCACTGCAGGTTGTTCACTGCTACTTAATCAATGCTGCATTATTTTTCCCAGCCAAAACATTGTCTGCTTTGAGGTTCATGAGTTCCTGTGCTATGTGAAGCTGCTATACTGCAATAAATTGACCTAAGATCATGGGCTATATCGGTGTCCTGCTACTCCATGTGGATCACAGGGTAGATTGGATGCTCCTCAGCATTATACTTAGGTAGTATACACCTTGGATTTCAGAGCACCCTCATGGTTGCTGCTTCAATGCCCACACATTGATAGCTTCACTTAGTAGTACACTACCTGGCCAAAAAAGGCGCACACACTAATATTTTGTTGAACCACCTTTAGCATTGATCGTGGCATAGTTTTGACTATCTTATGCAATGTTACAACACTGATTTCCGTCCAGAGTTGCATTTGTTTTCATCTGAGATCTTGTATTGAGAACAGGAGAGTCAAACCACTTTGTAAAGCCTTCTCCTGGACATCCCAAAAACTTTCAATGAGATAAGATCAGGACTGTGTGGTGGCCAATTCTCGTGCGAAAATAATTCCTCGTGCTTGCTAAACCGCTATTTCAAAATTTGAGCTTGATGAATCTTGGCCTTGTCGTCCAGGAATATGCCTGTGCCATCAAGGATAAAAAAAAAATCCATTGCTACTGCCAGTCGACCATGATACCTTAGCAAACTCAAAAAGATAGAATTGGTCATTCCATGTTGGAGAAAAAGGCTTGTTTGTTAGATATGCAAACAGGGTAACGTGATGTTGGCAAAATAATGTTACCGTTAAACTTAGCTTGACTCAATAAACTGCTAATGAGGAAAAAAAAAAGTGAACTGTATGTTGTCCTTATTCTTGTTAGCTAGCTACTAATGTTGCCACCCAAAGCAGTGTTTGGCTCATAATGATGAATAGCATCTGCTGACCCCTCATAATCATTGAATATGAAATTTAATACCCAAGCAAACAAAGATGGAACGTCAATTACGTACAGTTAGCTATAAACTTCTCTTCTGGTTCAAATATTGGGCTGTGAGAGCCAGCTACCAGTGAGCACTAAACCATGGTGACTTTCTCTGTCACTATCTTGGAGACTAACGCCAGGCAGTCCGCAGGCACTTGCTGTTGGAAGGATATGTTAAAGGTGACCTATTCTGCTATTTTTCCAAGTTTATATTTTGGTCTTTGACTCCCCTAGAGTACTCCTGATCACGCAAAGTAAAAAAAGGGTACTTATTTTGCTCATGCTGCCATCCTCAAAAAACCCCATTTGTAGTCCATAGTAGTCTCTGCCTGAAACGCCTCATTTGGGTGGCTCTTCCGCTATGGCCCCCACTCCCCGTGTGCCCACTTTCTTCTGACTGGCCAGCTGTGTGGAGGGCGGATCTAGGCGGGACAAGGCAGCAGAACGCAGTTTTCTGGGTCGGCTCCTCAAAGTGAAACTGACGCCTCTCCCGAAGGAATCGACGGGCATATTCTGCAGTCAAACGCAGTACATGTGTATAGATCTAATGAAATTAACTTGTTCTAATTAACGCAACAGCGAAAGTGGAGGACGCAGTGCGAATGTCTGGCAGGTAAAGCTCGAATTTGCTGTCTACCTACGGCTGCTATGGTGAGTACACCGGTGTTTCTACTCTAGCTAGGATTGAGGGAAAGCTAGAATCCACCCCATATAGACCCATTTGTAGAACGGGTTGACAAACCCAAGTGTAGACCGGAGACCGTAGAAATCCGGTGGGTCTGAGTTTAGAGGGAAATACGGACAGTAAGGAGCAGCTAAAAGTGGACCAACAACTTATGGACTGCTTCGGTGTGTATTAGGACCTGCTGGTTCGTATGCATAGCTGTGGTGTGTTGTTAGCGTGGAGTAACGAACAGCTTATGCGCTGGTGTATGACGAAGGGGTGAAAGCTCCAGGCTAAACAGCCTTTTCGGAAATTGCTCGTGGTAATGGTTTACTCATTGTGTCGGAATGACCAGCTTTTCCTCGCGGAAAATGGGCGAGTTATGGATATTGCGCGAGAGCTAGATAGAGCTCCGGTTATGTCATGAACATAATACAGGTTTTACAGACCGTAAATTCCGTTTGCGTGAACTGTTGCTTATAGCGAATCAATCACTTTTACAGGAAAGAATTTACTATTCAATCGATGGCAATGCAGAGAAATCGTTTGCTATACCGGACACGTTATAGCCTGCGCGCTCCCCTATTGCTTTCACCGGTGGAATCAGAGAGCTTACCCAGACATTGGAGATGTATCAGGCTGACCCAGGTCATGGATAATAAAGCGATCGTTTCACAAGCACCCAAACGCACCCTAAGCTTTGCAAAACCTACGTCTGGTCTGACTGCACCTCTCCGGTTAGCTTCAACCATAGTGGCTACAATCAGGCAACATTATGATGAAACTGTCACATTGATGCTTACCGAAGTAACACAAGCATACTGATCATAATTGCTGCATACAAGTTAACCAGGAGCATTTTTAATTAGCAGAGCACGCAAACTAACATGCAGTAGCTGATAAGCGGTCATGACCTTGAATGTAATCTGTCACGCGAAAAATTAGTTTTGCGTCCGGTGTGAAAGCTGCTTAAGCGCCCCCAGAACGCGTGTATTCGCGTCTTTGCATTGACTTTGAATGTAACCTGTCGCGCGAAAAATTTGTTTCGTGTCCCATGTGAAAGCAGCTTTATGGATAGTACGCGACAGCTAGAGAGAGCTCGGTTATGTTATGAACATAATACAGGTTTTGCAGACCATACGTTCCGTTAGCGTGGACAATTTGCTTATGTGGAGCTAGCGGATCGATCACTTCTACAGGAAAGAATTTCCAAATTAATCTCTGCCTTTCTCGGCTTTTTATTAGCCACAACAATTTCTAAAGGGGGATGAAATTATGTCACGGTAGTGCAGAGGAATCGTTTGTTATACCAGACATGGTACAGCTTCTGCGTTTCGCATTGCTTTCACGGTAGCACCAGAGAGCTTGCCCAGACATTTGTGAAGTATCCGGCTGATCCCGGTCATGGATAAGTGAAGCGATCACTAACTGTAGTGGCTACAATCGGGCAACGTTATGATGAAACTGCCACATTGATGCTTACCGAAGTAACACAAGCATACTGATCAGAATTACTGCATATAAGTTAACCAGGAGCATTTTAATTAGCACGACACGCAAACTAACATGCAGTAGCTGGTAACCGAGCGGTCATAACCACAGAGACAAACCCTTGCGATACAGGTTTTACAGACAGCAAGTTCCGTTACCGTGGACAGTTGTACCAAACATCCAAATTACAAACAAGTATTAAAAGTTAGCTTCAAATGAGGTTTATGTTCACACACCTTCTGTAGAATTTCCCCTGATATTACTCTTGCATATTTAGGACACAAACATTAGCAACAGTAACTTGGCTATGTTAGCCGCTGTGCTACAGCCACAATCAACTGGCTATCACGTCAGGTTGGCTTATGCAGTAAAAGCAACTTACAGCTTCTGTGCCTGTGAGTCACGGACAATCGCAACCAATACAGGCTTTATCTTCAGATATTTTACAAAGCCTGCGTTTGAGGCCAGTTGTTAGTGCTAACTATCGCTAGCGGTCCTGCTAGCCACCCGTAACACGTTAGCTTCACTTGCATTATTTGCTTTTATATCGTTACTTACAGCTTGTGGCTCCGAGCGCTTGATCGATGCAACTGCTTCAGCTTTGAGAAGCAGCTGAAAGGCTTATCCTGTGTCGAAATATCCTTTATTGATAAAGCTGTCTTTGGTGAAATGCTGAGCACAAACAGCTAACGTTCCCTTTGGCCGTGGCTGTTTGCTGCAAGCAAACAAAAAAAGCTACCCACTGATTTCTGGTGGCATCCTCTTTTGGAAGAGAAATTGATGTTTTTCTTCACGTCCAAAAGTAAACGGACAAGCAGCTTTGGGAGAGATACTGACGAAACTGCACCTCAAATGATCTGTGGTTCTTCTTTTGTATTTCCAAAAGTGTCCACGCTACTAAGGCATAGTATGATCTGCCGTTGTTAGTGCCTGCTAGAATAGTTTCCGGTGTGGGCAGGTCCAGCGCCGTGATTGGCTCTGGCTTGGTTTGTACTAATTGGACGGCACAACCTGACGTCAGGTTTTGCCCAGATCTTGCGAAGATCTCGGGAGGAGCTGTTCAAAGAGGAAATCACGTTCACGAAATCACGTTCTTGGATCACGGCAAAACCCCTGTATCTTATGTTTAGAAACTTTTCAGAGGTTGAGTATGAACAACTAAAATTATAACATTACTAATATGTATTGAAAGAAGGATCAGCATAATAGGTCCGCTTTAAATTTACGGTGTGAAAATGATTGGATATCTCATTGATCTGCACGATTGCCCACTGCTTTGCGGTCTGGGCTATGTTGTTTGAAAATTCAAAAATACCAACTGAACTACATGCCTTAAATCATCAATTTTTAGACATGGGACTTTTCACGTCTTTTATCTCCATGAATCCCATAGGTTAATCGAGGAGCATTTCAGCTTATGTTCACTGTCCAACCCGTCTCCTAGACCAGTATAGCTACGACCCACACATCCATGCAATTTATTTATTTTTTCATGTGTTTATTTATTTATTTTTTACCTGATGTTTTGTTTGTGGGAAGGGCTTCCTCTCATGACTTGCAGGGGGACCCCTCAGATTTGCAGTATGCTGCTGAATCATTGCAATAATCATACAGTCATACTGCCGTGCAAAGGCAAAACACCGTATCACTTTTGGTCGAAAATGAGTTATTGTCATTTTGGGGGTATTGAAGACCTCCATTATCATGTGAATGAATATTTTGAGTCAATTTGATAGTGTTTATGAAAAAATCAAGGTGTGTGTCAACAGTAACTCCGAAAATCCCATGAGAAACCATGACAGAATGCCGTAACTGCAGTTACGGTACTTAGCCTTTGTTTCGGGACGCTGACGTTGAGTTAAGGTACTCTGCCTTTGTTTAGCCGCGCATCAAAGCGTTGTTACTGTACGGCCCTGAAGTTCCGGTACTCTACCTTTGTTTTATCGCCAACCAAAGTTTGCCGCGCTTGAGTTACAGTCAATGTATTGTCACCAAAATCCACACACATACACACATTACACCTGAATAAAAGTATACTGCCACTGAACAAGACTTTGTCGAGTGGTTTTATATCTTAGGCTGTGTTTAAGAATGGCATACCGCTCTCGAGGAAAACTGATGGTGGAGATGGCTTTCAAACGAAGGCTTAGTTTTTTTGAGGATTTGTATTTTACTTGAGTTTTTTTTTCTTTCTTTTTTTTAAATCGGGACTTTTACTTTTACTCTACTACATTTAAATCATAAAAAGTATACTTTTACTTCGTTACTTTGACAATGGCCACTAATTTACTTGTTACAAATGGAAATATGAGTGTAATTTATCATTTAAGGTTTATCTGGATTTGGCGTGTTCGAGAAGAACAACGGTGCTCGGCACCTTTGTGCAGATGTGTCCGCCAGCGGACATAGCTCTGCAAATTTATGCACGCAGTTACAATATTCTATCACTGGCTGGCACACCCGGATCAGTTATTGAATATTCACAAGCAAGCCGAGCTTGAACAGCGGTTTAAAATATGGACGAGTTCACTCCCATCCCTGTTTTTCAGGAGTTGCCTGAATTTAACTCCTCAGCTAAGCCTGATATGCAAACTGCTCAGTATACAGTTCCTGTCAAAAGTTTGGACATACCCACATTTCTCTTACAATACATGTTAAATAGGCACTCTTTATTTTTCAAAAAAAAGGATCTAATTCTTAAATCCATCCAACTAACCAGCATTTTGTTGTCATATTTGCGGAACATACTCTTTTTTTTTTTTTTTTTTTTTTTTACTAGAGCAGTTATATGGCTATAATATGTTTGCTGCTGAGCGGCCGTCTAAGTTGCCTAAGATGTGCTGCACTTGTAGTTTGCTCTTCGACCTTTTTTTGCCCAATTAGTTCCAAAACAGCTTGTCTTTATTTGGCTGTTGGAAAATGTGAGGAGCTTGTTTGTCTGCTTACTTTGCAAAATATGCCTTCTTTTAGAATTCTAAAATTTTGGACACTGTTCAAACAAGAATATTGTTCTCTTTTAATTTGTGACTGTTCACCTCTTACCAGATTCAATTTGAGATAATATAGAGAAGTTAAGCCATTTACATTTCTCTAAAAACAGAGTGCCGTGACATTAGCGAAGTGTGTCCAAACTTTTGACTGGTACTGTACTTGCCCTTTGTAACCTATCTAACCAGCAGTTCAAAAAATTATCTCTTGCTACAGAAACAATCATTGTCCTCTGTAGCAACCACTTCAGCTACAGTGAGCCAATGGTATCTCAATTAGTAGTTCAGAGAAATCAGTTTTCTGAAGCAAAAATTCGACATGGTATTGATCCTATGTCATTCTACTATTAATTCTAGTCAATTATAGTGGTTTTTTAAACCGCCAGTAAACTCAAAGAAGAAGAAGAAGAAGTATATAAAGCAGAGACTGCTTGTTTGTTTTTTGAATACTTTAATTCACCTGAAATTTGATTAAAGAAAACAAGGAGAGAACAATGTGTGGTTGTTTTGCTTCTTTCTAAGCGTACTATGAAAAATACTCTGTACTTGTACTTGCACTTTTGATACCAAAGTATATTTTTTCACAAAATACTTTTGGTACTTAACACGTTGACTGCCGACAAGGAGATAACTTGCAGGTTCTAGGGGGTCTCCCATTTGCCATTCTAGGTTTTTTTTACATATGGTCAATGTTTGTTTACGGCGCTATTTATAGGCAGATACAAAGCGTCTTCCCATGATCCTCTGGGGGAAAACCCTCTATTCGAGACAAGTCGTAGCTGGTGGTGGGATATAACTGTTGCATTCGGTATACCAATAAAGATTTTTCTTGTAGCGGTATTTGCGTAAAAGACATTGCGCAATTGTGCCATAATTTGATTTGAAGGTCAATACTTTGTAAAATGGCGTGTATGAGTGCAGACGAAGTCGTGGAACTGTTAATGGAAATTGATAATAGTTTTGTGTTCAATACCCACTTCCACAGGTTGCAATCTGGTTGCCATAACTCCAGTTCTTCCTTTATGACAACTGCCAACCAGTCTGCTGATCCCCAAAGTTACCTATATTAAACTACGGGATAACTCGTACTGGCAGGATTTGGTGCACCCGCCATTACGAGTTCTCTCGTAGTTGGCAGTCAACATGTTAAGTACATTTAATGTGAGCTACTTTCAGACTTTTACTCAAAATTTTCTTATGGGTGACTTCAACTTTTACAATTTTCAGATATGGTACTTCTACTTTTACTTTGTTATTTTTTTCAAGTACTTTATACACCTCTGCTAATTCTTTTTGAGGAGTGTTAAATACATCCATGAATTTTAATGCATATTAAAGCTTTGTATTTAATTATTAAGCTTTGTATTTAGCAATTAAATTTTTATTCTAATAATTAAAAATGATTTCCTGTATTTATTCATACTGTATAATACAAAGTAACTTATCTGCTGGCATTCTGTTTCTGGTGCCAAACTGGAGCTATTCTCTATCATGAAGATATGATGTAATGTCACCACAGCTCTGTATAGCAACAATTAAATGTGTCTATTTCATTCTTCATCATGCAAAAAAAATGTCATGATGGTTAGACCTGAGGTAGGTGCTCTTATAATGGTCTTGTGTTCAGAAAACAGCAACCAAATATTGACTTTATGCAAGTTACTGCCTTTTGCCTTTGCACGACTCCTTAATTTTAGAACATGATACAAAAGCAGAGTACAGTAACTGACAAATAAGGGTCAAAGGTCAGACTTGAGCACAAGATTTTTTGTATACACACTTTTCTTCATTATAACAACTACTTGCCAGATTTTGAGTTACCTACCTACAATACTTTTGTCTGGACAAAGCAGAAACTTTAAAGTCATTTTTCTCAGTTTCACACTCTGGCGAGTTAAGGTCTTTTGCCTTTGTTGGGCAGCATAGGCTATTAATTATTTGCTTATTTAAATCTAAACGGCAACTTTTTTGGCCAAGCACATCCTGACATTCCCTACTCTTTTCCCTTCAAGCGTTGTAGACTGCGGTGTGTTTCTGGGTCAGAGCCTCGGTGCCAAACTGTCATTTTATCTGTTTATTCATATTGCAATTAACCGTTTGCTTGTGTGTTGTTTGACGTAATTGTAAATATTTCAACCTCATTCACCCTGGAAAGTTCTTGTTCTCTTGAAGAACAACTTTTAAATAGAATGTGAGCCATACATAGGAGATTGGGGCAGATAAAGATGTTAAGGCTACTTATTGTTAAGTTTGTGTAGCTTCATGAAATTACTGGAGAAATTGTCCTCTACATTTTGTGCAGCCATGGGGCAAGCTTTTTTCAAACTGAGTACAACGTCCTGAATACAGAAAGACCAAATTTGAGTATTGGTATCATTAATGGTCTTCTTGTTAATATATTTTTGTGCTATAACACAGTAAATATCAAAAAATTTTGTGCGACAACACGGTCAATATGAGGCTGTGCAGAGATGATACTGTATCTCTTCAAACGATATTATTTTTTGTATGGATTCAGAGACAAGACTGTACATACATCAGAAAACATCAGAAAGGTATTTTGCTCATATGACTTCGACCATATAACAGATCTTTAATTTTGAACACTTTTTTTTAAAAAAAAACAACACTTGCCTTTACACTCTGCGTGCCCTGGCATTGTTACCTGACATGACCTCACATTGCGGGACCAAGTACATTAAGTTATACACAACTCAACTATGTCATCCATTTTTTACAATAGGAAAACCCAAATATTTCACTAAAATGAAGGAACCCTTTGCGCTTCAGCCCCTCTGTCAGCAGAGGGCGGTGCTCACGGAGAGGACAGTAAATTAAAATGCAAAGAAGAAACTGGAGCACTCAAGTCACCAGCATAAACTTATTTAGGCGCCAGGACTGACGTTTGGACGTACTGCGTCTTCCTCAGAGTCAAACCAAATATTTTGCTGTTAATAACTAATTATCGTATCTAATGGATAAAAATTAAAAAAGACAAAAGAGCGTCCTGAATATCATCGATCTGTCATAAAAGAATAAACATGTTTTCTCTGGATTTTGAATGAGATTTTGGGTTCTGGTCCACCTATGCTAAATATGCCTCAGCTTGTCATCAGTTTCTTTCAGAGCTGCCAGAAGGGATCTGTGGGAAACTGTTGGACACAAATCTGCTCATATGGGGAGTCTAATCTCTTATCTAATCCAGACTAATCCAGATTTGTTATCCGTAGTGCTGCACTCTAGGTGCATGTTCTGCCTACAGCTCTTTTGTACTATAATTTTGAAGAGTAAATGCTTTGTTAACTCAGTGGTCTTTCACAGTTCTCTTTTATTTGTGGTATTGTGTTTTTATAATTCTGTGTTCTATGTACATTTTATCATATGTAAACAACAACAAAAACAACAACAAAAACAATAATAAATGCTGTTGTTGTTGTTGTTATTATTTATTATTATTATTATTATTATTATTATTATATTAATAATAATGCTAAAAGTGCAGTAGGGTAGGACAGGCTTGGAGCCTCAGCCTACCAAGGAATGTGCCACTACTGCCCACCAGAGTCTTGGGTAGCACCTTTCGCAAGTGCTAGCAACCTCTTAGCCGCCCATGTTAGGGTGTATGGAACATAATAATGATGTAAGTAATGGTAAATGGGTGACAGGTGCCTCTGGCACCAGTGTCATGTCCACCAGGTATTGTTGTGAGGAGCGCGCAGCACTCGGTCATCATCAAGTTACTGACTCAAAACCACAACAACGCAATGTTTTACGGAAGATGAAAAGTAATACTGCGGAAGAAGAAGGATGGAGGGGGGAGAAAATAATGGCATTAGAATGCTATCTAATTCCAAAATCTGAAGGAGGTAGAATTGTCGGTTAAAGAATATAAAGAGTGCAAAAAGAAAAGGGGGTGTTTGAGATCTCTGGGGAAACTTTATGTGCAAAATATGGACAATCAAGAAAAAAGGATGGGTTACATTGGTAGGAAAAAGAAGATGGGTAGCTGGTTAGACACGTTGATGCATATGAAAGTGATTGAGAATATGACAACAACCAGATCATCAACAAGCTGTCAGAATTAGAGGAACAAAGCACATGACTTGAACCAGCAGAGGAAGAACTATCTGAAGAAGATCTTGATATACTCAGACAAATAATAGATGTAGTTGAGAGTAAAAACTTGCCCCAAGCACACAACCTTTGCTAAGGTAGAAGCTAAAACAAGCGAAGTTAACCCCAACCTTAAGTGGATTCCTACAACAGACATAGGAAGGCGTAGATTTGGCTGGGGATGGTGGATAAGTCCGGACTAACTTTTAGATGTAGCAAAAATACCTTGACTTTGGGTCAGTGAGAAAAAAAGAAGAAATGAGGAATTGCACATTTTACATGATCCAATGCGATGTATTGTTCGGTTTTGCAGCTTTGTCCAATCCATAGATAGTCAGTGGTCTAATCTGAAGTGTTTAAGCGAACAATCACGCATGAAAAGATGCTTTATAGACAGGATTGCGAAGGGGCTAGCTAACATGTCTTTGCATCCACTCAGTTGGGTTCAATGTCCACTCTACTAGAAATGAGTGGGTCTCAGGAGTGCGCAGCGCACGGATGATTTGTAGCCAGTTGTGATGATTTGAGAATATTCAAGTACTTGACGTCCAGTGGCTGGAACACCGGGGGGTCCTTTGACACCCATGCCCGTGTATGATGGGGATCCATTCTCAATGAAGCTCAATGTTGCGGCAATATGTTCGCTGTGAAGGAAATGGGTTGAACTTACACGAAGACCCGACCAAGGTGGTTGGCTGCATTGCTTGATTCATGGCTCACTGAGGTTTTTTTTTTTTTTTTTTTTTTGTTCCAGCACTAAAAATTACAGCAAACACAAATCTCAGTCGTGGGAAGATATATTCTTAAGGTTTCAATCCGTTGATGTTTAATAATCATGTGAATATGTGGGGCCAACATTAGATAATTGTTTTTTTTTTGGAATTGATAGCGGATAGGCTACATATTTTTGTTTAAATTAGGAAAATATCCTTCCACTTCTTTTTTTGCAGGTATTTATGGAATATGATGACCAATTGTACTGACTTCCCTGAAAATGCTTTCATCTAAAAACAAACACAAAAATGGGAGAAAAAAAACATAGAGAGGAAGATGAGGTGAGGGTAATACTGCCTTAAGTAAGTTCCTATGTTTTTCTTCTTGTGCCATGCGCTGCAGTAGAGCACCTGGGGAAAATCAGACGCCGTTACTGTAGCTAGCCACAATACTATCTGGCTGGCGAACTACTTAACCTACTCCTATTCGTTGGTATGGGACTCAATTTTAAATGCAACTGGTTATTTTTTCGAAGTCAACCATTTTGCCCATGCAAAACAGTTGGCAACAGGATGAGTGCCTTGCAAGCACCAGTTTTTGTTTGAAGTTCAAATGGACACTGAATTGGCAATTTAAGATCTAGGTGTTTAATAATGAAAAACTTTTTTATGGCTATAAGCCATTAAATTTATATGATATGAAAATGCCAAATAATGGTTCTTCTTCTTCAAAAAAAAAAAAAAAAATCTCATTTATGTTGGGACGATGTGGGATGTTGGGTTACACAGAAACCAAGCCATACATTTCAAAGTCTGATTCATGCAGCCGTTAATGGTGCGGCTGGCATCAGATCGTAGGTAACCTTTGGTCACTAACTAGCTAGCTGGTTTGCAAGCTATAGCTAGCTAATACATCTCCATATAATTATTGTAACATTCACTAGTAATACAACATACCACCAAGTAATTACGTTAATTGGGAAGAATATTTCAATTGTTCGATATTGTTAAGGTTCATATTAAATGTTCATAACATAAATAACAGCTGTAAACATATAACAAAAAATCAAATCAAAAGTATTTGGATACAAAATAAACAAGTTTATGAATATGGCATCTATCTATGAAAATTATGGAGGCACCTCGCTTAGCATCACAAAAAACAAAGAATCACTTCTTATGATAATCTTGGTAGATGGAAAAGGCAGTATTTACACTCAGATAATTGAAAAAAATTTTCAGCTTGCGCTATGCGCACTCGCATTACACATGTGTTCATACTAACTCTCAAATTTTACCTATACCCTTGCTTGGATCAGTCTTCATCAGAAAAGGAATTTTTCCCGCTCCTCTTTGTGTTTGCGCTGATTTCCCTTAGTGTTGGACTGGGAAAGACCAGAGCACAATTATAATTTGGAAAAGGAAGCGCCACAAATAAACCATGTGCTATGGATAATCTGAAGTTATATGATAGGTATTGGAGGAGGGACATGCGAAAATCCTCTGGAACTTTCGTATACAGACAGACCGAAAAATGGAACTTAACAGACCAGATATCACTTTGGTGCACTGAAAAAAATTTGGAGTGGTATTTACTTGGGAAAACCTAGGAAAGTTTTTGCACTTAAAAATTGTAAGTAAATTCTACAAGGGCGATCATCAAGTAAACTTTACTTGCGGATATAAGGTATATTTAACAACAAGGTATATTTCACCCTAAGATGAAATTTTTGTTATCCCTTTGTTGATAAGAGGATTGCTGAAGTTTGTTCGGTATCTTAGCTTCAAACGTCCAAAAATACATCCATTATCAATAAAATGTCTCCTGCTTGTCTAAAGTAATCCAAGTGTCCTTTAGCTCACACATGCCAAGACACATGCCAAGACGTTTGAAGCTAAGATACTGAAAAAAAACTTCACCAATCCTCTTATCAACAAAGGGATAGCAAAAATTTCATCTTAGGGGGAAATATACGTTGTTGTTAAATATACCTTATATCCGCAAGTAAAATTTACTTGATGATCGCCCTTGTAGAATTTACTTACAATTTCTAAGTACAAAAACTTTCCTAGGTTTTCCCAAGTAAATACCACTTCAAATTTTTTTTCTGTGAAGAGGGCAGATGGATGCTTCCTTATTGCTGTTGCAATACCTGGAGATAGTAACACTGCCTTGAAAGAATTGTAAAAAATTAACAACTATGCTGACATCAAAGTGGAAATTGAAAGTTTGTGAAGGAGGAAAAGTACAGTAATTCTAGTAGTAGTACAACGTAGAAGCACTGGGATCAATCCATCACAAACACCCACATTTCTTGGGCCACTTGAACATTGAGTACAACTCGATAGCTCAGAAATATCCGTTGCTCAGATACACAAACATCTTGCAGAGGGTGCTGTCGATTTGAAGTCATGGAGACCCGATGGGCGTGCAGCAACACAAATAAACCAGTCAATTACATTGCGATTGTGAACTTGTTAGTGTAGCGATAGCAGTAATGATAATTGTCTTTTTTATTATTACTATTATTTTTAGTAGTAGTAGTAGTAGTAGTAGTCAAAGTATTCATAATAGTAGTAATGCATTTAGGAATATTTTGTAGAAAATTAAGGCTGTCACATCTGAAACATGCTTAGAGATGGCAAGCTTGGGATAAAAATTCTGTAGTTGTCATACCACATATTATTATGTGGCCAATTCTTATAAAGTGTGAATATAATTGTCCTACATTTTTCACACATTCCTCTCCACAGGGAAGACATTTTTTTTTCAGACCATGTTCACATTATTGCTGTGTCTGACTTCTCACAGAATTTCTCCAACTCTCATTAGATCCTTTTAGACCTAATTCATGCATTTTAAGCAATTTCAATTCAGTCGAGTTAATACATTTCCAGAGTCATTTCATGTCAAGTTACACAACATCCTTATTAGCTGCTGCAAAGGAAATACACATTATGATCTGAGACTGTTTGTCACAGGTTGGGCAAGGTCTCTTCATTTCACTGAGGGAAAATTTTAACACTGTGGCATACACTGGAATTCCAGATTACTCTGTGTTTCTACTAGGTTGAGCATGACAGTTTTCTTAAGCATAGAGCAAGATCCAACCATGTTTTGTCAAGATCGATGTAGAGGAACTTGACTGGCCTATACAGAACCCTGACCTCAAACCATTTGAATGCCTTTGGGATCAAGTGGAAGGAGAACTCAAGACCGGCTTTATCACCATACATCCCTACCCTTTATCTGGCTTAGAAGCAAGTCTTTGCAGCAAAGAATTTTATAAGGTTTTGCGCTATGCCTTTCTGAGAGATTGGGGGCTGCTGTATCAACAAGGAGGGGAACAGCTCCAGGTTAACCCTTTCAAGCTGAACGTATCGTTGACGACACAGATATGTGCATAATTTTGGAAGTACTGTAATTACTGTAAGTTTTGCATAATCAAAAAATTTTAACTGTTTCTGAAAGCTGAGAAGCTGCGCTTCAGCCCACATACAGGTTACTATGGTAAACACGGCAGCATGATGCTCTCCTGGGATTTTTGCATTAGGCCTTAAAGGGTTAATGCCCTTGATTTTCTATTTTCCTTTCAGCCATAAAGTGCCTCCCGGTACTGCCAAGTTAACCCTTAGAGCGCTATAGGCAACTATAGTTGCCCAGTGATGTTAGATATCAAAATTAGATGCTGCTGAAAATCTATCACGTAGCAACTTCTTTAAAAGAGCTCTTGCGCGAGTGCTTTTTTAAACAAGTTGTCACATGATTGATTTTCAACAACTCAGGATAAGTACATTTTAAATTCCTTGAAAATATATTCAGCATTCTGAGGGTTAAGTTTTAGCTGCATCCGATCAAATGTGTCCCTGTTTTAATATGACAATTACACCAGCTCTTTTCACCACAAGTGGGAAATTTGTTCTTGATTTGTGTTTCATTTCAGTTCTGGGTGAGAGATGATAAGGACATAAATAATTTAGAAATTTTGACATGGTAGTGATTTTGGAGTCCATTGATTTCAAATTGCGCCGTTCAAGAGGTAATGATTCCATAAATCAGAAGTGAATTGCTTTTTGACTTTTTTTTGCTAATGCATTATTAAGTAGCACATTTTGCTTGCAGGTTTACATTGTATTTATTTGTTTCTTTTTTCATTATTTTTTATATTTGTATTGAGCAAATTGTTCAATCTTGAGTACTTATTCATAGCAAAAGCACATTTGGCTCTATTCTGTACCATTTTGCAGTTTGGAACAGGCCAGTGCAATATGATGCACTTGCTCTCTCTCCCTCGGCACATGAACTTACTGGTTACATGCCATATCCTCAGTGACATATCTCTTTCAAAATGCATTTAACCATTCCTTACATATTCAGTAAATGGCATCAAACATTCCTCCTTCTGCGTTGTATTTGCAGGTTTACTTTTTCATTTAACATTTTTTTAACCCTTATCACTTTCCTATTGTGTGTAGTGCTGCTCTGCCTTTTACAGATCCCAGACCTACCATATCTGGCTGTTTCTCCCATGCTATTGATTCCTGCTGCCAGAGTTTTCTCTGGGGCGCATATGCCTGCTCCCCACACGTGCACTCTCCAAACAGCCCTTACACAGCCTTAATTTGGATTTGTTGGTCTTTCTGTGTGACATCTACTGCTCTTATATTCTGGATGCAGTGGCCTCTTCTAAAATCAGGAGGTTGAATTCCAAAGTTCAGTTGGGAGTTTAGAAAAGCTGAAAGAAAAGCGAAGAAATACTGGCTCCAAGTCTTGCTGTCGAATAGACTTGGAGAAGTACTTTGCTAAATCTATTTCTTATAATCACAACCGTCCAAAAGTCCCGTTCATCACCCTAAATGCTCTCTTAAACCCCATCATCAGTCTTATTCCTTTTCCCAGCCCACGTATCTTAGAAAAATGCTGACATTATTTTATTTTGCCAATGAGATTGATGACACTAGATCTTTCATCTATCCACAATATCTTGATTTCCAAGTCTCCCATTTTTAAACAGTTTGAACCCTTTTCTGAGTCTGACTTGAGACAGTTATGCACCTAAATCCCTGAAACTGCTCTCTGGATATCATATTGATTTGTTTTCTCAAAAAGGCGAGTGATGTAATTGACTCTAACATCCTAGATACCATTGATTGCTGCCTGCTTCAGGTGTGTGGGTCTGTCCTGTTTCAAAAATGCAACAGTCCAGCCCCTCGTTTAATAGTTTTTGGAAAAAGTCTGCCCTCTCTGAACTCTTGTGATTTTTAAATAGTTATTCACTCTTTGAAAAGTTTCAGTCTGGCTGCAGTGTTCTTTACAGAATCAGCCCTGCTTAAAGAGACAGTTCACCCCAAAATGAAAAATTCTTATTTTTCCTCTGACTTGTTGTGCTATTTATCCTTCTAGATCGTTTTAGAGTTAGCTGAATTTTGGAGATACTGACCAAATGGAGATGTCTATCTTCTTTCGGATATAATGGAACCAAATATCACTCAGATTGTTGTGCTTAAAGGAATAAAAAAAAAATACATTTGAGAAACTCAGCTGCCATGCTTCTTTGCAGAAATCATGACAAGGTTACTCAAGATAATCCACAGACATTTTTTTCAAGCAGTTAAATGTAAGAGCTATTTTATTTTTCCCTAACTATATCCAGCAAACATATCATTGCACGAGAGGCTCATGTTCTTATCCATAAGTAGATGCACGCTTCCTTCTGTGCAGTGAACTACACCCGCCAACCCTATTACTGCACAAAAGGACATGCGCATCTGCTCATGGATAAGGTCGTGATTTCTGAAAAGTGACATCACCCTTGGGTTTTTCAAATGTATTTTTTAGCCATTTTGGGCACCATCAACAAGTTCCATTGTGTTCCATTACATTCGAGAGAAGGCAAATATCCCAGCTGATATCCCCAAAACTCGGCAACTCACACCGAAATAATGTACTGGAAAGAGGAAAAATATATTTATTTTTGGGGGGTTGAACTGTCCCTTTAAAATGCCAAATGACCCAGTTTTGGTTGTCGACTCTTGAGGATGAACTTGTCTGACCCTGTTGGACCTGAATAGCACTTTTGATATGGTGGACCATGCTATCCTGATCAACTGTCTCAATCATTTTGTGGACATTAAAGGCACAGATCGCACATAGTTCAAGTCATATCCAAAGCAGTCAACACTGGCACCGCTGTCACCTCCTCGGCTCCCATCTCCTCTGGAGTCCCCCAGGAGTCCATTTTAGTTCCAACCATGTTTGTCTTCAATATGCCCTTCTCAGCTGTGTTATTCTGCAACATAAAATTGAATTCTGCTGCTTCGTTGATGATATGCAGCTTTAATAACCCTTGAGGTCAAACAACAGGGGCACAAACTGTGTTTTTTGAAATGCCTTGAGGATATCAAAGGTTGGATGGCAAGAAACTTTCTCAAACTGAATGAAAACAAGACTGCAGTGATTTTATTTGTTCCCGCTGATGCTATCAACAGCCTTGATGTTGGTCCTCTGTCTGCCTACGTTAAACCCCATGCCAAGAAACCTTCAGTAATCTTTAACTCAGCTTTCTGTTTTAACAGACAGATAAATACAGTTGTTTAAGACAGCATCTTCCACCTCAGAAACACTGAAAAAATGTAGTGTTTCTTATAAGCCCTAGAAGGAGAGGCAGTAATCCTGGCACTCCCAGCTAGCCTACTGAAATTCGCTATACACAGGTGTCAGTCAGTATTCCCTATCTTGCCTGCAATCTGTCAAGAATGCAGCAGCCTGGCTTTTAACTGGCACCAGAAAAGGGAGCATATCTCACCTGTTCTGGCCTCTTTCTGCTGACAGTCTGTAAGGCACAGGATAGATTTTAAGGTTCTGCTATTCGTTTCAAAAAATCTCAACGCTCTGACCTTCCTCTCCATTTCCCTCAACCTCTCTGATCTATGCCATCTCTCTACCTTTCAATGACTCTGATTCTCTTCCATCTTGCGCTTTCAGTCCCACGCTTGCAGCTAAAACAAACATTGATCAAGCCTTTTGAAGAGCTGCTCCTAGCTATTCCACTCTTCATTAAAACAGCTCCCACCATTCATACATTTCTAACTTGTCTGAAGACCCACCTCATTTTTAGCTTTTGGAGATGATAGGAGCTGCCCTTGTCTTGTTCTTTTTGGTTTTTGTTTTTAATAAATATTAATATTTATATTAATGTTTATTTATTTTAATGTTTAGTTATGTATTTAGTTATTGATTGATTGATTGATTAATTCATTTTTTAATATATTTTTTTGCTTGTAGTTTCAGCCAGCCTATGAAATGTGATGTAGGAATAAATTTGACTTGAAATAACTTGACTTGTCTAGGAAGAGTAGGTCTATTTGGAATGCTTTTGAAAGACAGTCAGTGCTTTTTAGCTTTGCGGCTTTCAATTACCTTTAATGTCTGACCGTGTTCTTTCTCAGGGAGGCTTGCGGATTGACTGCAGTCCACCCAATCATTTGATTACATTATCGTAGAAAAGTCACATTTCCAAACTAGAAAAGGCTAAATTTTCTGAAGAAAATTTGTGTGCTTGCCTCAGCAAGAAAAGTTGAAGAGGTTGGCTTATAAAATGAAGGTGCTTGGAAACTGAGAGGCAAAGGATATTGCTGAAGAAATGTTGAAAAACTGCTGAAATGTAAACACAAGACTTTAAAGCTGAAAGTAATTGTTTAAGGAATTGTGACTTTTCAGCTGCATCATGACCGAGTCTACTCTTCTTCAATCCAGCTGAAAAAAAAAAGGTCAATTGGAGTCAATGAGGTTGACGCATTTCTCTCTATGGCTCTGTGCATATCTAGGTCAATGCAGTGCATGCTGAGAAATTAGCTTTATAGCGGAGCAAACATGGCACGCCACATTGGCAGACTGCCGCTGCTGTTGTTGCTTATAGCTCATTGTCAGTGTCTCTCCCAGTCCCTAACTATACAACGCTGACCTGGGCCCGTATTCACAAAGCATCTTATCTTACCGCTAGGAGTACTCCTAAGACGCGCTAAAACATTTTATGTTGGAGTAAAATCTTAAAGTTATTCACAAAGCCGCTGAGTGCAACTTTTAGTTAAGAAAACTGGTAACTCCTAGAATAGGAGTAGCTCTGAGATAGGTGGGAGTAAATCTCCGTTGCTATGGATGACGTCAGTTCTCATGCACGAGCCTCCGGGGTGAACAGCAAATCCTCGGACGACAGACGACTGCGAGAAGCGGTAGTATGGGCTGCAATCGTACGGGAGGTCCGAGATTGCAGCCTATAAACAGGCTATCGTTTAAACAGGAAAGCATACTAAGCTTGGTTTGTAATTTGTAGCGTACAATTTAAACATGTATACAAAATATGACATAGGCTGGTATTATTATGATGATCTATTAAATGTAACCCTCGCTCAACAGCCTAATAAAATAATTCATGCTCTGCAGGAAGAGGTACAGCACCAAAGCTACTGTCCCCGAGCAAGTGGCATCGCAGGCACATAATGCCTGTCAAATAATTGGCATAAGCTGCTTTCCATTAAAATGCGAGTCGTGCGTGGATCCTGGCCATTTCGCAACAATGTCCAAAATATTGTATTCGGCATCAAATACTATCTGGGTGTTGATGGAATTAACTTTTTTCTATTTACAAATACCTCTTCATCTTGGGTCGGAGAAATAATTCAAATATGGGTCCCGTCAATAGCACCGATGATACCGGGCATACCTGAGATGTGCATGAATTCAAGTTTGATTCTGTGTTGTTGGCGAATGTCCATTGGAAACCGGATAAACTGTCGGATGATATGGGGTTCACTGAGCGCAATGATTGTTTGTTAATTGTGCGACTGACAGATGACTGTGAAATCCCTAAATTGTCTGCGTTGCAAATTAGCATTTTTCCGGTGGCGAAGTAACGAAGTGTTGTCAAACATTTTATTTCGGGGCTTATTGGGTTGTTTCTCATGGTTGGAGACGTAATTCTCTCCCTCACCAAGTCAACAACAAATAAAATCCCTTCACGGTCGATCCGATATCTTTTCAACAACTGCGCATCATTCAGAATTTCCAAGTCATTCCGTCTTTCAACAGCAGCAGCCATTTTACGATTCTTTGCGAATAAGTTTTAGCAAGTTAGGAGTCCTCTTGACTACTTTTAAGCTCTCCCAGACATAGGAGTTACTTTTAGGCGTAAAATGCTTTGTGAATAACATTTAGTAAAAATAATTAGGAGTCCTAAATTTATGACTGACACGCCCATTTTTTTTAGGAGTTTCTCCTAAATCCGGCAGTCAGGACCTACTTTTAGCGCTAAGATGCTTTGTGAATTCGGGCCCAGGTCAAGTAGTGAAATGCTACTATTCATGGCTGTCTATTCATTTCTGTGTGCTGTGTGTTCGCAAGCTAAATAGCTAATAATAGCAAGCTGCAAGATATCGTTAACACAAGTTGTGATATTATTCACGGATCCCTTTTTTTTCTGTACTATTATTAGCTAGTAAGCTAACGAACACACAGTGCACAGAACGTGTTCGAAACGGGTCGAACTTGAGCGTTGAAATTGCCATCACTGCAGATGACATAATCAATAGCTAGCTAACGTTAACTATTAAACTACTCAATGAGTATGGAAAAGTTACGTCTGCTGGTTTAGCAAGGATGGCAGTTACAGTCATTTTGATACCAATATTTTGCCTGTTTTTGATACGATTGTAAATATATCTAGCTAATGTGAACAGGTGCTTGTATGTACTGGAATAGGAGCTGGAGCAACTCTTTTCTGCTTGCAATTTTTTACTGTAACATGTGTTCTCATGGACCCGCCCTGCAAAGAGGCTGGTCTTTGCTGCCCTAGATGTGCTCTCTTGGAGCTGGTTTGAGCGACTGTACAAACGACGATACCGAGAAGTGTTTAACTGAATTTGACGCAGAAGAATGAGATTTGTCTAACACTCGTATCAATCTTTATCCGAACAATGATAATGCTTAGGCCAGGAAAAAGTCCAGCAGGTGGCAGAATTGAACCGCAATACTGCTATGACACAATTTCGCTGAGCCATTTGAGTTACTGGTTAAAGCATTTGGTCCAACGGAGATTTTAGCTAAGGCATCTCTTACATACTACTGCCTCTACCTCAAAGGTAGTAAGTCCAATCTACGAAATGGACCAAACCATACTGAAGAGGAGAGTCTGCTGAGCAAAATATGTCAAAATTGTGTGTGTAGTGCCAAAAATGTGGGAACACAAGCAAGTTATAAAATTGTGTCTTTCAGCTACCCAACCAGAATTTTCTGTCTGATTTAATATAGGAGTTAATGGGGTTTCGGTTAGTGCTCCCATTCCTTTTAGGCTCATACTGCCAAAACTGTCTGTCCGATATCTTGCATAGGTACATTTTCGTTACCAGCACAACTTTTGCCACAACTTGGATATAAAAATATTTATGTGGATTGAAAACTGTGGGAGTTAGAGAAAGTTTTAGAGAGGACTTCTTTACGATTTTACAGCTGTTCGCCACTCTAACAGTGACGTCACCACACTGTAAGTTCCCGTATGTATTGTAACAGAAATTATTTTTAAAAATTATAATAAAAAAAATTATAGAAGTTACGAAATATTTGAACAGCAAAAAAATTATACAAACTTAAGTTAACATTTTGCAGTTTGAATGACATTTCTTGGTAAAAGTATGACAGAGTAAAAAAAAATAGCAGAAAATAGCTGAATCTACTGAATCAGCACAAAAATGGCTTGAATTAATAGGACCCCAACAAATGACATTTGAAATTAAATATCTCAAAAACTAAAAAGAAAATCAAAAATCTGTATGGATACAATGTAGTTCAGAGCAAGCAGAATTTTTTAAAGTTTGAATGGAATCAATGGCTTAAATAGTGTAGGAGGAGTTAGTCGGCCAAATTTAGGCGGAAGAAGAAAAAGAAGAAGAAATAAGAGAATAGAGTTTGCTGCTTCGCTGAAGCAAGCCTACAATAATCAGAAATCTGTATTATGATCCTCACCGACCCTGATAAACCAGCCCTACTCTTGACCAGATGCATCATTAAACCCTGAGACAGATGCACAAGTGGGAAATTCCATTACTCAAGTGAGAACTTTACAATTTACTCACCCAAAGTAATCATAAGAGTGGGTATAGTTTCTAGTTGGTAAGCTTGGTAGTCTGATGTGTTGATCATGCACTAATGTCTACATGTTTTGAACACTGTAAGCAAGAAGATGCTGGTTGCAACTCTGTTGTCCGTAGCAGGGTGTACCCTTGGTTACAAAGATGACAGCCTGCTCCTTGCAGGCTTGCAGTACAGTCCATTGTCCACAAGAAACAGTGCTAGCCCCCATGAGAGATGCCACCTCAATAATGAGCATTTAGTGGTCGCTCTGAGCAAGCAAGCTAGGAGGCCACCAAAGCTCCATGGTCCTTAAAGCAGGCAACACTTCTTTGCTACTCATAAGCACTCTGCATCTTTCCCCCTCAAGGCCCAAAAGTACTTTGAAAGCAAAAAAAAAAAAAAAAAACCTGACAATTTTGGCAAGTTTACAGGCTCATTTCTGTTTGTTGTTTAGCACCGTTACTTTCTTCTTCTATCTATACAATAAGGTAACCAAATGTGACCCAAAATCCACTGATGCGAGAAGCATGTAATGCCTGAGATATTCATTTGTTTATCACAATACTCATTTCCACTGTGTAATGGTCTATCATAGATGCCTCTGAGCCTAGAGAGATCTGTGGCGATTTTAGACACTGTTCATAAAAGGCCTCTTTTTTGCACAGTGAAGTTTTCACTGGCATTGGTAGCTGTAACAACATACTGTAGCACTTGACAAAGGTTTGCCAAAGTATTCCTGAGCCCCTGCAGTTATATCACTGATAGATAAATGACTGATCTTGATGCAGTACCATCTGAGTGATGGGAACTCATGGGTATTCAGCATAGGATAGCACCCTTGCCCTTTACACACAGGTATTCCTCCTGATTCCATGGCTCATTTAATTATGTTATGCACCGTAGAGGGTGACATATACAAATCCCAAATCTTTCTTTTAGGGACATTTTTTAAACCTTTCTTTGATTTTATCAGGCATTTGTGGGTAAACCGGCAGCCCATCTTTGCTCCTGTAGGACTAGGGCTTCCATGGATGCTGCTGTTGTACCAAATCATGATCCCAGCCAAAGGCGCACCGTCAGGAGAGGCAAACCAGAGAAATGTTTGGGGCCCTAAAAAAGAAAAAAAATGTGGAAAAAAGGGCTCCCAATGGCCACTAATATTGGCACATTTTGCAATTGCAACTAAAAAACAGGGCCATGCGGGGGCCTTGACGGGCTTCCTTGCTTGGGGCCCCCATAGAGTCTTGGATCGCCACTGATTCCAATCACTTGCTGACATCAACTGTTTTGTAATTTTTTACCTCATTACCAGCCCCTGTACCAAATCCTTTAGGAATGTGCATCAGGCTTGAATAGCTGTAATGGATTTATATTTACAAATAACATGAAGTTCTTCATACTGTCTAGTACAAATAAATTCAAGTTAACGTAAATTTGGAAATCACTGCTGTCTTTATATATGCAGATTTTCCATATAGTCCCAGCTTTTTCCAAGCTATGATACCTATGATAGATGAGCCTGAGGCTGTTGTTTGGTTTGGCTGTGGATTATTTATGGCCATCATATTTCTTTTTGTTACTGTCATAATAATATTGATCTAAAAATCGTGTTGCTAATAAAGCAGTGGTTGAGTTGTCTTAGCTGGTTTTGTCTAATTAAATCGCGCTTGTAAAATTACAATATTTCTGGTTGATCTCAGTATTACTACGATGCTATAAAATATGTCAATATTTCAGTGTAAAAATCAAGCTTCTGTAATACTCCAAGCCCTGAAAACACAACCTCATCTAAATGAACGCATAATGCATCATTCATATTACATTGTGTTATAGAAAATCACTTCCACCACTTTAAAATTATCTTTAAAAATAAATAAATAAATAAATAAATAAATAACCTGCAAACATATTAAAATCGTGTTAATCCCCCCCCCAAATGGTCAAGGTAGAACATCATTATGATGAGCTTACAGTTTGAAAGCATAACTACTGGTTCATATTTTAAATTTGTCATTTTACAGAGAGCATGAGGAGCTTAAGATGTCTTAATTTTTCATTTATCTATTATTGTTTATTTATTTTATTTATTTTTTGTTTTGAAGATCGAACATTGGCCAAATTCCCTTAAGGATACTTGTGTAATGAGCACTGAAATGTAAAAATTTCTTATTTGCTGAAAGGAGGTTTACTGCAGCAAGAGTGCACTGAACGAGTTATAATATACTGCATGCGTAATTCTACAAGCTAACACAGTCTGATTTAACTGCAGTGGAAACTTGCGGTATAACAATGTGTTCCTTAAAATGTTAACTGTCCTTTGGGTTGTATAGTGAGAACAATTCAGGATGGTACAGAGCTATTCATCGGCTGAATCCAGTCATTTGACCCTTTCCCACAACGCAGACTCTCCTTATCTTATACTTTATTTCATAGTTATTTGGAAATTTAAGAAGTGATGTTATGAGCAAGTTCAGGAGAATCAGTCCCCGAGAATTATATTCATTAGAATGGGTGATGGTCGAGGACAGACAAAGAAAGACCGGTAATTCAGCCTGCGACATCATGTATCCGGAGCAAATTAATACATATTTCATGCAGCTTTATTTTTACTTTGAAAATAAACATAAAGTTGATTTGAATGTGCTTTGCTGCCATGGTTCAAGACGTCCGTTGTTACAAAAAAATAAAATAATTAAAGTGGAAGGTGGATAGTGATTTCTATTAAGCAGCTAATGTAGAAAGTGAAACACGGTGAGCAACTTATCCTATTGCAGAGCTTGTCTCTGTGTTACCGAATTAAATTCACAAATATCATAAGCATTTTTATTTTTTTTATTTTGATTTTGATAAGAATTGCAGTGATGGCACAAGCCACACAGCAGGTAGAGCACAAAGGTCTTGAATTTATCTGCTATAAGTGATTTGAATGTGGACGGAAACCTCTTTTCTCAGACGCACCGTCTTGTCTTCCATTATATATGACTGTCTTGCATTATACAGTTGTGGGGAGCTTGGCTTTATCCAGGCCGCAGTCTGTTTCTGTGACTATAAAACGGCCCGTGATCTGTCAGACCAGATTTGAGAGGTCTGCCTGGACTGCGGCGATCCTGCCCCAGGTAGACGAGTACTTTTTGGCTTGCTGGCTGTTCCAGGGCCCCCACATTGTCAGTTTCACACACACGCCATCTCCGCCTGATTGTTAGTGTAACCCCCCAGCGTAGTGGAGAGGGATTGATAGTTTATTCTCTGTGTGGTGGGCTGCAGGAAGAGGCGAAAGGGAATCCGTTTCTGGGGTTCTGACGGTTGTGTTGAACAGGGATGCCTGATTCCATGGCCTACATTCCCCTGTTCCTTATAGAGAATGCCGGAAGGGAGACACTAACCTCCCACATTTAATGGAGCATCTGCCTACGGCGTTAATGCTCCTTTTGTTTTTGTTGCACGACTGTGTATGTGGGCCAGCACACTTCCCCTGTATGACTGCAACTGAGAACTGCACTATACCTCTACAACACAAAAAATATGGCATATGCCTTGCTTTCAGTTTACACTTCTTTTATGATCTTTTTTAATCGTAACTGCTATATTGTCAAGAATATTTTCTCTCCTTTTACCCTCTGATGCAGGCATTAGTCATTTTTAGCCCACTTGGCCAAAAGGCCCAAGGGGCTTATGCTATGCTCGGGGTATTTAGTGGTGGTCTGTTGTGCGTACGTACGTAAACTTTCGGCTTGTCTGCGCTCTAGCGTCTTCAGTTTTTGACCGATCCTTTTCATATTTCATATGTGTGTATACGGTCATAAGGTCTAGACCAAGTTCGATTTTGAGCCGAATGGGGCCGATATTTTGGCCAATAGGGGGCGTTCTATTTTGGCCATGTTTAGCCAAGCGGGCGCTGTGGCTTTGCCAGTATTTTTTTCAAGAGAGTAAGAAACCTGCTAGACTTTTTGTAAATAAACAAAAACAAAATCAGCTTTCAGTTTTGCGTCTCATTTTGCTTTTTTTATGTGACTGTGGAAATTTATTGACTCGTCAGGAAGTCTGCGCTTTGCAAATCGATTTAGGGGAAAATATGCACCACGTGTCGTGATTATGCACTGCGTGTGAATGCTTACCTCTCGCTGAGAGGTGCTGTAATATCAGCAAATAAAAAATGATGGTGAATCGAAAAGACGGGATCGGGAACATATTCCAGGCACTCGAGCAGAGTGCGCTAACAGTGTCCTTGGAGGCTGTGATTAGCTTCACGTTAATGAGAAACAGAAGGAGCTTTGGGAGCAGACACATATTGTTAGCTTCACACTGTTTTATGCAAAAAGCCCTCTCTGTTCTAGAATATTCCAGCTGGTTTTATAGGCTGAGACTCTGTGGGGCACTGAAAGTTTGGGCTGGGCAAGGCATAGCATAGCTTGGATCACTCTTCATTTAAAGGGAGGTGTGAAGGAAGGGAGTAACGTGGTACTTTAGCACGCACACTGAGTCCTGAAGTGTCCTATTTTGTACTGCTCTTTCATACCCCTTCTCTACAGAAAATCCAGATATACATGGACCATTGAGCGTGGGATCGACCCGCGTTCAACCCTGTGACACGGCATGATGGTCCAGGGAATGTCGCGGGTCCTTGCCATTCGCACAAGATCCAGGCTGGCACATTTATTTCTGCGTGCATTGCAGCTGAACAGTATTTTGAGGAGTCACTGCTGTTTCTCTATATACATTTTTTTCTTTCTGTCTTTATTTATTAATTTACCAATATTTTTGATGGGGGAGGGGGTGTCAGGTTTAATTTTGAAGTTATTAAAAATAAATTGTGAGCAACTCCAATCATTTCGTTGGCTGACTTCACTCCAAAAACATGAAGTGCTGTGAGCTGTAGACCCGGTATTCCAAAAAAAAAAAAAAAAAAAAAAAAAATGAGGAAATGTTTTAGCACCCAGAACCTGGGGTGTGTGTGTAGGACCCAACACATAGAAGAAGATGTCTGAAACCAGAATGCAGTCATTTAATTTACAGCACAGGGGAACATAAGGAGAACTGAAATCTGCAGCCAAATAAGACAGGGAAAAACAAATCAATAAGAAAAAAACCTTAGGCAAAAAACACTTGGAGCCAAGCAACATGGCACAGGCATACTCTTAAGTGTTGCGCTGTAGATTATGAAATGCCCAGATTTGTTTTCGGGGAATGTTATTCTCAAACTGATGGATTGGCTGTGAAACTATGCACGTGATGGCATATTTTTGAGCCTCATCCTTACTTTGCTCTCAAGCAACTAGGCCTTTTTTTTTTTTTTTTTAATACTTATGCACACTCACCCGTTTAGCAACAATCATTTTGCATCTCATTATTGCAACTTGTGGCATCATTATAAGGCATTATTTTTCTTTTCTCAAACTTTTTTCGAGCTTGTTTCAGTCATCAGGTTTAAATTAAGCACACATTTTCAATAAGCAATTTAATTCACAAGCTAAAGCATCACATAGCGCGCTGTTGTTGTGTTTTCCGTACAGCACAAGGTGAATGGACTTTTCATTTCACTCCTCCATAACATGATAACTTTCTTGGAAATGGGTTCACAGGTCATGGGTGCAGCTATCTGGCTGAAACTCTGGTTTGAGCATTGCCTTCTTCAGATTTTTTTGTTGTAAAAAGGCAACAATAATCTTTGAATTAGTCTTATGGACACTGCATGATTAAAAGAAAACTATTGGCCATATTCGCCAGATGACTGGAAATTACATTATCATGACAGTAATGACGATGATGATGGTGATGAATTCAAAATGGTGATGAGTAATTATGGAACCAAGAGTGAGATAGAAAGAATGTGCTTATTATCTTACCGATATGGTTAATATATATTTTATTGGTTCTGCAGTTTTCCCTTCACTCAATAAAAAGTAAACAAATCATACACATTTTATTGAAATGACATATAACAGATGCACAACACAGGAAATGCCTATAATAGAATGCTTGTCCGATCATAACCCATGAGAACCTTGATTATATAAGCGTACGTAAACATGAGGGCAATGGATCCAATTAAAAAAAAAAAAAATAGATAGGTTTCTTTTTTTTATATTATTGTATCCCTACTTTCTTTCATTTTCAGGTGAGTTTCAGTTTAGCTTTATGAGATTTTTACCATCGTCGTGTTTAAAAAAAAGAAAAAGAAAGAAAAATCAAGCCTCTCAATCCAAACTGACGGACCCACATTGGATTTTCTGCCATTTTTAATTTTTTGTAAAATTTATTCAATTGATCTCCTCCTGAATGGTTTGGTTAATTTGCAAAAAAAAAAAAAAAAAAAAAAAAAAAATCTGTCAAGATGCTGAAGCCTGTAAAAGTTTGGTTGCAATTGGCCATTAGGTGGAACTGTCAGGTGTTAAAAGTGTAAAATTGCCTATATCTCAACAACGAGTTGCTATATCTCTGTGTAAGCTTCTGCAACGTAGTAGTCGTTCCAATGCACAAGAAAAATGTTTAACTACATGACTGCTATTTGCTAGGCAGGTAGCACTTGCCATTTGATAGCCTTAGCAATGACCAATCGACATGAAACTTGGTTGGCGTGTTTAAATCTTGATTAGGTAGTGCTATGCAAAATTGGAGTGAATCGGCCATTCGGGAGCTTAATGGCAAATTTGCATATTTCGATGACTGTACCATTGGCTGTTGGCGATGCAAAATCTTATACACATGCATTATTAGATAAGGGTCCTTCTGATCGACAGCTTTGCCTCTAGAACCAGTATTGGGTTCAAAGGCATTCCACTTTGTCCTTTTGTAATTAATAGGCCATAAACCAATCAGAATATCATCTCCCATTCCCTTAAAAAGCCAGGGGTGCTTGTCCCTTGGTGTATTGGTATTAACGTGGCTATTGAGCATTAGGATAGAAATGCAACTAAAACCAAAAAACAACCTATCTATCTATCTATCGATCTATCTATCTATCTATCTTTTTTCTCTCTCTCTAGGCTATCAAGAATAAAGCAAGCATAGCCAATGAAAATGTTTTGAGATACAGGAGGGAGAGGTAATATAGATATAACAGTAAAAGCGAAAAACAAGTTGCTCTGGTTTTTGTTCACTTTCTGTGCCAGTTGCCTATTTGAAGATAAAAATGGGAAAAGCACAGGGAATTTCTTGTTTTTTAACCTCACGTAAAACAGATAAACAAAATTATTCATTGTCTGTTTGTTTCTTCTGTAATGAAACAAGTTGAAGCTTCGGCTGGAGGGCAGACTGCGCTGACTTCTTGAAAAAATTATTTATAACTGTGGTTCTTTTTAAAATAGTTTTGTTCTGTCATGGAGTAGCAGGTGAAGCAGCAGGTTTTTAATTGATTAAAGTAAGCTGTGGGACCCAGATCACTATAATCATTATAATACCTGTACAGGCACATAATACTATTTTAATAATAAGCCCTTAAAATAACAGTAAAACCCTGATCATCGACTTCAGACAAGTTTCTGCCGGCCAATCACTCAATCACTTTCTGCTGTTTCAAGATAGCAATCAGCATCCAGTGCGCTTGACCGTTCCTATTTTAAGGCTAACTCACCCATGGGCACTCTGATGGTTGCAAGCACTATGTAGCTAGTGTGGGCACTGGATGGGAAAATTACAACTGTGTCAGTATTAAACTAGCAAATACACTTATGTCGTGTTTTGACTGCTTCAAAATTGACTGTTGCTTCATTTTGTTTGGTCTCTGGCAAATGCAACTTGCGATGATATTTTTATTTAGTTTTAGCTTTGAAAAACATGGGAAGAATTCCACAAAAGGCGGACGTCATTTTTGTCAGTAGCTACTGTATTCTACTCTTGTGGAGGCATGTGTGATTTCATTTATTCTCAAGGATTGGTCTGCGTGTAACCCCCCATGCATACCACATTTTAAACTTTAAAAAATATTTGAGTTGGGTTTTGCTCCACCTATTCTTATTCTATTTCTTTTAGTTTTTTTATTCTTAATTTCCCTTTTAGTTTCGTTTGTATGTTTTATTTAGGAATTTTAGCTTCATTTTTTTCTATATTAATACAGTGATTTTCGTATTATTTTATTTTCAGTTTTCTTGTGCAGAGTTTGCCTTGATGCACACACTTACATGCACATGAATGCAGTCACATACAAACTCACAAAAGCGCAAACATGCAAGCTCAAGCATCCATTCACGCACACAAACATTCTAACACACACAAGCGTCCACTTGTACGTGCGCGAGTACTGGCATGGACACAAGCTACACACACACACACACACACACACACACACTCACATAAGCGCAAATGTGCGCAGACAAATGTGCAAACACGTACACGATGCCAACACAGTCTCATCCCAACTCGTCATATACTGACGCAACCTGACCGAGCATCGATGTACGACAAAAAAGGAGGCTTTGGGCATCCTCATTTGACATTTCGGGTCAGAGTTAGGGTTTGGGCTTAGGGTGCAGGGTTAGTTTTATCACTAGCATCAAATAAGGACACCAACAGCCTTCTTTTTCATCAGATATTGACGCTTGGCCAGGTATTGTCACTATGTAACGAGTCGGGATGAGACTGGGCTGACAATAGATAAACACACAGACAGACATGTAGATTTGCAGGAATTGGCCTCAATAATGCTTTAGAAAATGCCGCAAAGAGCCCTGTAGTGACTATGTTTACTGTACAATAAGCGCTCAGTCAGATTTTGCTGTGGTGCTGCTCTAAGGGGGGGGGATTGAAACCTGTTTTTGCCTCCCATTTCTGCACAAACATTTGAAAGTCTTCTTTATCCAATAAAATATCCATGTAGACATTAAAAATTAATCCATCTATGAGGCTGCCTCTCTGCACTGCCTGTCTGTGGATCTAACGTGTGTCTGCCTCCTTGTGTATTTCTGATGTACATTTGAAAAGGCAGGGGAGATAGATCTTGATTTGAATTCTCCCCTGTAACAGCTGTTGCCTTGAGGAAATATAACTTAGAGTAGCCGTCTATACCTGCCTCTCTCCTAGTGTTTCAGGGCCATTATGTGTTCAATAAGCCATTCACTGCTTCCCTGTTTCACTACATTACTTCTGCAGACCTGAATGGCTTTGCTCTTTAGTCCACTACTGTTTTAACAACAGATGACCACATAAGGGGAGTGCAGGGAAGAGGTGGAAATTCACCGGTATTGTTATTATTGTTTTCGCCCATTGTACCAATTGCTATATGATGTTTTCGTCTGAGGAAAAGTGGCAAACTGCGAGACAGCTATGACAAGCCCTGATTTCACCAGAAAATGAATTGCTACAGAAAATGTTGCATTGACTTGAAGGTGATTAGTCTCCGTGCCAGAAAGAGGCCACTAAATCTCTCCTATGGATGTGACAGGCTTCATTTCTCTGTGCATAAATTGTATCGAGCGAGGGTGGGAGACAGAGAGGAGGCGTGTCCAGAGTGTTAAAATGTGATTGGGTCTTGTCGTCCTGTCAGGTCGGCCCGAATTCGCCGTCCGTGCAGCCTGTCAGATTAGCGACTAATTTATCTAACCTGCCACCGGCAACCTGACAGTGTTTATCCTCTGTCGATTTCTGTCTCAGATCTCATAATTTCCCTTTATAGATTAGGAAGAAGGGAAAAGCTCAGAAGGCAGCAGTCACCAGTGACACAGTGTGTACAAACCTTACATAAACCCTAGACTTCTGGCTTGGGGCCTTTTCTGTGTGGAGTTTACATGTTCTCCCCATGTTTGCGTGGGTTTACTCCGGGTTACATGCATGCTAGGCTAATTGGTGACTTCAGAGTAAATTACCCTTTTCGTATGAATGAATAGTATGTGCTTTGATTCTTTGATTCCTACATGATTGTTCTCATTTTTGTGTGAAGAGCCAAGAGTTCCATGGAGGGATTTCCCACACGATTATCCAGAATCTTTCAGAAGGGTTTCAGTCAGCAGTATTTTTCATGGTGAGCGAGTGAGTGACTCCTCGTGCTGATTTTTTGCCTGCAGTCAGTGCAGCAGCAGTGCTGCTCCATTGAAGGAGTATCCTAACAGCAGGTTAGTCTCTGCCACGAAGGTCATGGTACACATTCTGATGGCCAGTGCAAATTCTGCAAAAATAATTATTTGCATAGCGATATATACCCTTCATCTTTACCAAGAGTAAATTACAACTCCCTTTTGTTTTAGTCTGTCATGACATTTATAAAGACTTGGACAATTCCTTTTCTGGAGAAGTTCGAAGATCTGCATGGTGGTATTGGTTGTTGCACGTGTCAGTCACGTTTTCTGCTTACAGCGTTCCGGTTATCCCCGCCCACCTGAGGCCAGACAGACTCCATAATGTTCGCAGTAAGGCTGTGGCAGACTGTAGTGTTTCAGTCTGAGCTCTTTTCCCTTTGAGTAAAGTGGGGTTAGAGAGAGCTTTCTCTGACCCCCCGACACCTGCCCCATACCCCAGTCAGTCTCCCCCCAGAGTTGGCCTGACAGCTCCAGACGGCTGTGGCAGAACAGGAGACAGGCGCTCACTAAAGGACGAATGCGCTGTTAGGCCTGACTCAGAGTAACAGGGCTACAGGGACAGCACAGAGTCATTCGTCATTTCCTTTGAAATTAATGTGTGTGTATGTGTCTGAATGTGTGTGCCTGTGTGTGTGTGTGTGTGTGTGTGTATTTGCATGTTTATGTGTGTGTCTGCGAGAGAGAAAGAGTTTGGGTATATGATTGTGCATACATTCTTAAAAAGAGATAGCCTTCAGAATTTATCAGAATAAGCTGGCTATTTCACTTAATTTGAGCTGAGATAGAAAATGGTAGCTCCTAGATGGTGAAAACAAGATGAGTACAATGTCTATCCACAGTACGCTCACTCTGGCTTCTTTTACAAGCGTAGAGTGTTATTTCTCTCTCTCTTTCTCTCTCTTTCTCTCTCTCTCACTATGTCATCTTATTGGAAGAGAGAGTAGGGAGAGGATTCGATTCCGCACATCATCTGATTGCTGACAACTGCCGTCTCTGGCCTTACGTCCCCTCGGACCTACAGTAAAAAAAAAAAAATAATAACGAAAAAAAACAGAATGATATCACCTTTAATTTGCGGGAGCCTCTCTAATTTGTGGGCCGTAATGAAATGAATGAAGAGCTGTGGTGACTGATGCACTGTCCTGGTACAGCAGAAGCTGGGGGAGTTGCTGCTGTAGATATTGTTAACAAGAATAATGCGCTCCCTGCATCGATTTAGAGAGTAATGGATTCGCTGTGGGAGATAAACATCAATTCAAACAAAAGCAGGTTGATATGGTGCTTTACGCTCTCACATAATGCAGCTAGAGCCACCATTGAAGGATACACGCTCTTGGCGTTTATGCTTACTGGGTAGGGTGCATCACTGTAGCATTGCATGCTAGTTTTCTTAGCGTCTTGAACATCTGAACAGACAGAAATAAGTACACTGCAACAGGGACAATATATAGTCTGAAGCATCTGTATAGTACAGTATGCTGCATGTATCGAAAGTTTAGTAAATTTGTTAAGTGAACAGTGGATTGAAAGCTGCATTAATTTTATCAGTGCTTTTCATTTGAAAAATAAACCGGGGCATATTTTCACAAAGTATACCATTATATTCATAAAGGAAGATTGTGTTGTGCCTGAGAATTGGTGCTGAACAGAAGAAGATTGGTGGTTGTAATAGCTGTTCTTTTACATTCAATCACTCATCTGCCTCAGGTAAAATGTTCAGCTATCATTTACACGCAGATCTGCGAGAAAAGCGATCCAAGCCATATTACTCTCCTTAAACTAAAGGAGGCCTGTGATTTCTGGCCATTAATATGTGTAGTGAAGGTAGGGAATGAATTACGGATACATAAGTAGGGCTTCTGGCCCTGGCTCCGCACTCCATTACTTCAGTCCACACTTATTATTTTTAATGAGGCTGCCTAAATACATATCCGCTCTGCGCCATATTTCAACGGCAGACACGCCACACATTAACCAGGCATGCTAATGGTTTGCAAAGGTGAAATTCGCAGTCATGTTCAGGAGGGGGATGTCGAGTTGAAGAAACGCATTCCCTCAGGCGGAAGATGGCAGTGGCTGGTCAACAACTGAATAGGCTTTGGGCGGGGGAGGGGAGGGTCTTTGTGGAAAAATGTGACATTGGCAGAAGAAGCGACCACCGTCAGTGTTTTGGGAGTGAGACAGGCAGACCCTTAGGGGATTTCGTTACGTGTGCATGTGCGCGTGGCGTATGTTGGCACCAGAAGACAGGGTGCAAACATCATAAGCAGTGGTTGCACAGAAGCTGTGATGCGCAGAATTGTATGGTAGCTCCAGCACAACAAGTTGGCACTGCTCATCATTTCTGTGCCACAGTAAGACAACAGCTTCTGGTATTTTCTTTATATCTTTTAAAGCCACATTTCCTCCTGTGTTTTTTGAAAATAAAATTTTCCCTTTTAAAAAGTCGCTTAGTAGTCATCAGTGGTGCTATATTGCTGTAGAGAGGAACCGCTAGTATGACTGCTGCTGTCGAACAAGCTCTTAATTTCACTCAGGTAATCTGGGCAGTCCTGTTGCCAGAGCACAGCTCATGACTGACCACTGACTGGACAAAGAAACAGGCACAGTTCTGTTGACTTTTTAAAAATCTCTGGGCCATAGTCATCAGCAGGGCACCATTACAGCATTGCTGTCCATAGTCCCAAACTGTGACACTGCTGGCTACTGCGGAACTCTCAAACTCTGCATTGTTTTTCCACAGTAAAGGCCACAAAATGACCATAAATTTTATGAAGGCCTTTGCAGAAAGTTTAACTGCATTTTACGAATTGTGTGACAGTTTGATATGTCGGATGAAATACATCTGTCTCACCCTACGCAAGCATAAATGGCTGGTTGTGAGTAAATGCATGGTACTAAGGACTGTAAATGCAAAGAAAAACAATCCTTTTCCCTAACTTTTAACATTTGTTAGATGCAATGAAGAAAGAAAGCTTTCAAAAATGGAGGCCCCATTGTTTTTTACCTCCTGGTTTCAGCAGGTTGCTAACTAAAATTGTGTGTTGGAGAACTCTCATGCGTACATTTTTTTGGTTCTGAAAACGTCTAGCTAAATACAGAGCTAAGCCAGAACGAAAAGTAGGTCACTTTTAAAAAGCTACTTACTTCCCACCAGGAAAAAAAAATAAAAAATCACACTTTAATTTAGGTCTGCTGATTTGTCATAGCTCGAGAGGAACGTGCGGGCGATCGTTTCCTACACTTGTTCCTGGAAGACCGCAGACCTGTTGTCAAGCTTGGCTGCGGAGGCAGTGTCGTCCTGATGGTGAAAGGGAGTGGAAGCATCAGCGGGGAGAGGCTGACCCCAATCACGATCCGGTGAGTAGCACATTACTGCCCTCTGTCCTCCCGGAAACCTGAGGGATGCTAGAGGTCTGTCAACCATTACCTACATCGCATTTAAAAGTGTACAGTGCAGGATTTTTACTTCGAAGATTTTAGAAAATAACCTTGCTCAGTCATACCTATTATGTTATGACATTCTTGGTCTTTGCAGAATCTATATAGTCTTCTGTCTGTCATTCTTCTTCTTGGATGTTTTAAAAATGTTTTTTTGGTGTGATGCCCCTCTCTCTGTGGGATGGGTGGGGCTTCAGAACCTGAGGGTGGGAGTTTTAGTGGTTTGTTTGTCGCTGAACAATGCAGTGGGGCTAGAGGAAGAAACTTGAGTGCAGTGAAGCGAACCAAAAAACTGACAGGCTCGTACAAAACACAGCTGAATTCCACCAACAGTACGAGGCCGAGCACAGTTGACGTTTCTGTTGTGCCTGTTCATATCATTACCTCTGTGTGTCTGAGTTTGAGTTGCTTGAAGTTTTAAAGAAACATGGATTTGAGGACACTGAGAGTCAAGAGGCCGTTATGTACAGTGCGCTCTCCCTCAGGGGACTGAATGGCAGTCACACTATCTCTCTGTGTTGGGCCCTGTGGTTGAATGCAGTGGCCAAATGTTAAAGTAAATGCACAATCGTGTAGCTCACTGGCAGCTGTGTTAGGTACAGCAATTGAAATATCATAACTATCTGCTGCAAAATAATTACAGCTGGTGGGGTTATTTACAACAGTAACTTTAGACCACCTGATTAACACCTCTTTCCCTAGCTTGCTCTCGTGTCGTGTATCCAGCTTGTTAGCGTTTGTTTTGCTTTCAAACTGATTTCAATGGCAAGCACCAATGAACTTCAGACAAAGTTAAGAAATTCCTTCTTCCTAATTGTTTGCCAAACTGGGGTTACTAATTGATAGGTCTTGGATACGCAGTAGAATGTATCCAATGTTGCTGGGATAAGTTAGTTCTCAAGCAAATGAAAGTAATTTTCAAATCATAGCCTCAGGCCAGGTAATTACATTATTCCATCATACTCCTTGATGGAGAGCAGACTTGCGTCTGGGTTGGAGCTGATTAAATTAATTTTCTGTCTTCTGGGGCATATTGCAAATGTTGAAAATTCACTTAAAACTGTTAATGCTACACAAAACCAGACAACCACTGAACACAAAAGTCACATAAAATAGAATTACATTTCTATTGTGTTTGTGTATTACCACCCCTGGACGTACTGTATTTCACTCTTGGCATAGGCAAAGCTGAAGAAGCAGTTAACCCTTGGAGCGATGAAATACATTTTTTTGAAATATGAATTTAATTATCTTGTGCTGTTGAAAACCTATCATGTGGGGACTTCTTTAAAAGAGCTCCCTGTGGGAGCTCTTTTAAACAAGTCCCCACATGATAGGTTTTCAACTGCTTTGATCTTGACATCATTGAGCATGAACAGCTGCATTTAGCGCTCTAAGAGTTAACATTATACAAACTGATCATATTGCTGTGCTGGATTCTTTTATTGTTTAATTCTTCCTTGTATTTCAGTCTTATAATTTTGTTAATACAGTATATTTACAAGTGCTGTGAGGAACTAGCAGCAGATATTTTGTGTTTGACAGCAAAGAAATGGAAGACAGTTTTGAATCTAACAGGACTCATGTTTAATACTTGGCTCATCCTGTATGCAGTCTGCATGTTGACTTAATAGTGTAAAGGCGGCTCAGCAGTGGGGAGTGCAGCGGGAATGAGAGCATCTCATATGACTAATGCATGACTGGAGAGAAGTCTGTCACCACTCACGGCTTCTAGTGCTTTATGTAATCGTCACCCATTTATCGTTCTTTCTCTCTACATCTACCTCAATCTCTCGCTCTTCCACTCTCTCTCGCTCAAATTTCAATTACTAACTTGTAGTGCTTTGTTGGCATGACAAAATTTGCATTTGTATTGCCAAAAGCTAGACAAGGAACATGAAACATGATGCTGATTACAATAGCTTACTGCAATTCTCGTATTGTGGATGTACAGGCAGGGTCTACTAAGAAATGCTTGGACACTGATAGAGTTACTGTTATTTTCCTGTTCTACCATGACATTTATGGATGAACTTAAATATCCTGGGCAGTTTGCCAACATCTTGCAGGGATCATGCGTAATTATCTCACCCACTCATACCTACAGGCAATTTAGAGTGTCCAACTATGCTGACATGCAAAGGCCAAACTGAAATCCAAGGCCTTCTTGCTGTGAGGTAACAGAGGACTTTAAAATGATCCACAGAATTTTCACTCTCCCTTTGTTTGGAATAGTAGTGGTCTGTAACACAGTTATGTGCATTTTAATGGTAACCGTCCTCAGTGACATTGACAGTATAGCAGTCTCTCCTGTTCAGATTGTCCAAAATGGAGGCAAGGCCCTCTGACACAGGTTACCATGGCACTGACATGCTCTGACACTTCCAGTGTTTTCTTAAGCTCACTGCGGGCTTCGGGTGAAGGGTCCCTCGGGGCGAGGAGTGGCAGCAGCGGCAGGTCAGGGACAGGCAGCGAGAGCTTGTGACTGTGCGTGGGAGTGCCTTTTTCTGCTCGATTTGCGAGCGTGACCTGGCAGTGGCACCTCTATTATTCTGCTCTTATTCGCTCTGCCCGTTCTCTGTCTGAAATGATGAATCTATCGCCCTCGCCGGCCATTCCAGAGCTCGCCAAAAAACAGGGAACCCTTGGGGGAAATGCCATCCAAACAAGCAAGGGGGTTTGGGGTGGTTGGGAGGGGTAGGAGCTGAGGGATACACATCCATACTATGAGCACCTCATCCTCCTACTGCCGCAGAGAGGAGCGAGAGAGAGAGAGAGAGAGAGAGAGAGAGAGAGAGAGAGAGGGACAGTGAGCGTTTGTTTGCCAAACCAGTGCGCCGTGCCATCTGAGATGCCAGCACACACAGCTGTTGGCGCTTTTCCCATCATTCAAATGAGCGCTACCAGCCCACGCTTACTGGATCTTTTAGGTAATCACAGGCATCCCTCACTGATGAAGCATACGCATATTATATTAAAGAGGGGCAGAGCTTTTATATGTTTACCACTAATCGAATATAGTACATACACATACAGGTTGTAGTGGAATAGCGAAACAACACAATACAATTTCTTGTTGGAGAACAACCCAAAGCCGCCATTTTGATCCCTAAAAGGATTGATCCCAAAGCAACAAAGATAAGTTTTGCTTGAGCTGCATCTAGCTGCCACTGAGGCATCATTTTCTATCAGCTTTGATGGTGAGTGTCTGCAGGTATAGACAGCATGCGGTGTAGTACGGTGTCATGCTGGTGGCATGACTGCCTATCCTAGCCCCTGGCAAACGAGATGGAGGAAGAGGCATGATTTCTGGGCTGGAGGTGCACTGTATTCTCAAGCCCCTTTATAGGAATCAACATGGCTGACCTCAGGCTTGTTCGGCTGGGCCGGGGGCCGAATCCTCAGCATAATTGGCAATAACCTGCCTGGTTGTTGCGGGAAAGTGGTAGTAACATCTGCAGTGCTCAGCGTGCTTCTCTCTGCCACAAAGACCATCGCACACTGTATCACTGGGAAAATGACAGTCGCACAGCAGTGGCTCCCTCCCAGAACCTAATGGAGCTGTATCACAGTGCCGCCATTATGGCTCTGCTTCCTGCCCAGAACCTAATTAAGCCATATCGCAGCACTGCCATTATGGCTCTACCCCTGGCTAAGCCTACCCACCTCTGTTTGGGCATCTTTGGCTTTGAGCAGCACGCTCTCAGCAAAGATTAGTAATCCTTTCATTTAAGCTGGAGTCTGGTTGTTACTTTTGACAGATATGTGCTCACTTTAAAATAACTTTGGAAATTGCCGGTATTACTGAGACCTCCCGGCTGTAAAATGGTGACTTATGGAAATCTGAAGTAACTCCAAAGTGGGAGGAAATATTTCTGATGATATGTGTTTGGCAGTGACATTAATTTGTGGACTATTGATTTGGACAACATAAACAATGTCAGACGGACCGCGCAAAGCGCTGCCGACTATATTACGTATAGCTTGGCAATCAAGGACGAAACATTAGCATCTCTATGGCCTTAAGTGGACGGGCACAAATTCAGCTGAAAGCTCTATAAAACGTGCATGTTCTTTCAAATTAGATCAAGCTCAAACCCAGTGGTCCGATTTGAAATACTTCTTACTCAATAACATTTTATTAGCATCAATTTTGTTTGCCAAATCATTCTGTCAGCCGTGGAATGAAAACACGAAAAAGAGCTTGCCCTTTATCAACTCAAGAACACTGCCACATATCTGCTTTAGCACTTCTTATTTTAATTGATCCATTTAACCAGCACGCTTTTTATTACATGGGGAAAATCTGACACAATACTGCACCAGTGGCACCCTTCTCTTGCTGTAAAATGCAGTTGGATTACAGAGTGAGAGTATGGTGATTTATTAGTTTCATTTGTAAGATTAGATTGTCAACTTCCCTCTCTCGCTTTCTGGAGATGTAATAAGCTTTGCCATGGCTGCAAGTGTAGAGCCATGGCTGTGAAAATAAATAAAGAAATAAGAAATAATTAAGAAGAAGAGGAAGAAGAAGGAGAAGAACAACAGTAATGAGAATAAACTAGCAGCATAAAAATATTTTGATGAGTTGGCAGTAAAATTGTGTGGAAAATGTATTATATTGGATTATTTGTGTAGCTTTATTTTACTTTATAATTTGGGTTGACAGTATTTGCTTTTGTATTCCATGTTTGGATGAGGGTCTGCCATGGCTGAGATACCCAGGTGCATTGTGGGTGTGTATCCTGTCAGAAGGACGAATAAAAGCAGGATTATGTGACAAAAGGGGTGTAAGAGTAGTGTGAAGCTGGTGTAAAGTGGTGTGAAAATGATGTAAAAGCAATGGCACAATAGGGCAGTAATAGTGGTGTAATAGCAATGTAACAGTTGCATAATAACAGGGCAATCACCATATTGTAGTGGTGTAGCAGCAGTTTAAAAGCAGTTTATTACAGTTGGTTTACAGTGGTCCAACATTGTGTAATAGCAGTGTAATAGTTAAGCTACTGCAATACAATAGGGTCATTTCATATGAACTCAACAAAACCACAAGAATATTCCATGGTCACTGACTCAGATTTGGCTCAAATTTATTTTGGGAGTACCTCTATATTCATAATGAACACAGGCAAAATTTTAGGCTCCTACTCCAAGGGGTTTCCGAGATATGGCCCCCCAAAAATCGGGGCCCATGCCCCCTATTTGCCCTCGCGAATCGCAAACGTTAATTTCTAGGGATTTTGAAGGCCATTATCTTTGGAAAAAATCATAGGTATGGGCTGAAAATTGCTACCTAGGGTAATTGGGTCCAGGCTGTCATAATCTCTTGTCAAAATGTAATTGACAATCTCGTTTCATTTTCAGGATATTGGCCTGTCAAATATGAAACTTTTTATGGGCGGAAATAAAAAATTCTGTTTTCTAGGGCCCCCTATGAGGCCAGGATAGGCTAAATTGTGCTGGATTGCTTCTATTTGAGGACAGGTCTGTCTGTACAAGGACGATTGACTGCACCCAAGGCATAATAGTGGAGTTAAGAGACCCTGAATCAGTCCCTGATTTTGGATTGGCAAGTTCACCATGGGGCAGTTACCTATGGTAATGAAACTTGTCCTACATAAATGTATATATTTTGGCTTTATGTGCTCAAAATTACAACTTGTTTTCTCATCTCCTTCACTATTTAATCATGTTATCAAATATAGGTGTTTTGGGGTAAAAAAAATCCATTGTTATCCCCTTTGTTCTGTGACTAGAAGTTTTAAATAGACAGTGCCTACTCATAAACGCAAGTTACATCATTTCCGAAGATAATCTGACATCGGACAGAGCTGTCGTCTCTCTGTCCTTTAGCCTGCAAATGTCTAAGTTTAGTTTGCTTGAGTATTAGCAATGGCCTGATCCAGGCAATGACATCTAGACATGTATTTCAGTAAAACAACTGCAGCCGCCGAATGATCTAGAGGAACTTTGCGACTAAACTGCATCACAAAAACAGGCCTTTTCAGATGTAGGTACGACCCTGCATACATACAATTTGGCTTCATGTGGCGACTGCCACCAAAACCATTAGCGATTTGCCATTTGTCGGGTCTGTTCCAGGAATACAGCCGTCAAAAAACGCGCAAACGATTGATGACAAAGCATGCACATGTCAAGTATAAACCCGAGGATTAGTTAAAAAGAGAGAAAAATGAAATGACCAATCAGATTAAAGCTGTGCAAACTAACCTCAGTGAAAAAGAGAAATTAGTTAAAATGTCTCACCTTCTGGTGCATCACAGATCAAAATCTATAGCTCCATTTGTGTTATTGGTAGGATATTGGGAAACCAGCATATGAAGCCCCGCTTTATTTACTTCTTTTTATTTATTTATTTATTTTTTCTATTGGACTTAAGTCGTCCCAGGCGGCAGAGGGCCATGCATTACTGGGCCCTGAGTCGACAAAGTTTGAGAAACGTGCATCATTCGGGGTCTAATCTTGATTCTGAAACCTCTTCCTCCATCCTAAACTGTGGGAGAGATTCCCATTTGATCAGACATGTATAGTTTTTTTGGTGTGTAGTGTAATATCAGAGTAACAGCAGTGTAATAGAGAGGTGGCAGAAGCAACATTGTAAAGTAATAATCATGTAATAAGAATTTGATAGTCGTATAACAACAATTTAACAGCAGTATAAGTACTTTAACAATGGTTTAACAGCGTTGAAATGACAACATAGCAGTGTAGCATAGTTGTAACAATGCTTGTTACAGGAACAGTTTGAGCCCCAAAGGACTATAAGGATTGTGTTGATACTCTACATCCGTCTTTCGGATGAGATGTTAAACCGAGGTCCTGACTCTCTGTGGTCATTAAAGATCCTATGACACTCTTCGATAAGAGTAGGGGGTTCCCTGGTGTCATGGCTAAAGTCCCAACCTGGCTCTTTCGACCTGTCACCTAATCATCCCCCGATCTAATTGGCTGTGCACATTGCCCTCTCCCTCCCCACCTCAACCCCCAGGGCTCCCTTGAAAAAGAGATTTCAATCTCAACGGGACTTCCCTGGTTAAATAAGGGTTAAATAAGATAAATAGATAAAAACTCCTGCCCTCAGGAGTGGTTAGTGTGTTAATTTGTTTGGTCTGCGCACATTTTTACTGAGTAATGTGGAGTTAAAATTAATGTTCTGAATCATAAAACTTGCCATTAATGTCTTTGTTTGTTATTTAGCGGAGTTATTTGCCAAAGCGCTAATCTGCTGGGACAGCTTGCTTCTCTGTGAACACAGGACTGCTAACAGCTCCCCATGTTGCGTGGTGAACAAGTGCCAACTTAATCTCCTAACGCCATGATAAAAAACAGCATTAATAAGGCCAGGGGGTGTGTTGAAGGGGGGGTAAGTGTGTACTAATGGCTGAGTTTTAGCTGTTATATCAAAAGCTAATTACAAAAGCTCAGCAGAGTTATACTAATCCATTGTGAGCAAACATCTGTGCTTAGTTGTTGGTTGTAATATTGACCTTGTCATCCCTGTTGCCTGTTCTTGTGGGCGGAATCTCTTGTTCGTCAATGGAATGCTCACAGCCTCAAGGACTCACGAGCAGGTATCAGCTGCCTGCAGAAACAAGTCCCTGCTCATTTAGCTGAGGATATCTGTGGGGAACTTCAATGTAGACCTGCCTAAGCCTGCGTCTGGAGAGCCACTCTCTGGTAGGTTTCCTCTCCAGCCATAAAAAAACCACCAGTCATCCAGCAGCTGGAGATCTCTCGACTCATCCTCTCTCGCAGACGCTTACATTTGAAAATGCTGAAATGAAAACCGACATAATATTAGATCTTCAGGAACAGGAGAGTGTGGCCTGAGAGTCGAATTAACTGAAACGTGTAATTTTTACTGTCATCATACATCTAACCATTACAAACCATCCCATGAAGGGCAATGAACAGGAAGTGTCTTAGTAAGGTTCTCAGCCACTAGAGAAGGTTTGATGTGCCAGGGTGAAGATTGTCTGGAACTCTACAGGAGGGCTGGAACACCACTGCGTCCATAGAGATTTTCTCGTGAGCTCTCTACAGGCCACAAATTTTAACCGATTTGTTTCATATTTGGCATGGGCCTTGCATGTGCTACGGTCAGGATGCCTATCAGTTTTGGGAGTGATTGCTTTAGGGGGTCCGGGGATACATGTGTTTTGCGAACGACTAAAGGTTGTCACCCCATGCTGCATATGTGAGATGCCTGCGTCCTGGTCCTCAGAACTGGTGGTACTGGGATGCATATAGTGCAGCATAATACCCCTGGTTCTATTTAGTATGGCTTAGTTGGGTGAACTTAATCGGTGTGTGTATCTTGCTCTATTATTGTCTGTTTAAAAGCACTGCATCATTTAGCTTTCCGTTTGCAAAGTGCTTTAAAATTGTTACAGCTTCCTGCAGGTTTGTCTGGGGAAAATTGCTTGGTTCAGAATGTACTTGCCTTCGCCAAAATGTCGGCTTTGTATATTAAATCGACTGTGTTGAGCTTTATGCCTTTGTCCTGCCTTGCTTTGGTATACTTGTCAACATGTGCTGCGCATTGACTGAAATGAAAGCAGTCACATTGTTTAAGTCCTCCACACAGTTATTACTGTTCAAATTTATGGATTTTCCTTGGAAAAGAAATTACTTGCGCAGAAATAATTGTGTGTGTCAGCCGTAGCCCTTGTTGAACACACCAGTTACTTCTGAGCAGTATTTCCATCATGGTCATCCATTTCCTGCAGCACAGACCTCAGAAGGAAATGGTTTGTTTTTATGTACACATCATATTAAAGGTTCCCTATCATGTCACCAGGTGCACAGGTTAATAGTGACATCACAAGGTGAAGTGACTGCCCATGGGCAAGGAAGGCTGACCTACTTCGGCCAACCAGTTAATCTATACCTTCATTATTCTGGGCAATCCCTCTCCCTAATGATGTCACAATGGGTAGACTTTGAAATGGCTTGTAACGGCTAATTGACTATGCATGTTGTGACATATTAGGGGACCTTTAACTTTTCCTGCTTTTTTCCCTTCACTGAGCAGAAAATAAGTGTCCTAGTCCTCCTGGTCACTGAAAAACTTTACCATTTCATCCTAACCTCCTTCATGTTGAGAATGGAATTTGCAGTCATGAATGTTAGCATTATCCACTAAATTATGGTATATAATATAATAATATATAATATATATAATCTTTACTTGGACCTCAGAAAAATACCAATCATATAAAATAGTATTTGGTTGTTTATTAAACTCGCAAAATTACAAGTGAAGTTTCTACAAACAATGACCAGCGAGACAGCAGTGAGACCAAAATTAGAGTTAAGAAGTTCTTTGTGCAAATGCTTGCTTTATTAAATTAGCAGGCTGGCCTCAGGAGAGACAGGCTGACTGAGCATTCTTAAGCCGCTTTCACACCGGACGTGAAACAAATTTTTCGCACGACAGATTACATTCAAAGTCAACGCAAAGACGCGAATGTTTCGCGTGTATTCGCGTCTTTGCATTGACTTTGAATGTAATCTGTCGTGCGAAAAATTCGTTTCGCGTCCGGTGTGAAAGCAACTTTAGGCTGCTCGTCCTACTTGCGGGAGAGTGTGGTGTTCCTCACCTGCCTGCTGATGTGCCTGTCAGGCGACGCTTCAGAAGGGACGAGTGAGGAGTCGCTCATCAGAGCCGCACACAGGGAGGGCCAGAGATTATGGACACTTCATCGGCATGTTAGCAGACTGGAATGATGTTTGTCGCCAGGCAACTTAATTACTCAATTACTTTCTCATTTACATACTTACTTCCTCTACTCACTCACTCACTCACTCACTCACTCACTCACTCACCACTCACTCACTCCACTCACTCACTCACTCACTCACTCACTCACTCATTTATGTACTTATTTCCAATTTCCTATTATCATTTTCAGACCATTCAACATTCTTTCCCCCCTTTTTAAAATACTGTATTTTGTTTCTTTTTTATTTTAATTTTTTTATTTTATTTTATTCATTTATTTATTTATTTATTTTTCCACATGATCTCAGAGCATTTCTCTGGCTGGCCTTGGGCCCTGAGCAGTGGCCAGCCTTGTTACGTTGACATGTTTCTGTGCCTTTAATCTCTGCCACTGTCAGCTGGAGGTATAAACCCTGGCATTGTTGGACAAATATCAATAATTCCAGCGCTTGATTTTGCGGGGAGAGGTCACCTCTCGTGGTCTCGTTTAGCCGATGAGATCTGATGTGATCTGCCACAGCGGAGGTTTGACTGAAGGTCAATGGGGAGAGTCTTAGCCAGAATGCTAATGTCAGGGGAGAAGACGCCCGACCTTTATCTTTGAGTAAGGATCAAAGGCTCGGTCAGAAATGGCTCTGGCAGGTAATCAACTCCTCTCACGCCGTGTCGGTCGTTTCTTCTTTTATTTTTCTCTCCTGTTCTGTTGGCTCTGCCTTTTTGGATTTTCATTGCGGAAAGATTTCTGCTCTAACGGCCTTTCGCCTAAATGCAGGATGTGATGGATTGCCATTTGTGCGGGAAGCGAAAGAACTCTTATTGTGGTTTTCACAAACAAATCGGTAAAGAATCCACAAAAATAAAATCAGCTTTTTTTCACAGGGGTAAGGTCAAACAAGGGCATTTCTAAGGAGCCTGTGGGAAGACTTTATGATTATAGTTTTAGCAACCTCCATGGCTAACATGTATCCCCGGCTAACAACAAACAGGCTGTTTTACTAGGAGCTGAGGTAATGAAGTGGATAGCACAGGGATCGATACTTACAGTTTGAATTTGACCTTCAAGCATGTACGCAAATGTTTTTGCTAGCAGACATTTTGGCATTTAGTTAATGACATTTCTCAAAGTTTTGGATTGAGACCTCTCAGCTTCGTCTTTGGACAACACAGAGTTCATCCCGACTCGTCATATAGTGACACCACCTGACCAAGCCTCAATATACACCAAAAAAGGAGGCTTTTGGCATCCTTATTTGACATTTAGGATTTAGGTTTTTTGGGTTAGGGTTAGGGGTTAGAGGGTAGGATTACTTTTAACACTGGTGTCAAATAAGGACGGAAAAAGCTTCCTTTTTTGTCGTATATTGTCAGGTAGCATCATTATATGACAAGTTAGAATGAGACTGTGCTCCTTTGGAATGCAGACAGGAAACCCTACCACAATGCTGAGCTGTATGATTCATTCTGTTTCCATTAGAAACGACCATTTCACTCCGCAAATATGCAGAGAGTCAATGGGTCATCACATTACATAATAGCTCAAGCAGGAACAATTGAGTAGCTCTCTAAATTGCTCCAGCATTAGCGTACAGTTTCAGATATATTGTTTATTTGGAACATCTGATTTGGCTCCAAGCATTTATTTGTTTTATTCTAAATTGTGCATGTGTTAAATGAGAAAGTTTTGCTGACATCCAGGAGCTGTACAGAGACTCCCAGAGTCACACACCATTCACTCATGCGCTCAGACCTTTGGGCACTTTAAAAGTCACGAGTTAGCCTGGCATGCATTTTTTGGACTTAGGAAACCGGAGTATTTGGAGGAAACCCATGCAAACTCAGGTAGCATATGCAAACTCCACACAGAAAAGCCCCAGTCATCAAACCCACAAACCACTTGATGTTCAGCACCAGCACTACCCACTGTGCCACCTTACGACCCAGCACCCTTGTCTGGAAATCATTTGAACTAATGCCACAAATCTACAACCACAAATAGTACATCCCAGTTTAGATTGAACTGCTGCAGAAGCCAAGAATTTTTTTTCATCTTTTTTTCCGAGGGGTCTACACTGGCCAGATCAAAACAGCAGTTTTGAAATGCCAGTTTCCACACTCTGTTAGTGGAAGGTTTGGCTGTTCCGTCTCCTTTCAAATCTGGACTCAGATCTGACCTGAGGAGTCTCAGGAATGACAGGGGCCTTCAGCAGACATTTGATAACCTTGTAGTTAACTCAGAGCAAGATTTCTGCTGGAAAATGTTCTGAAAGTGGTCTTTACAGATAGAAGAGTGATTTGGAGACCATTTGAAGTGTGTCTGTCATTATGAGAAAAACATCAGTGCTATAGGATAGTCAAGGGTTTTGCGTTAGGATTGAGCGCATGTCTTCCCCAGACAGTCACAGAAGTCATTTTTGCAATCCCATTGTAAATAAAAACATGAGGAGTTTGGTTGTATCTCATTGTCTGGGTACTAGTGACAATGGTGTCCCAAAGCTGTGCAATGCATGTGACATAATCTGTGACGGTTTAGGGTTGACTTGAAAATGTCCTACTGGAAAGGACGAATGTGTAGAGACAGATATGAGACAGTGCAATGTTAGGGGAGAAGAAGTTGAAATTTCTTTCTTTTCATATTCTTGCTGGTAATCATATTTTATGTGGATTAATCTGATTCACAATTTCCTGGTTTAGAGAACTTAAAAAAGGTTCGGAGTATGTTACCAGACAGACTTGGGAAGAACCATTCTTGTGACATCACAAATGCCATCCCCAAGCTCCCCTCCCCTCAGAATCTCAGAGCACTTAGTTTGCGTGACGTCCATCAGAATCTTAACACTGTTCACTGATGTCACTGTCAGAATCTCAGAGGTGTTTTAGTTCCAGTCGATTGAGTGACACCATCATTAGGCTCGCATTGTCGTTAGTGCGAGAGAGGTCAATGGCAGCAGTTGCGCAGAGTGACCTCATGCAAATTATGGAATTTTTCGGGCGGATGAGAAAAGTATCAATGTAATGTGTGAATCTTTATTGCGTTTTAGGCCCTGTCCACCATTACATGGGTATTTAAAAAATGGCATTTTCAATATGCGTTTTGGCCTTTTGTCCTCGTGCAAGCTGCGTCTTCAGTCAGGGCAATCCGACCTTTTGGAAAGCGCAAGCGCTATCCTTGATGAAGATTTCCACTGTTTGTAAGTGGTTAGGGAAAACTGAATTTTTGGCCATTGACATCATGACATTAGAGCGTGTGCCTATTTTGTAGGTTTGTGATTGGCTACATTGTTTTTCATGAAATCATATCATCGCTGCCTGTTGGTTTGGAATGCTCTTGACGGCTTTTTAATTGCTTTTTTGCATCTTCGTGTGGGCGGAGATTTTTTTTTTTTTTTTGAAAACAAACAATACTCGCCGCCATGTGGACTAAGCCTTATTGGGTATATTCATTCAGTCTATAAAGTGAATAATTACAAATGACAGCTTGCATAGAATTTTCCCGTTTTAATTCAGTTACAGAGTCAGGCCAATTCCTTTGTCTGTATTGTATCTCTGTGCCGGAGCTTTCACTGTCTGCCTTCCTCGTCCGTTCCCGGCGTTCAGAAATGCGCACGTTGAGTTATGTATTTAAGTGGAGCTGAGGCAGAAAAGCCGCGGTTATTTTTGTCTGCATATCCCGTCTCTCAGTTTTCCCGGAGCCTGCCGCCTGGAGAGAGAAGCTGCTTTCACATCGGACGCGTGCATTCAAAGTCAATGCAAAGAAACGCGTGTATTCGCGTCTTTGCATTGACTTTGAATGAAATCTGTCGTACGAAAAATTCGTTTCGCGTCCAGTGTGAAAGCGGCTAGCAGTGCACGGAACGCGCGCCACTATCTCGCGCCTCGCTTCCCCGCCCCCTTACGCTCCGCTAAGAGGGTGAGCAGACCGCCAAAATTAATTGAAGGCTGTCAGTCACGGTACAAATTATGTAGCTTACGGAGCAAAGCACTGCGCGAGTGAGACGCTCCTGCGGCAAGGCCTGGCACCATGGGAGGCGCAGGGAGGGGGCGTCCTCTGCGGCTGTGTAACAGTGCCCTACAACGTTCAGGAAATATGGAAGCATTAGTGGGGGGAAAGTGTCGCACCACTCGCATGTATGTGTGCACGACATGTACAAGCTGCCATTGCGTGCCCTGGAAAGGCGTGAAATCACCTTCCAATGGCAGAACTGTGCCGCAGTTCTTGCCAGATAACGTGTCACATTTAAACGCTGTCCGTTATTGCACATATAAAAGAGCTTTAAATCCAGGATTGAGCCGCACTTACATGCCAAACATAAATGACCCATTTACTTTCCTTTAGCTGCCTTGATGTATTTATTAACATGTAGCACATCTGTTTGAAAAGCCCACGCTTCAAAAAAAAAAAAAAAAAACGCTTCTTTTTAAATGACTTGTTTCATATATGATGTGCCCCACCTATAAAATTGTTATTGTTATTCTGTTGAATTGTGAAATCTGAACAGACAATAAAATCCAGAAAAATCAGAATCTATTTTGAGGAGAGCCTGTTTATTGCTCCCATCAGACACACGTTGCCGTGAATAAACTCATCGTGGTGTTTTACTGCCATCTGCTGGTCAGTTTGAGAAACTCGCCACATTCCAAACAAGAAAATCCTCAAAACGTTCTTCATTTGGGTCTGAAAATGACTGTGCTTATCCACTTTCTTAATTACGGCATCAACTGTTGAAAATAAAAATAAAAAAATTAATTAATTAATGAATAAAAATAGAATCATTTTGCAATTCAAAAACTTTAGGCTGTGAGAAATTTTTGGTTTCCTGTTTGTTTGATTGCTGCTTTGCCCTTTTCTGAATGTCAACCTGTTGACTCGTTGGGTGGTATTCAATGTTTGACACTTCAAGGTGTGCACTTTGCCTGAATCATCCCTCGATGCCAGTGTGTCTTGGCCAGACAACTCAATGAACGCAGAAAGCATTGTAAATTTTTTGCAATTTTTTTTTTTTTTTGCTTTTGGGCTTAAGAGTGAGGCAGCGGCAGTCCTCCACTGTAGCCTCTACCACTGTGGCAGCTCTTCCTCTCAGCTATCACTCATATGTGCTTTGCTTCATCACCAAATTCCCAAGAATATCTCACACTAAAGCTCAGTCACTGCTAATAAGAGAAAGGCAGCATATCAACATGAATAAAACACATTTTCAGCGCCATCCAGAGTATGCTGAACTCTGGGTATATGTTTTCATGTGTGCATGTGCGCGTCTGTATAGCTGCTTGCGTATATGATGACACCTGGCTGTATGGCTGGCCCTTTATGGGATGAGCAGAGCTTCAGTGAATCCACATGCCGCGCTCAGTCATAGTTTCTCTAAATCAGATGGTGTAGTCTCATAAGAGCCCCAAAGGATTCCAGCACTACAGACAGTTGGACTTCCTTTTATCTTTGGTCTTGCAAACAAAACACATATGAAATATTCATAGCATAATTACGATTACATCGGCACTCGCTACAGTGCTTGTACAGGGAGTCGTCCAAAGAAATAAACACCGTCTCTGGAAGCGAGAGAGAGAGAGAGAGAGAGTGAGATGGGGAGAGAGTGTGAGTTTAGTGGGTGATTTGCGCTGCCCCTCCACGAGGCGCATGCAGTCTCCATGTGGAGCTCATTCTACATGTAGACCACAATCCCCGCCTCTCCTTAGCCCTCAGCCTGCAATTAGCCCTACCTGAGGCCTCACGGCACTGATTACCTTCAGGAAGGCCACGCCTGATTGGCGCAGAGGCAGTTGTCTTGATTGTGCAGATCTGGCTGCGGAAGAGAGCTTCAGAAGTGGGTCTGCAATCACAAACGGACCGTGGGTGAGACACGACCAGCTCCACGGAGATGACAGTGGTGGGGGGCGGGGTTCGAGGGGGTTTGGGGGGGGGTGGAGTGAATGATTCAAGGAGGAGCGGGGAGGACATGCTAGCGATCTCTTTTATTGCCCTGTTTGCTTGCGCATTCCAACTCTGAAGGCAATCAGCATATGCGGCGCATGAGGCCTTGTAATGGAGTGGTCGTCGGGGAGTCTCGGCGAAGACGCCGCGGCGAGCCTGGAATACCGCTGGTGATAGATTGGGGGAGGGAGAGAGCACTTGACATTGCGTAAGCCGCAATGTGACACGATCTGCCCAGACAGTTAGCATGATAGAGCGTCCATTAGGGCAGAAGAGACTTACCGCTAACTGTTCTAATTGTGGGGAATGGGGGCAGGATAGTGTGTGTGTGTGTGTGTGTATACTACACACAGCTTCTTCCTTGTCTTCCTTTATACGTAGAACTAGTTCTGTGTTTGCCTGGATGTTGTGTCGTTTCTGCTGTAAATTAACTTGGGGAAAAAAAAAATTGGACATGTAGAACATGATGCGTCCATGATGCGTCTCAGCAAACCGCAGTCTCCCTCCCTCTTCCTGTCTTTCTCTCTCACTCTTCCTCATTCTCTCTCTCTTCTTTCCTCCTCTGTACCTCACCCTCTTCCTCTGTTTCTCTCCCTCTTTCTCTCTCTCTCTTCCTCATCCCTCCTCTTACCCTCTTTCACTTTCCCCTCTTCCTCTCCCTCTCTCTCACTTCGGCCCATCCCATTTCTCTTTGTCTATCTCTCCCTCGCACTCGCCCCCTCTCTCTCTCTCTCTCTCTCCATATTTGATGGTACCTCCACACAGGACAAGGGCCAGAACATCCCAACACGTGTTCGATACCTCCGGAGAGATGACACCCCAGTGCCTGTCGATGCCTCTTTTCTCCCATGTATAATTTAGACAGGCAGCGTTTGGCGTTTGATGTGGGGGAAGTGCCGCTGATGGAAGCGGAGAGAGCAGGAGAGAGAGAGAGCGAGGGAAGCGGCTTCGCTCCGAGCTAATGCTCATTCCATTGTTCTCCCACACAAACAGCCCTTACCAGGCACAGCGTGATGCCGGCACAGCATTCCTCACTGTCGGCAAACACTCTCTGTAAGTGCGGAGAATAACATCCGAGACCTGGCAGTGCATCATTCACCCGGGCCCGCGCGCCGAAGTGCGGTGCTGCTGCCTCCACTGGAGCTCCTGCCTCCATGAGTCCATGCGGGAGATGCAATGATTTAAAGGGATCTGTTTTACATCATGTAGCATGTTTTAATGTAGCGCTGAGTCACTGTAGCTGCGTGGGTCTGCTTTGTAATTAGCACATCTCCCACCCACAGTGACAGCCTTTTATGCTGATCCTGACTGATATGTTTTTGCTAATGATCCTATGACGCATTATCGTTTTTGTATTAGTCCTGTCAAAAATTGTACTGATTTAATTGCTGCATTTTTTTTTCTGTATTTTTGTAAGTAAGTGTTACATCTTGTTGACCAGGACTGCTGGTTTCATAATGCATGATAAATAGTGAAATAATTACCGGTGGCAGCTTTGCTAGGTAGGCAAATCAGATCTTCTGTAATGAACAACAATAATGAACTGCTAATATACTGTATGAGGGAAATTTTACAGAGGGCATAGTTGAACTCACTTTACCCAATTAAGTAGAGAGTACGCAAGTTTTCTCGAGGATATGAAATTATGGGTAATCACAATTGGTCAAGATCTGACCAAGTTACCCAACCATGTTTCCACAGATCTGGGGCCTTATTTATAAAACTCTTCATGGATTTCTTATCTTAATATTGCAGCTGTTTAGTCCCAATCCTCCAAGTTGTTGTAGCGGGTGGACATGCTCTTACCTTTATAATTAAACATAGCCAAGAGTTCTACTGTTGATCACTTTATGATGAGACTTGACAGAGCATTTCAGTGATCTCCGGTCAGCATTAGTCATGATTTTTCTCCAACTTATTTTTTCCACTTTGTTGACAGTTCACCACTATCCTTCCAGGTTTTTATTAATTGTTGGACAGTTCATGGCCCAATTCTGCTGATTTCAGCTGTATCCTAAGCTTTTTTCTTTGCTTGGTGCTGGTCAATAATTTGCCCTCCTTGAAACACAGTAACATCTTTTTAACGACCACGAGATATGTACGTCTTCTGAGGTGGTTTAAAGAAATGATAAGTTACACACTGAATCAGTCAGGATTAATAGGATTATTGCCAACTGAAACATATTAACATTAAACATATCACTGCAATATTTGCTTAATTGTTGAGTATTTGCTTATTTAAATTCAAGTGGCAATTTGGATGGGCGGCATATATACACACAAGCGCGCAAAGAAAGTGGCGTACGCATCGTTTCTGAGCCTGTGCACCATTTATAAATACGGCCTCCTCTGTCCTGTAGGTTTTCATCTCAGCCTCATTTGGCATGCCTGCGTCTATTAGTCAGGGTCGCTGTGACATCTTCAGCTGTTCAATTTTAAGCCGCGAAAATATACAGTACGGTAGACCTCCAGGAACTGGGTTTGGCAGCCTTGACCCATGTTCACAGAGCAGATGTTCACAGCTGCGGAGGTGAGAGAAAATGTCTCGATAAATGCACAACCGATTATATTATTTTCTCTTCCGCCTAAATCAAAATTTTTTGCATCACACACTTAAGTGGAACAAAGACTGCATTGTTTTTATATCAACCTGAGAAAGAAATACTGTTCTCAAGCAGATTGTGTTGATCTTCCTCCACATGAGCATCAGTTTCATCTTTTCTGTGTCACTGCTGGTCCACCTGGGTTACTAGTCCTTGTTACCTGTGGCCTTGTGTCACTTTTTAATCAGCTTTTTCATTAAACATTGTTATTGGTATTATTTATTTATTTATTTTCATTCACCACATCAAAGTGGTGTTCACAGATGGTCTTTGATGGTACTGGTGTCTTAGATGTACATCTCAAATTATTATTCCTGTTTGCTTTTTTCTATTGGCGTGTTCCTGTTAGCATATTTTTCAGTCATTTTTCAGTTGGTCCTGTGTGTGTGTGTGTGTGTGTGTGTGTCTGTATGTGTGGCGCTTGGACTTGATGACAGACACTGCCTGTGGTTGTATTGGGTAAAGGTTCCTTCTCAGCGTGTGTCAATCACAGCCGACATTTGAGAGTGCGATAGTTAAACAGTGGGTCAGGTGTCAGGGTCCTTTGGGAAAATCCAGCGCTGTCATGCTGCAATTTTCAGCTAAAGAGAGCGGCCATCTTTTTAAAATTTTTCATTTGTCTGTCAACTGCAACAATGCAGCCATAATCAAGAAAGCAGGTTTATCTTTTTTCTTTTTTTTTCCCATCTCTTGATGCTATTACGTGGTCTCCTAGCTTGTTCCCCCAGCCATGTTGAACTCTGACAGGAGAGAGCCACTTTCCAACCTGGGTGAAAAAAGAACAATTAGCAGCTGATCCTTGAGTCCTGTCAGTGAATCGTGTCAAAAAACTCAAACACATTAAAAAAAGACAGAACTGACAGGTTGCTCTAAGGAGTTGCTTTAAAATTACACTGTGCTTCCCCTGCTGTTATTGTGCCGTCTGGGTAAAAATGTAAAAAACAAGCCAGCAATTTATTGTGAATCGTGCTATTGATAGTGATACAAACCTTCAATGGCCAATTTCTGCTCCCTCAACAGATACAGTTTGGCTGAGGGCAAGGATGGAGGGCATTGTGGGATTGAAATCATGGTGGATAATGAGATCGCTAACAGCCAACACAAAAAGCTCTGTCGCCCAGTGTCACAGGTAAGTCTGACCGTATCTACAGTTAGCTGTCCAGTTCAGGGCGGTCGTATGTCTGGGAATTGGAGCGCACAGAAATGTGTCTTTAAGGGTCTTGCTAATACAGGCTCCTACATGAACTACTATACAAGTTGAATCCTGGAAAGAGAGTGTGTTGATTGAGAGAGCTCATATGATCATTCTTTGCAATCACAGTGGTCATTACTTCAATCTAATGTATTCAGATAAAGGTATACTTAAACAAGTTATTGGCTGAAGTTTTTATTATTATTATAATTATTATTATTATGATTATTATTATTTAAAATGCACACAGCGAAAGATGTTGAAGCTGGTTTCTTCATTGGCTACTGGGAAAAAGACGTTGCCTAGGGAAGCCAATAAAAACCTTGCTTTCCTTTCCTCCCTACGTCCGTAATGCCTTCCTAGGGATCCTTGCCGACCCCGACAATGCACACTGCTGGATCAGTTCAGCAGAAGTGGCCACACCAATGACCTTCAGGTTGTCTTTCAACCACAGTGGTATTGTTGCCAGTGCTCCTACCACCACTAGCACCACCTTTATCTTTACACCCCACATTCTCCGAATTTTTCTCACAAAACCTTTATACTTTTCAATTTTCTCATCTTCAGTTGCTCTCACCCTTCCATTGCCACATCTATGACTTGCCAGCTTCTCTCTCTGATCAATAATCTCTAAATCCAGTCCCCTAGACTCAATTTCATGGTCTTTTTGCACACTGAAGCCCCACAAAAGTTTGTCATCATCATTTTCAAGCACACTTTCTGGAATTATAACAATAATTATTATTATTATTATTAGTAGTAGTAGTAGTAGTAGTAGTAGCAGTAGCAGTTGTAATATTAATTTAATGCGCTCCTGGTGTTGTGTAGACTGCTACTAGTTGCTACTCTGGCATTAGTCATAACCATTCCACATCTTGCAACGGACTACAACTCGAAAAAATATCATAAGAAGGTGAAACCTGCATGAAAAATGGCAACATGTATTATCCGTAGCCAATTAAAATACTGTGCTCCATTCATCAATGTTGTCTATAAACCACCTTTTTTTTCTTAGTTAATTATTCTCAATACCTGTCAAAAAAAAGATAGCAGTTGCTAATTGAAATTAGTGTGTTCCATCAGATAATTAGCCATTTCCTCAAAGGGAATTCGAGCCTTGAATGTATCATTTTTTTTATTTTCTTCTTGGGAAAAAAAAGTATTATAATTGGCCCATCAGAGCGCTCCTAATTACGGAGAGCTCAGTGTGGGCCATGCCACGTGTGGAACTGGATGCTTTTAGAAAGGAAGAATCAGAATATCTAATGCAGGACCTCTCACTTGAATGAAAGCGCAGTCTTTCTCAATAAATGCCATTCATCCACCTCACTGAGCACTAGAATGGAAATTGATCAAGAGAGTTTTCAGACCTAGTTTTACTTGATCAAGTTAAGCAAGTTATGTTAAGCGTTTAATCGAAAATGATCCGTCAAGGGAAGCCACAGCATCATATTTCTCCTGCTGTGTCTTTAAGGATTTTTAATGTCTTGAACTCCAGAAATGAATTTTTTCCTTTTTATGGGACAGGAGTCTGTCATTAAAAAAGAAAAAAAAATGTAGAAGCTTATATCACAGGAGATGGTTCATGAAAATACAACATGAAAGTACTGTGCAGTTTTTAAATTAATGTAAACATATACTGTGTGTGTGTGTATATATGAGAACAGGTGGAATATTACAGGGTTTGTGTTGGGTGGAAATTTTTTGTCAGCTAGTCGCACTAGTTTTGCTCCATGCAGTGGAAGAAAAGCATACATCTGTCCACGGTGACAGTCCATCAATTAACTCAAAATGATTTATGAATTTTTGAGATGCTGGTGTCCTGACCACTTGGAGGCTTAGGTTATGGTGTCAAACAGACATAATAGGAGCATTGGTCAGTCACACAAGCCCATACCTTGAACGTACCCAAGGTCACTTCAAGGGACAGTGGGCTGACACACAGTGTGACTGACCTTTCACAGGCACGCATTCACTTAAAATTACAGATCTACTTCTGAGTAAAATAACATCTCTGTGCCAGTTTGGAGAAATGTAATTGTTTTTTTTTTTTTAGAAAATATATGCTCATTTTTAATGTTTTGCCAACAATATGTTTCAAAAAAGTGGAGACAGGGACATGCTCACCTCTGTGTTGCATCACGTTTTCCTATAGCATTTGGGAACTGAGGAGACCCACTGCTGTAGTTTTGAAAGCAAAATGATTACCCATTTTTGCTTGATGTATAATTTCAGCTGCTCAGCACTTCATGGCCTCCTTTATCATATTTTTTTTCATAATGTGTCATACATATTCAGTGGGTGACAGGTCTGAACCGCAGGCTGGCCAGTTTAGCACCCAGACTCTTTTAATTTGTAGCCTTCTTGTCGTTATACATGCAGAATGTGGTGTTTGGCATTGTCTTGCTGAAAGGAGCAAGGCCTTCCCTGAAAAAGGCACCTGGATAGCAATACATTTTTTGCCAAAACCGGTACATTTTGTTCAGCATTAGTGTAGTCTCCACAGATGTAAAAGTTACCCATGCTATGTGCACAAGTGCACCCCCAAACTATCATGAATGCTGGCTTTTGAACTGTGCGCTGATAACGACCCGGATGATCCCTCTCCCCTTTAACCTGGAAGACGTGACGTCCATGTATTCTAGAAAGAATTTCACATTTTCATTGGTCAGAACATCTTAAATGAGCTCCGGCCCGGAGAAGGTGGCTGCAGTCCTGGAACCTGTATATGTATGTTTAAATCGGCAGAATTTTAGCTTTAATTTGTGAATACAACGACAAGCTGTGTTCAATGACCGTAGTTTACAAACCTGTTCCTGAGCCCATGCGGTAATTCCCACTACCGAATCTTGTCTTTTTTTAATGCAATGCCGCCTGAAGGCCTGAGGATCATAGCCACTCAATATTGGTTTTTGGCCTTGTGCCTTGCATAAAGGACTCTCTGGATCTTTTAATGACATTATGTTCCACAGACGGTGAAATACCCACATTTTTTTTTGCAGTTTTACACTGAGAAAGGTTATTTTTAAATTGTTGAACTATTTACCTATGCAGTCTTTCACAGAGTGGTGTAGCCCTCACCATCTTTACTTCTGAGCGATTCTTTTATACCCAATCATGTTACTGTCATGTTGCCAATTAAACCAGTTGCTGAAAGATGTTCCACCAGGTATATTTTTAGCATCATACAACTTTCCTAGTCTTTTTAAAAATGTTTTGCTGGCATCAGATTAAAAATGAGGAGATATTTTTCGAAAAACAATACAAAATTGCTTAGTTTCAACCTTGACATGTTGTCTTTGTACTATCTTTAATTAAATATAGGGTTTAAATAATTTACAAATCATTGCATTTGGTTCCTGTTTAGCTTACATTTTACTCAAGGTCTCAAAGTTTTTGGAAAGGGGGTTATAATGAATATGAGGTCAAAATAAGGACCTTAAGCTTTAATTTTAGGGTATGCACATCAAAACCGGGTATATGGTATAGGAATGACAGCGCACTTTTTCAGAGTTTCCCTCTTTACACCCTTCTAAGGGATGTAAAGTAATTGGACAGCATGGAAACATTGGTTTTCCATGGCCAGGTGTGTTTTGATCTAGATCTAAGTAATGCATTTGCATTTGGAATCTGTTGCCGTTAACTCCTCGATATGAAATCTGAAACACTGTCATTGTGGGTGAACCAAGCCATTATCAGGCTGAAAAATCAAAACAAACCCACCAGGAAAAAAGCAAAACCATTAGGTGTGGCCAGCTGAACTGTTTGGTATTCTACAAAAAGGAAAGACAGCCTTAGTGAGCTTAGGAATACAAAAAGCCAAGGAAGACCATGGATAACCACTGTGGTGGATAACTGAAGAATTCTTCCCTGGGTCAGATAAAAACCTGTCACAACAGTTAGCCAGGTCAGGAACACTCTTGAGGAGGCAGGTGTATCTGTACCAAAGTCAGAAATCAAAAGACTATATGAGAGTAAACACAAGGGGTTAGTCTCAAGATCTAAACCATCAGTACGACTCAAAAACAGAAAATTTGCCAAAAACATCTATAAAAGCCTGTATAAAAGCCTGTTTAGCTCTGGAACAACATCTTATGGACTGATGAGACAAAGATCCTCTTGAACCAGGATTATGGGAAGAGAAGAGTATGGAGAAAGGGTGCTACTCATGATTCAAAGAAAAGCATACATGGCTGCTAGTTGAGTTGGTTCCCTTAATGGAAATGAGACTTGTCAAAAGCTGAAGGATGAATTCTGAATTGAATTGGGCTGTATTATATGCATGTATTCAGCCAAGTACCTCTGAACTCATATGGACAATGCCTTACAGTGCAGATAGACAATGATTAGGAAGCATACTGACAAAACAACCCAATATATTTTTTTTGCCACCAAGTAATAAAAATAACATTTTAATTGATGACTACGTTGGTTCGTCCAAGTACTATTGAGCCCCTAAAAGTGAGAGGGATGTGCCTAAAATTGACACAATTTCAATATGGGTCATTCAATATTTCTGACATGATCCCTAAATTGAAGCTTAAAGACTGCACTTCAAACAGATCTCGATTCTTCCTTTTTAAATCCATTGTGGTGGCATACAAGAGTAAAAGAATTAAAATTGTGTCCGTGTCCAAATATTTATGGACCTAAGTGCAGTTTTGGGTCTTAAGAAGCACATTTTGAGGAGCCCACCAAATCAGTGTTGAATGCAACATGCTCTCCTTTTCAAACAGTAAGCCTTGCCAGCACAAATCTGTTCTGTCTCATGAACATCTCTTCAACGCAGTAACTGAGTAGAAATTTGCCCTGTTATCCTACGGAACAACTTTCAGTTATTGAGCAAATATATTGTTTATTTGCTAATCAAGTGAAGTGAATGGGAACAGGTTGACAGTAATCATGCGTTAAAAGGCGAGGATCGTACCTACCCTAACCCATTTTCAACGGCACGTCTCTGCTGGTGTGTTAAATTATTTTCAAAAACCAAAAATGAGAAAAAGATAGTCGGTAGCGCTGGTGCCTGACAGCAGGGTTTTTGATTCTAAAATCCTTGTATTATATGCAAAATTGTGAGTATTTCTATGCAGATTTTGCATGTTCTAATCCATGTGGGTCTCCTACACACACTCCATCAGTCTGCAGGCATGCGTTGGAGACGAGTCATTACCCAGCGGTATTAGTGTGGGTGTGAACGGTGTGTTACCCTGCGATAGATTGGCAGCCGGTCCTTTGTGTTTTGCTGCCTCATGCCAAGTTTGTGCTCAGATAGACTCCAGCTCCCTTGAGTGGTATGGATGGGGTGTGGATTGTTATTTATTAATTTTTACTTTTTTTTTTGTCAATTTGAAGTTTTGTCTGCAGCATTGTTTTGTGTTAAATCCATTTATTTTGCTGCTATTCGCTGCAGTAATTTAAGTATCCTGCCACAACTCTTCCTCTTCTTTTTGAAGAATTTTCTGAAGAATCTTTTTGGACAATTAGCTATGTGCACGCACTTGCACACATGCTTGCATATACTGTTGAATTCATATGTTAAAGCTAGACCAGCGATGGCTAACCCTGTTTTTGGAGAACATGGTCCACCATCCAGTAGGTTTTCATTTTAATTTAGCACACTCACAATCAGCAGCGCAACAAGATCACTGGTGGTGGAATGTGTGTTATATTTGGTTTGGGGTCAGAAACAACACCATGGTAAATCTCCAGGAGCGGGGTGAGGTTTGCAGGAGCTGGATTGTGATTTACAGCAGTAAACAGAAAGAAATCCGGGACATCATACACTATTAATAAATGCAACCTCATATTATCTGCGCATTAATTCAGCCGGCTGACATCGTGACACTCAATTTTATGTGAATTGACTATATAAATGCACTGATTTGCAATTACTGACAGGAGCCATTTTTCCAAGCTTTATTTAGCTTTTGGTTGCTTGCAGAGTATTCTCTCTTCAAATTGAATGTCACATCTTCATAAATTGCATTGAAAACTATTTATTTACATTAATCAAAAGTGTCCTGTTGGGTATGGAACAGACTGGCTGGCTGCAATGAAATTATTATCTATCCTGAAATGCACTGGAGGCATACAGTAACTGTCCAAGCACCTTTGGCAACAGTTAATATCGAGTCTATGGATCGATTATGGATTGATTTTCCTTAGCAGCACAAGGCTACAGGATATAAGCATTTCTCTTCAGCTAAACTTTAATCAAAAGAGCTGCCGGGTTAGCTCACTCGGTTAAGGCGCTGCATTTGCAGAGCAGTAGTGACTTCTACGGCGCGGGTTCGATACCCGGTCGTACCAACCAGCAGTGGTCGGCAGGTTTTCAGAACAGCGCACAATTGGCTAAAGCGCTGTGGGAATGCAAATTGGGAGGGGACTGCTGGGAAGGGAAATTAAACTGATTGCCTTGTTCGTTGCTCAAGCGCCTCCTGTTGGCCAGCCGGGCGCTCGTCAGTGAGATTCTAAGCTTGCTCATGTTCGGGTATCCACCGCCCTGGTTCAGAACTTGCGATAGTTTCAACCAATGAGTGTAAAGATGCAGGGTCTGACAAGCGCGTGCTTCGTAGGAGAGCCGCGAACTGTCTCTTTCTCTTGAACTGGCAACAGGGGCGAACGAGCAAACCTTGTACATAGTTCTCGGATTGGGCATTCCAGATTTGTGGGGATTGGAGATTCCAAATTTATTAAAAAAAAAAGAAAAAAGCTTTCATTAAAAGTTCCGTCTATCTCAGTTACAGACTGTGATCTTGTTATAATCAGTATTACAGATGAATGTCTCAATGTTGCTCAGTTCACTCCGGGCCTTGCGGTCTTGTGACCCATTCCATTGGGCTTAGCTTTGTGTGCTGAGAGCTGTCAGCCTGCTTTAATGTTCCCACGTTCAGATTTTCGGCTTAACTGTAACAGGTTTCTCTGTTTTATCTGAACATACTGTGAACAACCCGACACTAACCGCTAAGAATTTGGAGAACAGGCCATTCGGCCCACATAAGCTCATTATTTTTCCCCGTCTAAAGAGAGGTTCGCTAGACCTGGGGTCTCAATTATGAATGGTGTGTAGGCCAGTTTCCTTGTGTATTTCTGATTTATAGGAACAAACTTGACATTAAGAAAACACGCAAAATTAATTAGATTATGCTCATATTGAACATTCAACATTAATCCTGATCAATAGCAAGCAGTTTTGCTCACCCATGGTTTTATAACTTTTTTTTATATTATTTTTTTAGCGCATGGCATTTTTCTTTTTTTGTGCATACGCAATATTGAGGTTTGAAATCCATGTAGATTTTTATACTGTAAAATAGACCTGTGGTTCCAGAGAGCCACGAGGCCTTTTTTTTTTCCCGAGTTTTTACTACGCTAATTATAAAGTTGAGCCACTTTTTTAACGAATGAAAAAAAACAGGGAGACACTGTCTCCTTCTTGGACTCGGGTTAATTAACTCCCATTTAAAAAGTTTACAGAACTGTTTGATGCTGGTCCCAAGTGGCCGAAGGATTTCGTTTAGGTCACAATGCATCATCTGTTCCCCCTCCAGTCCTGACCTCTCTTCTGGGCCGTCGATGTTAGTATCCCCAATTCGCCTCTCCGCCACCGCGCCTCCCGCCTGCCGAGACAGTGTTATCTTGCTCTGAGGCCATGTGGAGTTTGCATTCAGCAGAAAATAATTCAAATTGCTGTCACATCTGACCAGAGAACTTTCTCCCAGAAGGCAAGGGGATCAATTATATGCTTTACTGCCAACTCCATAGAATAATTAAGCTCAGTTTTTTTCCTCTAATGGCTCACCTTGCTGCTCATGCATGCAGACCAGCTTTGGGGCCGGGGATGTTTTTGGTGTCAGTGTTCTGTCTCCTGTTTCAGACACAGGGCTCTCCAGTCACAGATGTTACTCCGCTAGCTGCTGGCTCCTGCAGTCATTTCTTTTTTTTTTCTGTTCAGCTGGCCTCCTCACTCTGAACATTAATGATGGTCATAAGCCAGCTGAAAGCAATCAGAAACTGTTCTTCTGACGAGACAATCCCCAGAAACCCCAGGCCCTGTCCGTGCTCTTGTGCCACTCCACCCATGACTTATTTCAAAGCTCCTTTTGTCCTCACAGTTAGTGTTGTACTGTATGGCTATATCTGTGTTATGGCTTTATTCTCCATGTCAAAATAAAACTAGCAGGTGCCGTAGGAGTATACTGACTAACAAGGCCAATGGAGGAGTGACTAATAAGATTTGTGTGACAAACAACAGCCACGTGATTAGCGCCATCCAAGAGGCTAATTAGGTCAAGTGAATAACGAGGTCCAAGTGACAAGATGATAGTAAATACAAGGGGTAAGAAGAGAGCAGTGACTACTGGACATGTACTGTAAATAACAGTGTGAGGGGCATTACTTTATTTTATACAACATACCTCATTTATTATTCTTTATTATTATTATTTACTTTATTTTTTCTTTATTTTAATATTAGCTCTTGCTCTTAACGGTTTATATTGCTATGTGCAATTGTCTTGTCTGCATGCCATTGCTTGCTATGTTTTTACTTTGTTATTACGGGCTTCTTACTCTGTACTCTATGTATTTATTTATTTTTCATTTTAGGTTACCTTTAACATCTGGCCAGGGACCGCGAATGAAAATTAGCCTTCTTGGCTAACTCTGGATCACTTACAGTTTGACTGTTGATTAGCGTGCATTGTCCAATAAATAAATAAAATTACGGTGACTAATAGGGGCAGATTGAGGTTCTGTGGATGAAAGGCTCAATAAGGGGGCAATATAGAACTATGAACATTAGGACTCGCAGTGAATGATTTCTCACTGTGCATTCTGTTATCCTCAGGTGAGTTTTGGGCCCTTGTTCCTGGGTGGCGTCCCATCCTATTTGGAGCTTCCTAAGCTTGCGGGCCCAGTCACTGGGCTTCAGGGCTGCATTCGTGAGCTGCAGGTGAACAGTAGGGAACTGTTCCTCGTGGAAGAGGCCGTACGAGGGAAAAACATCCAGAACTGTCACGCTCCACTCTGCCAGCAGAACCCCTGCCGAAATGGAGGCACCTGCATCAGGTACAAGCTGAAGCCTCTTTCCAGAAGCTTCTGTGCCACAAACAAGTAATCTGATTTTCTGTCATCAGCAGTTTGGCATGGTTAATGCAGAAAATTGTTGGCTAAAAACAGAAAAGTAAGTAGATATCAAAGCAAAAGAATAAAATGCTGAAGATGAGAGTTGAACAAGGGAGAAGCATTGATATATGTGTGCAGGACTAGGAAAAGGGGTCACTTGGGATTTTTTTTCCATTCTGAGATGTACGGGGTGAAATGAAAAACTTGGATCACTCTTTGCTTTTGTTTGAAAATCTCAATTTTCGTAAAATAACCCAGGTGACCCCTTTTCCTAGTCCTGTACACATATTTTCAATACTTTTTTTCTTTCCATGTGATTGCCATGAAAATATTTTGTCATTATTTTTATTAAGTTCTTTACCATTGTACAATAACTATCAGAGACAAACCATTGGAGGGTGGTGAGGATAAGACAAGTCCTCACCTCGTAAAGCAGGATCGCGTTCATTTCATATTCTCCATTGATACGTAATCAGAGATTTAAATTGAGCACTCAGTAGGCTTAGAATATTTGGAAGAATAACTGGCCAATTTATATTTCGATAGCCTGATGGTTCAGTGTATTTTAAACTGTAAATACCCATGAAACAGCAAAGATTTTCATAAATGTATTTGCTTGGCTTTCACTCAAATTTTGAGAACCTTTCATATGTGGATGAAAGGTGGTTCAATACGCCTTGCGCAATGTTTTTCAGTTTTTAAGTATGCTTTTAAAAGCGTAAAAGGAAATCAAGGGGGCACTTCATGGCAAAATTTCCATGAGTTTTAATTAATCTTTTTTAAAATCTCTGATGAACACATCAGTTGCTGACTCACTGTAAAATGGTTATGCATTTCATTCAAGCCATTCTGTGTGGAGTTTGCATGTTCTCTTTGTGTTCGCATAGGTTTTTTCTGAGTATTTTGGTTTCCTGCCAGTCCAAAGACCAGGAAAATATGTGAATCAAAACTGCCCATTGTCATGAGTGTATACGTGAATTGTGTGTGATCCCTGTATGATTTGACAGGCTGTATAGAATGTTTTCATGCCTCTCATCAATTGCATGCTGGGAAAGGCTTCGGCCTCTCCGTGACCCTGCTCATTAATAAGTGGGTTAGACAATGGGTGGATGGATTGTTGCCATCTTAACCGTCTCATACTGAGGCGTTGTTATCGTTTGTCGTTATCACGTCATGGGCTAGCTATATATTGATTTTGATTGTTCATTAAATATGTTGTTAGATTGTTCATCAAGTGCTTGGGAACTGATGACTTTAGTATGTCTTTCGTGCCTGTGTGAAGATGAAGACTTAGAAAACATAAGTCTGCAAATGCCCCTATGATTTAACCTTAAATCTGCTGGATTATTTTTCTCTGTCTTTCTACAGACTTCAAAGAAATACTTAAAGACCTAAACAACTTGTCTTCTATCCCTCAATGTTCAATTTAAGTGAAGTTTCCTGTGTAGTTAAGCACAGAGGAGCATTTGTACACATAGTGAATAGAAAAGGGTGAAAGTGCTTATTGTCAGGAGTGTAGTTCAGAGAGCTTCTGTGTGCTGGTAGATCAATGTGCTGTGATCTCACCTCCGAATGTGTGTCTATGGCCCCTCGCAACTGAATTAGTCCCAATGTTCCTCCTGCTCAGAGAAAAATCCATTAACGCTGATCAATGTTATGGCTGCTGAATCAAGGCCATTTAGCCAATTAACTTTTAAATGGCAAACTAATGCCGTGGCGGTGTCATTCCTGTGATGTTTATGTGTTATTATGTGGTTAACACCAATGATTACTGTATATATTTGTGGTAATTTAGGCAAGAATCTTACTGTTTATATAAAAAAAATCTCTTCAAGTTTAAGTTTTTAAAGTGCTAAAGATGATACGGCATTGTTAGCCTGGTTTAGAAGTTTTGTGTCTGTTTTTGAAACAGTGTTGAAACTCATTTTACTGTTTTGCCATTACCGAGCTTCCTCAGTTCCCTTCAGAAACAATAGGTCAAACATTTCTTGTAAAATGTAAATTTGGATAAAACTTTGACACTTCTGCTAATTAATGTCTAAGTTGAGGTTAAATTAGCCTGGTGAAACTCAGGCTTTAATTGACTACAAGTACTGTACAATGGCACCAGATATGCTTTATCTATCGAGACAAACCAAAGTTTGGACGTACTGTAAGTATTCGGGCGATTTAATGAGAAATGTATTTCCTCGGAATGTGACTATCATGTAACAAGACAGTTTAAATTCATCTTAAATTCCTGGCTTATCTCATGGAATGACCAGAACTAAAAGCAAAAACAGTGAGCATATTTAATTAAATGTGCTCATATTGGGGTTAAACTGCCCTGCAGGCTAAATGAGAGGTGTTAACCCTGGGCTATAAATGCCCTGTGTGCTTAAGACACATTAACCAGGGACACATCAGGCCCAGCACATCTGAGGTAATATAGTGATGGAGCACTGGTGCTCAGCCACCATCATCGTCAATGTGCAGAAAAAGTATGCAGAAATTGTCTGCGTACAATGGTTTGTCATGGGGGCAGTACTCTCAAACAAACCAAATTGTACCTTTTTCGATTCTAGAATTGCATTCAAATGTACAAATCTGACGCTGTGAGGGAAAACTGTAAATTACAGAACCAAAGTGAACCCTTGCTGTATCCCCTTCTCTGACAATGTGGGATACTGCTTGTTATCTAGGGAATGAAATATATACTGAGTCCCCTCACTTGTTGGTGATTTACAGAATAATGAGTCATGGGTATGTCTTGGATAATGGCCAGGATTGAGTGCAACAACCTTTGAAAAGAGTGATTGTACTGTTTAATTCTAGTGTTGGCTGAGTTTGTGGTGTTCAGTATGAAAATTCTTTTAAAAAGTACGGCAAAAGAAGCACATCAGTATAAGAATAGCTCAAGTGAATCAATCAACTGTAGAACAAAGGCAAAGCAGTTATATGTAATATGAGCCCGTGGCTTTAAAATTAATCCATTTCCGTGGGTCATGTGTATAGATGAAAAATAATAATGCAACTCCGTCATACCAGCCTGCGATATGCTGCACGTTGAGCTTTTTACATATTACTGTGCCTGCTCTGAATGAACATGGCCTCCCCTTGAACTCAAAAGCAGACGTAACGCTAGCGGAGCAATACATCTTCAGTCAATGGGCCTAAATTGAGCTGACAGGTTATCTGATGGCAGAGCCTTTGCTGTCCACCTTGGCAGTATCAGCCGTTGTTACCGAAAAAAGCACGCACAACATTGTTCTCAGTCCACGGCGGCTGCATATTTCCCAGAACAGAAATCCTATAACGGATGGTCAGCTTTAATCAAACAGTCAAGGCTCGCAATCCAGTCACGTAGGCCTCAGATTCATGCATGTTCTTGTTAGTTTTTGTGTGTATCAATATGTGCTGACCTGCTCATTCACCTGAAGTAGCGAGTGTTGGTGCTCATACGGAATATGCATTGAAACGCTTGTTCCCCTGCTGTTCCGCATCTTTTTTCACATTTATATGTACTGAGTTGTTGCCGCTGACTGCCTTTGTGCTGCCCTGCTCATTCTCGTGCCGTGGTGGAACACATACAGTCAGGTCTGTGAGTATTTGGACAGTGACACAGGAGTAATGATGACTTGCTTCACTGGCAGTGGCAGCTCTTTGGACTTCATATTTAGGGTTTTCAACAACAGATTACAAATGGATATACCACACTTGAAATCAATCAGACCATGTAAATGCTGGTTTGTCAATGAAATATTGAGGGAACATCACACACCTGGCCATGGAACAGCTTTGCCGCCAATTGTCTAATTATATTTAGCTCCCTTAAAAGTGATCTATTGTGCTATTTTTTTTTCAATAGAAAAAGTTGAATATTAGAATATTCTCAGATATCTAAAAGGGAAGTTTATAAAACTTTTCAGAAAAAAATAATAAATAAAAATTCATGATTTCCAGGCAATTAAATTTCTTTCCCTCCTAACCCTCTGAAAAATGGGTTATTCTGAATAGGCGTCACCTCTGTGGAATGAACTTTGTTCAAATTAGCCAGTGAACAGAGCCACTCTGTCAACGAAGAGTGATGATTTCATAATCCCCTAGCTACTGGCAAGTCTCTAGATAGAAATGACTGAAAAAAGTGGCCAGCTAGCTGTTCACTGAACTACACAATGAGTATGGAAAGGTAGCTAATGTTTGCAGGCTAAGCAAGCATGGATGTTACATTTGTGGAAGTGTGACATGCAGTCACCGTAATGGTTTTACTGCACTAGTAATTCACTCTCCAACCTTGAGAATGATCCGTGGCTAATGTCTGAGTGGTAGCAACTGTTAGCTAACGTTCTATTTACTGAACCAGCAAAGGGGCTGAATTAGATTAAAAACAGTCACCCATTCCATCTGATCCTATCAACATATCTCATACATTGCTTCTGACTGAACCAGCAAAGGTTTCAAAATTCATAGACAATTTAGTTGTTAGCCAGGTTGCTAGCTGGCTAGCTAGCTAATAAACCACACAATGGTTATAGAGAGGTAATGTGTGGATGCTAGTTAGCTAAGTAACTTAGTTTTGAGAATAGCGCATAGCTAACTAATTACATCAAAAATCAAGCAATACACATTTAACTAAGCATACACTTGGAATTCTGTTTGGATATTAACATAAATTGGAAACACGTACCTTGCTAGCTTTAGTGACAGATTCTCCTTGAAAACAAATCAAAACCATTGCTTCTTTGTACTTTTCAAAAAGCATAATAGGTCACCTTAAATATTAGTTTCACTGTCTGTCCTGTATTGTCCTGATCCTGGTTAGAAGTATAAAGCAGCCACACATAGTGGAAAGAACACATTGCTGGCTATAGCTTGTTATGGGTTTTTTTGCTGATAGAAGCTGAGATGTTGCCATAAAAAATAAGCCATGGGAGGACATTCTCAGATGAGGGGCGAAACAATTCTCATGAGCTTGCTTGTGATGTAGGAAGGGGAGCCAAATCTGAATGCCATACCGAGTGCCATGCTTTATGAAAAAGGCAGTCCTTCAGAAACTGGTGAGAATTTCTTAAAAATCAATTTCAATCGACATTATTTTAGATTAAGTTTGACTGAAAAAGATGGTATTGTGTCGCAACATAAATCTTTTTAATAAACTGCCTATTTTGCAGCCCAACCTGTATGGAGCCATGCTTTCTCGTCTTCTCCTGGAAGATTGTCTTGAAAAAATAGTAGTTCAAGGACACAAAATTTGTTTATTATTACAGTCTAAAAAACAACTGTCTCACTGGAAAAGATAAAGTTACAACAGAGCACGGCGTAATATCGCATTTTTTGGGGGTTTCCCCCGCCCAGTAAGACCAGCCACGATGGCTTACCACAAATGTCTTGTTTCATGAGTGCTAATTTGGGTAAATTCAGTTGAAATGCCTGGAGTGGAGTGCGCCACCTGGGCACACGTCCAAGTGTAACGTTCCGTCTGACTTGCAACTGAAAGTTAGGACCAACTTATATTTATGACTAGTGCACCACTTAGATTTAAGCCCTGTTATGTGTTGCGCCTGGGTGTAACGTCTACGCCTAGTATGGAGCAGGCGTAAGACAGAAAGTCAAAGTTGTTAAATTGACACCCTCTTCCCTCGGCAACAGCATGTATCAGACAGAAATGATTGTACTGTTGATGTTAACTCATTCCCTACGGAATACTTTTATATAAAATTGTCGCGTTTCTACGGAATACTTTTCCCGAAAATTACACAATATAAAGTATTGAAGTACAGGTGGCCCATCACCGCGATCGTAAACTGATTTCGTGTTTTCATCGGACTGCGAATGGTCATCCACGCCGTTGGCAGCGGCTTGCCGTAGGGAATGAGTTAATCGTTAATTCTTTTTCTTTGAATTGATGTTGTTTCTTTTACCTGCAAAAACATTTCTATTCTCTGCACACATCTCCAAAATAAGTCTCCTTATTTTGATACTAGTAAAATTAATAATTTTCATCCTCTTTGGGTCAGCGTTATCCATAGGCTAGCTACCTAACTGTTAGCTAGCTTGTTCGAATTCAGAGATCAGAGTGCGCTGTATTGCTTGGGCATGGCCTTTGCTTTGCATATATTTACATGAATGAACATCATAAGACCAGATGCAGTGACAACCACATTCTGTCAGGCTTGGAGCACTCAGTATAAGTTCAAATCACCAATGTTTGGCGGAGCTACGACCAGCCTAAGAGTTAAGGCCTATACTTCAGTCTCTTTGTGTGATAAAATTAAAAGAACATATTACAAAAAATATTTTGTTTGTACTGAATAAGTTAATTGAAAAATATGTTAGTAGCTTTTAGTGGTCAAAATATTAATGTCTCATGAAGTATTTAGATTTGCAGTGTTAGGGAAAAGCAGCTGTCTGCAAAAGGACAATTTCATTCAACTATTATAGCATTTCTTATTAGTTGGAAAACAATTCATGTGCCAGCTAAAGCCAAAAAAAAAAAAAAAATCACCTCAAAAATCAGAAAATGTACAGTGCCTGACAAAAGTCTTGTCGCATAAGGACATAGTAACTAAAAATAGCATATAACTTTATTTCTAACCAATCAATTGTTACAATAAATGGTCCATTTTAATGTCAAGGGCTTTCACATTAATAATTTGGGCAAAATGAAACCGTCAAAAAGTGTTCTGATGTTCACAGCTTGGCTAAGCCCATAACATCTGTTTTTGCTAGGACAAAAGTCTTGTCGTCTCTTCAGATGGTGCAACAAATCGTAGATTAGAGTTTAACCTATGACAAAAACTGTAATTAACACATTCCCAGATGTGTATAGGAATAACCCCAGCACACCAGACTTTCATATGAGGTGCGACTAGACCTCTGACAACATACCAAAGATTCAACCACAGACCAAAGTGCTGATCATCAAGAGCCTGAAGACTGAGTCTGCTGCTGAGGTGGCAGACATCTTTAATGTATCCAAATGTCAAGTGGAGGGGATGAGAAAAAGATTTGAAGAAACTGGTGACGTTCATGGCAAGCGTAGGTCAGACAGACCCCGGTATGACAACTGTTTGAAAGGACCGTTTGTTGCTTCAACTGTACAAGGCCAGCCCCTCTTCAACTACAGCGAAGCTACATGAGGAAATGTCACCAAAAATCCCGGTATCTACAAGAAGAGTTTGTCAAATTCCCTCTCAAAGTGGTTTTCATAGCCGAATTAGTACACAGAAGCCTGCATTAAACAGAAAACATAAAACCTGCATTGCATTTTCCAAGGCCCACAGCTCGCAGAAAGGATTGATACTGGAAAAGTGGCTGAAAGTTTATTTTTCTGGTGAATCATCCATTGAACTGCATCCCAGTCGCCGTACAAGACCTGTTGGAACCCTCATGGACCCAAGATTCTCCCAGAAAACAATCATGTTTGGTGGAGGAAAAATCATGTTTTGTTGTTACATCCAGCATGGGGGTGTGAGAAAGATCTGCAGAGTGGATGGCAACATCAACAGCCTGAAATATCAAGAAGTTCTTGCTGCTCTACTTATACTGCTGCTCCTTCTCATACTTCTGCCTCCATGTCACAGTTCCTGAAAGTGAAGAAGGTGAAGGTACTCCAGGATTGGCCAACCCAGTCACCTGACATGAACAAGTATTGAGCATTTCAGGGGTAAGATGAAGGAGGAGGCTTGGAAGATGAAACCATAAAATCTTGATGAACTCTGGGAGTCCTGCAAGAGTGCTTTCTATGCCATTCCAGATGATTTCATCATCAAGTTATTTCAGTCATTGCCAAGACATATGGATGCAGTCCTCCAAGCTCATGGGAGTCATACGCAATATTAATTCTTTTTTCCAAGGCACCATGACTTTATGTTCTGATATTATAGTGGCATATTTGTGTATTCAAAATAAAGTGTATGTATAATTTCCACATTTTTTTTTTCAATGCGACAAGACTTTAGTTCAAGCAAAATCTGACCGTTCTGTACAAATTAAATGGTAAAACTCAATGAATGACACAAAACTCTATTTTGGTATGTTTTGCATAATCTAGAGGGCTTTGCCTTTCATATAAGCCATTTTTGATTCCAGTTGATCAACTACAAGTCAGGTTATTATTTGTTGTTCCTACAACTTGGGTAAGTGACAGGACTTTTGTCCGGCACTGTAAGTGCTTATGATGGGATCATCCCATGAAGTTCCACAAAAGCGTTATCCCTGGACCCCACTGGGGGCCAGTGTGGTCCCCAGGCCCCCCCGGCACGCATGGGTTGGACTTGACAAAATTTTGCAATCCAATGCCTGATATGCATGGGAGTGTCTATTGGAACGTGGGCATATCTTCAGTCGTCTACCAGGACCATCTCCACAGGCTACACCCAATTTTTTGCTTACTGTTGCTTTGTGTTTGTTTATGTGTATCCATTGTTGTGCACTTTTGCATGCTGTGGCATTTTTTTGTACTCATGTGTCTGCCATACTGTCCAGGTAATTTTCATACCATGGGACATCCTGTCCTGCTCATTTTCCTGCTGTGGCGTGTGTTTTTACACATTTGATGTCCTGCCCAGCTCATTTTCCTGCTATGCCATGTCTTTCTCCATTGCTGTCCTCTACTGCTCACTTTTGTGTTGTGACGTTTGTTTGTAATTACAATCTACGTGTCGGCTCTGCTGGGTTTGTTGGTTACCTGCTGAGATGGTTACCTGCTAGAGGTGAGCAGGAGTGACTCATAGCTGCGCATTAGCAGTCTTAGGTGATTGAACTGAGCAATATAAGGTCTTGTTAGGGGCTGTTTTTCTTAGACACATTGGCGCCTGGTGTGCAGGAATGTGTTGACCCTGGAAGCTAAATTACCAGATGTGGAGGGGATTCGTAGGCGAAGGTAACATTCCTATAAAATGACCTTGATTGCATCGGTAAATATGCCATTATGTGTATTCATTACACACAGTGGCCTGATTTAATGTAACTTTACCATGGTTACCTCAGTAAATGTGCACTTTAATAACAGCTAATTTATAAAAATATGCTGCATGTGGTCTCGTTGGTTGTGGCCATCTAAAAAGTGATTTACGATTTATGGGGATTGACCATGAAGCCAGCAAATTCAAATCTACTGGAAGGTTTTATTTATTCTTTTTTTTTTCAGTTCTGAGTGAGCTCTAGGACAGAGACTTGTCACGGCCAGTGGAGGAGAGTAAAGCCAATAGAAAGGGAAAGAGTGAGAAAAATGAGGGCCAGAGTGAAGAATGAAAAGACAGGTGCCATATTGTCAGACTGTCTGACGATCAGACTAATGTGAAGCCCCAGAGGAATCAGTCCCTGTTGAACAAGATGAAACCTGAAGGTGCTTTGTTTCCTGTCTCGGAGATGCTACTGTGTCAGTTATAAAACTAACCTCTGTGCACTATGGGCATTTCAGCATCAGGTTTCCTCGCCCTTTTTTCGGTGCAAACCACAGCGCTGTTTTTAATCCATCCTGGGATTAGCAGACAGCGTGCCAAGCGAAACGCCAGCGTTCCGCAGTTGCCAGCCTCTAATTGGTCGCTGGGCAGGAAGGCAGAAAAATTCTGGCAGACTTGGGCTCGTTACCTCGAAAGTTGGGGTAAAGCGTTGTAGGGCAGAATAAAAAACTCAGAGATTCAGACTGTTGTCTGTGACAGCTTTGTTTCCTGAACAGTAATGGACAGTGTTGCCCTCCCAAAATCACAAACATGACAACATGACCCCCAATACACTGAATTTAACAGTTATATTAGCGCATTGTTTCCTGGTTATTTTAACTGAAAGTGGAGTCCTGCACGCATTTAAATGCGGTTTACGCTTAACATACACTGAACTCTATTGTAAACTTATTGTAAAATTACTGTTAAAATTACTGGCAAAAAAGATGCCAGTTAAATTAATTGGCAAAAAAAAGTGCAAGTTTGTAACAGTGTAACAAAGGCGTAATAACATCATTCTACACATCTTCGCTTCCCAGTGTTCCAACTAAGGTTACACCCTTACATTGGTGGACTGTTCCTCCATTTTTTTGGATCTATACTCTAGTGCTATGCATTTGAAAGGATACTGTGAAAATATTTGTTCAAAAGTGACAACATCTTTAGTATATGATTCATTTTTTGGGACATAAAAAAATGGACCGTTTAACATAATGTAGAAAAAAAGATCTTCATTTGGTCTCATATTCTTTGCATACAATAACTGCTTGAAGTTTGTGATGCATAGCCAATGCCAGTTGCTGGGCATCTTCACTGGTGATGCTCTGCCAGGGCTGCACGGCAGTCATCTTTAGTTCTTGCTTGTTTCGGGGACTTTTTGCCTGCAGTTTCCTCTTCAGCATGAAACATGCATGTTCAACTGGATTCAGCTCCAGTGATTGATGCAGCAAGCAGAACTGAAGTAACAAAATTCTGCCACAGTCCAATAAATAATGGTGCTCAATGAATGGTTAGTCAATCAAGGAAAAATATGATTTCCTTTTCATCCTCCTCAAACTTCTGTTTTTGGTTCAGGATGAAATTTTTGTTATTTATCATTTAGTCACAAACTAGAAGGGCACTCTGTAGAGCACATAGCCCTGCCGCTACTGACATATGGGCAAATCTATGATGTTAGGCAAACTCCAAATCTGTCAATAGTTTATGATAACATTGAACATTAAGTTTTGTACTGTACATTGGAATGAATTGATTTTTTGCATTAACAGCAGGGCGATGTAACGTTTAGTTCAGGAAACATCAACAAAAAAGGATTTTTTAGGTTGTTACGATGTTATGTGATAACAATTGGTCATAACATCTTCAAATTAAATCACTTCCAGAACTCAATATTGCCTACCTTCCTCTTAAGTTTTGTCTCAATTAGCCATTGAAATATTTAGTGCATTGACTCACAAATAAACAATTGGACTGACAATCAATCAGACATGGGCAATTGCATGAGCTCCATGGGCTGCTAATTAATATTAAGGAAAATTATTGAGGTGAACCGTGATGCTGGGCGGTTTATCAGAGTCTGATAGTAACATTCCCTATAAAACTTTAATTATCTATAAAACCATGATAAAATGTGTTCATGTGTACAGTCTGCATGGGTTAATTGGAATATGCTAATTCTACCCAAAGATTTACTCTGATGTGGATGTGATTACATAGTTCCCTGAATCATTTTCCTGTCCCTGTGTGAAGCACTGTGTGCTGCAAGTCACCATAATGGTAAAATGGATGACTGAATAATTTTTTTTCTTTTTACAACATCTCGCATAATTTGAGTTATAATGACATCTAGTTAGCAATTAAAGTGTAAATCAAAGCCATTTCCAACCTATTTCTCTGACCTAATTCTACTTTGTTTGGAAAACAATGAATCATGTAAACTTGTGGAAATACAATGAGCGAAGTGTTCGAAGTAAGACTGTAATTGGTTTCCTCTTTGTTCGGAGCATTAGCGCTTTGTCACAGTGCTCCAGTGCCATATTGCTGAGACTGAGGGACAGCAGAAAGGGCTTGTATGTGCAGCTGAATGACGGCTATGAAACAGAATGGGAGCCTGTGAGAAGCGGGCTGTAAAATCACGCTGCCACTCACTGTCCCTCACTGTCGGCCATTAGGTCTCTCGCAGTCCCTCCGCATAACAAGCCTCCAGTCCACAGTGTTCATGCATGAGGACTCATGCTGGAACCAGTCAGGCGCCACAGGCTTTCATTTCCGAAGGGAAATATTCTTGGGCATCAGAGGGATCTGTGGTGAAATCCTGGCCATCAGCCCTGATTGTTTTTAACAAGCCAGTGAGCACTTCCCTTTGCGGAGTTACTCCCAGACGGAAGGGCGAGCAGACCCCATTTTGGGCGAGGGGAAGTCCCAGTGCAGTGCTTATCGCTTGGCCGGCCCAGTGCTCCAGACACTTTAATGACAGCCCGTGGCACAGAGGAGTTAGAATGTGCCTGAAACTCCCATTTGCAAGCCTTATTGCCGCATTACATACACACAGTACGTGTAGCAACAGAGGCATTCCTTACTGGCCTGAAATAGAGATAGAGCACTTTCAGGCTCAAAATTCAGCGGCCAATCTGCTGATTTAAAATTAGATGCTGGTTCTGTATTACGGCTCTGTTTGGTGCCCTTTTTTTCACCAAAAAACAGATATGTTTTCTGTATCCATCAACAAAACAATGAAGACAAATGATTTCCAAAAAAACTGATGCTGAAAGTTATTTAGGTTTTTTTTTGTGGTTGAATCATTTTTATTTATTTATTTTTTAAATTATTTATTTATTTATTTATTTATTTTTAAATAAAAAATGTAATTGCTCAGACAGATACAAGCGTGCACACTAGCGCACGGCTCTGGAAATTAATACGCCCTGTGTTTGCTGGGATTTCATGCCGGGATGATACTGCGCGGTGAACCACGCAGGGCTTAATTATTGAAAACATACATATTTAATGGGGTACATGACAGAAAAAGCGCTAAATTATTGATGTGCTTGCTTCATGATCTCCGTTCAGTTTGGTCCTTTAACAATGAGCTGGGTGGTCACTGAATAATTGAAGTTGGGCACATGGTAAAGTATTATATTAGTACAGCTTCACTTCCACAGGCAAACCTCTGCGGTGAGCGCTGGGTTTTTAACACAGCTTAAGTGCAGTTTTACTGCAGTCCTTAGCTCCCTGGTATCAATCTTAAAATGAAAGAAAAGCAATTTAGGCCTTACAGTTGCGGGGGAGGATGAATCTAAATGGACACTGCCTCTGAGTAACGTGATTGCTGACTTTGTCAAAGAAAGTAATTTAGTGAGAAGCAAGTTTTGCTCTCTTTTCTGGCCTTTATGTTAACCCTTTTTGGCCTGTTAGCATCCTGCCTGTAAAAATTGGCTGGTATCATCCCGTTATAAACTCAACCACCGCCCCGCCCCCCCACTCCCTTAGTTAGACTCAAAAGTTAAGCTCAGATGATGCACAGTCATCTTAGAGCCTTGAAAATATTCATTTTTCATGCATTTTGTGAACAACTTACTAAGAACAAGATATAACACAAGCATTACCTGGTAAGATACATGGTTCTGTAAGTATTATGATACACTGTCCCAGCAGTATATGTGCTTTCTCTCAGTTTATACATGATGAAAGGTATTAAACAACATTCAGACTTTCTGTCTGGGAGACTACGTTTCACCAACAGATGAAGCACATTGTAAAATGGCTGCTGTATGATTGGCATTCAAGGCTGTTAATGTCCCTTCATATTCTTCTACATGTGCAGATCATAAAAGACATTACGCAAAACCGATTTAACAGTAGCATGAATGTATTACAAATGTTCATGAACTGTGTTAGATGACATTTTTGTGTGTTCACGAGCAGCTACACGAAGAATCTACATCTCACTGTCTTCTTTCAAGACCCTTTACAATGAGGTAATGTGAGAACAGCTAAGTGAAGGAATTGCGAGGGAAAAATCCAGGCTCGCTTTCTGTTTTATCTTGGGGATGCCGTTTAAAAAGAAAAACAGAAAAACAGAAAAAAATAAATAGTCCTCAGGGAAAAATCGGACTCGCATACAGAAGAATCTCGGTACTGAGGGGAAGGAGATTATTGGCTAATGATCTCCCCGGGGGGTTTGTCTGTTAACATAGCAGCGCTAGTTCACCAGCGGTGGTCTGGCCACATCAGGGTCTGTTTTTTTATAACAAGATATGAGGAGATGTAAAAGATATAAAAGCCTGTGCTGCATTAATGTTTCATTGCCTTTTTGTCAGTCTGTGTGGGTGGAAAAAGACCATTTGTCGCATTTCAGATATCATCCATTCATTGCGCTTGTCATCTATTGCATTGCCACAAAATAATGTAAATACCAACCGAAGCTGACTGGCCATTGGCTTGTTGGCTTTACCGCTGCTCCAGGTATCACAACTTTAATAAAGGTGGTGAAATAGAGCTGAGGGTAATAATTAGGATGGTGTGTGATAATTGCAATAGATTTGCGAACTCAGTGAGTTATCTAATGGATAGATGGATTAATAATGACCCACTAATGGATTATTTAAGTATTTGTGATATAATAGTCATTGAACACATGCATGCATTATGTAGAAATTGATGACAACGAAGACTGTCAGCAATGTAAATCATTTTAGCAAACACCTGAAGCGATAACGGAGCTGAGGAATTGATTAGCCGTTAATGCCCTTCGACTGATTAAATGCAGAGGTAAAAAAATGTCAGATGTTGCTTGTCCCCTTCTCAAAGCTACACAAAGCCCACAATGTTTTCATTTAGATGGTAAGAAGTTAGTGAATCACTTAGTGTCCCGTGTCTGAGTGGAGATGGTCTCAGATGAGTTCTGTAGTCAGAACTATGGACATGCAAGTCCCTGTGACAAGCAAAGATGGTGGGATTCAAACCAGTGACCCTGACACTGTGACTCTCTGGAGCTGCCTGGCCCAGCAATTTGTCTTCCAGATCCCGGTTCCATTATATTCGGTGAGATTGATCCAAAGAGGACCCAGCCAATGAACCCACTCATGTCTGGAATGCAGAACCCACTCATGTAGGACAGAATCCTCCCTCCATTACTCCCTGTCAGAGCCCTGCTGTCATTGGGTCTTCAGCTGTTCTGCTGATGTGTTTTTTTTTTTTTTTTTTTTTTAACATGAGAAATAATGACACTTTACAGTAGAGTTTGTTTTCATTTTAATTATCTTGTATTTACTCAACTTGTTTTATGATGTTCTATTGTATGGCCAGGACCAAAATATCTACCAAAAAAAGATGAAATGTGTTTTATGAAATGTCCATTTTAAATGTTAGTTCAGATTTAGCAGAGTATAATCCAGTTGCCATTATGTAGCGTTAAGCTACTATAAAATGAAGAAAAACTCTGTCCTCTCGGAATCGATTTTTTTCCACAATGCTGAAATTGCGTGTTGAACATTGGCATAGGCAGGTACTGACAAAGCTGAATTTTAAATTTTCTAAGACATAAGTTGTGTACGAGCAAATTTAACATGTTTATGAGCATTTCTGGCAAGACTTTTACAGAGTTGTGGCTTGCACGTCTCTGGGTATGAATAAGTGCAATCTGTGAGCACATAATAGTACACTAAAGTCTCCAGCCCACGCATGACCCTGAATGAGCAGGTTAGCTGAGACTGCATGCATGGATGGATGTATATTTTACTGTGAATTGAAACCAGTGAATGGCTGGTTTTGTTAGTGAAGAAATTGCAGTAATAAAGTCAAGCATTACAAGGATAATTTGCTCCTTTACCTCTGTTGAACCACACAGTGTTGCTTACTGGCACTACAGGAAGCTTGCCTGTGTACGGCACCATGTTCTCATTGCAGAAAAATGGCTAGCAGGTCATAGAGTTACGTCCAATATTGCTCCTCTGTCACTATGATCCATTATGGCATGCGCCCATATTTTCCACCTTGTCTAGCGAGTGCAGCCCTCGGTGGTGGTTGTTTTAACCACACCTAGCCCACCCAGGTGGGTAATAGAATGTTAGGACCCATAAACAGCCAATAGCCATCTGCCCCCGTTTTTACACCTCAGCAGCTTTACTGTGGAGTCATGCACATCTGGTCGACCCGAGAGTCATCCACTATCCTGCATCACCTCCTGCCGAGCTGACCTGCCAATCAAAGTCATTTCAGAGCTCCTGTGTCGCTGTAAAGGATTATGGGAGCGAGACTCCTTTCAAGGGGGGACCTCTATACAGTGGCATGACACGGCGGCATGACTGTACTGTGAATCTGAACCAGGAATAAGCAAGCTGTGGTAGTATGCTTATGTGGATGGTGTTGAAGGGTAGGCATTTTGTGAAGTGCACACCGTTTTCGCAGACGCATGGCATGCATAAATGCCAACCAGCCATTTTTTTGGGTGTGGCTACTGTTCCGTGAGTTTTCACGCCACTCTTCAAAGCACTACTCTTTCAACAGGGATATTTCATTGTGATGCATAGTAGAATCAGGTGTGTTAAATTAGCGTTGAAATGAAAACCTTTGTGCTTTATCTCCATGAAGAGGGTTTGTTACCCCTGGCTTACATTTACTTATATTATTTTCCAAAAGGGAATTTTAGTCCCCTCACACCACCCAGCAACTGGCCTACTTCCTGACACCGCTGCTGGAATATCTATCTTCTTGTCACACTGTAAAAACGCAATGACAACTCTCAATTTCCTCCAGAGGCTTGCTGCTCACAGCTGAGGAGCCTTACAGAGCATTACACTTTGTCAAACAGAGGACAAACATTCCAAAATATAGAGATACCTCTGTAATGTCATGTTTCAGATGTTAATACAACCTCTGCCCTCTCGACACCTCATCTCAGGTAGACTCCAGCACTGCCTCGTTAATGAGCTGTCAGCTCTGTGGCCCAGATATGTTAATACCTTGTCATACTCTGACAGAGATTTTCTTTCTGGAAATTGGCAATCATTTTCTGGCAATTATAAAATGGGGTCCAGGAAGTTGAGAGCGTAGGCACAGGATTTTTAATGTTCATTTTTTAAAAATTCTTTTTCACCATGATCTTTTGTTTCATTGATATGCACCCTGTGAATGTGCCTACCATACTGGAAAATGCTTATTGCTATGGTGTTTTTTTTTTTTGTTCCATATTACAATTTTAAGCCATTCTCTTTGCCTGTTACTTGGGTACTCTGTTGTTCCTTTGTCACATTTCCCACAGTGGGTCAGGATTTTTGTTGGTGTTTCTGCCATGTTTGTTCTTTGGTTCTTTTCATTAAAAGAGTATTTCATAACACCGATAATATAAGCAGAAGCTCGATTTTAGGTCTCTTCACTATTTTGAGTTTGTGTCTTAGGGATTTTCCCCACATTGCAAACAAATTCTGGAGCTTAATCAAATTATTCATGCAAACAGATGACAAATTTAAAACCACCACTACCCGAGGGGAAAATGGGTAAAGATTCCACCTGTTTTTGACCAGTTTTACAAAAAGCACTGTATCTCAAAAAACTATAAATGTCAGAAATATGGTTCAAAGCTATTTTGTTAACGAGAGAAACTCAATACGTGTACTCTCCTGTGATTTGCCTTTCATCTGCCGGTTACCTTTGGAAAGTCTTGTAAAAATAAACATCCAATAAATAAAAGGTTCAAACAGTTTTTCCTCAAGCCCAAATGCTTAATGATTTTCTAAAAGTCATGTTTTGTGGATTATTATGATCCTAGACTGTTTACATGTTTTTGGCAGTGACCTGAAATTAATAAAGGTGAATGAGCACCACTCTTTAAATATTTTGATTAAGGCTATGGCTTGATATTTTGACCGGAACAACAACTTGGTTATCAAGAATGGGTGTCTCAAAAGGATACTGAATGGTGAGTTTGATGTGTTTTGCTAATTATGTATTAATAAATTATTACATTGATTGAGTTACTGTATGTAAATCCCATTATGTCAGCATTACTGCTAAGGAGGGTCAAGGTTGAAGAAGTTAAGGTACAACCAGCATCATTGCAACTTCATCCATGGTCTGTCACTGAGAGTAGTTCTTCGATGTAAATTTAAACTTACACATGCGTTACGCAATAGCCACAAAGGAGGCCAGCTTAGGTTTAATACTAATACTGCAAAGGAAGAAGATGCACATAAAATTTTATATGCTTACTGTAGTTAAGGCACTTGCCTTTATTTTATAGATGTTTATTAAGCATTATTTTAATTGCATCATGTATTTTGTAAAAAGTTCGAAGGTACATTCATGTCATTAAAAAATATATATCTAGTGTTCGCTACAGAAATAATGGCCTTTTGTAATCGCGCACTTATTTATTACATACAGCATACTGTGCTAGTGTATACTGGACAAATCAAGCTAATACCAATAGTAGCATACAAGGTATTTGCTCGCATATGACAGTCTCTATCTCCTGAACTGGTGAGATTCTCACCCAGAGACCACTCCCATCAAGGTAGGAATGTTCCATAGGATATAAAGTGATCACTCAGAACAGCTTGTACAGAATAACTGTATTGATTTGTGGTGACCCTTCTGAGGGCCAAGAAGACCGTAACCATGCCAGGAAAATTCCCCTCAGAGTCTATCAGAGCCACTGGAGCTTGTATGGAATAACGGTATTGATTTGTAGTGACCCCTCCTTCTAATAGCCAAGTAGACCCAAACCATGCCAGAGAAATTACCCTCACAATCCGCCAGACCACTGGACCCCCTCGCTGTAAGGTCAAGCATTCAGGCCGGTATCATTTTCTTGCTGTTTGCCCAATCTGCACCCACTCACTTGTTGAGAGTGTGACTCAGGATGACTCACATTCTGTGTACCAGTGCTTATGGGTTTTGCATCATCAAACTTTCAAATGCTCATTCATCATCTTTGTTATGAGGGTTTAGACCCTACGGAAATATCCCTCTTTATGTAGTTAATTACGAGATGTTCTTGCTGACACAGTCTGATCATGTTTATATTCTGAGTCTCCTGAAGAAGAGATGCTCCTCTTTTTTTTTCTTGTGTAATTTGTGACCTTATTTGCCTCCATCAAGGAGATTGTGTTTTCAGTTCAGTTTGTGTGTTTTTTGCTCGCCGAAATTTTAAATTTTGATCAGCACATTGGTTCTTTGAGTTTGCTGGTTTAATGCTTGTTTGTTCACTTGTGTCTGCTCTGAAGCTTGCATCTCAGTTCCAATCCTCACTAAACTTCACACACAAGCGTCCCTTGGTCCAGAATAGAAACCTATTGATTTTTATGACATTGGGTCAAAGTTGAACAAAGATATAGGCCAAGGTTCAATTTTTTGGCAAGCACTCAGTTGATGAGACGGATTTATTTGCTTGTTTCTTTGTCTATCTGTCAGCAGGATTACAGAAATACTACTAGCCTGATTTTCATGAAACTTGTAAGAGTGTAACATGGGTCAAGGAAATATCCAAATTATAGGGCAGATCCACATCATAACGCGGATGCATGAATTAATTTTCACTTTCGTTGCTGGATCGGGCATTTGGCCTTGGTAGAAAACATACTACACATCATAAAATAGTGTTGTTGGAGGTGAGGTTCCATTAGGACAAAACATAGCTAATTTAGAGGAGTGAAGTACTGGCCTGGCTGTAGTCTATATTATCTGATGCAGATATATGCAGATATAACTTAAGTCAGTTTAGTTAAAACACTTGCTAGTTCAGCAGTCTTTCCAGCCGACGCTCTTGACCCCCGTGCATTAGTGACTCTTTCAAAGTTACGTAGATCTTCTCCTGTTGTCATCTTAATCCAGAATCAACTGGGCATGCTCAGCAATTGTATATATTTCACTCATAGGATGTTTAGTGCCTAATTGTATGATGCATTGTTGCTGTATAAATGCATCTGATTTTGTTGTTTTCCTAATCATTTGTTTTGGCTTTTACCTCAATGTGTCACGCAAATTTTTAGTGAGTTTCAGAGATGCAGATAGGCAATGGTCTTGGAATAAATTGAGTATTTTATGGAGTATCTCCAGTGAAAGCTGAACTCAGCTTAGTATTCGGTTTAATCTACATTTCAAAACCAATTTTATGAGTCTTACGCTGGTGGTCCCATTACTAGAAAACAATCTGAAATTTCAACACCTCCTTCAACAAGATCAGAGATGTTATCAAGTGAATATGAGAAAGCGAGCTGGTTAGCTAGCAGCTAGTTTAAATTAGTTAAATGATTACAACCCATAACATAGTTTCAGCGATATAATTACGTAACACACTTTCCATGCCTGTCTGTGTAACTGCAAGAAATAATGCTGCCTCTCTGCAAGACTACATTTGTAGTCTATAAGGATGACATTACATTTCACCGGGTGGTGACATATACGGCTACCACAGAAAGACCAGTCGTAGAGGTAATCTGTAACATAGCGTCCAAGCTGCTCTGTTTGATGAAAGTATGTATGGTGTGCGTATTTGAAGGGCAAAGTTCACCATGTTTGAACTTTTCATGCAGAAGAAAAATGAAACCTTACACAAAGGAGTTTGTGCTGCTTGTTCATGAGCTTGACTGGAAGTGAGTGGAAGTCCAACCACTCGCGTGACTGTGGTATAAGTTAAACTACGGAGGAAAGGTGTTTTATGTGCCCAACTGCTCAAAAGTTTGGAGTCACTTTTTATTTGAGTTGTTCTTGCTATTTTATTCCATAAAAATGTTTTTATGATGGTAAATTATCTGAAATAAACACCAAAGTTTATTTTAAGATGCTTCATTTGGTATTTCTAGTTTTTTTTTTTTTTTTTTTTGGGTAAACAGTTTTTAAATGATAAATAACACATAACACAGTTGTCTATTTTAGTAATTTTTAAATCAATGTGTCCCCAATGTGAGAGTTTATCACCGCTCTGCAAATTCAGGCATTTAGGATAGTAATTTTAGTGAGGTATTGTTCTCAAGAAATCTGGACTTGGACTGCTGTATTTCCCTTGGTTTCGTCTTTTAAGGTGGGTGCTCTTCACAAACTTAACAATCCAGGTTTTGGCACGGGATGCTAATTGGATCAATTATTCAGTCTGCATGCTGGCCACATCGCACTACTACTGACCAGCCGCATCACAGTGGAATGAGGGCTGGCCTACATAAGCCCCACGGCTTCCTAAGACAGATAGTGTCAGCAAGCCTACACTCGTGGAACTAATCTCGCTTCTCTTATTTATGTACTTGACAACATTGGACAAAGGACATCCTTGCAGCCTGACCCGGACCCCAGGAACCCGTCCAAACTGGCAGACCTACGTGCGCTTCTATTGAGCGAGTTCTGTATTTATCTGACACATTATGTGCCTGCTTCATAATAAAAGCTCTAATAGCATCCCGCTATTAGGTGATCCGACGACAGTTCTTTTCTTAGGGATTGAAATCAGTGAATTGAGCTGGCCACTCCAAATTTTGCGATCTTTTTGCCTGAAAGTCCCTGCGGAGTTACAATTATGTATTTATCTGTTGGTATATGGGTTGTGCTTCGTACACAGTTCAGGTGCACGGGGAACAGGAAGTTGAGGACTGGACTCAGGTGCAAGGATGGACTTGGCTGTATTTATTATGCCTACTGTGCAGCAGAAGGCATGAATGAAACAATACCAAACAAACAGGAAACACAGTTCCTTAATAAACACTGTTAGTAATACAGAGTCTGGGCATTTGCTGCAGTGATAATGTATTACAAATAGAAAACAAACAGGAATCGAGGTTCCATAATATAAAGTGCTGGAATAAAAATTAACAGCACTAAGTATAAAGAGTTTTAGTAGATACACGCGAAAAGCGGGGATATACACGAAGACCAGAATGCAACACAGACGTAGTTACGAGACTTCGCAATGACTGAGTGCAAAGCTCAGTCTTAAAGAGCACACTGCTGCCACTCAGTGGAAATGACCGGCAGCTGCAGGTAATGATGAGGAGTTGAGGAGTGCGGTCCGGGTCTTCATAGACCGGTGAGCTGGATGGCTGGAGGCGTGATCTTACAGTTGGCTGACTGTAATGTAAAGTTTCCTCTATTTAATCTATATGGGGATCAGTGAGCATGTGAGCATCAGTGTAGATATCATATGCTGCTGGATCTTGGCGGACTCAGTTCTACTTTGTGTGACAGTAATGGATAAAATTTTATTTGAAACATTAAGTTTTGGGGATGGTTTTCAGAGACAGCATTTTGTCACTGACATCGGGGTCAAAGGTACCTATCAACTTGGCAGGATGACAGTAGTAAATCAGCAGGTCACAGTTGCACAGAATAGGTGACAGCCTTCTTCAAAAGCTGTCCTTGTACATCACATTGAATAATTCATGGATTTTCTTTCTTTCTTCCTTTATTGTTTTTCAAAAGAAGGTTATTTTCCGGAAATAGAGTGTCCGGTTTGACAGCTCATTATTTTATCCATTTTTAGTCCATATTGGAAAACCACTTTGACCCAGATTTTCTGAATGCTTGGTGGATATCTCTCTGTGGCCAATGAGATTTTAGCCAGAAATGAATGCATTAAAAAAAAATGCGTCAAAAAGAAATATGCAGTGCTAGTTCTACAACTTTATATTTACAAAATGTGTATATTGTATATGCTGCGCTGTTGCTAAGTACATGGGCGGTGACACAGTATCAAAGGGCTGTGATTCCTACATGATTCAGGCTGCTTTAGTGTAAATTCCCTCCAATTTGAACAGTGCAGACTGTCTCCTGATATCCAGTATTATTCCTGTCATGCAGAATTAGAGCCTTATGAAATTTTCTCCAAATACTTACTGACAACATTGTGCTGGTTTGTTTGCTTGGTTGGTTTCCATCTCCACGGTGTTGTCGAAGCTCTTCTCTGGTGCTGATCTCACACATGCTCTCATTCTCCTGATACCACCCTCCACCCCACTCCCCACCCCCACCCACCCAGCAAGGATGTTGTGAAGGACAGTCGTTTGCAGAAACAGATGTGTTTGCATGTTCGACATAATGCACGCTGGTAATCTCACCGCCAACAATGTTATTACCCCTGCTGTCCTCCACACAGGGGGCAGAGAAGAGCTCCTCTCTCTCTCTCTCTCTCTCTCTCTCTCTCTCTCTCTCTCTCTCTCTCTCTCTCTCTCTCTCTCTCTATCCCTCCAAGTTCAAATGCTTTATTGGTTTGATATATTTAAATAATATTGTACATATTCCAAAAGCATAATGGAACAACAAAAACAGTAACAATATTTTTACATAGTATACTAATAATAAATAAGAATAAAAAAGTTTATTGCAATTTTCATTATTTATTAATTGGTAATAAAAATTTAAAGAAGTATTCTGATAAAATAAAACACCATAAATTAAATTTCACAATTAAATTACAGATTGTATTTGTTCAGATATTAGATGTTACTCACTGTCCCTCAGGCCATGATAGGCCAAAACACATTGAGCTGCGAGTGAGGCTTGTTGGGCCTTCTCCAAGAAGGGCTAGTATCTTTTCTTCATTATTGAGATTTGAACATTTATTTTGGTTTTTTAATATTTTATGAAAATGTGCTTCTCTGATCTTTGAATATTTTTCACAGTGGAGAAGGAAGTGCATCTCTGTCTCTACCTCTCTTGTCTTAGAGTTACCACATATTTTTTCTTCTTTGAGTGGCCGTGTTTTTTGTGTCTTCTTTTTTCAGTTGCGGGGGTGCGGTCACTGAGCCTGTACTTGGTTAGGATTTGTCTCTGCTTTGTATCTCTGACAGATAACAGAAATTCTGTTTTGTGCTTTGGTTTGATAATTTCAATGTTCCAGATAGTCATCTTTTGTTATTTTAATACTTAGGTTTATTCTAATTTCTGGTTGTCAAGCAGTGCTGATCTGAGTTTGATTGCTGTTGGGTATTATTTGGTTAGTGAGTCAAAAGACCAGCTGAGGGGACTCATTTTTGGGCTCAGATCTTGGGTTTTCAATGCTTGAAATTGCAGTGAATTGTCGGGACTTGAATTGATATGCATCCAAAATTTAAGCGCTCTTTTTTAATCTTTATTATCAATGGGTATTGGCCTATTTCTGCCCTGCATGCCTTGGTGGGTGTTTTTTTTTCTTTGGATGTTTAGAACTGTTCTGCAAAACTTTGCATGCAGTTACTCTACAAGGCTCTCTATCTCTCGCTCTCTCTGACTCTCTTTCTCTATCTCTCGCTCTGTCCCTCTCTCTCTCTCTCTCCCTCTAAGTCTTTCTTTCTCTAACTCTCGCACTCTCTCTGATTCAATTCGATTCAACTCATTGCACTTTATTGGCATGACATACAAATGGTACATATTGCCAAAGCAAACAGGAAACGTGCGACAAGTTTGACTCCAAACTCTAGTAATATCAATTAATGATTATTAATGCTCATAACATTTCCAACAAAATCAAATATAAATAATCATATAAATGCTCATCAGTGATAATAAATGAATCAATAAATAATATAAACAATAACAATGAAAGAAAGACTCTATCTCTCGCTCTCTCGGACTCTGCCTTTCTCTCTCTTGCTCTCTCTTTCTGTCTCTCTCTCTCTCGCTGACTCTCTCTCACACTCTCAGTCTCCCTTTGCTCTCTCAAACACTTTCTCACTAATTTCCTTTATAAATTTTGTTCCAGCTTAAATAATGAACATAATGAAAAATGTTCAATTCCAGTTCTCAAATTGATAGCATTTCACTGTTTCTTAATCAGTGCATGGGCAATGTTTATTCGGCTATCTGGTTGTTGAAAGGTGGGTAAATGCAAATGAAAAGACTCCATAATGCAAGTGTTTTGGACAATGGTTTTTTTTTATCTCTTATTTGGATAGTAACTGAATGTTTATATGTGGCTAAAGTACAGCTTTTCAGCTTATGTAGACAGACATTCCTATTAATATTTGTTTAATTATGCTGAAATTACTGCACTTTTGCATCCATTAGAATGAAAGCTGGATTTTTATCTGGGCGAAAAACATTTCACTGTCTACTTACGTCCGCCTCCCTGGCACATCCATTGTGGGGCCAGACTTTTTTCTGTCCTCCGGAATTACCAGTGACTGAATGTAAATATTTCATTTTTAGAAGCCAGTTTTGCTGAGGACGGGGAAAAAAAAATCTCAACCTACTGCGTAGCTGCGCATTATTAATTTATGGATTTGAAAGCCTTGTGGAGCCTGCCCAGGGTCTGATATCTCACATTTGAAAGCGAGTGCACCTGAAGGCCGCATATGATGTCCCCTTCCAGAGTGCTACTCACATTCTGGCTCGGCGCCAGATGACTTAGCAGAATACTTATGAATGCAGGAACTCAGAGTGAAGGTTTTTTGTGTCATTCTACACTCGCATGTGTTTTCAAAATGTTATTCTTGGTTTGAAATTTTGGCATTCCAGCTGTCCCTTTTCTTTCTCTTTTTTCAAATTTTTTCCCACATCAAGGTCACAGATTGAGAATAAATAACAAGTTTTACCTGCGCTGTGCTCGTACGCCATATTCTATTTGACCTATTTTTTATTTCAGCTTATTTTATTTTGCTCTGCCATTCTCGCTTGTGAAAGTTCAGGAATTCAGCAGAAATGAATGACCGTGAAGTCCTGTTTACCGACAAGGCAGAAATCACTTTCTCTCTTTTCTCTTTGTCCTTTCCCCAAAGCTCATTCAGTCAGTTATTCTGTCTCTCTCCATCTCCCTCTACCTGTGTGCTGCATCCATGACAGAAAAACTAGTTGCAAATATTTCTCTTCATGTCAATGAAAGGTCACGCGAGTTGGCACATGTTATCATCGTTTCTGGATGCGATGAATACATCGTAAGTTTACAGCGTAATCGCGCAAATTTTAGTCACACTGAGTTCAGACATGGTTTGGTGCCTGGGTCACTGCAGCGGAACCAATGGCAGTATACATGGGCACAGTCTTGCTACCACCACTCAAAATGGAGGTAGCGCTCTGTGGTAATACCTCGCCCTCCTACACTATAATACAATTGCACATTTGCAGATAATGAATTGCAGCATAAAAAGGAAAATATGAGCCAAATGACTGGCATTGATTGTAAATTGTCACAATTTTAATTTAATATGAAACGCCCATAATTAACCGTTAACAATTCGTGCCTGTGAGTGAGAACAGTCCCCTCCAAGTGACCACAGCATCTCTCTCCCTCTCTCTCTCTGTTCACCTTCACTCTCTTTATATCCCTCCCTCTCTGTCCCTCCCTATCTTGTCCTTTCAATTTAATTCAAAATGCTTTACTGTAAATAAAGAGTATTAGCGAAGCATTTTAAATTTTAATTACAAAAATAAATCCAAATCTTCATGAATTGTTGGATGATTACACACAAATTGGGAAATTAAGAACAACGATGAACAATATCAGAGAGTGAGCCTCACTGGTTGTCTCTCATATTGTGAAAGGCTGCCTCATATTTTGTGGGTACTGTCGCACTTTCTCATTTCTCCTAAGTCCCTAATATCAACAGGGATATTTTTTTATATAGCCATGACAATTAGTTTGGGTATAATGGTCCTGAATGTTGAAAGAAAGTGTCTTCTAATGACTTGATATTCTGTTCATTCAGGGAAGGAATGCCGCTCCGGTTGCAGTGTTACTTTACCCCTGCCTGTCCTCTGTGGGCGGCCAGGTCTACCTGTGACTGCTGCTTTCCATGACTAAGCTTTCCTTACTGAGCCTGTATAGTGTTATTAGTCATCATGGTCAAACAGCCTGCAACTATATCTACTTTATTGGGACAAATAGCGTTCTAATTTGTGTTGAATGTGTGTTTCCCTCTAATTTGCAATGTCATGTTCTTTTTCTCCGGCCATATTTTGGTTAAGTTTAATTGTTTGAAATAATTCATTGCTGCCCTGAGGCTAATGGCTGGTGTTAGTGTTGTTAGTGTCTTCTTGTTCTCCTTCTCTCTCTCTCTTTCTTTCTCTCACTCCATCTCTCTCTTCCTCCCTCATTCTCTGGCTGCCCTTCCTTCTCCTTCATTCTCTCACTCATTCTTGCTCTCTATTTCTCTCCCACCTCCTCCTGTCTCTCACACGGCTGTATTATTATAGAACATGTCGCTGACTGTGTTCAGCTCATAGAGTTGTAAATGTAAATATTAGCATTATTAGCATTAGCACAGCTGAATAATCTCTCTCCCTCCCTCCTCTGGTCTCCAGTGACGCGGGGGGCTGGTTCTGCAGGTGCCCCCAGCTCTACTCTGGCAGGCTGTGCCAGTTCCCCTCCTGCCAGGCAAGCCCCTGTGGTCACAGCGGCACATGCGTGCCCAGGCCGGGACAGGAGGACGTGTGTCTGTGCCCATATGGCCGTACAGGCCTCCTCTGCGAGAAGGGTAAGGGCTCAGCAGGGTATTAACCACTCTGTGTGAGTTTGGGCTTTTTCCATGTTTATTTTAGGATTTTTTTATTTTTACTTATTTTTAGGGAGCAGATTCTTCATTGTGCTCTCACCTCTGTAAGACAGTGCAGAGAAATGAGCTTTAATTAATCCATCTTTTCCCTCTGCAGTTTGAGTATCAAGCCAAACTAAATATAGCTGCCAAATTTGTGAGGAAAAAAGGTTGGCGAGGCACAATCGGATAATGTATCGGCATGGGGGGCATAAATGGGGGGGTTGGCGTGACGTCATTAAAGTCTACCAGGCCCCAGCAATGATGATTGCTGAAAAAGGCCTGGAATGTGCAGTTAGTGGAATGAATGCACCAAATGAGTTTTCCAGCTAGCTATAGAGGTAACGAAGTAAACTAGTTTGCAAGTTCAACTAAATTTTCCCGCCATCCGCGATAGTAATTTTCTCAAACTGGGGGAATCTCACTGCTCCACTTAAGATTCCCTCAATAACGATCCCTTTCAGGTAAGAGTCGACCCACTGGAGGTTAGCGCAGTTCACGCCAGTTCTTTTGTGTTCTTTGTTGGGCTGTCAGTCAACCTGCATATAAGTACACTGTGTACCATTGTCTTCCTCCTTGAACTATATCAGAGGGATCGCAAGGAGCGTACCATCCCCTTAGGCTTACGTATAATTGCCAAATAATGTGTCAGGGCATTGGTAAAGGGGGCTGATGCAAGGTTTGGCAACCCCATTTTCAGACACGAAGCTTCTGGACTCAGCCAACAGTCCTCTCTCTGAGATTGATTTCAGAGCTGGCCCTCCAGGCACCATCAGCAACAGCATACGCTCTATATCAGTCAATGTGTCATAACATCACAGTATAACAGTATAGGGCACTATGAGACCTGTAAGTGTCCCTATGTCAGCCTCTGTATCGGGTCTACATCAGTCATTATATCATAAATAACAGTAAATGGCACTATCAAGAAGAGTATAGATACAGTATTAGCAGAGTATTATGTGGGCACTGCATTAGTGAAGGCAGAGTATGTTAATGGATTCATTACAGTGTACAGTGTTACTGCTTTGGATTGTCTGCATCCGGTACAGTAAGCTTACTTTGCAGTGCTACACTGCGGCTGTAAGGGAGTGTGAGCGTTCCTGAATGTCTGCATCAGACGCTCTTCCAATTCGGCTAACGCTTCCCATAGCGTCAGCAGCCAGAGAAACCAGTGTGCTCACCCAAAATGTCTGGCAGGCTGTTCCGCTGATATGAGGGTTCGGTGAGAGTGGCACAGCACTGCACCATCAGAACAGGACGAAGACATTTGCATGATGAAAGGCAGCCCTGGGAACTGTGCCAGAAGGTTGCAAGACTGTGCGTCTGTTTTCTGGCAGATTAGCTTCTTCTTCTTGAGGGATCCCTCCAGGCCACGTACATGAGAACTGTATGTAATTAGTTGTAAATGGTAAGAAATGTGTCTTAAAGGTTTGCAGTCATACATATGTTCATGTGTACAGCCTTTTTGTATCACACGTCATTTGTGTGAGTGCGTTTGGGGGTAATTGTTGATTTTTCCGTGTGTGTGGAGCTGTGCATGTGTGCATATACTGTACATTGGTGAAAATGTGCCTGTTGAAATGCTAGGGTTCTCCATACCAGTTTTGTTTCCCTATGTGCATCATTCAGCATAAATACGCATTTAAAAATGTGGGTGGAATTCAGCCAATGCCCATGACATTTTGGAGATATCTCAAAAATGTAGATTTTATCGATGTCTCTCATTTTCCAAACGCCGATGATAAACAAGGTCAGCACCACTGACCGAGTGGGTTTGTTACGTTTTTATGGTGGTGGGGGAAAGTGTTGCATCACCTTCACCGCCCCATCTTGGCATCTCTGAGATTCATCTTGTCAAATAAACGCCTCAATCTCTGCACAAGCGCCAGGAGGACCAGTGTAACACTCGAGTCTGCGGTTAAAAGAAGATGAATTCAGGAGAAAAAAAGTAGCCTCCTCCCGACGGGAAGCTTTCAGGAGTTGCTCATGGCGCCATAAAAACGCCGGTGGACTTTTATTACTGATGCTAAATTCCCTCACCTGTCCGGGCTGTTGCAGCTTTAAAATGCTGGAGTTTGGTGCTTCAGCACACGCTCTGGCCCCCACTCCCTCGTTGACTATGTTCAGAGACAGGCTGTGCATGACCCCCTCCTAACATGAGGGGGGGGTTCTTATAGCGTTTGGCACAGGGCATTTGCCACTGTGCCAGAGACCCCTGTTTGCCAGATAGAGTCGTCTAATCTCCGACGTCAATCTGAGAGTGGCTGACATTTATATTTAAAGTCTGACAGTGTCAGATAAAATCAGAGTCAGTATTGATCTTAGGCATGAACTCCCACTCTCCCCAATGTCCTGTTCAACATAAGACACACACTGCACCTCAGCACTACTCCCCATATCACCTCACTACGCCCTACATCACCTCACTACATCCTCGCCATACTGCAGCTACACTTCCTCATCACACTCTGCACTTCCACACAATATCCTGCACCTCAACACTACACTCTACACCACCTCACGACACCCTACATGCAGTATCTTTGCCGCACTCTACACTTCCACGACATATGCTGTACTTTAACACTACAGCCTACACCACCTCAGTGCACCATACACCTCCGCACTACACCTTACGCCTTCTCAGTACACTCTACACCACCTCATGTTATACTCAAACGTGTTGCACCTAGGTAAAGTTTCTATAGCAGGCCCTGAATAGTGTAATCTTTGATCTTTCTTCCCCTGGAATGGCACAAAGACGGCGCTTATGTCACTGTGGAAATATTAAAAGTTGAAGCGCACAACAATCTTAAAATGTTTCCTTAAGTATTTGATCCCTTTCTGTTGCATAAAGCAAAATTATTCAGTCTGAAAGGGCACATTTTTCTATCTGTTGAAGCCTGCTTCAAAGAGACAGTTGTTTATATCATTTAAACTGAAACTGAGAGACACGACTTCACAGAATAAAGAATCTTTGGGCTCTCTGTACAGTTAAAAAGCTGCAGTAGGAAGTCTGCTTGGGAGAATGATTTGGGTCTGGACATAACAGAGGAACAGCGGGGGGACGCATTAAAGAATGTACATGCAGCATCGATATGCGTTTGGCATGGGTTAATCCAGTTCAAGGTGCTACATTGAATTCATTATTCTAAAGTAAAACTTGCCAAAATGCATCTTGACGGAGACACTGTTTGTGATCGTTGTGGGAACTCCCTGCATCACTGGCACATATGTTTTGGCTCTGCCCTAAATTAGTTAATTATTGGAAATTTATCTTTCAAACTTTATCAGATGTTTTTGATCAGGTGATTGAACCTGATCCCTTGGTTGCCATTTCTGGTGTACCAACAGAGGACAGTTCTCCTAAAGGAGCCAAATACAAAGTCACAAATTTTATAATGTTACTAGCACATACGCTAATACTCTTGAATTGGAAAAATTCACAGCCTCCCAGTTATTTTGTTTGGTTAAGAGACGTCATACAACGTCTTAAACTAGAAAAGCTCCGGTTTACACTTTACGGTTTACACGGATCTATTGATAAATTTGAGAAAATGTGGAGACCCCTTCTGGACTATGCTGTGTCCAAACTATAATTCACATATGTTACTTGTATAGCAATTACCATTGTTACCTTGAAGCAACTTTTTTGTGTTTTTTGATTGTTTGTCTCTTTGTTTTTTGTTATACCCTGCCCACCTGAGTTTCAACACATAATCTGTATGGAATATAATTGCAAATAAAAAATAAAGTTGACCTCCCGGAGGGGGGGGGGGGTAGCTGCAGTTGGACATTGCAAAGAATGATTAATTATCATTATATTTATCAGTATCATTAATTATCATTATAATTATCTGGTCCAGTGGCTTTCTGATAGCATTTCATCGGTAGCACTTCACAGTGGAGCAGGTTAGCTACAACAGTTAAAACAAACTTCAGAGTTCTGTGTTGATTCCAGTGGCGGGCGGTGGATGGAAAACTGGGGGGGGGCCTTAATTCACGTGCCTTAATAGGCAACGCTTCACGAAAAAACCACTGTGGATTTTTCGCGTTAAATTTTGTCACATCCTAAGCAAGTCCTCAAACCTGTGCGTAATGATTGTTTAAATGAAAAAGATAGAAATGCGCTCTTTTTTGCATTCAACTGGTGCGTTTGATTTCTCGTCTTAACGAAGACAATTAGCTACACCTGAGAGGGGAGGGTTAAAGTGTCTTTTACCAGGGAAATTGACTGAAAACAGATCAAGACTAATATGCAGTTTAAAGACATGTTTATCACCCTCCTTGTTCTCTGTCCACTGCCCGCCACTGGTTGATTCTGTCCCCTATATGTGTGTTTTATTATTTTAATTTTAGTCGTGCTACAGCGTTTATTGCAATAAGGTTGTAGCCAGGATGTTTCAGGTTTAAATTTCAGATTCCAGCTGCCATTGTGCCCTTGTGTAAGGTATTTATCCTGACCCTGTTTGGTAAATATCAGGTGGAACGGGTCGATACGATGAAAATGTAATCTAAGTGCAAGGCAGGCAGGAGAAGGACATCTGCTAGGGTAATAAATTTATAAATGAAATATTCACTGATTATTGTGCCTTGAGCCCTGTCAGTCTGATATTTTTGCTTTTTTTTCGGTGCGTATATTTCATATTCTTGGCTTTACATGCGAGGAGGACCGATTAGGCTTTTTCAGTGATTGATTTTGGAGAATAGAAATGGCATTTTGCTGTTGCTCCACCCCGCCCCTGGAGGTGGCACAGTGAGACAGCTGCTGAGATATTTAGGACACGCGCTCTCTCAGGCTGCCACATCATTTTCATCTCTTCGCCTCTGTGTGAAACTCAAGTCTGTAAATCACCCGGCAGACTACAGCGTTTACACACGAGAGCCTCTGGTGTCAGCATACGCATCTTCTTCATTGGCTGTTTGTTTTAAAGGCACTGGATATTATGTCTACCTGCCTGAGTCTTTTTTCACAAAAGCAGCTGTTGATAGTGATTGTGATTTTTCTAGCTCTCTCTCTCCTCCACCATGTTTAGAGGATGAAACGGAAAACAACTTTGCTGCACTAACTGTAATATTACAGTCATTTTAATGGCTATATTTGTCAGGGTGGGAAAAATGTGTGAGAAGGTCTCACTGTTGTTTCTGTTATGATGCTGGGAAGGGGAACACCTTGAACCTTTTGCTTTACTGTTGCACGCATCACGGGCAGTTTGGAACAGCAAGTCTCTGAACCCACCTTATTGGACTCGCTTCGTACTCCCACTTCATTGGCTGTCGCCATCTTCGCAGGAAGCTGTCATTTAGCCTCGGGGCTTTTGAGGTGTCTGCAGGTGTCATAGTCATGTCAACAGCACTTGAGTCCCCAGGAATATCCCCATGGCGTCCTGTCAGGCTACTAAGCAAATTAGTGTCGCCAGTCTGCCAGGGTTTTCATGTCCATCCTCCTCAGCCAAGCACAAACTTTATTAGTTCAAACAATGTGACATTTCACTAGAAAAAAAGGCAGTAATGTCCCAACTTATACTTTTCAATGCAAGCAGTCGTCAGTGGTCTTTGATCTCTTAACCCCTTTGCACAGATATAGACGCTGGCGTCCGTTGTTTCCGAAATGTAATTCTGAAATAATTCTGTAATTGAATTTCCAAATGTCTTGGTTCACTGGAATAATTTTCCAAAGTCTCTGTGACACAAATTCTGAGTTATAAAGCCCAAATAGGCTCATGCATAACAGGAAAATTGGCATCATTTTGTATTCTGCGCAAAGGGGTTAAGGTGTTTTTCAGAATGCTTTTGAGGCCATACATTATTTTTTGTTGTAGCAAAATACTGCATCCTATGAATAAAAAAATGAATAAAGTTGTGAAATAGCGAAAACATCCATACTTCTCCCCCCTGTTCTCCAGGCCTGTAATGTATTTCATCAACATGGGGCTTACATAACTGCAAAAGTGATTCTCAGTGGCTGAAAGCTTCATAATGATTGATTAGCTTAGCATCCTGTGAGATCATTCACTCAAAAGGAGAACCATATAGACTAAATCAAATGGCTGAGTCACCCTGGTCATTTCAGCTTTCGTTTGGGATATCAGTCGATGAGCTTCAGGTTACTTACAGCAGGGATTTGAAATGGCTCACAAAACGAACATAAAAACCAGAAATGAACAAAAATTTGGTATGAACATAATAAAAAAACAGGAACAAAAGCAATTTCAGTAGTTCTGGAGTGAAAACACTATTTTCAATTTTAGATAACCAGTAGATATTGGCCACGTTTCCCAGATTAATTTAAGAAGATCTTGGTGCTAAGAGCTTCTTTAGATCCTTCTTAAGGCTCCAGTTAGAAGCAAACGCGTTTCCCAGATTCCTCATTAGCCTAAGATGGCTCCCTCTTAGCTGAACTCTTCTTTGGAGCCTTCTTAACTCCTTAAGAATGCTCTTAACTGGGAAACGCGGCCAATGTTATTTATCATTCCAATGATCTTTTTTGAAATATTATAGGCAATAAATTCTCAAAGGAAGTTTTAATCTGGAAGTGATTTACTTTTTGCCTGCCCAAGTGTTCCCAAGACTCCTCTGCACTAAATGCATCATTTTTTTTCCCCCAGAGCTGATGGTGGGAGTTGCTAATGAGGGTTGTGGCTCAAAGGTATCTGACCCCATCAAATGTGACATAATTTTCTCTTTATTTTATTCTGGCTGTGATGGAAAGTAGGGTGTAAACCAGGTTGCTACGTTGAGTTTCCCTTAGTTGTTTGATAATTCAACATATAAGTGTTCTAGTAATTTTGTTTGCATATACTGCAGCTGGTTTGCTTGCAAGTGCTTTATCTTCTGTTATCTACTAATTTAAGCTAGCTAACAAACATTTTACTCATTTATGGTTTTGAATAAATAAGCATACATTAGAAATTTTATCATCTTCTCCAGGGGAGATTTTTTTTTTTCCCCGCCGCGAAACACTCCAATTCTGTCATAGAACGCAAAGCATCTGGGGCTAATGAGCATTGCTTTGACAGCCATGAACCTTATTCTGGTTACATAAAATCTTCATCTCAACTATTTTTAACATTAGTTGACCAGAAACATTTCTATTGAATTGCCTGTAGGTTTGTAACTGTTATGGACAATTTCAGCATCATAGAGGAGGCTATCTGTGTTACATGCTTGTGATGCTTAATTGGATTATATAGACGTTTTTACATGTAGCAAGTAATTGCAAACCAAAGAAATCTTTTAAGTAATATATTGTTTAATTATGTTTTTTTTGGTCATTGCCGTGTTTAAATGGTACAGTCTGATTTGAAAATGTTGCTGACTGTCAGAAAGGAAACGTTTCCAAGGAAACAAGTAAAATGTAGAGCTGTAATTGATGTAATGTCATTTTATTTCATTTAAAAGACAAAGACTAATCTAGTTAGCCAGTTTACAAAGTTGGAAAATGGAGTATTGCATTTAAACCCGCACTGACACCCATCCTCACTTGTGTTGCTTAATGACAGCTGGAGCGGAAGCATGTTTGAACAGTTTATTTGCATGAGTACTAATTGTAGATTTTTTTTTTGGTTTGTTTGGGTTGTGGACAGGGTTAGGTTCCAGGGGAGGAGCTGATAGGCCGTAGGTAAATTTTGCACATTACTCATTCAGCCTTGTGCTAAGCTGAAAATATTCTTTTTTTTCTTTCTGATGCTTTATTTTACCCCATAGAAATATAAGTCATGCTGGGAAGATGATGTCATTTTAAATAGTGCATTATTAACCATTCCTATATAATGTTCTGACCGGTTTTTGGTCAGAAGAGAGACCTAGGAACTCTGGAATTGGCATGTAAAAATAACTTTTCTGCTCAGGCCAAACCAAAATGAAAAACGTGTTGTTTATAAACCCTGATTTACAATATGTACAGAGCTATAAGGGATTTTTCAATATGGCAGTTTGACCTAGTGTTTGACATTGATGGTAGTTATTCCTAATGCTGGATTTTCAAAGAAGCCTTGACCACTTGTGTTCATATCAGTGTGAAAATACTTGTTCAAGAGGGGTATGATTCTGGATCCATGCACTTAGCCCATTAATTCTGGGGTTTTGGGTTTGAATAATGCTTTTATGGCTGACAATGCCCGCTGTCAGGCCAAGATCATATACCAACCAGTATATGATCTCGAAAGTACAAAGAGGGTTGTTAATCCTTATCTCTTGGGAACAGCAGCAGCTATCTGCTTGGTGGGCTCGCCCAGAGGCTATACGGTGATTTGTAAACTGCCAAAAAAAGGAAAAAACTCATCATGAGTGCAGTTGCTGGTAGAGGGTGAAGTTTTTTTTTTTTTTTTTTTTTGGTCAAAGGTTGTTTTTTTTTTTTGTTGAGTCCTCAAAGGTACTGCGGAGAAAGAATACAATGTGCTCAGTTCACCTTTGTGGTAGTTTCCACTGTAATTAACATTCTAAATAACATTAGTGTTTGAAATGTGCAGTTTGAAATTTCTGGTGTTTTTTGCTTCACAAACAGATCTGCTCTATATAGCTCAAATTCATGGCTGCCAGCTCTGCCTGACCACAGTGCCTCCTCTCACAGCATTTCTCAACCACCACCCCACTCCCTCTTATGGTGCGCAAATTGTGAAGTGGCCTGTGCTTACATTAACAGCAAGAATTTGCCACATTTAGCTACATACAATGTATAAAGAAATGACTTGATCTTTTAAAATGGGTTTTTACCAGATTTACAGCAATATTTTTGAACTTTGTCATATTTACTTTTCTTCCAAAAAATATAAAGTATTAAGTATAACGTCAATCTTGTATATAAATGTTAAGTATGAATGGTAAATGCTAAATATGTCAATTTTAAACAATAAGTGTTATTATTGAATATTGAAAAAAAAATTTTAAATGTTAATTTTAAATATTAACTGTTGAACGGAAATGATAAATATTAAAGCCAAATGCAACATGTTAAATAAAAATTTAAATGTTATGCAAATGCTGAATGTTAAATCTAAATGTTAAATGTGAAATCTACATTCTAAATGTTTGAAACATATGCTAGTTCGCCAAGCCCCTGATGTATAATGTCAGCATTTGTATGGAGGAGGCCTCTGTCAAATACTGGCAGAATTGGCTGCCTCAACAAGGCGCGTGTCCAAGTAAAGTAGTTGATTGCATTGCAATGTTCGCAGCTGGACCAACAGTTGCAATCATATATAAAATAACCTTTAAAATCACATTTGTCTGTGTCATTGTTATTGATTTTCATGGTAGTTTGACAGAAAATTCTGGTAATTCTGGTTATCTGTCATAGCCTAATGTTAGTGTGGAATGACATGAGAGTGACAACCTCCTGGGAGAGGAGGGATAGGCCTACAGTTACTGCTTGATTAGTTTAAATTAATATGAGGTGAGAAACATCATGCAGGCAAGAACATTTTATTTCATGCCAATAGCTAGTTTATTACTAGGCTTACTTTCACACTGTATTGTCTACTTTTGGAAAAGCTAAGTGAAAAGATTTTGCTATAAATTTATTTTTATTTTACATGAAGAGTTTGTTGTATTTTCAAACATATTGCCAACTGGAGCCCAATTGTATCAAGTATAGCTGTGCATTTGAATTTGACACGCACATGGTTGACCAGATTTTTAAGAAAAATGGTTTGCTTGACCCTGAATGATGGCTCTCTTACCAGTGTTCATTAAAGAACTGCAAACAGGAACATTTATGTAGCCAAGTATTTCCAATTTTGCACGCTCATACTCATTTCTATACTCATGGTGTAGTTTGCAATAATAAATGGCCTGCTAATTATGGATTTTTATGGGGTTTTTGCTAAAATTTTTAGGAACATTCCTTTTGAGCATCCAAGAATGTAATTCCTTGGGAAAAACGTGATAATGTGGGACCTTTAAAGTGGCTCAACAGACAAGGCGAGCTGCAGGTGACAGTCTGGATTCAACGGAGTGAGTTTCAGGTGTCCCAAAAAATTATGTGTATAAAAGACAAATAATGTACTGCCGTTTCATTCTTTTCAGCCTCTGGTTAGTCCCAGAAATGGATTTTGTCGCGTGAAAGAATGCTGGTCCAGTGCCAGCTTATTGCTATCATGGAAGATGTCAAGGAAAAATAATGGAAAGCTGAGCTCAACCCTGAGAGCTCAGTTCAGTAATGGAGCTCGGCGGTTCTGTTTTTACCTCTCAGGTGACCTACTGAACCTGTTTCCCAGCGAAATAGAGAGATAGCGCTCTGTTTCTGGTTGAAAACATTGTGAACATCGAAACATTCATCTGAACTTGTGCTCATAGTGTACTTATTCCCACGGTTAAAAGTATTTTGTATTTCCCAGACTCAAGGGGACACAGCCTGTGAGAGTCTCAGAGTCCCTTTCTGACTGACTGACTGACTGACTGTATATACCTTGTTCAAACGAGCATGTGTAGTGCAATACCTGTTTGCACCACTAGAGGCTGCAGTGCCGAGTTTGTATGCTGCCATGTGGCTTAAGCTAACAAGTAATCCCCATCCCAATTTTGTAAGCGTACAAGACAGTAGCATAACAAGTGGTTGGTGAGTTTATTTGCATACCTGTTATGGAAATAGCTGCTATTTGGCTGGAGAATTTTTTTTCAGTGTACCGTTATGACTTCCTTAATGGATCGCTTTTATTTTCATGTCAGTCTTAGAATTAAGGGAGAGTTTCCATGCCTTAGCCATACAGCTAGTAGCCTGCCTGGTCTAGGACGAATTGTCTCAATTCATTCTGCTTGAAAAGCTAGCTCGCTAGAGTGCGCTCATGTATGGAGTTAAATTAGTGGCAAATTTTTTCAAGCAACCTAAACATAATTAAAAAATCCATACAATGTAACCAGACTATCAAACAGAATTTGTGCTGCAAATACCATAGGCCAGTTGTGAGGAAGCAGAAGATAATCCTGTATTATGTTCAAAATAATTTCATACTGTTCCATTTGTGAGAAAATCTTTGTTAGACAAATGCGTATGTCCGAAAATCTGGTTCCATCTGTGAGAAAATCTGAAAGGTGCCGTAATTCTGCCAAAACTGCAACTTCCAGAAGACAGCAAGAACATAGCATCGTAGATAACACTAGATAGCATGGAGGATGAAAGGCTTGTTCTCACTGCCAGAACAAATTGGGTATGTTTTATGAAAGCTGTAGCTGGATAGCTGGCTAACGTTACACTGCCAAGTCAGCATCTCACAAGTGACACTGTAGCTAGGCATCTGGCTTTGGAGATTTGTTAACTTTTTTGCAAATAAAATAAGTAAAAGAATAGTTCAGAAGAGTAGCTCAGCTGCTGGTCCATCATTGTCTGAAATTGACTGAAAACAGTGACTCACTCCTTAGACATCTAATATTAGCAATGTCACAACACTGTATAATTTGCACGAAAAAACAGCGAAACTGGTTACTATGCTGCGGAGCCACCTCTTCTTTGACGAAACTCAGATACAGAGCTATTAGCACCATATGCTGCAATTTGTAAAGAAAGAGACAGGGAGAGCAGCGACAACTCAAGAATGGAGGTCATTTGTTTCCATCAAGTGAAACCAACCAGTTTCACACAATGGAAGTAGTTGGATTTTTTGTTCTTTTCTCGGAAGGCAAACCTATTCAGTTTGGGGGGAAAACAATGAACCAGCAAGCAACGGAATAGAGAAGGACAAGAGAGGAAAATGTTCGGGCATGAGGAAAGACAAAATGAAAAATCAAAGCTCAATGAACTGGAGTGGTGTAGCTTAATACAGTTAACTCACTTCTTTAAAAGCGTTCTGTTGTATTTCAGGCAGTTTCTCTCAGTGTAAAACCAGAATTCCTTTATTGCAGTTTTTTATCCCTTTGTTTACAATTATTTTGGATTTTTAATTGTAATTTTATGCCTAATACACAGTCAAATACGACAGAGAACACATATTGGAAATCCATTTGAAGACCACAAAAGAAAAACGATCAAAAGGAAAAACGAGTCCAAATTTTTCATTTTTGAATATTTTATATATTATATATTATTATAATACTTATAATAATATATAATAATATAATGTGTTATTATTATTATGGAAGCCGAGAGCGGCCACATATTTACTTTTTTATTTTACTGCTGTTTTCTTGCGATAACGACTTAGGGGAGACCGGGTCTAGTTGTTACACGTCCATGTTGTTACATTCTAAATAATTCCGATAATAAAACACAGACAGTGCTCTAATTTTTCCTGTTGCTTCGCGAAGGTGACCCGTGTCTTTATGTGACAGAAGGACGTACGTTGAAAGTCGCAGGTTAGTGTTCCAGAAAAAATGCTCGAAAAAGTAACTTTCTTGGTGTTTGAGAGATTTCGATTAACATCAAGTGTAATTGATACATACCCGAGATTTTCTGGTTTATGAGAGAGGAAGATATTAGCCACTGTGTCATGACACACCTATGTAAACATTGCACTGGAACATTTCAAAATGTCGGGACAATGGCGAAGGGTTGCTGATGGACTAGTTGATACACCCAAGTTGTTACAGTAAGAACTTGCCCCAAAACCTGTAACAACTTGGACAAGATCAAATTACCTCACTGAATGACTTTCTACCTTTTTTATTTCAGAAAGATGCCTCGCAATTCCAAACGAATAACGAAATGTGGCAATACCATTAGAGAATGACTCAAGAGGTTCCTTACTGTAGCTTCGTGGGATAATAGTTGTAAGGCATCCCCCTGACTTGCCCACTTAAGTGGGAAACACGTCTCACTTAAGCAAATTCTAAGTGTAACAAAATGCCCCAAAACCTGTAGCAAACTTCCCCTCCTGTAACAAACTACCCCATATATGGGGTAGTTTGTTACGGGTGACGGGAGTCTATTTTTTCCTCACCAGCATTACGCATGCCCGGAATATAGGGGTTGCTGCAGATCAGTCATGTAGTCTAATAAACTTTCTATCTTTACAGTGCATATTGATAACAAAAACCTGATAATGTCAATTGTACAGCCGTTAAAAGAAAAAGTGTAACAACTAGACCCGGTCTTCCCTATTATTTCGTTATTTCGATATAACAAAGTCAGTTTTTTCGTGATAACGCATTCATTTATTTAATTATCTCGATATAACAAAGTCCGTTTTCTCGTGATAATGCATTGATTTATTTTGTTATCTCAACACAACAGAAACTTTTGTTTCTGTGGGATATGCTAATTATCTCAGATGCTTGCGAGCTGGTTACGTCCTAATTTCAGCCTTCAACAGATGCCACTGGCTGTAGCTGTAGCCTACCAGTAAGTTACACTAAACCTTATGTCTATGCGCTAAACGTTAGTTTGTTTATGACTGGGCGGGGTTTGTTTAGGGGAGACAGGTTTGCCTAAACAGATGAGAGGTTGACCAACCAGCGTGCAAGCATCTGAGAACATTCACTTGTTTGGCAATAAAGGCAATCAGCTCTGTTAAAAACGTATTGCCATCTCGTCTTTCCACTAATCAATAGAAAAGTATCGATAGTGGTATCAATAAGGACTCAAATCGTTAGGGAGTCTCGATAATGGTATCACTATCAATAAAAATTAAGAATCCCCATCCCTACCCGTGATCGCCAAATACTCAGATGGCAACACATCAAGCACCATTATTTATATATAAGTGATTTAGCCACATGGGTCAGGATTATGTTCCAAACCTTTGTCAAATACCACTATGCATAATGACATCTACAAATGCCAGTTAAAATTTTAATGTGCAAGAAGTAAGCCTTATGTCAGCAGTGTTCAGAAGTGCCGTTGACGTCTCTGGACTCGGAGACATCTGCGATAGACCATCAAGGGTGGAAATTTGTGTTGTGGTCGGACAAATCAATATTTCGGAAGAGATGGACGCCGTGTGCTCTGACCAAAGAAGAAATGGACCATCCTGACTGTTACCAACAATTCCAAGAGCCATTCTCTGTCATGGCATTGGGTGGTGTCAATGCTATTGGCAAGGGAATTTTCCACTTTTGCAAAGGCATCATTAATACCGAAAAGTACCCTGAGATTTTAGAGAAACAAATTAGCCCAAATGTCATATGAATTACGGAGTTTTGTATTTGATAATAGAAGCAGGACAGATGGGTTGCAGGCACAGCATTAATGAATCAGGTCAGATTCAAAATTGATTTTTCAGATGATGTGGATAACGGGTTGTCCCATGCATGACTTATCCAAAGATCTGATTCGCATTTTTAACACTTTTAACACTCATGCTACAGTTTGTGTTTCCAGTGATGGAACGAAAAGCCACTTTCTGTTTTAGAAATGATTTGCCAGGTATTTTATACATAGGCTAACCATTGTCCCCAAACAGCCACCCCTCCAGGAAGCATCTCCTGGAAAACAGCAGGAATGACAGAGCTCACCAGTATCAAGGAGTTGCAGCTTTATCCAGAATAATTTGCGAATACTGACCTGCGTAACCTCACATGTTGAATAGCAAATTGCCTGATGGAACAAGTTCACCTATGAATTAAATAGCCTGCATCACAGCATGCTCTGTTGTGCCAACGTCGGTCGCACTAACCATTTGACATGCATTTTTTACATATCTTGACATTATCAAAACTGAAATAAGTGTTTTAGAAAATCCATTAAATTTGTGTGGCTAAACATCAAATAAAGTTCTGTTGTATTGTTTTCAACGCAATACTGATCATAGGTAACAAACATATCACTGCTTTCAGTTTTCATTTTAATTTTGCATACCGTCCCAACTTTTATTGATATGGGGTTGTATAAAATTCATAAATATGAATATGGGGCATGTTTTGCATATTTTTAGTTCAAAAATGTTTCAACAAACATGGACAAAGTACATAAGGCTTTATTCCGATTTCCAAAATGGTGAAATTTTTTTTTTTTTTTTTTTTTTTTCATTTAAACCAATTGGAAAGCATAGCTACTTCAAGTATTTCTGACAGGACACTCACATCAGATTTAACCATTTATTTGGAATGAAATACATTTGAATTTGGCGGTGACTCTGCTCAAGTGATACTCTGGAACAATCTGAGCAAGCATGAGACATACATTCCAGGAGATCACAACCCCGGCAGAGCCTGGTTCACCGTGTTTAAAAATGAAATGAGTGAAAATACAGTTTACAAACAATGCCGATACCATACAAAACAATGCCAATACCATATAAAGACAAGAGTATGACACGACAAGTACTGCCAAAGACCATGCTGCTGGAAAGGAGGAGGCTGGGGAGGTGGGGGGGATGTTTGCGAAGATCTGTAATGGGTCTTGGTGGGAATGGTAGAGCTTGGTTAATTGAGATGGAGAAAGCGGCCTTATTTAAAGACGCGCAAATTAGGAATGTGACGCTGAAGTCCAATGCGATTGGACAAGGGGTGGAGCCAAGACTGACTTCCGTGCCTGTCTGAACTAACACTGATGCCTCCATATATGCAAAAATGAGGTCTATTAAGTCTAGAGCATTTTGGCAAATATTGCATTTAGTTTAAACTGTGCTGCTTGTGTACACCATAAATACATCAGTGTGAATAAATGTTCTTAAATTTATTTTTTCCTTAATAAAATGTGCAGGGCATAAATTCACAAGCCTGGGATGTGTACGTATAAATGTGCTTGAATATATTTGTAATTACAGACCTGCATCATTAATATATAGCTAAATATTATAGTCTTCTCATAATTTATTGATGTCATTAAACAGTAAAAAATCTGAAATCGCGGGCCTTTATTCAAATTGATTAGAAGTTTTTCAGGGTTTACACTGCTCTTTAAGGCACTTGAATTGATAGTTTTGTTGCTAAGCAACATCACCCAGGAATTATTTATGTTAATAAATGGATGTAGCTCTCTAACACAGAAAGTGTCGTCACCTGTAATTCTGAAGCTGTTTGAAGAGAAAGTACCCCACTGTTGCACTCTGTATACTTGTCGCTGAATAACGTGCTGTGATTCCTGTGAATGTAAGGAGGGTAATATTTTATTACTTCTGTGCACCACTTCGACGCACTGTAGACATACGACTACTGACAGCCATACCAACCCCCCCCTCTCCATTCTAGCCCTGTCGCTCATCATGACATGTTGGCTGCTGAAATATTTTTATTCAAAAAAAGTCCAATAGTGCAAAATAATGCTACTTCCAATGAGCCATAGTGAAAGTTAAATTGAGAAAATGCCGCTGTAAAACTCTGAGAAGATTATATCATGAATGATTCACGAAAACAAGAGCTCAGACAGTACAGAGAGCTCCGTTCTTAGCACTGGCCTGCGGGCTAGATGGGGATTTCTGCTTACTTTACGAACATGAGGGGTAGTTTAGCGCCATCCTCTGTGGAATACAAGGAGGAGAACAGGGAAAATTGCCGATCTTTTTGGCACGCAAAGGTCGGCCCCCATCACTGTCCTTAAGAACTGATGAGAAAAGCTGGCGCTAAATAAGGTGGGTCAATGCGCCAAGGCAAAATACATTGGAGAATATATTGTAAAATGAAAACGGCGCTTTGGACGAGAAAGTCTTTAGTTACAATTGATAATGAGCAGATATATTGCCCTGCCGGGATGGGCATTACACCTCACTGAAGCCTGGCATTACTTGTTAAACATCACCTCATTTTGATGGGAGAAACAGGAATGGAAAAGCAAAAGTATTTTAAAATTTCTTTCTTTTTTTTTTTTTTTTAGACAGAAAACCTTCCTGCCTCCGTTTTGTCAAACAGAAAACAGAAATGAGTGGGCTACCTGGGAGAAGTGTGAGTGAACACTGCCATCTTGTGGCAGGCGCGTAGCGATGCTTGAGAAACAGCAAAGACCGCAATGACTGTCAAAGCATGGAAAAAGGCTTGAGCCCTGTTTTTTTTTTTCTTGGAGGCCGTCTTTATTATATATGTGTGTGTGTGTGTGTGTGTGCGCGTATGCGTGCGTGCGTGTGTTCTTCTATCTAGTGAGGTCCAGAGCACATTTTTCACCATCATGATGGGAACATTTTTTGGGTGTGAAGACTGTTTGGCCAGTACCCACAAAAAAAAAGCAAATTGTCACTTATTGCATAAGGTTAGGGTCAAGGTTATTGTGTAAGGTTAGGGTCAAGGTTATAATTATTGGTAGGTCCCAATTCGGGTTGGGGTTTGGGTTAGACATGTTTTGGTTACGGTTAAGACTAGGGAAAGACTGCAGTGACACTAAGGACTGGATGGAAGTGATGTCCTCACAAGGATAGAAGTAGAAGGATGTGTGTCTGTGCGCATGTTTCTATGTGTATGTATGTCTGTGCGTGTGTGTGTGTGTGTGTGTGTGTGTGTGTGTTTGTGTGTGTGTGTGGTGAGTTTTCACATTTAGTTATTATGAACAGCAGCACCTGGTTTGTACCAATTCCAGTTGTGTGAATTATTATTTAATTAACAAACATTTTGCTGTATCAAGTCCTTTCCAAGATAAGCATGGAAAGCGCCTGAGAAAGCTGTGAACAAATTTGAAGGCTCTGCATGTAACGCAATCTGGGAAACTACAGAACATGATTTAATTAATTATTGCAAATATTGGATTTCTGATGAAATCTGAGTATGATCAAATGTGTTATCTATGTTGCTCTCTCTAGTGACGCATGACCTTAAACTTCCTGGCTTTCAAACTGCCATCATTCAAGCTTGAAGTTTGTTCTGACAGATTTCTGAGTGCGTGCTTAGTCTCGTCAACCATTCGTTTGTTCCCCTGTCAATCAAGCTGAGGAACTGTGACATCAAGTTTCAAATGTCCCTTGGCTAACTACAGTGTATCGGTGTACAGTAATGGCTGGACTCTAAAATTTCATTAACTTTTTATGTTCACTGCTGTTTGTTGTGTAGTACGTTGTCCTGGCGTGTAGGCAAAGCAATTTGTTTTCAATTCACACAGCTTTTCTTGCACACATCTCCAAAGCGAATGTTCCCAAGAGGATGATGAAAGTTAATCTTCCTTTACCCTTTATCTTTCATCAGATTAAAAAAAAAAAAAAACTGTCATCATTTTATTTCAGAGCTCCACGCTTTGAAAAGGAATGTTCGGTGGTTAAGCCTAAACTGTTTCAGCTCTTCAGCTTGACAAAAATATTAACACGAAAGACGTGGAATCACTGTGGTGGAATCTTGTTAAACTTGGCCACAGAGTTTTACAGTATCTGTGTGGAAATGCCTCAGTTGGAAAGCTAATGTTTATGAAATGCAGGTTTTTGTAAAGCCAGTTTGCTATCGATCAGAAAGCTAAACAACAAAGGTTAATGAGAAAGCTGAAGGGGGTTTTGTTCATCTAATGTATGCAGCCCCCATCAATCATGTCATAGTATATCAAAACGCAAGTCAACTGAACTTTAAAACATTTCGCTTCTCTTCCCAGCAAAGAGCCTGTCAGTTTTTTTTAACCACAAGGAAATAAATCATCAGTCGTCTGCCATCAGGGAAAGCCAGCAGACAAGCCGTCACAATATAAATCTGTGGATCCTTTCATATTTGCAAAAATAAAGTTTTTAATGATGTTCACTTCTTTGTTGTGATATTGTTTTCACTAAAGCTGCAGAATTGATCACTTTTATGAAGGCTTGTACATGGTTGTGATCGTGTGTCTGCAGGGATGCGACGCAGAATTCTGATGTGTGTGTATATGCAGTTTCTGTTGGCCTCTTAAAATTGCTGACTAAAGCAAACTTTCAGACCTTTTGAGCCTACCTATCCCCCATTCCCAACCTGTGTGTGTGTGTGTGTGTGTGTGTGTGTGTGTGTGCGTCATGCATCGGTTTCTGTGTGTGCATGCGTGCATGTGTGAGCACTGTAATAGTTCCATTTGTTGTAAACAATACATGTTCATTGCTGTGATGCAGTTTCAACTGTAATAATTTTGTTAGTTTTATTGTCTTTTCAAGGGGCCATATTATGCAAAGTTACAAAGCTAAGGGGAGTTTTTCTCTTGGACAGACAAGAAGACTCCTGAACTGCCTAAAATGCCTTGTTTTTTTTTTTTTTTGTTTTTTGTCCGATGTGACACATTTGCATAAGCGGCGAGTTTGGCACGCCTTCAAACAAAGCAAGGTGGAGTGGAAGCCAGAAAGAGTTTGATTAGTGTGTATTAACATGTTGAAATGAAAAAGAAAAAAACAAGGAAAGTTGTTTACTTGAGTGCAAAGGCAATTTCCCTTTGTATGGTCTTCCACTGTATGATGAAGTGATCAATCAGTGGTGAAAATTCAGTTTTACTATTATTCCCTAGCAGTGTAATCCCAACCTTTTATTGTGTTCCGTTCATTTTACTGAGGACTGCCTCCTGAATTGCAGTTGGCCAATCACAAAAAAAGTAGCCATGAAGGGAGAGGGCCTTAAAGAGACAGGAGCCAAAATGCTTTCAGGCTGAGTGAGCCTGGGGTGCTGCACACACAGCCTGTGCCGCTGTAGCAAGGTGCTTTTTGACCATGAAAATAAGCAAACACTTGAGGATGAATCACATAAATGAAAATATAAAACTGTAAAATGGGTATAATATGACCCAAAATTTCAAAATTTAAAGTTCAAATATATGCCTGCAAATATGCAGTGCGCACTACCAAGATATTGACATCCTTTGCATTGCTAAGAGGAACAGAGAGATATGAGTAGACGTACCTTAATAATTGTTTTAATGACTGTCTTTTTAACAGCCGTAAATATTACGCACCCCAGCTTTAACGGGACGGATGAGTTCGGTTTCACCTCTTTCGTGGCGTACCCCTCCCTCCCTGGCATCAGTCTCTTCTACGAGTTCCAGCTGAGGCTCACCTTCTCTGACGGGGATGCCGCCCGGCGAGACAACCTCATCCTGTACAGCGGGCAGAAAGGACAAGGTCAGCTGCTCTCTCAAATGGACACTGGTCAACCGCAGCAGTGCTGCCTCAGAACAGAATCGAATAAGTTTGGTTCTCTTGAGCTTGCCGTCTGGCGTTCAAACTCCGGAGGCGACCTCCAGAGGTGTTCTGTCACCATTGTAAGGGTTTTGCAGCCTTGTACCGGAATGTTCTCTCTAAATATATTCAGACGCATAACCTCCAGTCTCTCCTTCAGTCATATCCCCCTGATAAAAACACCACCCCCTGGGCCCTCCTTGTCTCAACGTCAGGCTCCCCAAATTGACAAGTGTCCTGCCTGTTCCTCGCTGAATTAATTAAAGCCTCTTGGAGTGAATTCAGCTAGCAATTACAAGCCATTTTAGCAAGTGTGACATGGCTGTCAACTCAAACACAGCAGCGAGGGGGGGGTTGGAGGTGACACGCTTACCTGTAACCAAATGGGTTGCATTGATTTTGCGGTAATTACTCAAGTGTTTTGGCTAGAACCTCAGGAGACAATTAAACCGTCAAAGAGGAGGGTGACCAAGGTCCCCGGTTCTGAAGGTCCGTTTTTAGCGGCAGATGACAGGATGTTTAATCAAAGGGAAAGACAGGTGAGAATACACAAGGGATGATTCTGGCTCTTTTCCTGCGAGCTCTCCCGAGAACAGCGCTCTCGGTGATTCATCGCGGGAAGGACTGGATGAGACGTCCTCCTGAATAATGAGCCAATCGCCGGGAGAATGTACAGTAGAGGACGCACTGGGATCAAATGCAGAATGTGCTCTGATAAATTGTCACCGCATGACACGACTGTCTGTCTGATTTTGTCTGTGCAGAACAATGTATTTTAAGAAAAAAATGCAGAATCTTTGTGAGCATGCAATTCAGTTTTGAAATCCATCAGACATTGGGATGCAGAACAATGCTTTTTATTGTTTTGGTTTTCATACCAATAAAGAGAAAGTATATTTGTGTTCGCTTTTTTGTCCAATAAGACTTCAGCAGCTTAGCTCTGGAGTATCTTTGTTTTGTTCCAATAGGCATTAGTGGTGATGACTTCCTGGTTCTGGGAGTGCGAAACAGCAGGATTGTCCACAGGTTCAACCTGGGTTCTGGTGTAAGAACCCTCATTAGTGAACGCATTGTCAGCGGGACTGGAATCCACACAGTGCGCTTCGGTCGTTCTCTCAGAACTGGGTGGTTACAGGTACGTTACTTTTCATATATTTTTTTTTAAATTTATCATTATTATATATTCTTTTTTTTTTTTTTTTTTTTTACAAGGGAAGTAGTATGAGAAAGGATGGTTTCTTTTATGAGATATTGCCTGAATGGGCTTAATTTCCTTTGCTTTACATTTGTTTTGTTTTTATGTAACTATTTAAATAAATTGTAATTGAAGCATTGATGTATCAGTATTTATGAAAGGGGTATTTCACCCAAAACATGATTTGGGCTCATTCCTGTTAATTTTCTGAGAAATTCAACTCCTCTGTACAGTTTGAGCAGTTCATTCATGCAAATATGAATCAGACTTAAGCTCAGGCTAGGCCTCTGGCAAGTAAAATGAAGTCGGCTTCTGATGTTTTTGAAACTTGTTTTAAAGGCTGTAATAGGTGCCTATCAGGTGAATAACAGCCGTGCATGTCTAAATATGGTTTGTTATGCAATTTGTTTGCTTAGAATGCCAGAATCATGTTTTTAAAGACAAAAGTGATGACACAACTACTGGAGTCTGTGTAATTGCTGCTCACAGGGTGACACATAGTGACCCATGATAATTCTAGATTGAAGAACGGTTTGCAAAACTGTCTCGAGGAGTTTGTGTACTTTTGGGTGGAGTACCCCTTTAAGAAAGGATATCTAAAGTGTCGTGTACAAAATGGCTTCAAATGCATACAGCAGATACAGACGCATTGATCCAAGCCTACAAGGGCATTACAGTATTTCTTATGGCTGAATTGCAAGATTACATGCTTTCTGAACGAGTTTACACAACTCTGTTCACAAATGTCCTTACATTGTGGCAGCTGATATATTACAGTCTTTCCTTCAAAAATGTGCCGAAACTCTCAGGTTGATTTTAATGGGCTCGCTGTTGATTTTAATGGGCTTTTTTCTTCTTCTTCTTCTTTTTCTAAGGTTGATGACCAGAGGAATATGACTGGATCTTCTCCGGGTCAGCTGGTGGGTCTCAATGTTTTCGGTCAGTTTTACGTGGGTGGATACAGAGAGTACATCCCTGAACTGCTGCCACGAGGTGCCAGATTTCAAAATGGATTCCAAGGTATACAGTTACACTTATCGTTTCATCATCCCATTCTGTTATCAACAATGTCCAAACACCTTTCTGTCATTTTAAGAATGCTTTACTGTCCGAAATGGCGATGGGCGGCGGTGTGATGTCACTGTGCTGGCTGTGAGACTGGTCTGAGTCTCCTGCAAACGAGCGAAGGTGCAAGAGGACGCCTGTGTCTCGGGGTAACGCTAACCTTTCTACTGAGGTAGTAATGAGAACTCATGAGCCCCTAATCAGGTTCCCTTGACCTCCGGGGAGTTCTAATCATGAAGGCTGGCGGTAAACAAACCGATAATACACTCCACTGTCAGCCACGGATGCTGCGGCGTTTAGGCTATCCCAGCGGAACACACTGCAATAACAGCTTTCCACTGCCTCAATAAAGAACTCTCTACTTTTTTTTTTTAATCGCGTGGCTCTCAGTTTGGGTTTAAAATGGGATAACTCTGCGAAATCGCACCTCAGGGCCTGAGAATGACTTGTTTATCACAGTGTACTGTGAAGAGGCCAACAGAAGCAGGAAACAAACTAGCATCAGTGCAGAACAGCATTTGTACATGATGCTTGCTGTCACAACCCTCATGTGAATTCCTTGTGTGTCTCTTCGCAATTCAGCAACTTGCATGTCTATTAAGTGTGTGCTTGCTGTGATTGATATGCGGTTTTCTGCTTAAAGATGGCATAACAAGTATTTAAGCCCTCTAGTTTATGTGCAATTTGCTGGATTGTAGACTCGCTTTCATGCCTGTTATCCTAGTCAATGTTTAGATCTAAAACTCTTTTGTCTTCGTCTAATGCAACTAGTACTTTATTGGCATACTTTCCCTCAAGCAGTCATTCAAGTCTGTCTCTTATTCTTCAACTCAAGTTATCCATGCTTTCAATCCTGAACTGGAGCCAGGGCTGGGACCGCGTTCCCTCAAGCAACCTTTCCATCGTCTGAAGCAGTTCAGTATATTCACACTGTAACACTGTACGTGTAAAGTTTCAGAAATTTTAAAATTTTTTCATGTTTGACTCTGCTGAGCCAGAACATTATGACCACTTACAGATGAAGCAATGAACATGGATTTTCATGTGACAATGGCACGTGTAAAGGTCTGGGGCATGTTTGATGGTAAGCAAGCAGTTGGCTACTACCATAGTTGACATGCCGAATGTGGGAGGTATGGACAGTCGTAAAAGACCTGATCAATACTGACAAGGACTGACGACAGCCGGGTCGGAGCACCTCTGAAACAGCACGACTTTAAGAGTCAGCAGTAGCAAGTATCTACTGACAGTAGTTTGCAGATGGACAAACCACAAAGCAATGACGGGGTGTTGAGCATTCAAGGCTCTGGTCTGACCTGACAGTGAAGCAACTGTGGCACAAGTAGCAAAAGATGGTAATTAGTTACAAGACGAACATAGTGCATCACATCCTGCTGCATACGGGACTGCATCGCTGCTGACTGGTCAGAGGGTCGGTGCTATCCCCTGTCCAGCATTGAAAGTGTCTGCACTAACAAACTGTAGCTACGTAATCTCTGAATTTGTTTTCTCTGGGACTGCTGTGTTCGTTTACTCCGGAAATCACCCGCCCCCAGTAGGTGATCAGACCAATGGGAGAACGTCTAGTGGTGCATTCAGATCATGATTGAGGTCAAAGGACTTCTATCTGAAATATCGGATCAACTTGTGTTTAAAACAGTTTAAAAATACTAGCACAGAAGTTATTAACTAAAGCATACCCCTTTATTACTGAGTGTATAGATATCATGGTATGTTGGAAACTTCGGATTTGAAACACATTGTATTTATATTTATGCGAGTCTGTAGCGAATTCAGTGCAAGTGAATGGGGAGGTAAATTTCAAACACCTCGGGCCCTATTTAATGATCTAATTGCAAAATCTGAAGCGCATGGCGCAAGTGCATTTAGGGCGAGTCCAAATCCATTTTTGCTAGTTAAATGGTGGGTTTAAGTAAGGGGGCGAAGTAAGGCACATGGTTGAAAGAGGTCGTACTTAATTTCTTAATGAATCATAGACATGTTTTGGGCGTAACATGAAGTAAACCAATCAGTGTCATCTCCCATTTCTTTAAAAGCCAGATCCCCTTGCACCTTGGTGAATTACTATTTTAAGGACAGATATTTGAAATAGTAGGAAAAACACTTCTCTGCAGAGATGGGTCAACTTGTGTGCCAAGTGACGGTGCGCAAGCACACAACTGCTGAACCATGATCTCTGTAATGTCCAAAAACGTTAGCTAATAAGGAAGGTATTTTTGAATATTGTTCAAAATTATTTTAATCAAATCTGATGGAAAAAGTCTTCCTACACCGTAAATCCTGGGGTCGCATTTGAACGTGAACATAAAACAACGAAACCAAATTTTTAAACTTTTAATTCAGGGTTGTGGATAAAAACATAGTCATATGCAGACAGGGGAACGACCAAGAGAAATTAAAATGAGCAAGGAAAAGAACAGCATAGGAGAGAGAAGAGAAATAATGTAATTTTGATTATGCCACTGTAACCCCTTGAATAATATCCCGCAGGAGTGCAATAAACTTGCTTTTGCTTTTTGACAGTGAGACTGGGAAAGAAATGGATCAACCTGGATGACTTAAGAACAAAAATAACTGTTGGTGAAAACCAGATTGTTGACATCTCATCCTTGTAGGCTATGTTGGATGGCTTTGCGGTGGTCACGCGTTTGCGTCCTGGCCCAGAAGTACCTCAGCATGAGGGAAACGATAGAAGATAGATGATAGTGATAGAAGAATAACAGTATGAATATTATGTCAAATTTTTGCTTCAGAAAACCTCTTTTTCTTAACTACTAATTTGAATACCACTGGTTCAGTAATGATGAAGTGGTTGCTACAGGGGACGACAAATTTTTCAGTCACAAGAGAGCATTTTTGGAATTGCTGGATAGATAGTATGGGCAAGTATAGTGAGCAGTTTGCACATGAGGCTTAGCTGAGGAGTTTAATTTATGCAAGTCTTGAAAAACAGGGTTGGGACTGAACTTGCCAATATTCTGAACTGTGTTCGAGGTCGGCTTGCTGGTGAATATTCAATAATTGGTCTGGGTGTCTATCATCTAGTGAGAGAATAGTGTAACTGCCTGCATAAATAGAGCAGCTCCATGTCCGCTGGCATCAACATGTGCACAGACGGGTTATGGATCGGACCAGAACGTATATACTCGCACTCGCGCATACGAACTGAAGACATAAAAACCACCGTTGAATCCAGTGACCAAAAAAATTGCGAAACAGTACAAATGTTATTTCAATTGTATTTCATTGTGATTCCACATTAGTTCTTTGTAAATTTTCTTGATGCAAATGAAATGACTTCAGTACATTTATTCATGCAGTACTTAATCTTCATAAATTATGTACGGCACGACAGGCTGCTGAGCCATGAAGTTATGTACGTGAATATTCCTCGGAGGTTTAGCTTATCTTAATTGTAACGCAGGCAAACAGATGCTGATGACCTAGCGAGCCTGTATTGTAATTAGTGAAGGCATAATGTTTGCTAATAAACCTTGCATTAGGCAAACACTAGATTTGCTAAGCAGTAATTCCATTTAAGGTAGACTGTAAACAGTGGCATATCGCATCGTTACATTTCTATAGAACACTTCTTTGTGTTTGATTCTTTGACAAAGAGAGCAACATTTTAAAATAGTGCTGAATTAGCTTAGACTTAGCAGTGAAAATAAGCAGCCTGGAAAATGAGGTAGGTTACCTTTTTAAGATTGGGAATTCGTAGCATCGGGCGAATTTCAATAAGCGCAAAATCGCTGGCTAGTTGAACTTTGTTCTGATGATGACACACGGAATACACACTTGTCCACTCGCTCACTCACTGTCTTTATATTGTTTTCAATGTAGAACATTCACAACATAATGCCATACTTAGAGGCTGAGTGTACATTTCGAACGCGCCCTATTCTAACCAAATCATCTCTGTGGAAACTCGGCTGAGCTGTCAGATATCAAATCAGCCAATCACAGAGGGCCATGGCAGGACTGGTTCCCCACCCACAGAGAATCGCTGAGTCACTTAGTGAAAGAAATCCTTGCTCGTGCTCACCTCAAACTCCTGCTTTCACCAATGTAACCACATCATTCAAGGCACGAGACTTTGCTGAGTGCGTGGATGTCTTTTTTATTTCTCTTAGTGATATAATGTTGGAATTACAACGATCTGAAAACTCTGTGTGTTTGCTGTTCTCCCAAAAATTTTTGGGTGATTTTGAATGGGAAAGATAGAGCAATTCGACGTGCTTCATGTCCTTTGACTGTTCCCTGAGCCAAAACTATGTACTTCTGTGCTACCAAAGCTATAGCACTGTGACAACAAATTTTCCTACGTTTTTGTGAAATTTCATGAAGAGGGATTCAAATTTGTGGAAGTTATAGTGATATGAAAAGTATTTTTTCAGCCTCTGTGCTCCCAGCTCCCACTCTAGGTGTGACATCACGCACTCTAGCAATGAGAACCCAACTCCCATTCTCTCCAATGGGAAAATTTTTGTTGGTGTTTTGGGAATATTCTGGACACTGCACAACGAAACTCAACCAAAATCGATTGGCTTCGTCATCTAACCAGTATCAACGTGCATGTGAAATATCAGAAGGATCGGAGAAGAATTGCAGTCTGTAGAGTGTTCACAAGAAAATCTGTACGGACACGGTGTTATGATTCTGCTCTGCCTGTTATGATCTTGCCATGTTTATTATGATTCTGCCTTCCCTGTTATGTTTATGATCATCTCTGTTAAGTTTTGCCATGTTCTGTTTAGTTTTTGTACTTTGCCATGTTTTTGTTTTTGCCATTCCCAATCCACTATTCTGTTAGATTCCGGTCCATGTCTTTGTTCATGCCCTTCATTGCACTTTGTCTCCCCTGTCTAGTCTCTTGTTTAGCTACAGCTTCTCCCCAGTCCTGCGTGTCACATGCTTAGGTGATTTCATGGTTTCTGGGTTTCAAACATTCCTTCCAATCTCGTTTGCTTCCTTCGCCTCTCTTTTCTGTTTTACTAACCAATACTAACAGTTTGTTGTTTTTGTTAAAGTTACTAACCCAGACTAACATTGTATATAATACTAACTTACTAACGAGCACTAGGGATTGTATAGCTGCACTTACTAATTGATTAACAAGCTCTCCTTTTCGCCCTGTTCTAGTCTCCGCCTCTTGCCTGCACTTAGTCTTTTGCTGCTATTCAGCGGATCCTCCGCACCTGCTCCACTCTGTCCTACCTCTCATTATCTGTGCACATTAGAACTCCCTAACCGGAGCTGTATGTCTAGTCATAGGCTGTCTCGTGTTCCCTGTCCGCGTTTTGGCTTTTGCCAATTTCATGTGGTTGGGTTCTCCCTTGTGTTTCCTCCCACGTAATTAGTCTGATCCTCATCACCTGATCCTAATCATAGCATGTGACTTCCCTTGAGTGTATTTAAGCTGTCTTCTCACTGCAGTTCCCCGTCAGAACGTTCCTCTTGTTTACCTGCGCTGCTATCTTTTGCCTTGTACTCATAGTGTTAATCTTCTGACTGGACCGCCCGACTTATGATTTTTGGCTCTGCTCTTTTGTACTTTTGTCTGCATCTGTTTTTGAACCCTTTTTGCCCGACTACGAGTTTTGTGTTTGCTGCCCTGGTAACGGTTTGGATTTCGCCCTCTGGATTTTGGCTTTTGCTTCTCTGACAAACCTGTGCCTGTGTACCGAACCCTTTTTCTGCCCGACTACAATTACTGTTTTGCTGCCCTGGTTTTTCGACTTTGGATTCTGTCCCTGGGATTGATTTTTGGATTGTGGACTTTGTACCGTTGCCTCCTGCTCTGCGGGGGCCCCCCCCTTTCCAAATAAAATCCCATTTTTCTGCACTGCTCTGTTCTCGCGTCTGGTTCCTGAACGATACCTATCGCGCGGACGCAGACGACCGCAAATCCATAGTGCCCCCGGGCACTCCGTCCGGGGCTACAATAAACACATTTTGAATGAAATGCGGAGTTGTGTATTTGATAACAAAAGCGGGACAGATGGGTTGGAAGTATTTTCATTTTCAGTTCAAAATGGATTTTCAGAGAATTGCAGGTAATGGGTCCTTTCGTGCCTGACTTACCCTGGCATCTGAAGCACTCCAAACATTTTTTTTTTTTTTTTTTTTTTTCTATATTGAGCAATAAAGGAAATGAAAATTAATACTGGCCAGAAACTAAATCTGTGGAATTATTGTAAAAAAGTCTCATTATGAGCACATGCTCATTTGCTCAAACATGTCTTTATTTTGCGCTCACTTGCACTTGAAGACCACACATGTACATTATCTAACTCACGTTTACATTTCCTATTTTTAATTGAATGTAAATTCACGCAGTTTTAGGGATGATATGCCATGGTCCCCTAACAGCTATCCCTCTGGGGGGATCATTTAGACGACTGCAAGACTGGCCGAGTTCGGTAGCATAAAGGAGTCATGGCTTTATCCTGCATAGTTTTCGACTGCCTTAATGTGTCATCTTGCACACTGAATCGTGAATCACCTGGATGTTTGACTACATTCCCTCATACTTTAAATGAATCAGAGCATTCAATAATCAGGCACACATTTATATGGGTGTTCAAAAGATTGCACTTGGCATTATGACATCTATTTTTTTAAATATCTTGATTTACGTGAAAATATTCTTTCATATTGTAATCTTTTTAAATTTAATCATTTGACACGCAGCTGCTCGTCCCTGTGTGAGTAACAAGCCGTGGGTAAGCACGTCATGCACTCTCCTACAAAGGCACTTAAAACTATCTTAATAATGCGGCCTTAAAATAGCAGTTAAAAACCGACTGACTTAAGACTTATGTTTTTGTCGGTCAATGGAGCATGAGCTTTATGCGATTTCAAGATAGCAGCAAGCTAGCAGAGAGCCTGACCACACCTAATTTTAAGAACAACACGCCCATGGGCACTCAATTTGGTGCAACTGCATTCGCTATTTACGCAGTGTGGATGCTGGACAGGAAAATGGTGTCTGCGTTGGTCATAAAAGTGCAAAGACACTTCCGTCTCACTTTGCTCTGGGTGTACGATAGAGGTCCTCATCTTCATCACGAAAGCATTGAATCTTGTTGGGGCAGTTGCAAAAAGTATTATACACATTGGAAACTTCATATAAGCCCTATATTCAAAGTCTTGAAAATATTGCTTTAAACAGGTAGTTCATGTTCAAAATTTGTCCCATTTGGCCCAATTAAAACAAAGAAAAGTTGCCTGTTACTGCAAATGATGTTTGATTGCAGTCCAGTCGTTGTTGCCAAGGGTGGCGCATTAGGTTCTTGGGGGGGGGGGGATTATTTTTCCAAATAGGTGATATAAGCCTTGAATAACTTTTTACCTTCAATAAATGAAATGGCAATTCAAAAGCTGTAATTTGTGTTTACTCACATTGTCTTTGTCTTACATTAAAATGAGACGGATAATCAGAAAAATTTAAATATGACAAATAAGCAAAAAATACAATAAATAGAGACCAGGCAAGTGCTTATTCACAGCACTGTATGTGTTCATAAATTGACTCCTTTTCATTGAAGTTGGCAAATAGTGCGGAAAAAGCCTTTTTCGAAAGTTAGAGTTTCTACATTTGAGTCAATGGAAATTTCAGATATTTCTGAAGGCAAAATGTTGTGATTCTCCAGTGCTACAGAATAAAAGGTCACTGAGCAATTTTGCAACCAAGACATGAAAAGGTAATGCGCTAGATGAGACCATTGTGCCGTGAAATTTCATGGTGATTATCCTGAGATTAAATTGATAACTTTAATAAGTCTCCCAAAAAAAAAGTCTCATCGGGCTACAATCATTTATCCTTGGGAAATTAAGGTAGTGCGATTTGTTCTGCCTAATTGATCTCTTTCCGTTACATGCTCGAGGGACTGAAGCAATTGGAAGGATATTTTTTTGAATAGCTTTTCATAGACAAAACAAACTTCAAGTCTGAAAAAGTTTTCTCATCCATCATCAACTATCAGGAAGGTTATTGAATGATGATGACTTTTATCTGAACAAAAACTGCAAAAATGTTTTATTCATATTTTCACATTTTGGAGATAGGACAAAGACATGCTTCTCATGATTTTATCTATTTAATCTTTTTTTTTGTATTTCCATTTGTTTTCAGTGAAGTTGAAAACAGGCCATTAGGCTGAACTTGGCTCAACATTTAATTAGTTTATGTTATTGAACAGATGGAGAGAACAACCTATGTAAAAACGATCACCAAATGATCAAAAGTAAATACAATTCAGCAAATAATTAATGAAAACAGTCATACAAAATGAAAATGATGAAGAAAGTATTTTGAACAAGGCTGATTGAGTGTGCTACACCACACTTCTCCATTTTCCCTTTTTAGGCTTCAGAGAAAGGAAGGGAGTAAATCCAAAATTACTCACATTAGTGTATTGACTGCAAGATTTTGTGAAGTTTTGTATGAAATCTGTTTAGAGTATAAATGTTGGTGAAGTGGGAATATCTGTAGATTTTGGGGCTATTCGCATTGTGAAGTTGGAAGCTGAAATAGATTTGGAGTTGACCTGCCTCCAATCCCATGAACACCCGAAAGTTTCATGCCTAGAATATGTTCAGATTATGGGATGCACATGATGACTGCACATTCATAAAGCAAACTTATTATAGGTGTTATTGATAGTTGCTTACTCTTTAAAAATAGTGGCATAATGCTGCCAGTGGTTATATAGGGTGATGAAAGGGCTGCAGTGGCTACATGTTCCTACACGATGTGCACAAAGTGCTAAACATGTATAGTTATGACTTTTAGCGGTAAAATATATGTACCGTCTTTATCAAATAAAGTGATTAGAATTTTGATAACTCTTTCAAAATGCACTGATCTATTTAGCATCTCAAGACTTTTTGGTCTTCATTTATAGCTTAAAACATATTTCTGTTACTCTTGGCTAAATATGGCAAAACTGCTGCCATTAAGGTTAAATAATTTAATTGTTTGAAGACTCCCGTGCTAAAAGTACTTAAGTTAGAAAATGTCCCTTTTGAGAAAATAGAGAAAATCGATTTAGGTAACTTTAAAAGACATTTTCCCATCCTTACCTCATGGTGTGTTAAAATGTGACTTGAGTTCTTTTTGCAGTAGGCTCATCAATTTCAACAGATGTCCATAGGGTATGAAATTTCTTGAGTAAACAGTAATGTGAAACAAACTAATATCTTGGCTTGAGTGAAAAGTCTCATCCAAAAACAGAAACACTCGTCAAGACAGACCAGCACTGTGGATGCCAGTCTGATTTCACTGTATTTTTTTCTCACAGGCTGCATATTTGATCTACAGTTTCGGACGAGGAGTGGGGGCCAATTCCAGGCCCCTGGGGGGCCGTTGGGGCATCCGAACTCTGGGCGGAGCGTCGGACAGTGTGGGGTCTCAACATGTGCACTTGTCCAGTGCCAAAATGGAGGAACCTGTGTGAACTCAGGCTCCACTGTCTAGTATGTAGGTCTTGTACCCTTGCATTCATTTCGTAGTATACCGGGGGGGTTTTTTGAGTCAATTACAATTTTACAATTTTTTACAATAAAAAAACCAGCCAATATTTTCATCAAATCATCAACATTCTCTTCAGAAATTAAAAGAAGAGCAGATCTTGAAACAGCAGCTGCAATCTTTTTCTTTTTCTTTTGGGGGCATAGTATAGATTGGATATGATTGGAATCAGGGTGTGTGTGTGTGGGGGGGGCTAAGAATTTGAAACATACTTGTTCTTTTAACTGACTTGAGTCCACACACAAAAGCAGAACACATTGTGACGGAGATGGCAAATATGCATGCGTCATTTGTATTCAGTGAGCATTCTTTATTGGCATGAAAGTGGTACAAGAAACTGAGCTGCAACCACAGGGTTTTTGGTTTGATGCTTAATCTTTCTGTGCTGTGGATTCAAAAGATTACTCCATCAATTACATCTTTCTGTGCACCACAAGAGCTTGAAAACAAGCAGTTTAATAAGCGTCAACCCAGGTGGTACTGATAACTAGCTGCAATGTTCTGGACGTTGGAGATGGGTTCTAGCAACAGTGATAAAGTAGAATTTGTTTCACTTGAATGCAGCAGTATTTGTGAATGTGAGATGAAATGGTGGCATCACAGCTGCCGCAGATTAGAAAGCTGAACCTCATACAGTGAAACTCCAGTAAAACCACATCTCAAAGGTGCATTGTTGGATTGAGATGCCTGTGGTCTGCAATGATACTCAGGCTGTGGTATTTAAATAATGCTTTGCTGGTATTAAGAGGCCTAATGCATGCCATGAAAATATTCACCACACCCTTACCACACTGGATCCATGCTTTCGAAATCAAATTCAGACCCTGCTATCTGCTTATCGCAGCAGAAATTGAGATATGTCAGATCAGCAATACACTTGTAAATTGACTGAATTTTGCAATTAAATTAACACGTTGTCTCCTTGTTATTTTAAGGGGACTTATGGGCCATTCTTTGAGAAGTGAACCAAAATGTCACACACATTACCAGATGTCATCAAATAAAGAAATACTTTGAAAATTAATGAAAGGTATCAAATTTATTCCTTGCTATTCTCCATACCCCAAAACTGTAAAAATTCTAGATTTTTCAACTTCACAGAGTTTTTGAAGTCAACTAGAGTTATGAAAAACCTGTTTCCGTGTGAAGTCACACACGTGACCAGTCGTATTTGACCTCTGACCTTAAGTAGTTAAAGTTAATGTAACAAATAACATTTTTACTTGATAGACTTGGATAAGTAGTACTCTTATACAAGGTCCACAATCATGAACCTCCAATGCTTTTGTAATTGGAGGAGATTTTTTCTACTATTTGTTACATTTTTGGTCACACACGTGACTGAGAATGGCCCTTATAGTTAAGCAAACATTTTTCCAAGATATTTACTTTTTAAACTAAGAATTATTATCAAAATAATTCTATTAGAAATTTGCAACTTAAAGCACTGAGTTTTTGTAGCATTAGTGGTTGCCATGGCAATGGCTGTTTTAATGCATTTATAGATACTTAGAGAAACACAGTTATTGAGATAACTAAACAGTGTTTGGTTATAATTTCAGCTGTAATGTGAAGGAAAAAACATTCCTAATGTCACCACAGAGCTTTTTTTCCAGGTTTCTATGTTCTAGTATTGATTTTGACCCCCCTAAATCAATTTCGGTGGGAAACGGCTAATTAAATACTCATATTTTGATTTACTCATATGCAGAGGTACATACTGCAAAAAGAGCTCTGTACAGACATAGATCATCACAAAATGAAGAAAACTGCCAAATATGAAGTTAATTACAACCCCAATTCTGAAATAATTGGGACAAAGTGTAAATTGTGAATAAAATCAAAACGCAATGACTTTCAAATCACACCAGCCAGTAATTTATTCACAATAGAACAGAGATAACATAGCAAATGTTGAAACTGAGAAATTTTACAATTTTGTTCACAAAATGAGCTAATTTCAAATTTGATGGCTGCTACAGATCTCAAATAAGTTGGGACAGGGGCCTGTTTACCATGGTGCAGAATCCCCTCTTCTTTTTAACACAGAGTGGAGGCGTCTGGGCATTGAGGAGACAAGTTTCTTGTTTTTAGCCATTGGAATTTGATCTTACTCTTGATTAATACATGCTTCCTGCTGTTGGAGAGTTTTGGGTCTCCTTTGACAGACTTTTTGTTTAATTATGCGCCAAATGTTCTCAATCGGTGAAAGATCAGGACTGCAGGCAGGCCAGTTCAGCACACGGACGCTTCTACTATGAAGCCATGCTGTTGTAATAGCTGCTGTATGTGGTTTTGCATTGTCCTGCTGAAATACACAAGGCCTTCCCTGGAATAGATGTTGTCTAGATGGGAGCATATGTTGCTTAAAACCTTTACATACCTTTTAGCATTCATGGTGCTTTTTAAAACATGCAAGTGTCCCACACCATATGCACTAATGCATCCCCATACCATCAGAGATGTTGGCTTTTGAACTGAACGCTGATAACAGGAGGGGTGGTCTTTCTCCTCTTTAGCCTGGAGGACACGACACCCATGATTTCCCACAAGAATGTCAAATTTGGACTCGTCTGACCACAGGACACTTTGCCACTTTGCTACAGTCCATTTTGAATTAGCCTTGGCCCATAGAACACGGCAGCGCTTCTGGATCATGCTCAACAATGGCTTCCTTTTTGCATAATAGAGTTTTAGGTGGCATCTGTGGATGGCACGGCAGACTGTGTTTACAGACAGTGGTTTCTTGAAGTATTCCTGGGCCCATTTAGTGATGTCAATGACAGAATCATGCCGGTGAGTGATGCAGTGGCGTCTGAGGGCCCAAAGATCACAGGCATCCAGTAAAGGTCTTCGGCCTTGTCCCTTACGCACAGAGATTTTTCCAGTTTCTCTGAATCTTTTGATGATGTTATGCACTGTCGATGAAGAGACCTTCAAAGCCTTTGCAATTTGACGTTGAGGAACATTGTTTTTAAAGTATTCCACAATTTTTTTACGCAAGCCTTCACAGGTTGGAGAGCCTCTGGCCATCTTTACATCTGAGAGACTCAGCCTCTCTAAGACATCCCTTTTACAGCCAATCATGTTACACACCTGATGCCAGTTAACTTAATTACTTGCTAAATGTTCTTTCAGCTGATACTCTTATATATTAATTGCTTTTTTGCCTGTGTCCCAAATTTTTTGAGACCTGTTGCAGCCAGAAAATTTGAAATAAGCTCATTTTGTGGATAAAAATGTAAAATGTCTCAGTTTCAACATTTGAAATGTTATCTATGTTCTATTGTAAATAACATATTGGCTCATGTGATCTGAAAGTCATTGCATTTTGATTTTATTTACAATTTACACTTTGTCCCAACTATTTCGGAATTGGGGTTGTAGATGTACAGTTGCTGAGAAATCTGTATTTTCTTGTTGAAAATCATCTGTATTTTTATCGAGGTTTTAAAGTGCTTTTTAGTGTAAAAGAGTAATTTCAGAGCAATTTTAGAGCAAGTTTAAGACCAATTAGACAGAAAGTGAATATATGTCCTGAAAGTAGACTATTTGAAGGACCCCTTCATGTTCTTACCTCAAAACTAAAATTTTGAACCAAAATTGGCATTTTGCTTAGCTATTGGTCCCCTTAACTGTAAGTAGAGTCTTGCGTGCATACACATACACAGAACCTCTGCCACAAACTGATTGTAAAATTACAGTTTAAATAACTGGCAAAATATGCCAGTTTATAACAGTTCAGTCTTCTACTGTCTACTTTTGCTGAGCCTTTGCCTGCTGTAGCTTGTCTCCGGTTCTTAGCCAACAGTGGTGGAGCCAACTGTCTGCTGCAGTTGCCCATGGCCATCCACTTCAAGGTTTGATATTTGGTGCGTTCAGACATGCTCCTCTACATGGCACTATTTGTCATGTGTGGCTAATGGACTGGACTAGCCATTCCCCTCTGACCTCTCTCGTGAACAGAGCATTTTCCTCCACAGAACTCCTGTTCACTGGATGATTTTTGTTTTGTTGCTTCATTCTCTGTACACTCTAGAGACTATTGAGCATGAAAATCCCAAGTGATCAGCAGTAACTGAAGCCAGCTCATCTTGATTTATCATCCCGCGGTCAAAGTCACTCATAAGACACTTCTTCACTCTTCTGATGTTTGTCATGAGAAATTACTGGACCTTTTGACAATGTCTGCGTGCGTTCATGCACTTAACTGCTGCCATATCATTGGCTGTTCAGATTTATGCATTAACGAGCATTTATACCAAATAAAGCAGCCGCTGGGTGTACCTGTTCACACATGTTGGTGTGTTATGTGTGTATACCAGCGGTGGGCAATTCCGGTCCTGGAGGGCCGGTGTGTATGCAGGTTTTTATTTTTATCAGTAACCCTGACTAATTGACTTAATTGGTTGCATTCACAAATATAGATTTGTCCAATGATTAGATCAAAGAAAAATGTTTTATGAAGGGAGACAAGAACAGTCTTTGGTGGTCATTCATGATAATTTAAATAAATGACATGAAGTGTCAGATTTCATAAGTGGTTTGGCTAATTTAGACCATCAACTAATTAAAGGCCAGAAGTTGGTGTGAAAACCAGGAACAGATACGGCCCTCGCTGCCCACCTCTGGTGTATACATATGTGTGCGCAGCACTGTATGCAATTGCATTCATGCCTGTTTATTCTCTGTTCCAGTTGCAGATGCCCGTTTGGCTGGAAGGGGGCGCTGTGCTCAGAGATGGTCTCTGTGTGTGATGCGGATCACACCCCTCCACCCCTCTGTGCCCGCGGCTCCACCTGCGTCTCCCTGCCTCAGGGCTACAGCTGCCAGTGTCCTCTGGGAACCACCGGAGAGTACTGCCAAGAAGGTCTATAACTCCCCCGAACTGGAAAGCTCTTCTAACAGGACAGTGGCAGCCGCTAAGCTGAAAATAGAGGAGGCTGCAAACATCCCTAAAACAGAATTGGTCTTGACCATTTTGACCTCCGCCAAGGAGGTTATGTTTTTGCCATATTGCTTTGTTTGCCGATCTGTCTGTGTACAAGATAACTCAAAAAGTAATGAATGGATATCTCTGAAATTCTGTGGGTGGGTTGCTATAGCATCAGGGATGGACCCTATTAATTTTGACCGCGATCGGTCAAACAAGTGGCATGACGGAGGTATGCGCTCTTCCGAGTGCCCTTCTAGTTCTATTACATTTTTATATGGGGTGGGGGTAATACCAGAAGCAGTTTTTTGTCCTCGGACACAAATTCACAAATTTGTCTGGAGCTTTTTTATCCACATGGTGGATTTTTTTTTTTCAAACTTGGCATGCAAGAACCTGTGCACCTGCGATTTTGAAAATGACCCAACATATTTTTGTGGAGACTTCGCAATTTTTTTGACATCGTAAATTGAATATTGGGGGTAAATTTTCTCTGGAGCTTCATTCCTGAAGGTGGATTGTTTTCAAACTTGGCATGCATTATTATCATCATGAGAGCCCGTGCACCTGCAATTTTGAAAGTGGTCCAACTTATTTTCATGGACAATTTGCCATCACTCAACTAAGAAAATTTAGTATGGGGGGAATTTTGTCCAGAGCTTTTTTAATAAACCGTGTGGTGGATTGTTTTCAAACTGAGCATGCATTTTTATCACAATGAAAACTTGTGGAATTTTTTGGCGCAATTTTGAAAGTGATTGACTCATTTTCATGGAGATTATGTTATTTTTTGACTAATTCAATATTGGGTGTATCATTTCTGTGCACAGTATATGATAATGGCTGCTTCAGTTGAATTCCATGCCAAATGCGGGAGAAATTTCTTAGTCCAATCCGGAACAGGCACATCTCTAGTTTTTATTGAAGATTACAGGAAGACAGCACTATCTGGTGTGGCCAGTTTTTCTCCTTAAGGTATTGAGAAATAATTGCGTTATTTCAAGGATTTTATGTTGTTGTAATGTATACAATCATGAAGTGCGGGTTAGATAACCTCCATTGCAGGATATGATGAAAGCTAATGCAGAACTCTATGGATTATTTTTTATTTTTTATTTTTTTTAAGTGAATGAAGCATTTTTCAGAATTGAATGTACTATTCAATCCCTGTAACACTGCAGTAAGAAGAAAGCGATGTGTTTAACTGCCAATGGGTTACTTTGATTTGTGGAAAACTAGTTAATTAAGGCAAATGATTTAAAAAAAGGTCAATACTACCTGTTAGTTTCAATGGATTTGTTTGTTCCTCCTCTAATTTCTGCTGAGCAGCTGTCACTGCAACAAGGTCTATAATCCACCCCGACTAGAGATTACTACCAACAAGATCCATAACCCCCCTCACTGGAGGTTACTTCCTACAAGGTCTATTGCCCCCCTTATTTGGGAGTACTGCCAAAAATTTCTATGGCCCTCCTCACTGAAGCACTGCCACAAGGATCCTAACCCTAACCCCCTTTTACCAGAGAGTACTGCCAACAAGGTCTTTAACCGCCCATACTGTAAAGTACTGCCAACATGGTGTTTTACCCCCCTTACTAGAGAGTACTACTAACAATGTCTATAACCCCCTTACTGGACAGTACTGCCAACAAGGTCTATAACCCTCTTTACTTGTAAAGTTCTGTAAACATGGTCTATTAACCCCCCTTATGGAAGAGAACTGTTCAAGTCTTTAACCTGCTTACTGTAAAGTACTGCCAACAGGTCTACAACCCCCCCTTACTGAAGAGAATTTACAACAAGGTTTCAGCGCCCTTGCTGAAGAGTTCTGCCATGTAGTTCAATAACTTATTGGGGAAGTGAAGTTTAATTGAATTATGCACAGTTTCCAAATCCAGCAGTTGTAACAGTTTGACACCCTCGCTTAACGTTCGGCACTCTGTGCACTGAACACAAGTGCATCGACTGTTAAAACCCTTCACTTAACTAATATTTAAAATTAAATTTATTCATTACCACCAAAGATATCAATTAACAAATAAATTGTCAAATTTGTTGTCAGGCAGCGCAACCTGTTGGATCAACCTTTGTCAAAAAGCACCATTCAGGATCTGATTCAAAATTAGGATTTAATAAGTTTTGCAACAGAGTACACAACATCAATGTCCACATAAGAAGGTTTACCACCTTACACAAGAATCAAACAGATATGACCAATCAGAGAAGAAGTAAGAAAATGAAAACACCAAAACAAAGCCTGTATCTCATGAAACGGTCCCAAGAGAGGCCGAAATCAGAGTCTCAGAATCAAAAGACAGCCAGATCTTCCCATGGAAAAGACAGATATCAACCCCCAAATTCACTACACAAGATTTCAAAACCTCTTGTTGATTTTCTGTGTGTCAAAAAGCCCTATACAAAGTAAAAGTCCACATTTTTATGTGGTCACAAAGTGGGAAGGGAAGGGATTCCCCTTCTTGGTGATCAAAGGAGCTTGCGCCGAATGGTGGACCTGTGGATATCCGATGGTGTGAGAAATGGAAAACTGTCTCCTGTGGAACTGGCCATTTATGTATTAAAATGCAGAGCTGAACTCTGTTTTTTTTTTTTTTTTTTTTTAAGAAATACATGAATTTAGTCTCTTTCTAATGAGACCAAACATGAACATTATAGGAGGTACTGAAACTCAGTTATCAAATGCCTCTGATAAATTTTACTACTGCTTCTAAAGAAGTGGTACGGGCTAATCATGGGCTGCATTCAGGGGTACAAAACGGACAAAAAACAAAAATAAAATAAAAAAAGTAAAATAACTGGGACATGCTCTTGTCCGGTTGGCGGTCACAAGACTGTACCAGTGGTGTTCTTTGTTGTCTAAGGCATTGGAGGGATGTAATGGCTCTAAAAGGGTCTTCATCTTTGTTTTATATTTGATTTTGTTGTTCTAATATCCCAAGTGGTATGAATTTAAGCATTATTTCAGCTTTATACAACTTCATGTTTGCTCTTGAATTGCCTGCTATAGTCTTATAGGTCGATGTATTTTCAGATCAACTTCCAAAAGTACTTTTTAGTGTATTAGACGGGGATATTGGTTTAAAAGGGAAAATGTGCACGTATGTCATGGCATCAAATCCCAACACATTTTGTTATTCCATGAAGGGTCAGTTCAAGATTAAAGGTGAGGGGTCACAGCCTGAACAAAGTGGCCATACCTGGGACAAAAGTTCTGGGCTAGCATATGTCTGTTGACAAAATGTAGAAATATGTTACAACATGAGATTTTAATGATTATCAGCTCCATACATATAATGTATCATTAATTAATCAGAAACTGAAATGAAAATGACACAGGATAAATTATATTCATTATTGATAGTGAAAATTTGATAGAATCGTAGCAAAAATTGGCCGATGTGGGTCACAGTGATGTTATCCAGCTATCTGAAACTGGGGTCAAGCACTGGCCTGGTGGGCCACCAGGCTCGGAGCAGACTTTCTTACTTATCCAGCAATCTCAGTATTCCTATTCTGTAGTGCAGGCTCCTGGCCTCTGTTCAAGTCACTGCACGCCAGCAACACTTTGGGTTTACAGTGACCTGCCAGGCTAACAGAAAAGCACTCCACAGGCACAGCGCAGCAGCTAGTCTGTACGAGGCTTTGTCTTGACAGACGCGCATTGTGGGAACACTGCGTGAGCACCTCCCACGCTGTAGAAACATCTGGAACAGACATCAGCCATCTTGGGGGGCGTTGAGGGTGTTGTATTGACTCAGCACTATGCGAAGCCCTACTGCTTTGTGCTGCACAGCGATGTCTGAGCTGCTGAGCTAGAAGCCATTACACATACAAATATAAACTCAAGTGCATTACTCTAAGAAACAGATACTGAATACATGCAAACATGCCATGATATGATATGCTGTACATATGTCCATTCAGCTACTAATAGTTGGTGTGCTGTAAACTTGCTATCAATTAGATGCTCTGTGGGTCCTGACCTGATCAATGTCATGTCGACGTCTATGCATGTTGCTAATAAGATACGTTATAATTCTCTGTGCTAGGTTCATCCTGAGATCAGTTCCACTCTCGGGTATTGTGCTTTGTAGATAATTGAACGGACATTTTCTCTCATTCTTGGGTCTTGAATATGTAAAACAGCCACCGAACTTCACGTTAAGATCCTCAATCTATAGTTTGTGACAAAGAAACTGTTTCCATAAGCTGTAACTGCAGAAATTCCCAGAGAATTTCAGATCCAAAATCATCAAAAAGGCATGTTTTTCTACTTCGCAAAACAAATCTAATAGTAAAAATGAAAAAATGCAAATTAAACCAAAACATTTCAGCCACAAAAAAAACCTTCCGAGTATGAACGACAAACAATGCGGCTGCCTCAGAAATTCATTATTTGATTGTATCCCCCCCTCCAGTACAGAAAGTACATTATGTTACTGCAATACTGGTTCTCTAATCTCCAGTGGGTGGATCACTAGATGCACATCTGAGACCAAGCATTAATTAAAATACTGTTCCTTCCTTTCTTTGTCAGCTTTTCTTTATGCAGTGGGCAGTCTATACTGACAACTCTTCAACTGACATCTGTGAATACCAGTGCAAATGGCAGCATATTGCTATACTTCTATTCTCAGGACCCATATTAACTGTGAGTCACAAATGTTGACATTTTCTTTAGTTGGCAAATTATACTTTTAATTACAGCTCTGGCCATCAGCGACCCTTCCTTCAGCGCAAACCGCTCGTCGTGGATGTCTTTCAGCGCTACTAGGAGCCTCCGCCACAGAACAGAGCTGCAGCTGCAGTTCCGGAGTTGGTCACAGGAGGGCATCATGTTCTACGCAGCACAGCATCTCAGAGAAAGAGCAGGTAGGTCATGTCTGAACAGGCTGGAACACCTTATTGTCTTTAAAAAAAAAAATGTCTTAAGAATGGTTTTTACTCAATTGCCCAGTGAGTATAACCACACAGACTGTATCCTTGACCATTTGCAAAAACTGGAGAAGCAAAATTGGTATAGATAATGGGTATGAGGGAAATTAAATTAGTACGGGGTTTAGGTTAAATTAAGGGGTCTGTCAGCTTCCCAGACAGCCTGATAGTCTACACTGAAAATATTTTTACTATGTGAAGCAACTCAACGTTTGTAAAAAGACCTTTTCACGTGGTTCAGTAACTGTAAAAGTAAATAAAGCCAAAAAACAAAGAGAAAACATTTTATGATGACTAAAAATACACTGCTTGGCCAAAAAAAAAATTTGTGGGACTAGTTGAGCATTGGTCACTGCAGGCATTTATCATGGAGTTGTTGCAGCAATCTTATACAATATTGCAACATTTATTTTTAACCAGATTTGCTTTAATTTTTGGCCGAGATTTCGCATTGAGGATGCTCCGTAAAAGCCTTCTCCAGTACATCCCAAAGACTTTCGATTGGTTAAGGTCAGGACTGTGAAGCAGCCAATTCCTGTGTGAAAATGATTCCTCATGCACATAAAACAGATTTTTCCCAATTTGAAACCGATGAATCTTGGTATTGTCACCTGGAAATATGCCTGTGCTATCATAGATTTAAAAATCCGTTGATGGGATAACCTGGTCACTCAGTTCATTCAGATAATCTGCTGACTTTGCTTTTTTGCTGCATAACATTGCTGAGCATTGACCTGACCAGTCCAGAGAACTCTAGATCTTATATAAAATGGCCTCTAGAGGAGGGATGTCGAGCTGCAGTCCGAGAGGGCCGCTGTGTCTGCAGGCTTTTGTGGTTTCCGTCCAATTAGCTGCTAATCAGCGCCTTTGAGAGCAGGGTATGTGGACTCATTAGCTAATCAATGACTTGAATTACTTACTCGTACAGAAACATTGCAAAAACCTGCATACTCTGTGGCCCTCCAGGATTTCAGTTTGATAGCCCCTCTCTGGAGGCTTGTTTAGTGGGCAGTATGCACCACAGCGATTTAAAAACATGATTTATCGTCTGATCCCTCCAATAAAATAACGACCGATTTAAACCATCACAATTGTAAAACAATGCGTGATTTGTTCAATAAATGGTTCTGGACCTGACGGGCTAATGATCAGAAACTAATATAACTGTTTGTTTTACGGAATTCAAAGGCACACAATGTGAATGTCGGCACATTTCAATTGAATTGAATACAGTGACAAATTAGCCCACATTGTGCATATTTGTAAATGCTTTTGTTATAAATGATGGTATTAATATAATCATTAATTAAAGCTCACCTGCGATTATCCGTGCTTTTTCCGTTAGAACTGTGAGCGCAGCAATAAACATTTCTGCCTGTATGTTCTGCACTACTTGCAGAAACGTTGTTTCAAAACATTTTAAACGTTTTGAAACAATGTTTCAAAAGTTCAAAGCTGTTTCAAAAGTCTTGGCTTGGGGACATCTTGGCTACAATTAAAGATGCAGCCTAGGAAGGAGGCCTATTAAATACAGGAAGTGGCCAGGTGGACTGAACCATTGCCTGTCATGCCAAAGGGAGGGAAACATTGTGTTTTGGTTAAGATATTTTGTTTCTAGATTTAAGTAGGCTAACCTTTTGGAATATTTGTTCTGTATATTTTGTTGTTTAGTCTTAAGTGGTAGGCTGGTTTCTGTTTGTTATCCCCTATTGTTCCCACCTGGTCTGATCTCTGTTGCATTTGAATGGCATAATCATTACACACTCAAGACTCCCATTACATTACTACAGGCTGTGATATAAAATTAAGAAATGGCAACAAATTGACCATTAGAGCAGTCTTAATGAAGTGAACCTGCTCCTGCCATTTATATTTAACAGTATAATTCTGAACCCAGTCTTTGTTGGGGGACCTTTGGGGACAGCAAAGCCATTATGGCTTAAGTATTAGCTTGCACAGGGGTATGCGTAATAAAGGCCAATACAAGCTATTGCGGAGAAATGGAATGATATGGATATTTTGCTGCCCAATATTGTCATAAAACAAAGCAGCTCCAAATCATCATGTAAGTAATCTATAGTGCCTAGTCACTAGAAATCTACTCAAAACCAAAAAAAGTCTTCGTTAATAAGGATAAATGCTTACTGCTACCTTTCAGAGGTAACTTACAGACAGGTTAGTTCCAAATGTAGAAGCTCAATGCTGAAGTAAGTTCAGGTGGACACATCAATTCCTGTTTTTTTTAGTTCCAGCTACAATAACCCTGTCCCTCTGCTATCCTTTCTTTCCCAGGAGACTATTTCTCTGTGTCCCTGGCATCTGGCTTTGTGCAGTTGCGCTATAACCTTGGGGACACAATGGTCACACTACAGTCAGCATCCCAGATTGACATGAGCGGTAAAACCTGGCACACAGTGCAAACGGGACGGAACAGTAGGCAGGGATACCTGTCACTGGATGGTAGGGAGGTAAGAGGGCAGTCCCCGGTGAGATGACAACGCTTGATGTGGCCTCTGACATGTTTGTGGGTGGTGTTTCAGCGCTAAACATTGTGGACAGCTGTGCGATGGAGAACGAGCCGGTGGGATTCAGTGGATGCATCCGTGAGGTTATCCTGAATGGGCAGGACCTCGAGCTGAATGAATATGGGGCATCTGGCGGCGCCAACGTAGGGGATTGTGACGGGACAGCCTGCGGGCTTAAGGTGTGTAAGCACAGCGCCCACTGTAGGCCGGAGGGTCGCCGCGGGTTTTCCTGCTCCTGCCCTCCACTGTGGACTGGCCCGACGTGTGAGCAGTCCGTGTTCTGCACTAACAACCCTTGCCGCCGAGGCTCAGTGTGTGTGCCAAACCTTGCGGCCACCTCGTACACGTGCATGTGCCCACTGGGATGGCAGGGCAAACACTGCGACAGACCCGTCTCACTGGTGACTGCGCACTTTGTGGGGAACTCTTATCTGAAGTACCGGGACCCGCAACACAAGTTTAGGGACCTAAAGCACATGAGGGTGTCATTGCGGTTTAACTCTGCAGAGTGCTGATGGGCTGATAGTGTGGGTGGGGCAAGCCCAGGCGCAACACGTCGACCATCTCGCCATTGGGCTACACAGTGGTCACCTGCAAATCGCTGTGAACCTTGGAGAAGGACTTTCGCTCCCCATTACCCACCGTGCAACCACAGTTTGCTGCCACGAGTGGCACCACATCTCAGTGGACCACAACCAAACTGTGATCCAGGTGTTTCTGGATGAGCAGAGGGTGATTTTTGAGGACTTGGACTTGCACAAACGCTTTGTGGAAATTAATCACGGTGGCATATTTTACTTTGGTGGGTTTGAGCTGCACAGAGATGTGGGGACCATCACTGATGGTCTTTTTGACCAGGGTTTTGTGGGAAAAATAACAGATGTGCTTCTGTACCACGATAATAGCACCCTTCAGTTCTTACAGAACTCGGAGGGCTTCAATGTTCACTCAGGAGACGAGTTGCCCTGAAATATAATCTCTGATGAAGACCAAGAACAAAATTACAGTGCTGTGAAAAAGTATTATCCCCCTTTGCAACTAATTTCAATATGTCAAAGACAACATGAGTAAACTCAAAATGCCGCATGTGAGTGATCATTTCATTTTTTGAAGGTAAAGAGTAATTCAGAATCTATATCACCAATGAGAAAAAATAATCCTCCCCTCAAACCTAATAACTAGTTGTGCTGACCTTGGCAGAAACAAATCCAATCAAGCATTTGCAATAATTGCCAATGAGTCTTCATATCGCTGTGGAGGAATTTTGGCCCATTCTTCTTTGTGGAATTGTTTTCATTCAGCCACATTAGAGGGTTTACGAGCATGAACTGCCTTGGATAAGGTCTTGGCACAGCATCTCAATCAAAATCAAGGCATGACTCAACTAGACCACTCCAAAACCTTCATTTTGTTTCTTTTGAGCCATTCAGAGCTGGAGTTACTGGGTACTTCAGATCATAGTCCTGCTCCATAACCCAACTTTGCTTGAACTTTAGGTCAAACTAGTGGCCAGACATTCTCCTTCAGGATTTTCTTGCAGAGCTAGATTCTTGGTTCCAAGTTAGGCAAGTTGTCTAGGTCCTGATGCAGAAAAGCAGCCCCAGCTGACCATCACAATATCACCACCCTGTTTGACTGTAAGTATAATTTTCTTATTGTGGACTGCATCATTAGATTTACACCAGATGTAACAAGACCCATCCCCCTAAAACTTCCTCTTTTGAAGCATCAGTGCTCAGAATATACCAAAAGTTTTTGGGGTCATAAAGATGTTTTTAGCATATGTAAGATGACCTTTAACATTCTTTTTGGCCTTACAGCCTGGATGCCTTTTTTGCCCAATTTGTTATTGTGGAATTGTGAAGACTGACATTAACAGAGGCAGGTGAGGTCTGCAGTTCTTTAGATGTTATCTGGAGTTTTTTTGTAACGTCCTGGATGAGTCGTAGATGCACTTTTGAAGGAAATTTGGTAGGCTAACCACCCCGTAGGAAGGTTCATAACTGTTGAAAGTTTTTCCATTTGTAGATAATGACTCTCAGTGTCATTCGCTGGAGTCCCAGACCCTTAGAAATGGCTCTGTAACGCTTTCCAGACTGATAATGTCAACGACTTTGATAGATCACTGCATCATGCACTGCTTTTTGCCTAATTCCCATTGCCAGACAGGTTCTAATAACGTGATATTTGGATTCAGCAGGGTTGGCAGCGATCATTCCTGGATGTGTTCAGTGAAATTTAACCTAAAAGATCAGTTAAATTTGTATAATTGGTTGATTTTGTGATTAACCTCTTCCACTGGGGACTTGCCTTAAAGCGCGTTACTTCTCCAAACTCATTCCCATTTCCGCGTCCTAATTAGCAACCAAGTGTTAATCTGTTCAGTTGCGGGGATCAATCAGTAGAATTACTATTTCCTCTCTGCTTACCAGTGGCGGCCAGCCAGTAGAGGGCGCTGGGGCGCCGCCCCCCTTCAAATATCAAGAGATGAAAATTTACTTAAACATGTTAAATATAATTTAGTCGTATAATGCAAATAATTATGAAATAAACGTGTTTTTCAGTCTGTGAGCGCCTGTCAACAACCCCGAAATATCGGTTCCATAAGGTATTTGGTTGATTTCTCTGTATACATATACTTCCTGGGTGAGGGATGCCGGACTAACGGTACCTTATGTAATGCTGCATTCGGTAACACTCGTAAACACGAGTCGTGTCGTGAATTAAGTCGAAGGTACGAGGAAGGATCATTCGGACAGTGAGGTCGTGAGGGAAAAAGAACGGAATTCACCAGTCGTGTCTCGAAAACACGGCTCGTGGGACGCGTTACCGAATGCAGCACTAGCTCTCAAAGTTTTGGTGAGCACGTGACCCGAGGCTGCTGTTTCATTGGTTTCTTCAGATTTCCTTACGGGGCGCGGTTCTGTGCGCCCCACACACTCCTACTTTTATTTGGTATTTTTTAATGTTTTTGATCTAATGTGATTGGACAGTTCTCGTGGCTGTCAATCATGTTCACACCCACCGCGACGCTTCGTCTCGACTGTCAAGCTATCCACCGCCCTTTCAACCTGGTAGCTGAGCGAGATGGCATGTTCAAGTGGAAGCGCGGAAACTGAACACAATTAGGTTCTTTCCTTACAAAAACAGCCTTTCTCAAGGCGTTCACTGGAGGAATAAAGGAAAGTAAAGGAGCTTGGCCCTGACCGACCCGATTTAAAGGTTCAGCAGCAGGCAAGTGGTCGTGGACGAGCTTACGGCCAGGGGCTTCTCCCGCACTTGTTACGACTAACGGAGTTGGCTAGCTGGATGTGGCGTTAGCAGTGCCTTTTATTGCTTTCCCTGTTTGCTGTTCCAATTTGGCAGATTCCAAAGAAAGTGTGACCAATTGACAACTTCTATATTTGAACCAATATAAAATGTTCCATCTCTGTATGCGTGGGCGTGTATGCGCGAGCTGGTGTTTACTTCCTGGCCTTCCAGAATTTTCACCAACTGGCCTCTGTGTCCCTCATCAAAAAGATAAAAATTTCCGTCCACAGTAATAACGTTAGCAACAACCTGTAATCTTAGTACAGCACTGTTGTGAATGAGATTTGGCGGCTGCTGGCAGGGTATTTAAACTCTTTTGTGCAGATGTGTCCGCCAGTGGACACGGAGCTGCAGATTTATGCACGCAGTTACAATATTATATCACTAGATGGCACACCCGGATCAGTTATTGAATTTTCAAAAGCAAGCCGAGTTCGAACACAGTTTATTGTATGGACGAGTTCACTCCAATCCCTGGATGGATCAAGCCAACCTTGGTTTGACTTAAAGTGGTTGGCACATCCATACTACAGGGTGGCCCAAAAAAGTGTCCCTCCTTCCTCTCAGAACTCCAAGGTGGATGCGGAACTTGGATATGAGTTGGCAGGATTGACTAATTATCCAGTGTATGAATTTTATTGCCATAAAATAATCCCGGGTAAAAACTGTGCATTTCAGGTCACTGTTCAAGAGTAGGTATCCAGGCTTTAACAAAGCCCTGCTTATTGTGGATTAGGGGGTTGGTCACTGGTGTGCCTTCCCTTTTCTCTGCTCATCGTGTCATTATTGGCGTTGGCTCAGACAATCTTGTCACCGTTTGAGTTTTTAATTTCATAATTTCATCCCGGTAAGTACAGTGGGACCAGTTGGTCACACTTTCTGTGGAATCTGTCATTTATGTATATAAATATGTAATTTACCACAGCTGTTAGGTGCTGGAAAAACATGAAAATGCACCTTGAAAATCCTTGAAAAGTGCCTCGAATTTCACTTTGGAAAAGGTGTACGAAGCCTGTAGACAGCATTCAGTGCTGTGTTTTTAGATTTGTGTTTTGTTTTTTTTTCTGTTTAACTATGTTCCACTTATTGTTTGCATCTTTACAAAACATCAAAATCCCAGTTAGTTGGTGGACTATCTTTAACATGACCGCTTTTACAATCAATCTGTAAGTAATGTAAGGACAGATACAGTGATCTGTGGACATGTGAACATAGGGGATACATCCTCAATTCATAATAAAGGGTACAAACCCTGGTAAAATCTATAGGCTACATTTTCCTTCTTAATAACTAACTGTGTCGACATCAAAGCAGCTGTCAGGTGTGCTGCGCCAAGGTAAATTGTGCCCACCCCCGCCACTGCTGCTTTCATTATTGTTCATTCAATCATTTTCTTAGCCACATTAATGGTGACGTGGAACGCTAATGTCTTACAAAGCTACTGAATTCCCGTAGCTCACAAAACGGTATATTTTTCTCTGTATCAGTTGCCGATATGCCTAAGAAAGTGTTTTTTGAAAATGCAGTTTTGCTGACTCAGGTCTGTGTGTGAAGTTTACTTATGCAAAAATGAAACTCTCTCCACAACCAATGACATTAACTACCATAATGCAGGTTAACTCTCGTCCTGTGTCCGATTAAGAATAAGGCAAGTAATTGAATTAATTTACTGAGCAAATAGGCTACCAGTAAGCCGCATAGCCATTACTGATTAAGACACATAGCTTTGCACTAGAAGGCGGCTACAATATGAGATTGCATGGATGGCAATGACTGAAACTTCTATTAATTCCATGTTAAAGTAGAATGTCATGTAGTAAATGCTGCTGAAGATGGTAGATAAGGTTTAGATTTTGTTTGTTTTTAAGTAATTAGCTACTTACTGTTCTCATAATCTCATATTGTAGCTTTCTTACAACTCTGTCAGAAGCTGGACAGTAAAGACCTCATCAATGATTTTGCGACCATGAAAGTTTGACACATGGCATGCATTTTAAATTAAATGCGTGCCATGCATCAAACTTTTGCGATACACAAATAACCAATTTACTAAATTATTCAATTACCAACGCTTCGGCGTAAGAAGTGTTGTTAATTTAATGAATTAATTATTATAGCGTCGCAGCAAGGCGTGTGCAGCTGCTCTTACCCGGAAATGAAGCCTATTCTTTTGAATGCTGAAAACATTTTGATTAAATGCAATCTTAAAACTAGAGCTGCACTCAGAGACCGCAAGTACCTCCGCCAATGTACTCAATGTTATTTTTGCCAGTATTAGCTAGCAACCCCTGTGTTTATGCAGTCCTGTAGTCTTCACGCAAATCTTTTTAATGTTTTTTTTTGACCTTTTGCATGCCCTTGACCTTGAAATTTGACTTTAACCTCCCAAAATCGAATCACCTCTTTATTTAACAATACTTAATCATTCCACCAAATTTGAGGAAAATCCATCCATAACTTTTTGTGTAATCCTGTTTACAAACAAACCAACAAACCAACCAACAGACAAACGGTAATGATCACAAAATCTCCTCCAACTTCATTGGGCGGAGGTAATAAATTAGCTTGCACTGCTGAAAAAAATAGCTAAAACAGAAGATGGAATTTGGAGCAAGTATTGGACTATTTTTTTTTATCCCTGTAATATCATTATTAAGTACAATGTAGTTCACCTGTGATCTGTCATTTCTTCATAATTTTTTAATAATTACAGGCTTATGTATTGCTCTTGTTTATTCAGTAAATTAATAGTGTGATTATTAATCAAGTGATCTTAAACAGGAACACCTTGAAAGCAATTATGCGCTTAAGGGTCAGAGGCTTACTACACACCATTAAAAATCCCGTAAAGCTGGCATTACCGCTAGGGGGACGTTAGGCTTCAGGGAGTTAAGGACAAGGTAGGGTTGGATAGTTTTTCTTTTTTTTGGTTAAATAAATTGTCATTTAAAACAACACTAATTAGGCATAGAAATTTCAACAGGATACCTGGTGGCAGCTCCAAGCAATGATTGCACACCCCCTAATTCAGGGGTAGGGAACCTTCTCCAGAAAGGGCCGGTGTGGGTGCAGGCTTTCATACCAACCAAGCTGCTACACACCTGATTCTACTAATCAAGGCCCTTAACAAACATTCCAGAGGTTGATTAGTAGAATCAGGTGTGTGGCAGCTTGGTTGGTATGAAAGCCTGCACCCACAGTGGCTCTTTCTGGAGACGGTTCCCCACCCCTGCTCTAGTTCAAGATTAGGTGATCCTGCTGGATGCTGGATAGTGAAGCTCATCCTCCTCTACAAATGTTAACGTTAAATGACGGCCTCCATGTAGGGCAACCTGTGCATTGTTCAGCAAAATAACTATTTTTGATCATATGAAGCAGTTTGATTCCTCATCTCATGGAAGTGTGCAAAATGTAAACATTTTTTAAGTTATTATTATTTTTAATTCATTTGTCTATTTATATTTTTGTGTAAAAATGACTTGGTGGGCCTTTAAGTGTGACAGATATGCAGCAAGAGAAGAAAATGGAAAGGGGGTAAATACATTTTCACAGCACTCTAGTAGTTAGTCCAGTTATTATAAGTAAATTTTTGGTGTCAGTCAATAATTTTTTCCCTCTTTTTAGGACTGTTCATTGAAAAAATTAAATTATTAGCCTTTTGTCTTGTAGATCTCTGCTACTTCGAAGAACTGTCATAAACGAGACAGAATCTAGAGAATTACAGCCATTCTCATTAAGGTTCCTGATCCTTCCCTGGAAAAAGGCTAAAAGAAGCCAAGCTAGTCCAGATACACAATAACAAATAGGTAGTGGTGTGACAAATATAGAGTGAACTGTGTGTTGAGTTTTAAAATAGCTTCTTACCCAAAGTCTAAAACAACAGTACAAACATTAGACTGGTGTTTTTTTACACTGGTTGCATTTTGTAAAGTGATGATCCTTTGCATATGGTGAATCTGTCAAACCATTATACAATAAACCCTAAAAGTAATCAAATCAATGGTGTTTTGTAATGATGTGATGACTGGGCATAACAAACAGCCATCGTGTAATTGCACAGTGGTAATTTGGTTGGGTGTTTGTAAATTACTGCACATTATCCCTGGTCCCATCAACTTGCACTCATCTAATTGATTGTAACCTGTGACTTAATGCCATTGAATGATTGGTGGGTATTTAGGTCACTGCTAGTTCTTGTCACACCAAATCTGTGTAGCACTATCCTTCAATAAAAACAGTTTTTTAAAAAATATATTTTCCTTTTAGTCAGTGAATTTCTCTCAACTCATTTGTAATTCTCATCGGCTTTAATTCCCAGTTACTCAGCTTTAATTTAGTAATCAAGATACATCACTAGTTTGAATGACAGTAAAAGTTTTTTTTAGGGTGGAGTTTATTAGTGTTTTGAAAGTGATTTAACAATGTTCTTGTATATTTGCCAGTTTAAACTGATGCTATTTTATTTTTATTTAGGCATGCCATTGAAAAATTGTGTTATATAAAGTCCCATTTCTGAGCAACTGTTCATGTCTGATCAGATTTCTGACAGAAGCTGAAAAATAGGAGAAAAGTCATCTTAAAATTGAGAGGGGAAATGATTTTATGCCAAGAATTGATTTTCCGTAAAAATCATGTGAAATTGACCACTGTTATTAAAAAAGTTTTTAATTGGGGGAGTTGCTTTTATTAACAAAATTTTATGGGATTTTGGCTGAAATTTATCAATAACAACCTAACTATACTGAAAACTTTAGGAAAAGGCAGGGAAAGTCCCTGCCATGGCAGGCTAATATGGCCGTTATGGACGTGAATGAGTCATGATCCTTTCATACTCAATATCTCAAGAATGGTAGTAGTCATGACCTTCTAAATTTGACAGATATAGTGCAGCAGATGAGTTTAATCAGCGACTTGATTTTATCTGTGAAGTTGCTGCATACTAAATTAATATTCAAAAACACACCTCATCACATGGTCCTGTATAATCCAAGATGACTGCACGTTGCTTCCATCAGTTAGCTTGCTTACCAAGCCAGCTAGTGTGTTAATAAAATAATTATTGATTCAGTCAAAGCCTGATAAAGGTTCAGTTTCACCAGTCGTTATGCTAGCGATGTTTGTTTTGTGTCTCTGGCTCAGTTGAAGTGTACTGCACTGACATAACTTGCGTATACCTCCATTTCACATCTAAAGGCACTGTTGAACAGCCTGTTTTTCATGTAGCTCTGTATCTAGCTAGCTGCCTGATGTAGACGTCAAATTATGATGGCCGCATCGCAGGGTCCTGTACACCCCAGTAAGACTGTACGTTGCTTGTGATTTTAAGCCAAGAAAATTGTTTCCCCAGAATTCATGTGAAATCAACCACTCCAGGACTTGGAAACCAAAAAAAGTGGACTGCATGAAAATTTCTGATATTTTGGCTGAAACTAATGAAAAATCACCTGTTACGACCCAGCCCAAGGGAAACCTCGGCGCAAAATGAACTAATGAGACTCCCCTCTATCCCACTTCCAAGAACCACTAGTAACAGAGGTTTGCAGCCCTATTTAGCTCACTTGGCGCAACGGACCAAAGGGAGTTTATACAATCACACGGCGACGTTGGCGTCAGTGTCAGTGTCGTCGTCTGCATTGACTTTGATCTTCTTCTGCCAAACCACTGAAGGGATCAATGTGAAATTTGGTGGGGAAGTATGTGTGGATATACAGATCAGCAGGACAATGACTCCAAGCTCTCCTGCAAGCCGTGCCAAAGATAGCTTGAAAAAAAATAAGAAGGCAGGAGACCTTCAGAAGATAGTGTGGTCCCCAGATCACCCATTGAGTTGCTGTGGGATGAACTTGACCTGGCAGTTCGAAAAGTGCGCCCATCAAGTTCAAAATAACTCATGAAGGAACTCTTGAAAGCCTGGAATGAGTTACTAGGAAATTCTCCCCTTAAAATGCTGCAAAGAATGCCTAGGATATGTCAGGCTGTTATCAAGGCAAAGGGAGGGTCTTTTGCAGAAAGTCAAATTTGAATATGTATATCTATTAGCAAATAATTCTGCACATTTCTAGTTAAGGTATGTGTTTCTACGTTATTCTGTTCTTTGTTGTTGCTGAAAATATACTTCAAGAAAAACCAGCCAAATTCTGAAAAAATACAGGGTGTTCATAAATGTTGCCCTGGTGTTCGTAATGTTTTGGCCTGTAGTGTAGCTTGCCACAGTGATAAAATCCAAGGAAATATGCTAACATGCTAATTCTAATGTTTCCATGCTAATATGCCATTGTTAATTTTGGCACTCTAACTAGCTAATGCTAGGGTTAGCATGCTAACGTGGTAAAGCTAAGAAGCTAATGATTATGTGAATATCTGCTTACAAGCATGCTTATGGTGAATACAAGCTAGCATGCCATTATACTAAAATCAGTGTAAATATGGTAACAAGGTAACCCTATTGTTACCATGCTAACATGCTAATGCTAATATCTGGTCCCCAGCATGCTTATATTTGCCTGCAAAAATGCAAATAAAAGCTACCGTGCGATATTGCTAACATCAAAGTAAATAATTTGATATTGCTCATGTTAACATGCTAATGTGCTAATGCTAATGTTGGCATGCTAAGTAGCTATTACTTGCACGTTTAACTATTATATCTGGTCATTAGCATGCTCATGAGCGCCCATTGTAATGAGAACACAAGCTAGGTTGCCATGGTTCTGAAATCAAATATGCTAGCATGGTAATGCTAAAGTTAGCATTCTAACGTGCTAATGCTAATGTCACCATGCTACCATGCAAATGCTAACATGTTAATGTTAACGTCTGGTCACTAGCATGCTTATATTTACCTGCTAAAATGCTAATATTGCATGCCACAGTGCTAACATCCAAAAAAAATGCTGACATGCTAACGCTAATATTAGCAAGCTAATGTGCTAGTGCTAATTTTAGCTTGCTAACATGCTAATGCTAACACGCTAATGATTATGCTAATATCTGGTCACTAGCGTGCCAATGTGTGCCTACTAATTTGCGAATAAAAGCTTAGCATTGTATTGTGCTAAAATCAAAATAAATTTGCTAACATGTTAATGCTACTGTTAGCACGCTAATATGCTCAATCTACCATTCCATTCTAGGGAGACTAAAAGTATCAATATGTCTCCGACCATCTACATAAGTATCTTTTAAAAAACCACACATTGCATAATCAGAGGACCCACTGGACTCAGAGCCATGGGAGAGGATCCTCTCAATGGCTAGTGAAAATTAGCCAGAGAAAAAGCCGTCAAAAACCCAGCACAGTGGAATAAAATCTGTTCCTAAATAAAGACCTGTATAAACAACGCTTTGTACTGTTACTCAACCACATTCCCCATCTGTTTATGATTCTTGCCCGCCTTATGACACCCCATTTTCATTGCTCCATTCAGTCATTGTTTCACAGATACTCTCCTTCCACCTTGTCTAATGGCACAATCACATTCCTCACTCCAATAAAATACCAAAAATGACAGTCATAAAGAAAAAATGCTGAAGCCTGAAGCGGTTATATACCACTTTGAATAAGCAGTCATCAACTGCATCAGTCAATCATGGCTTATACTGCCTGCATACTGTTTGCTGCCATGTCAAACATAGAGGCGGAGTTGGACAGCACATTTAAGTGATTTATTGTAACACACTGACGCATGTAACGTATACATTTATTGCAGTACTTACTGTATATTAGTGAACATGTAAATCAGAAGATCAAAATGAAGACATGTAACCTTTTACTTTTATTGTGCACATAATGGATCAAAACAATGAAATCAACTGGGAGGTGAGCCAGTGCTTCCTCTTCCATCCTGAGTTTAAACAGCTGCTATAGTTTCTACAAACCACTAGATGTCACTGTGCTCAATGTTTTCAAGGCCCTGATTTGTAGCTGGTGCAAATAGGAAGAAAGCATAAAAGTGTCATGCAGATTCGTCTGCCCACGCCAAATTATTAAAACTGAAGAATGACCGCATCTTTCCTTTTGATGGAATTACAGAAACACATGGAAAGAGAGCATAGCTCATAACTGAAAGACATAAACTGACTGGAAGGAGTAGTTCCAAATAAAACATTACGATCCAGCAACGCTGCTTAATACAAAGTGCAATTAAATAGAGCAGACATTCATAAAAGTGGCAGGGCATTAAGAATGATAACACATGGGAGCAAGGGGTGCAACGAGACAATTAATCAATTAAAGGAGACTAAACCACAAAACACATACAGTAAGCAGCTGAGAAGTAGGAGGAACTTATTAAGGACAGGGGAGGGTTATAGCAGCTTCTAAAGCAGTGACATGCTTTTCTGAAATTTTCCAAGGTGCGGTCAACTTAGAGTTCATAATCTTCTGGCTCACTGAAATTGTGATCTTGTGAATAATAAGTCAAATAATCTGTCTACAAACTATTGTTGGAAAAATTACTTGTGTCATGGATGGATGTGGTGACTGGCTCTGGATTCAGCTGAAAAATGGTTTGATGGAACAACACTCTTCACTAAAAGTTTTACTTATTTGTGGAGTTTATCATATTTAAGACTATGAAAATGTTCACCTTGCATGGAAGAATTCAGTAACATGGCTTAGAATGCTGGTTAGTTTGTGACACTAACATTTTGTCACAAAACATTTAAATCTGGCGTGTACCAAGCACTGTTATTGGGTGCCAGTGTTGTAAACTGGGTTTGCAACTTCAAGGTCCCAGGTTACATTCTCATTTTGGGCATCTGCCATTGTAAGTTGAGCAGGATATTTAAATGTAATTGCTGATGTACATATTTGAGGGCATAAATTGAAAACGTGAAACACTGAGCGAGTTGTTCTGGTGAAGAATGTGCTAAATGCCTGCACCAAGAGGTATAATCAGACTAAAAATATCATTTTGCTATCAAAATTACAAAAAATCACCTGTTGGTCAAGGATTTTCGTCTGTTGACACATTTCGACTGAAGTAGTGCTGTACCCAGGAGGAGACCCTCGCCGGTAAAACCCCAAACAAAAGGCCCAAACACACACAGACACACACATGCGCACATACACAGCCAAAACATGATGGCCTGAAGTGTAAACAAAGCACATGTACTCAGCTGATGAACATGAAGTAAAAGAAAACAGGACTCACTGGACGAGGCAACCATCTTCTATTATTCTATCTTCGTAGGTGTTTTCATCTGAGGACTGGGCACTGTCCACTTGGCAGCTAGATAGACCCAGACACAGCAGGGTGTGATGCACTGAGTGTTCTGACATATTCCTTCAGTAACCATCATTACAGCTCTCGGCAACTGGTGCCACATTAGCCTTCATAGGTTCAGGCATGCACTGCTGCTGACTGAAAACATCCCACAAGTCTTGCCACTTCAGTGATTTAGCCTCTAAGTTGCAGTGGCACCATTTCTCTCACATCCAACGTCAAGTTCAAGAACTGACTGTTTGCTAGCAGCGGTATTGCACAACGGCAGTGGCCTCTTTCAGCTGGATAAGGCAACCCGCCGCACAGAAAAGGTTGCTTCAAAAAAAGTGTTAACTAGGCATTACCCTGGCCACCAAATTCCCTCAATTTCAATCCAATTGAGCATCTGAGGTATGTGCTGGACCAGCAAGGCTCCTCCATGGCAGCTCCAGCTCGCAACTTACAGGACTTAAAGGATCTGCAGCCAATGTCTTGGTGGCAGATACCTCAGGGCACCTTCAGAGATCTGGGCAGGTTAGAGCCGTTTTGGTAGCACGCAGTGGACTAACACTGTGTTAGGCTGGTGATCATAATGTTTTAGCTCATCATTGTACAGTGCTGTGAAAAAGTATTTGCCCCCTTCCTGATTTCTTATTTTTTTGCATGTTTGTCACACTTATATGTTTGAGATCACCAAACAAATTTTATTAGACAGTTAACCCAAGTAAATACAAAAAGCATTTTTTTTAAATGATGATTTCATTTATTGAGGCAAAAAGCTGTCCAATCCTGCCTGGCCCTATGCGAAAAAGTAACTGTCCCCTAAACCTAACAACTGGTTACGCCACCCTCGACGAGAAAAACTGCAATGAAGCGTCTGCGATAACTGGCAATGAGTCTTTCAGATCGCTGTGGAGGAATTTTGGCCCACTCTTTTTTTGCAGTATTATTATAATTCAGCCACATTGGTGGGTTTTTGAGCATGAATGGCCTATTTAAGGTCATGCCACAGCATTTCAATTGGATTTACGTCCGGACTTTGACTCGACCACTCCAAAACCTTCATTTTGTTTTTTTTAAGTCATTCAGAGGTGGACTTGCTGGCGTGTTTCAGATCATTGTTTTGCTGCATAACCCAACTGCTCTTGAGCTTGAGGTCACAAACTGATGGTCGGACATTCTCCTTTAGGATTTTTTGGTGGAGAGCAGAATTCATAGTTCCACCAATTACAGCAAGTCGTCTAGGTCCTGAAGCAGCAAAGCAGCCCCAGACCATCACACTACCACCATGTTTGACTGTTGATATGATGTTCTTTCTATGAAATGCTGTGTTAGTTTTACACCAGATGTAACGGGACGCACACCTTCCAAAAAGTTCAACTTTTGTCTCGTCAGTCCACAGAATATTTTCCCAAAAGTCTTTGGGATCATCAAGATGTTTTTTGGCAAATGTGAGACGAGCCTTTGTGTTCTTTTTGGTCAGCAGTGGTTTTCACCTTGGAACTCTCCCATGGATGCCATTTTTGTCCAGTCTCTTTCTTAATGTTGAATCATGAACACTGATGTTAACTGAGGCAAGTGAGGCCTGCAGTTCTTTAGATGTTGTTTTGGGTTCTTTTGTGATCTCCTGGATGAGTCGTCGATGTGCTCTTGGAGTAATTTTGGTAGGCTGGTCACTCCTGGGAAGGTTCACCACTGTTCCAAGTTTTCTCCATTTGTGGATAATGGCTCTCACTGTGGTTCGATGAAGCCCGAAGCCTTGGAAATGGCTTTGTAACCCTTTCCAGACTGAGACACGTCAATTACTTTGTTTCTCATCTGTTCTTGAATTTCTTTCGATCGCGGCATGATGTATTGCTTTTCGAGATCTTTTAGCCTACTTTACTTTGTCAGACAGTTTCTATTTAAGTGATTTCTTGATTTAGCTGCTCTGGCAGTAATCAGGCCTGGGCGTGGCTGGTGAAATTGAACTCAAAATGGTTAATGTGGTTAATCACAGTTAATTCATGATTTAACGGGGGGGCCATTACTTTACGGCCAGTTAAGTTTGGATAGCTTTTTTTCCCTAAATAAATGAAATCATCTTTTAAAAACTGCATTTTGTACAACGTATTTACTCGGGTTATCTTTGTCTAATATTAAAATGCATTTGATGATCTGAAACATTTAAGTGTGACAAATAAAAAAAAAAAAAAAAAAAAATCGAGAAGGGGCAAATACTTCTTCACAGCACTGTTTATGCAGTGGGTGAACAGAGCATCAAAAACACCACTGAGAGATAGCTTTAACTTTGAAATTTCTCAACCAGAATTGGGAAAAGATCTTCACTGGCCATTCCTACTCATTTTATTGCTACAATAAATAGCAGGTGTGTCAACTTAAGAGGTCTAACCAGCAGCACTTCATTAGGTAACCCAAGTCCCAGGAGCAGGATGAGGATACTACCAGAGTTCCACTTTTTAGTGTCCACATTTCAGGTCCGTCTGTCACAAAAATTATGATTTTGGGTGGCAATGGGAACTACGCTGCTGTTTTTCAGCTTATGGGTATCAAGCACTACAAGCAGGACCTCTCAACTTTTGAAACTGAATTACTCCTAAAGTTATTATCACACAGTAATCAATTATGTACTTGATGTACAGAATCTAAGCAAAATGTATATGTGTAAATATTTTGCTTTTTAAAAGAACTTTTTATATTTTAAGGGGTTTTTTTTCCCCCAAAACAGTTATTTTAGCATTCTCTGCTGTAACGAGGCTCAAACTTTCCACACATTCTCCTCCCTATCATGGCTCTAAGGTGTCAGATACTAATTATCTTAACATTTTCTGACAGATTAGCGGGTAAGTAAAACAGCCATATCAAATTTGCCATCAGTTGGTGTGTATTTAGCAATTTATAACAATTTGTAATCAGGATATCTGTTTCTCCATTTCACATGAGGTCCAGACCCCTTGGGTCTGTTGGCCATCACCCTGACAACCAGATTATAGATAAAGACACATGGAGTTGATCATCTGGAAGCACTTTGTCTAAACTAACTTAATATACAATTTCATTGATAAAGAGGCAAATTTTCTGGGTAAACCAGGCACCTTTAGGAATCTCACAGTGTGTAATTGCCATTCGGTTGGAGAAGGTAATTTTGCCCTACTGAGCTGCAGATGACTTTCTTCATATCCAAAAGTAGGTTTTCTTCTGTGAAAGTTATATATTCTGAAAGCACTTTTTGAGAACTACGCTTTTATCAAAATTCTGACTTTGAAAAGTTAAATACAGCATTTTTGTAGCCTTTTTCTTTGAATCTCCTTCTCTGTAATTGCTAGGCAATCAGAGGCTTGAGGCAGGCTGCTAGCAAGATAGGTCAGCAGAACAACAGGCCTCTACTCTGCTGAACTTTAATATTTTCTTGTGATAATTATATGGTTAGAAAGCACTTTTTGAGAACTACATTTTGATCAAAATTATAACTTTGAAATGTAAAAATAAGCAGATTTCGAACCTTTTTCTTGAATCTCCTTGTTTAATTGTTAGACCAGGGATACTAACTCTTTTCCGGAATGAGCCGCAGTGGGTGCAGGCTTTCATTCTAACCATGCAGTTGCACACCTGATTCTACTTATCAAGGGTCTATGGCAAAAGCTTTAAGGGTTGATTCATAGAATCAGGTGTGCGACAGGTTGGATAGAGTGAAAGCTTGCACCCACTGTGGCTCATTCTGGAAAAGAGTGAGTATCCCTGTGTTAGACAGTCAGACTTGAGGCAGGCTGCTAGCAGCAAAATGCCCTAGAGTAGAGGCTGCTTGCTGCTGTCACTTCTCATAGCCTGTTACATATTTGTATCCCAAAAGCTGAAAAACAGCGGTTGAAAAATCATAACACGCACTGAACTCCAAGAAAAAAAAAAAAACAGCATAAGAACTTAGGCTGCAAATCTACGCTCTCGCACAGTGAGTGATGGGATCTGATTGGCCAGATAGTTGCAAAGAGGCGCAGAATTAAAGCTCTAAATATCACAAAATTCAATTAATCCATATTTGAACCACTCTCAAAAAAAATCAGTTGGTCGTTTTGACCGCCTCCTGAAGATATAAATAGAAGTCATGTTTTCATCAGGCAGCATGCTTAGAGCATATCTTTATTGAACCACACTCATCTAATTGCATTAGACGTCATTAGACGTCATTGTCGATATCCATCCATTTACTCAGGTCTGATAGCAAGAGATACCATCGCTAGATAACCAGCCAGGTAACTAGAGGAAGACTGGGGGCCACTGAAAGAACAGGGGGAGCACGGGCAATAGATGGCAGAACCAGTATGTTCTGCGTAGGCAAGAGGCCATAATGAAGTGGACAGAGGGTATGGATACGGTGTTTGGAGGCAGTGCATGATGTAGGAATCGGATGCAAATTCACTGTAAATACAGTGACATGAAGAAAACCTATAACGGCTTCAATTGCACATCCAAAGACAAGCATTAAAGAAAAAAAAACAACACATTTCTTCCGGGAACATCCAGAAACTCTTAAAAAAAAAAAAAAAAAAAAAAAAAAAATTTCTCGCTCACTTGGCTGTGAAGCACACTGTACTTCTTGTAAAGCTTGCCACAGTCAGGTTGTGTACAGAAAGGGGAAAACACCAAGCACATTCAGAGATCTCACATGAAGACAGGCTCAGCACAGCTCCTCAGCACAGCCACAGTGATCTCAACGGCCAAAACAGCATTTTTAAAAATAATTCCTCAAGGTGGGCTAGGTGTTGGTAGCAAACTTCCGTTCCTTAGATTTCCAATTCAAACCTAATTTGATTAAAGGCCAGTGTGGCAGTGATTACCATGTTATTCATTCATGGATTCACCCCGACGGAGGGTGACACCAAAGGAATGAAGCGAACATCAGGGTTTAAAAGTGGTTTATTTAAATGCAAGTTTGCAATATGAACAGTGCTCAAAAACGAGGCAGTATTGCTCAGTATAGAATATATAACTGTGCCTGAGTCGATGTTCTTCACACTGCAGATATCAGACTTTGCAGTCCTATTTACTCACAGGTATTCCACAGGACTGGGGCTCATGTTCTCACAATCACTAACAGTTTTCACCTAAAGTAAAAGCTCACTTAAGCAACAAAAGGCAAGCAGTCTTATCCATATGCAAGAGCAAAGAGATATAAGCACAGAAAAAAACTAACCTGCACAGATGTCTAGGTTGTCCCTGAAGCTGACAGGTTGTCATAAAGCAGTCAGGTTTGCTCGTAAAATTGAAAACCTCCAGGGTGCCAATTACTAGCTGTATCCGTTTCAAGTCTTTATACCAGCACACACTGACAGTTTCGCTAACGTTGACTCATAGCTCAAATAATGCATTATGCATGAGTGACAGAATTAGTTCAAAACCGCAATGTGGCCAATCCACAGCATTGTTTTACCGAATGAAAAGAAAAGTTTTCTGCAGTTCCAGGACATGGCACTTTTTGAGGACTGTTTTTTTTTTTCAGGAAGCGAATGGTATCGACGTGGTAATGACTCAGTTCGCTTCTCAAAAGCTTGACGATAACTGGGGGAATAGATGAGCAGCCAGCCAGACAGAGAGAGCATTTTGCTTGTTTTTCCACAGGAATGGCCCAAGTCTATTTGGTTTATTTGGGGAAAACCGTGACAACGTCATATCCCTCGGGCGGAGTCACCCGTTCCCGAGCGTGCTTCTCGCAGTAGATCTGGTCCTCCACAAAAAAATGTCCCTGCTGTTTGAGATTGGAGCCACAGTCCGTGCACACGTAGCACTCCGGGTGACGAAACTTGTCCCTCAATTTAACCAGCATTCCCCTGTGTCAGTCAGAGAAGGACAAAACATCCATTTTATTCAAACAATGACAAGTTCAGAAGTAACAAGGTACAACTCAACACAAAGCATTTATAGCAGTATCGCCTCCTGCCATAGTTTCATACACCCTATAAGTTGATATTCTGTCCTCACAGTCAGCTGACCTTACGTGACCTTGACCTTTGACCCAATAAACCCCAAAACCTTAAACAGTTCATCTATCCTCTGTGGGAAGTTCGTATATCTGATTTATAGCAGTATCGCCTCCTGCCATAGTTTCATACACCCTATAAGTTGATATTCTGTCCTCACAGTCCAAACCTTTGACCCAATAAACCCCAAAACCTTAAACAGTTCATCTATCCTCTGTGGGAAGTTCGTATATCTGATTTGGTCCAAATCCATCAACACCCTCAGTAGATCTCGTGCATACAAGATGTGTAAAAGATGGACAGATAGATGAACAGCCAGGAAAAAGTATGCCTTCCCTGCCCACATATGCCACTCAATAAGAGTTAATTTGACAACAAAACATCGCGCTTTCAAGAGGTTCATGAAGCCGAACCAAGAGCAAGTACATGCAGTATTTACTAGTACAGTGTCATTAGTGGCTTTGAAAGGGATGCGCTTAAGCAATTTACATCACTCAAGAGAAAAACACCAATAAACCGTTTCAAAATCTGTTTTCTATGGGAAGAAAAAAGCTCCCATACTGCTAGCGGTCACTTACACGATGCCTGAGCCACACTTGTCACAGACGGGCAGCGACTCCGCGTTTCCAACCGACGCGCCGATCTTGCTGGTGGGAGCTTTGACACTGCGGAACCCCGAGGGCTTATCTGTCTCCCCTGCAGAGTGAGGAGATGGTCAGTTTACCCACACAAACATCCCAATGTTCAGGACGTCCCCTTCAACTGACAGTTCACAACATCTCCTTACACTAGGGTTTCCTCTGTGCCAGTGTCATACACATGCATTTTCCCCAGATCCTGATTCCCAACATCATTACATGATGGTCACACTTCTTGGTTTCAGATCTTCACAGAAACTGTACCATCTTATAAAAAGAGAACCTGAGTAAATACAAAGCAACTCGAAGGGTGAGGGCAATGGGTATCGTTTTTGGTTCGGTTTGTTTCTGTGTTTGTTTGTTTTTTAACACTCTAGCGGCAAAAATAATGGCCACATTCACCCCAAATTGGGTTAAGGGATTGCCACTGACCCAGAATAGATCCCAATTGAATTTCGTACATGTAGGTGATAGTATGTGCGAGGGGCGGGGTTGTTGTGCCTGGCACCACTTGTTTCATTTATTTCCAGTCAAGCCCTCATATCACTTGTGAGAAAGTGTAATCACTGTGCAAAATTAGAAAAAATTCCTGCAATAATTGTCAGTTCCAGAGCCCAGAACAGAAAATCTCTGCGGGCACGGTGGCGGCGGTGGCCCCAGAACTAAACCATAGTATCTCCCGACTATCGTCGTCAGGGAGATACAAATAGGTGGTTGCACTGCCTTTATCAACAATAATAGTGACCAAATGGTTCCTATATTTCCATATTTGTCCGTTACGCCACAGCAGATTCATTAAAGCTTGCCCTGTTTTAGCCTGTTCCGGAGCCCCAGAGTGGGTCATGGCGTCTGTACCTGACTCCAGGATCTCCTGTAGCACTTTGAAGGAGGTGGACTGTCGCGGCGGCTCGTTGGATTCCTCATTCTCCTGCAACATCTTATACACCTCAGAGTCAGCGGCTACAGCTGGCCGAGCTGGAGCCGGGGCTGGGGCTGGAGCTGGGGCTGGGCTGCAAAAACACGCATAAAAACAAACGTATAAACACTAAAGCTATTGCTGTTACGACTGATGCTACAACCATTACTACTACAACTACTACCACTGTTCTTACTAATCCTACCACCGCTACTACAACAAACCATTACAACCAATGCAACTAATAGTACCACTACTACTACAAATACCACAACAACTACGACTGTTCCTGCTACTGCTAGAAGCATTACTACTACCACCACAACTGCTTATACCACCAGAGATTTTACTACCGTTACTACCAATGCTGCCGCCACTGCTACTTCAATCATTACAACCAACACAGCTAACAGTACTACTACTACCACAACTACTTATACAACCAGAAATTTTATTAGCGTTACTACCAATGCTACTGCTACTGCTACTTCAACCATTACAACAAACAACTAATTCTATGACTATTCCCTTATGAAAAATTACCACAAAATACTACCGTAAAAATACCATAGTTTTCTTCAGTAACTATGGCATTTTTGCGGAATTACTATAGATATACTATAGATATAGTACAGTAACTCTGTAGTTTACTATAGTGATGCTAAAGTAAATCACCAAAGTCAAACTCTACTATAGTAAACTATAGCAATGATATTCAATTACTATAGTATATTTGCAACAAACTATAGTTTACTGTAGTAAAGTGTAGTTTACCATAGTTCACATCAATTTTACTGCAGTAAACTATAGTTAACTATAGTAAATTTTTATGAGGGTTGCTACAACTACCACAACAACATCTACCCTTACCAGGAATGCTACTGCCACTACTGGCTACAACAATTACTACCACCACCACTACTACTACTACTACTACTACTACTACAACTACTATTACAAGAACAACCACAACTTGTGATAAGAATAATAATAGCAAAAGCCTGATAATTGTGACATTTTCTGGCTATATACAGTGAATTTCGAGTGCGTTCCCTTAAACACAGCTCACCAAATGCCAAACCGAAACAACAGTAAGGGCATCAGTGACTTCCAGGCCGTTTCAAAGTCAGTAACATAATATGTCCAGTAGATGGGGAAAGACTGCAGGTGATGCCCAGCCAAATATACAGATCTGTAGTCATACAGATTTCTGTTCGTATTAAGATCATATCTAGTCAGTTTCCTTATCACATTGCTTTTATTTTTACCTTTTAGCCCATATGGTACACTCTGTAGTTCAAAAATGTAACTGTAACTGAACTCGCTCACTCCCGTGAGAACAGGGAAATGGAATGCAGTTCACCCTGATCTCCTCCCACAGGATTTCACCACAAAACAGAAAATGGAGCTCATTATTACTCATACTGTGTGTGAGTAGAGGAAGGGATCTTTGGGTTCACCCAAACCCACCCAGTGATGATTTTATCTCATCTTGTGTTTCATTAACACTATATACTAGGCTAGACATGCAAGTCTAGGCATGTTTGTCCTTGTGAGACCAGAGTGTATCTGTTGAAATCATTAAATGGGGAGACTGAGACAGTACATTTTACAGTGAAGGTGTGAGCATTAAAAGGAACGTGAATTCTGGGATCATGGTAAGACTATCAATTAACAAAAATAAATAAATTCGAACATTTACCACTTTTTCATACAGCTTCGATTACAAATACAACGCACATTACAGACTTAAAAAAGAACACCAATTTAAAAGCAGTGCTTTTAGGGGAAAAAATAATTTTAAAAGGGCTATGTTAAAGCTCTGCCTCAAGAAAGATGAATGAATGAATGAGTAAATAAATAGGTACATGAAGGGATTGATAATAGCCACAAATTAATATGTAAATGAGTAAATAAGAAAATAAATAAATAACTCACTGTAATCAGAAAAATATCAAACCAACTGAAAGCACAATCTGGCTGAAACAAGATCAAACTAGAGAGGGACAGGAGTGCAGATCCTAAGAAAACCACCTGGGGTGACCTCACCACTGCAAACCCTTTCCATGAATCAGCCTGCAGGCCTTATAGGGCCTCGAAAGCAGACCGCAGACACCTAATCTGATGACACATGGTCTACAATGTTACAGGCCCATGGGCTAGGCTGCTAACATCTAAGCTTTTGATGCTGTGGGAAATCTCCCATCGTGGGAGGGAAGGGTTACAAGCCCCTGCCCTCAAGGCCTGGTCAAACATGCAACTGAACAGCAAATTTCCCTCTCTATCTGTGCACTCGCCGCTTCCAGCCAGTCACCATTCATTCCAGTGGAGAGTGTGGCAATGTAGCATCTGGCAAACGCGGAAAATTAGACGAGATGCGTGAAACCGTGTGGTAGAGGTTCAACCACATCAATCCACTTTGAACTATAAGGTGTCATTTTGCGTTTTCAACCAATTAATTACTCAGCTACATCAATCGCGCCACATCCTTAACTGCTAGAACACACATTTTGCAAATTCATCCATTTAGCTGCATGATTGTGTGACCAGGTTCTAGAGCGCTTAAAATGTGCAGCTTTCAGCAGCGACAGACAAAGGCGCTGCAAAGACAAATTTGAGCACCGACTTCAAACATGAGAATCCATAACAAGTAACAAATTTCACTAAGCAGGATTTAAATGTCTTCATATGGCACATATAAATCGATACCGTTCAGGTATAGGGTGCAAACACCCCAAACCAACAGCCTATTCAGTAATTACGTCTATGCTATGGAGTTGCAAGTCCGTAAGTAAAACTTCTTAGCCTGAAGTGAACTACCAATACACAGTAGACAAATGTACTAATCGAGTACCCTTTTTTTTTTCCTGCAACCAACTTTTTGTTGTTTTTCAAAAGAGCAAGTAGTTACAAGCAGAATGTTTTGTGATATTTTGAACATCAGGGTTGCTTTTCCAGTCTTTTCGCAATAACCCGCTACGAGGGTTCAGCTATAGCGCTCTTCATCGTGCTTCAGTAGCAAACTAGCAGTGCCGCAGCCGCTACAGATACAGAATTCCAATCATCACGCACGAGTGGGTGGGTATGCAGTTCACAGATAATCTGAGCTGTAACGAGTCGGATCTCTCGCCCGTGAGAGCACCACCGCAGCGCATAATCTGTCCCCGCAGTCTGAGTGTTTCCTACTACTCAAACAAGGTAAATACACAACTGCGCGACACAACGAACCTCGGACTCCGGATGTGCAGATGAGACCCTGTGATAGAGCTGCAGATGTGCTGCAGAAATTCAACAGAATATAAAATAGCTGCAGCTGCTTAACTCAGCAAAACACAAGCCATAAACCTGAGAGCACACAAGAGTACTGTGCTGGAGGAACACATGATGCAGCTCTATGGAGCCCCCGTAGTGTTAAGTACAGTGGGGCCGCTGACTGCTCGCTGACCCCGCATACTCACCCTCACTCAATGCTGAGCCCAGTCTCATCTCAACGTGTCATATAGTGACGCTACCTGACCAAGCGTCAATTTACGATGAAAAAGGAGGTTTTTGGCGTCCTTATTTGACGCCAGTTTGAAGTGAACCCTACCCCTTAACCCCTAACTTTTAACCTGAACCTTAAGCGTCAAATAAGGATGCCAAAAGCCTCCTTATTTGTCGTATTGCGACGTTTGGTCAGGTAGCATAACTATATGATGAGTCAAGATGGGGATGTGTAGTGATGTTACGAAATGACTAACAGTGAGCACTGTGAATTAGTATTAACAGTTAGAAAATGTTGCATTGAAACAAACCTGAACAATCAGCCATGCCTTTAGAGTGTGAGTCCATTCTCTCATGGTGTAGGATGTCTCCATTGAGCAGATAAGTTACAGAACAGAACGGGGACGTCCACATATTTAGGACTGGGGGACTGAGCCTGTAACCGGGGGGGGTCTACTCTAGCCCGTTCTACCCCAGCGATTGAGGAATTTACCTAAAAAAGTACACCAATTTTTGGAGTGGGGGTTGCTAAAGTGCATTTTAGGAGGGCTAAGGCCCCTTCAAATAGGCCAAGCTTTTCTCAAAAAAAAAAAAAAAAACATTTGTTCCCCAGCCCAAATACTACTTGAAATAGGGCAATTTAAGCAAGAAATATTTGAACCTAAATTGGCTACAATCTTGAGGCCATGATTTCTGTGGTCAAGTTCCTTCATCTCACGCTACCTGCATTTTAAATATGGCCCCTTTAAATTTTGTTTTGTGCTTGCTCAGGCCCCAGCTGAAATTTGGCTGAAAATAAGCAATTATGCAAAAAACAAGCCAGTTTGACTCTTTGAAAAACAGACATTTTGATTCATGGCTGGGCAATATGGACAAAATCAAATATAATATTTTTGACTGAATGCTCAATTTATGACAATTTCAAGATGACAATTGCTGCTTTCATAAGATATCTTGTCGTGAGATTTTTGATAAATGGCCACACTAATGAGGATATAATGACTGCGCAGGTACAAGTAAATGATAAAACACTTCAGAAAATTGTATCAGTTAACTGGAATTAGTGCTTTACAATCAGGAAAAAGACCACTTGTACACCAAAAAACGATACGGTGATGTCCAAAATGCTTTACATCATAAAACTGATATTAAACTGATATATTGCCCAGTCCTATTCGCATGAAGTACTTTCTGAGCTACAGTCCACCGAATTTGCAACATTTTCAAAAACAGTCATATTTACCAGTAATTTGAATCTAGCCCACTGCAGGCACGCAATGACTATCTTTAACGTGCCTATTTATGAAAAATAGAAAAGTGTACTTCACTGAATGAAAGTTTCCATTTCAACTTCTAGCATGATGTTATATTAGATTAAAGGGATGTATTTTTCTGCTCTTGCAATTATGTATTTTGGGTATGTAGAGAGAGTGGGTTTTGGTGCGAGTATAATCAAAATCTGAGACAAAGTGTGTGGGGCCTCCCCAAAATTTGTTGATTTGGCACAGAATGCCCCTTCGTTTGATTCTGAGTCGGAGTTGTCAGAGTCGAACTTATCGTGAGAGATGCAGTGACGTAACCTGCCTCTGACTCTCCCATGATTCTTATCTGCTGTACAAACAACATAGTGCAACTAATCGGCACACAGGAAGACAATTAGACAATGTGGGAAAAAAATGAAGTGAGTGTATATTTTCACATACAGACTCCTTATTTGGCAGATAAAATGGCCATTGACTAGAGGTGAGAAACCTATGTTTTAAACTTAAATGAGGCCAACAACAGAGGTTAACCTGAAAATGAGACTCAGACTCTGTCTGTATCCGCAAGGGCTGGACTCATATTAGGCAGGGCTGGGCGTGGAGTTTGGGGTGTGACTTGCTTACTGTTCGCTGGACTCAGGATGGCAGGTAGGGGTAGAGGGGGCAGGTCCTGTTTATGATTTTTTGGGTTCTGATTGGTGGGATTGAGTAGGAGGGCGGGGCTTGCTTACAGTGTGCTGGGCTCTTTAGCTTTAGCGTCATCCATGGCGCTGTGGAAGGTTTGGATGTTCTCGGAGGAGTAAAGGCCGCTGGGGTTGTTGTAGAGGTTGGTCACCACTTTGGGGGAGGAGCCAGCGGCGAATGGGAGAGCGCTGCGGTTGTGAGCCGAGCCAATAGGCTTCACTTCCTGTAGAGGCGGAGAGAGAGAAGGGATTACAGGCTGTGCACCCCTGAAAGCGACACACAGGACACATGCAGCCAAGGTGCCGTGTGGAACGTTGGCCTGACGACACCATGGCACAAGGTGCCGGACGTAGGAACTCAAAACTTCGAACAGGAGTTCTTATGTGCGCATTGCAACAGAGGTGCACTCTCAAAGCCATATGACACATCAGTGCTTTTCATGTACACACACACACCCAAAATTCATACAGACGGGGGTGAATGTGATGACAGAAGATGGGTGCAGCAAATTCAGTTCAGCAAAATGTGTCAGGCTTAAAAAAAAAAAAAACACCCACAGAAGTCAGCAATACGCCATTAACCCTTTTAAGGGCATATTTTATGGAATGTTTTAAAAAAGTCAGTGTTCTAGAACACCATCACTGTCAATAACCAGTAGGCGATAGTGACAGTGGAATAACAATGTTTAGAACTTTGCATGACATAGGAAACACAAATCTGTGATGTCACAGCAGCATGCCCTATTGACCTCATGCAGACCCACCCACTTTACTCACTTCCATATCCAAATTTTTTGTAACTTAATTTCTGGTTTGACAAAAAGCCGGTTGACGCAAACGCAAGGACGTCGTCCGTAATGGCTAGCTTGATATGGAAAATTAACAAAAAGAAAAATGTTTAGACAGCCTCTCTCACCACACACTGTACTGCCCATAATGTTTGTTTTTAAGAATTGGTGCCAAAGCTACGAAGCTAGCAGGGAAAAATACGCAACTCAGTTTGTTCGATTTACCGCCACTGGACTGAGTCGCGCGCTGAGACGGAAGTTCATTGACAAAATAGCCCAGCTGCCTGACATCCCTAGCTAGTGCATGTCACAGCCACACTGACACTCAGATAAGCCGTATGAAGAAACACCAGATTCACACTGCATTTCTCAACAGAAACGGAAGGGAGTCAGCTCCCCTTTACGCCTTTCCTTCACACCTACGCATGCGACTGCAGCTACACGCATTGTGCCATGCATGGAAAGTGGACAAGTGAATGTGCGATAAAGACTTGCATTGGAGAAAAATTCTCCAGACACATCAGCTTACTTGCAGCGTGGCTCCATGCGGGTAATACTGTACTCTGGCAGAGTCTGTGGAGAGGGGTGGAGTACAAACTTTTAAGCCCTAAAGGCTTAATTCACTGTTTAACTACTACAACCTTAAAAGGCTTTGTGATAATCCACTGTTCACACAACAATGGATCTCGCCTAAAGCACAATCACTTCCCTATTCGCATTGTTCAGTTTATTTATAGGCCTTGACATGATGCAGACAGAAACCACTCCATAACACATGCCAACACGCAGGTTACCTGTACATGGCTGCGAGGGAGGGAGTCTCTCCTACCTTACTGCACACACCACCTTTATCTCCCCCGCTATAGAGTCAAAAAAGATTGGACATTACCTCGTGCTCCGCTTTTAGGATGTTCACAGGACAGTTAGCATTGGCAAACATCTTAACTACAGCTAACACAGAGTCATAACTCATTTTTCAAGTCTGAATGAGCTGACCCTCTGTCTGAGGGAGCACAATCCACAATAGTTCTCACTGGTTCAAACACTGTGGACATACAGCAGGCCTTGTTGTAGCCCGTTTAAACAATTGCGGGAGAATATGTCGCACAATATTTGCGCAGGGAATGAAAGGAACAGGTCAGAGGGTGAAGATTGAGTGGGAGCCATAGCAGTTTTACACAAAGACGAGCTCAGACTGGACTGGAAGTAGCTTGAGGCTACGACAGCCCTAAACAGCCCACCCCAGAAACCACAGCCACTCTCTGTCTGCACATTGGTATAACTTTTAAATTTTTGCATTAATGCCAAAAGTGATTTGCAAACAAATCTTCATCACTGTCACGTTACTTCCCGCCCAACCTTGTTCCTAAAGCTTTCCCAATACATCAGTGTCGTTTCACTACAGTAATAACGTCATTGAACTTCCCATAATAAAAACCTTCCCACGATTACAACAGTTGTGCAGTTATCGCATTATGCTATAAACAATAATGCGGTAGTCTAGCTGTTGTTTTGACGTCTATGGCCTTTCATTGTATAATCTGGTTAATAAAACTCTCTAAGTGTACCACACTGTTGAATCACTACCCTTGCTAGCATTAAGCTTTTCTCAGCCATTACATTTTTACATTCTAAAAGAAAGACCTTTCAGTTCAAATTCTCACAAAATGGCCAAAAATGGCTCACATATATTTAGAAGTTAATTTTTCTAAGAATAGCGGCCTCGCAGAGCCACTGGCCAGTTCCACAGCATGATCTCACTGTCTAGGGATGCGCGCGCGCACGCACGCACACACACACACACACACACACACACACACACTAACAAGCTAAAAATAACAATTTGCATTTTTTTTTTTTTTTTTTTTTTTTAATCTCAAGCGTCAGTCTAATGCAAATGCAGAGAAACAAAGAACACCTGACCGGACAGATTGATCATCAGAGGAACAGTTCTTCATGATAGCGTAAAAATAAAAACCGATGTATAGCTGTAAAGGTGTGATTGTATACGCATGAGCTGGCGTGCTACATCTGTGAAGGTAGGCTATACCTGTGAAGCAGTGCTATATCAATGAAGGTGCACTATGTGTGAAAGTACGATGAATCCATGAAAGTTGTTTTTATCTGTGCAGGTAGGCTATATCTGTGCAGGAGAAATACATCAGCGAAGGTCGGTTATATGCGGTATGCTACAGCTGTGTAAGTGAATCATATCTGTGAAGGCCCATGCTTTATCGTTAAAGGTATTTTTATTTGTGAAAGAGTGCCATTTCTGAACACTCATGCCATATCTGTGAATGCGCTTTATTATTTTAATATTCCTCTGCAGTTGTCTCAACTTTTTTTTCATTAAAGTCCAGGTCTTACAAATGATGACAGTGACTGACTGAAAGGGGCTACTAGCACATTGTTTTTAAAGCGCAATAACCCAGCCTGAGCCACATAAGCCTTTCAAAACAGAAAATGCATCTCTAAATGACAGCTTAGAATCACAAGCAGCTCAAGAAATTAGGAACACTTGGCCTCAGTCCAAAAAGGAAGCACACAGGTATGTCTGAGATTGCTCTGCCACAAACGAGGAATTATGCTTTATTGCTGCAGGTGCAAAATCCTTGTCTCCTAGGATATCTTCTGCTTATAGTATAAACAGTGACCTCATTGCCAGCAGTTTGACGACCTTTGTTTACACAACGGGCGAGGCAGGAACATTCAGGTATGGCTGCTGGTGAAGTTAACGCACAGATTGGGTTTTACAGACTGAGCACAGGGTCTGAAGTCCCAATACAGACAAATCAATAGGCCTGACAGTGAGGTAATCGCCACCTAGGTCACGGCAATGACAAAGCAATCAGGAAGCAGGAAACAGGAAGCTCACCTGTGGCTGGGACGCCAGGTTCATCTTATAAGGGTTGGTTTTTCCCCCTTCTGAGGACAGAGGGGACCACATCTTGGACTCTGACCTGGAAACCAGAGAGAGTCAGAAATGATGACGACCAGCAGAAAACCTTCAGCTGCGCCATGAAAATAACCTCATGAAAACATTGCGCAAAAATCAGGAAATGAGCTGATCTCCCCCCCGTCAACCTTGATTTTACCATTTATGACCGCACTGTCGCGCTGCATTTAACAAGCAAGCATTTTCCTCAGGAAATTCCAACAAATTAAACACCCGGCAGGATAGGGAAACTCAAGTGCTGTTTATGAAGGCTATTAAAAGAGTACATGGGAGCAGCCCGGGTTAAACAGAGCTACAGCAACATCTAAAAAGCACCAGAGGCCACAGCACGTTACACCTGAGGGGACTGATCACAACCATCATAAAAGCACAGCACCCATCGGAGGTGGATGGCAGCTGTCATTTGTCAGAGTGCAAATCACACACAAGAGGGAGGGGCCCCAATGCCACTGTTTAGCAAGGTTTATATCCAGCGCAGTTGCTAGGGCACATGGCACCGCAAACTTCACGAGTCACCATGGCTCAGCCTCTCGCGACATTGTTTAATCTGGGCACACACCCCCTAGCTTTTGTAACTTTAGTGCTTCAAAATGGAAGAATTTCCAGTTTGCAGGCTCGTTGCGGAAGCTTCATTTTTCAACTTTCTAGTGCCGTCACCTGAAATTTTGCGGGAAAATTGCAATTGTAAATGTGTCTAATGCTTCTCACGCCCAGTTTAAGTGCGCGCGCAGTGATGCATCACCCCACAGCAAAAGCATATTTCAGCCTTTACACCAATGCCATTAGTCTAAACCAGTTTAGACAGTCGTGTTGGAAGAGATAACACCAGTGTTAATGTAGCCTACATGTGCCATTGGAAATGATGGATTTATGAGTTGCACACATGTGAACGGCCCAGCAGTGTCAAAAGAAACCAGGGCAAACCAAAATTTTTCTCTAATGCGATGCGAGCATCGTGACATATTAGAGCCATGCCATCTAAGATGGCATAACGGCAATATACGTACATACAGCACTGTAAAATAGGCTTTTAAAACAATTTAAAACAAGTTTAAAATATATATTTTTTTTTAAAAAAAAGCAAGTTAAACGAGACTAATATTAAACAGATTTTTAAAAAAATCAGCGCTTCACTAAGCACTGACACTGTATGTCAGACCAATATCAGTAATTCAGTATCAGACCAAATTAAACATCAGACCAAAATCATATGAACGCTTGACTCAGGAGTGGAAGCTTCTAGCATGATGACAGAACAATGCCTGAGGCTTCAAACCCCGCCCACAGAACACCGTTGGAGTCTCCGCTGTAAGATACTTTTAACAGCGTCGGGAGACTCTGAACATGTTTAAATACACCACCTTGATAACCTGATTCCTGAACATGAGCCTACTTGCACATACGCACTGGCGCATGCACAAATGTCAGTCCTGATACGACTTTTCTTTACACGCAAAATGTGTGAAACTTCCAATGAGGGGTGATGCTGGTCTTTATCTTCCAGCAACACTTGATTAATCACAAGGCTGCCCAACATAACCTGTGTTCTCACTTCCTCTGGCAGTTTTTGTCGATTCCATTCCCGAAGTTTCATACAGATTACAGGGGAAGTTCACTCAAATATAAAACCATGATTCCACTTTCTAAATAAGCCCAGCAACTAACACAGAAACATCAGATCTCAACAAACCAATATTACAGTGATGCTCAATATGCCACAAATGTATATAATAAAACCATTACCCTTTCCCATGTACATTATTGCTGCATAGAACACCACAAAAATGTGGGTCTCTTGCATCAGGGTGACCTGCTGCAGATACATCTATAAGACAGGTCAGATCTCAGCAAAACTATCGAGACAGACAGATCAGGGTGAGTAACCCTTTGATTTATGGGGCCGAGTCATGTGCCCCCACCGTGCCCTGTGTAGCGGAACATAACCCATCATGTGGATTAAGAGGCTTTCAAGCGGGACTATAAATCACAGCTCACTGTTCCTGTGATCTCATTTGAACCACAAAGCCCTCAAGTCCTCAGTACACGGCACACCTAAAATTATTTACGCTCTACAAGTGGAAATTTGCATTGTGCCAAAGGCCATGTTGTCCAAATGTTATCAAGAACATCAGGACAAATCAGATGACCTTCCAGGAAAAAAAATAGTCCAATGGAATGTGCACATTAGTTCTCCATGACAAGGATCACCGCAGAAATCAGTTCAACAGTTTTGGTGTTGTAGTAAGCTAATGGTTGAATTAAAAAATTCAATCACATGACTACTAGTTTTTTCTGTTGCCACGCCATACAGCATTGCTGGGCGGATTTATACACTGGATGCGAGTATAAATTTCACCAACAATTTTTGGATACTAATCATAGTCCAGTAGCAGAGGCCAAAAAATGAGGGGTTTGCACAACCCACCAATCAGACAAGGTTTGACAGTGGGAAGTTGTAGAACTGGACCTCCTGAGTAACGCCTGGTAGATAGTACAGTCGAATTATGGTATAGGTTTTGAAATAAGGGGGTGTTTTTGTCGGAGCCAAAAATTACACAGGGAACCCAATTCGAGTTTTTCGAAAATAATTTGTAAAGACCCCTTAAAATTACGAGAACTACACAAAACTTTGCATGCTCACAGTTTTAATCGTGTTCTTTATAGTGACAAGCCATCTGAATTTGTTAAGCAACAAAAACAGTGTCTGCGCATGTCACAAACCTCTGACTGGCAATTCACCTCTGCAGTTTTGAATGCATCTTGGCAGTGCTTTTTAGGCTCTCGTCAAACATGTCCACCTCTTGCAATAAAACAAATGAATTCATACCGATTTATGAAATCAGGTTTCTTTACAAAACGCTCTTCTTTTATATCCGCTATAAAGTTCAGTGATTGGTAGGATATGGGTTAATTATTAAAAATTTTAGGGGAATGTGCATTGCATACTAAATGGGTGCATTTTTATCTCAATTTCTAAGTACCTTGTTATTCATTAAAAAAAACACCCAAAAATGTTGAAATGATGCAATACATTTTTGCATCCTCGTTCTGATGATTTTCGAGGCTGTGACATCACATCCAACATGGTGGCGTCCATGGGAAGATCTCCGTCATCTGTAAGTATGAAAGTCTAATGTTTTATTAATATTGGCAAAATAAGTCAATAGTACAAATAAATAAGTTAGGTGCCTATTTTCTATGGTAATTCAAATAAGATTATTTCAGACCATTACTTTTGATTGTTATGCTTCCTGTATTAAAACTTTGGTCACCATGGATAGGAAAGTACAAACAATTGGGCAGGGAAAGCTTTGCCCTTCCTTTGCCTCCAAAATCCAAGAAAAGAAAGATAAATGCTAGTAAATGTATTGTTTGCCAAAGAACCTAGTGGAGCTAACTACTTGCAAGAGTGCAAGGTCACGCTGCCAAGGAAATTGCTCATGTGCTAATACTGGTCTATGGTGCACCGAGGCGTGCTCGTGCATGACTGAAGAGACATGCAGTAACCCCACCACTGTGGCTGTGCAATCGCTGAGTGACTCAGATGATGACTCGGATAGTGACCAAGAATAAGCCGTAAACATACGTGAATATTGAACATAAACAAGAACTCTTGCCTTTGAATTAAATAGTTATGGTGGTTCATCAGTGGGCCACCTGTTTCAAAATAAGCTCTCATAACTTTTTAAAAACACATTTTAATGATGCTTCTTTTCTTTTGTACTCTAGCAATGGAATGACGCTGCGCAAAAAAATGAACACCCAAGATTTGGAGAGATTGTCATTACCTTTACAGTAGATAGTATATAGTATATAGTATAGTATATAGTAGATACAGTCATACAGAAGTGACCCGAATATTTAGTATAGTAGTGTTGGATAGGTTTTTGTGTAATGTACAGTATACTTAACTACTTTGGATACTTAGCAATTAGGCAAGAAAATATAGGCTGGAAAATATTTTTGAACTCGACAAGTTTTTGGGATACCATTTCCCATAGTGCCAAAATGATTTCTTAAATTAAGTGTTTTTTAGAAAAGCTAGTGCTGTAGAGTTGAATGACACCTGGTAACATGATCACCACTGTCACATTATTATACGTTCAACAACTTCTAGTCAAGAGAACGTTATTGTATGCAGTGATATAGTGAGTTCTGGTAACAAAAAACAATGCGTCAGGAGGTTGAGCCAGAATCACCAGTCAGAGGTCTGTGACAGAAGCGGTTTTTATTGCTCAACAAATTAACATGGATTGTAACTATAACGAACATGATTAAAACTGTGAGCATGCAAAGTTTTGTGTAGTTCCCGTTTTAAGGGGTCTTTCCAAATTATTTTCGAAAAACTTGAATTGGGTTCCCTGTGTAATTCTGGCTCCCAAAAAAAAAAAAAAAAAAAAAAAAAAAAACCTTATCTCAAAAGTTATACCACAATTCCACTTTACTAACTACCAGGCATTATTCAGGAGGTCCAGTTCTACAACTTTCCCACAGTCAAACCTTTTCTAACCGGTCGCTTGTGCAAAACCCCCCATCTGCTACTAGACTGCCTCCCCTATTTGAATGTTTTGTGACGATGAATTGTGACAATTTCAAACCGGTTAAAAGCACCACTGATCGTAACAGACAGCGTAGCATGGCTGCCATGAGACTGAAACCTATGACTAGGCTCAAGTTGAGCATTCTTTTGAGGTAATTTAGTATGATAATTAGCAACCTTTACATGGGTTTGGCACACGTGTATAAATCAGAACATAAATTAAGATAGTGGTCTCATTTCATTACATAACAGCCCATTTCCTTCCACAGCAGCTGAATGGTCAACAGGATAAGTCCATGTTCACGCACTGAGCAAGGCCTCAGAACTCTGCCATAGCAACTAAACCATTTTACAAAAGCCAGGGATGGTCCACATCCCATTAAATGGAGTTTGACTGGGTAGTTGAACCCGCGATGCACTTGGGTTTGCCGGTTTAAAGGTCAATCAGGATGCAGAACACCAGCTCTCATAAAATAACAGGAACTTCCTCAATTCACGCAGATTCATCTGCAAATAAGTATTATTTTCCATATTCATAAAATGAGTGCACAGCAACATTACTAGACATATGTGTCCCAGCAGTGATTGTTCATATATTGAATTTCTGACTATCAGATGCTGATAGCCTTACATACCAGAGCATGCTCACCAACTCTCAACAAAATTTTTACAGTACCATACAAGCTGTATAACTGAACATAATTGTAAAAAAGAGGACTGAAATATAGTCATAGCTTTAAAAATAGTCAAGGATGTCAGGGATGTCAAACTCCGCAGCATTTGTGGTTTCCCTTCAATTTGCAGCCAAATAAGGTCCTGAGAACAAGGTCTGTGGATTCTATAGCTAATCAATGAGGACAATGAGTCATAGCAGCAAAAAAAGAAAAAACACAAAAAAAATCAGCTGACTTCCAGGAGCACCCATAAAGAAAGAAAACACGAGACCCATTTTGACCAAAATCCTCCGTGGTCTGCATTAATTAAAAAAGATTCGACATCAAAGACCCTTTGAATTACCATTTCATTTCATTGTCGGTTTGTGTTCTTATTCTAAATCACATTAACCAGTTTTAGTGTCTTGTCCCCTCGCCCCCACAAAAAAATAAAAATAATTAATTAAATTAAAAATACATAGCCTTTGACAATAGGTAAAAACAATACAGTGCCCTCCAGAATTGTTGGCACCCAATAGTAAAAATGAGCAAAACAACATGCATTGCTTTTTTCCCCAGGATCTTTCACTCAAAACATTTATAAAAACCTAACCTTCAAATTGAAGTAACATAAATGAAAGAAACACTAAATTCTTATCCTGACATAAATATTTTTCTCAAAAATGAGTGCCATAGTTATTTGCACCCCTTCATTTAATGTGTTTTGCAGTCTCTCTTTACCAATATAATTGCTCGGAGTCTTCTCCAATTATGCATGATGAGATTGATCAACACATGGCACAGGATTTGACACCATCCCTCCAAACAGAATCTCTCCAGATCTGTGAATCAGAGGTTGACACTTATGGATTCTCCTCTTTAGCTCATTCCACAGATTTTCTATGAAGTTTAGGTTGGAGGACTGTGATGGCCCTGGAAAAACCTTTGTCCTGTGGTCAGTGAACCATTCTTGTGTAGATGCTGAGTATGCTTCAAGGAGGACTCAGCCACACCCTATTTTAAGCTTCCTGGTAGAAACTGTCAGGTTTTCATGTAATATCTGCTGGTATTTGATAAAGTCCATGATACCATGTATCCTAACAACATGTCTGGGACCTTTGGAAGAAAAACACCGAAGAACATCAAAGATCCACCACCTTACTTCACAGTGAGTATGAGGTATTGTTGTATGGCTATCTGTCAGTCAACGCCAAACACGCCTTTAATGTTTAGCTCCATTTTGTTCTCATCTGACCATATAATCTGGTCCCACTGAAAATCCTAGTGATATAAAGTAAATTGCAGGTGATTTTCTTTGTTGTTGATTGAGAGTAGAGGCTTTTTTTTCCGGCAAACCTACCACACAACTTGCGGTGATGTACAATAGGTGGCATCTGATATTAGTTTTGGCAATTTTCTGACCCCAAGATTCAACTAACTTCCACAATTCTCCAGCTGGGATGCTTGGAGATTCTTCTGAGAGTCATTACATCCTCCTGATGGAGCTTCGGATCGATGTACACAGGTCCTCATCCAAAGATTCGTAACATCTCCAGTCGCTTTAAACTTCTTGGTTATCGCCTTCTCAGTAGAAATTTGTGTTTTCAACTGTTTAAAAATCATCTTGGATCAATTTCCTGATTCACGCAACAAAACAACTTTTCGCTGCACATCATTACTGTGTTCTTGGGTCTTTCCCATAGCGATGAATGACGAAGAGAAATTGGCCTGAATCACCTCATATTTGTGACGGCTGAACACTTTGCAGTTCCAAATCAAACAGGTGAACATAAAAATGTAAAATATGACTGGAAATATAGTTCAGCTACATTTTAATCATACATTTTCTAAGGGTGCCAAATAATAGCAGTACACGTTTTGGAAAATATTAATTCAAACAACATTTTGTTTCTTTTGATATTTTTTTTTTTAGTGAAAAGGTCAGATTTTTGTGAATATTTTGAGTGAAAGACCAAGAGGATAAACATTTCTTTTCCCAGCCAGTTTTGCTTATATTCACTAAGGATGCATATTATTCTGGAGTGCACGGAACCATGGTCAATGATGGGCCACAATATTAGTTTTGCACCCATCATTGGTTGTGTCATTGGCTTTGTATGCGCTGAAAGGTTTTGCACAAGCAACAGGTCTGAGTAAATCTCACACTTATTCTGAGTTATGGAGTCTCAAAGAAAGTATTCTGTTGGATTGAGGTCTGTTGTATGTTTGCGGGTAGCATTTTCATTGTTTATTGCATCCAATTTCTTTGCATGAATATAAAAGGTTAAGAGCGCATCGATCGTGCAACCTCAACATGGCCATCTTTCCAAAATGCATTGATTTTACCATAAGCATCTTCATTTTTGCTCTTTAAAAACAGGTGAAAGAAACACTCCCTACGTTTTTACCATTTCGCCTCAGTGCCTTGAATTACTGCAGTGACAAAAGCCAAAGTGGATGGCAATACAAATTCTCATATTCAGAAGTAAGGGGCAAGGAGACAGGTGAAGGAAAGGAGGGTGCCATTTCAGAGTATTTTCATGTTTAACCTCAGTAAACCTACAGAGTTGTCAAATCCAGCTGCTGCATTCAAACCTGTAACCTGTAGAACTTCAGTCCTATTTTAAATTCTAGTGGTTATCTCAAGGCTTCCAACGATCCCAAATGTGTCGTACTAAATTACAGGGAAACATATATAAAATGATGTACAAGACCTAGATATTTTCCTTGATGTAATGCTGAGGCCATAAAAACATGATGTCTGGGGTTTGAATGTTACTCTCAATACACGTCTGATGTAGCTTCAGTGAAGCGCTGTAACCAGCAGATACAGAATGTGTATGTGACATTGTCCTACAGTATGAAAGAAATGCTTTTTATGACTTTGAAACTGCTTAAGGGAGAGAGTGAGAGAGAGAAAAAAAAGAGAGAAAGAGAGAGATTAAGGGGTTAAGAGTACTGAAACACAGCCTTGAACCTTACAGGGAAGCTAAGGAAAGGGTTTGATGTCTACAGAAGGCGAAGCTGGTCTTACCTGTCGATGGACAGCACCATCTCCTCTGTGCAGCTCTTGATCTTGGTCTGGGCCTCCAGGTGAGTCATGCCCTCGGTGGGCTGTCCGTCGATGGCTAAGATCATGTCCCCCGTGCACAGGTTGGCCTGGGCTGCTTTACTGCCAGGTGTGACCTGAGGAAACATGAGCCAATCAACAACACTGTGACTCGGTTACTCCAGGACAAATAGCCGTGGCATCGTCACAGCAAAACCGCACAAGGACGTGAGACATTTTCACCTCTGGGGCAGGGCAGGAAGTATGATATCACACCAGGATTACAAAAATCCACGGACGTCACAACATCTGGGTTATAGAACTCGCATCACACTTATAGCATATTAACGAACAGAGCACCATCAGACTACGGACCCTCAAGGCTCTTTCACACAATAATACCTGAACCAAAACAGTGCATATGACATCAACAGTGCCGATCACAACACTGAGACATCACCAGCCTTTGAGTCCCCTGCAGACCTTAACCTAAGTTCAGATGATGCCACGCCAAACGAGATTGTATTTTCATGCAGCAAAGCACGACTAGTGTCACATCAGATGAACTTTTTTATTTAAAACCATGAACTTTATTTTGCGCATGTTTGTTTCGTGAGGACTTTCTGGTTGATCTTCCATTCGAATCCCACCGTGATACAATAATTCATTGCTGCCAGTTGGTGCTTCACTGAAGCATTTCCTAACTTGGGGGAAAAAAAAATTATGCATTTTCTGGTCAATATTTCAGTGTGGCAACACATAATATTAACTACAAACCCAATTACTAGACCTTCTGATATAGACATCCTACTAGCCATATAACCGTACCAAAAAAAAATAAATAAATAAATAAATAAAAACTTAGCACACAATGACTTTAGAGAAAATGCAAAAATAGAGAATTTTTACAACAGTAATGATTCATTGCTGCAATTAATTTCTTTCAGCCAAGGAAAAACAAACTGCAAATGAGAAATAAGAAAAAAGCTCAGACAAATACAATTCAAGATCTTTTTTTTTTGTTGACATCCCTTCTTCAAGCGGTCTTTTATCATTGCATGCCATCACCTAGTTAATGTGAAGACAGCTGTGAAGTGTGTGTTAAATATGGACCCCACTGCTCAGAGTATTATACATCATTAAAATATGCTACTATTTTGTTCAGCAGTAAAAGTTCGGTTGTGGAGCAGCAAATGAAATAAACGACCCTACAGATGAGCTTCTGACGACAGCATGGCGGGAGCATGAGCTCTAACTTCAATGGCGTGGCCAGGTGAGCACAATTTCCACCAGCTGCGCTGCTACGGTGCTTATTTTGGAAAAGGTAAACACTGATACGCATTTTTGAGTTTGGTGCGGCTTTGGCAAGGCGCCTGAACTGAGACTTCGAAACTGCTATAATTCACTACAATTCATGCTAATAGTACTGCTAGAGCTTAACCACTGCGCTTAACCACTGGCAACATGCACAGGCACTCTGCCAAATCAGCACTGATGAAGCCTGGGGCAAAATGGGGAAGTCCATGGCAGCCAAGGTTTACAGACTTCTCTAGAAAGGGGTCCTCGCATTTATGGGAAAATCAGATGAAGTCTTAAATTTACACTATGATACTGAAGCCTAAGAACTTTTGGAACTTTAGACATTCCTTCATATCATTCAAAGTACACTGTTAACATAAATCACAAAAATTTTATGCAAACTGCCTGGATGTAAAAAAAAAAAAAAAAAAAAAAAAAAAGTTTCACCAAAAACCTGGCCTCTGAATCCTATTTATTTTACTTCCACAATCATTAACACCACACAGAGTGAAGTACAAGACCCATCAAGCAACAGAGCTGTGCTGTTACCATGACAACAGCAACTGAGGTGCTGTGGTGTAATTACCATATTAACAAAGGCTATTGGCAGCTGTTAAATTGCTCCAACTCAACCACTTGGTGGTAGACTAGACGGTACTTGACAGTGGAAACTGAAACAATTTATATTTTATATATTTTTATATATATATATATATATATATAGTCATGCCCAAAATTATTCATACCCTACCAATTTTTGGTTCCCCCCCCCGAGATATTTTTTGACAAATCATATTCTTGCATAAATGATACAGTAAGTTGATTTATGGCTCTAAGAATTACAGTAAACAATTTTCGAGAAATACAATACTTTCTGGTATTTTATTTGACAGATTTACAAAGAATGCTATGTCCAGAATTATTCATACCCTTTTCTCAGTAATTGATGGCAAAGCCGTTATTCACGATTAAGGCCTCTAAACGCTTCCTGTGGTTGATCACTCCAAAATGTTCACTTTGTTGTCCACTAACCATTTCTTGATGGATTTGGCCGTGTTTTTAGGATCATTATCCTGTTGGAAGATCCATTCCTGCCCAAGACCAAGTTTTTCGGCGGATTGCTTGAGGTTTTCATTGAGGATCTGGATATACTGGTCCTGTTTCATAATGCCATTCACTTTAACAAGGTTTCCAGGCCCATTCGCTGAAAAGCAACCCCAGAGCATTATACTCCCGCCACCGTGTTTGACCGTTGGGACAGTGTTTCTCAGGTTGAACACTTCACCTTTCTTATGCCACTGAGACTTCTCCAACCCAGACACACAATAACTTGTCTAGCCTTCGCAAAAGTTCACCTGGATGAAGATAAAAGTTTCTGGCTGTCAATGTTATGGACGGATGAAACTAAGATGGAGTTGTTTAGGCACAGAGATGGGGCTTTTGTTTGGCGTAAGAAAGGTGAAGCGTTCAACCTGGAAAACACAGTCCCCATGGTCACACATGGTGGCGGGAGTATCATTCTCTGGGGTTGCTTTTCAGCGAATGGGCCTGGAAACCTTGTAAAAGTGAATGGCATTATGAAACAGGACCAGTATATCCAGATCCTCAGTGAAAACATCAAGCAATCCAGCGAATAACTTGGTTTTGGGCAGGAATAGATCTTCCAACAGGATAATGATCCTAAACACACGGCCACATCACTCAAGAAATGGTTAGTGGACAACAAAGTGAACGTTTTGGAGTGGCCAAGCCAGAGATCCGACCTCAATCCTATCCAGAATCTGTGGAGGGAACTGAAGACCAAGGTCATGGCAAGGAAACCCTTAAACTTTAAGGACCTGGAGAAGTCTGCCAAAGAGGAGTGCGCCAAAATCCCTGTGGAAACGTGTAGAAACCTTGTGATCAACCACAGGAAGCGTTTGGAGGCTGTAATCGTGAATAAAGGGTTTGCCATCAATGACTGAGAAAAGGGTATGAATAATTCTGGACATGGCATTTTTTTGTAAATCTGTCAAATAAAATACCAAAAAGTATTGTATTTCTCAAAAAATTGTTTAATGTAATTCTTACAGCCTTATGTCAACTTACTGTGTCATTTGTGCAAGAATAAATTTGATTCATCAGAAAATATCTCGAAAAAACCTAAAATGGGTAGGGGTATGAATAATTTTGGGCATGACTATACATGTATATGTATATTAGATTTTTTTCCCCCACCCTGAACATAGCCAAACTGTTCAGCCGACCAAAAAGCGACTGCTCCCATCAACTCAGGAGGAAGATGCCGTGGCACCGCAATTCCTCCGACTCATGAGACAACAAGCCCTTGCTTCTTTTATACAATGTAGTTCCACCATCAATTACACACTGCCTATGCCGTCGGAGGATCACGTAGTCAAGGAGCAGTTTAGTTTGTACAGCTACGTGCACCTGGTCAAACAGAAGTGGTCACTACAGTACAATGGACTAACAAAATTTAACTGGCTCAACCCCCATCATCCCTGGCGAGGCTGCACCAATTGTTGCCTCGCCCATGTGGACCTCCAGCCATGGCCGGTTACAGGATGGCTGGGATTCTAACAGCTAACCACAGGACTCACAGACGAACATCTTAACTGTGAGCTATCCAGAGGCCAAAAACAGCTTTTTTTTGAGGGAGAGGAGTTCCACGTAGCGCTTAAAACAGGGAGAGCTGAGAAGGCAATACTAGCCAGCAGCAATACATCAGAAAAGGGAATGCACAGAATAGTGAACACAACACTCAGGACGATGTTACTTGCAAATGAACTGTATCATTTCACAAGGCCTATCAAAGTGCTTCATTAAAGATGGCAGCAGCACAGATGGGCCAATAACAGACTGCGTAGGTGAGGGGTGGGGGGCACTTCACTTAGCCACAGCCCCAACCCTCTGTTTCCCCATCTGCCAGTGAAAGAGGGGCAGGAATGAGAGATGCAGATAAGATGAGGAGCGCAAGTGCTCCGCAGGAGGAGAGAAGGAGGTGCTCCAGGTCTTGCCAGAGGGGGCCCTGGCAGAACCAAGAAGGAGCACCACAGCTGGGGAAGGGAAGGAGCTGATAAGAGGACATAGCCATGTTTAGAGAGCATAGTACTCCGCCTGTGGAGAGGCTGGCTTGTGAATCAACAATTACGGGTTAGAATTCCAGCTAGGCGCCAATGCTGTGCCCTGCGGCTATTTATTTCACTTAAATCTCTTAATTTCTTGATTGAATAAGAACAAGCCAGCATATTATCTGAGTATCTGAATGTCTGCTAGATTAAAAAAAGTAATGAGGATTCCAAGTAAATGTGATATGAGCCAAGCACTAACACGAGGAACATTGGCAAAACACCAGCACTGAAGGTCTGTGCAATTCACTGGCTCAGGTGAAGTTCAGCCTGGCAACCCCAGGCCAAATATATGAACAACTCCACCCACTATGAAATGAGTGACATATTTGTGGCCCTGCCAAGTTTTGTTGAAAAATACCCTGGCAGTCTGCACTCTGCCACCATAACCGTTCCACCAGCTCTACAATAAAGACAGGCTCCTCCCATAGAGATATGGGGGGGGGGGTCATTGAAAAATGAGGCCATCATACTACAGCAGGAGAAAGTAGTCGTTAGAGAATTAGACCATATAGGCTCTTCCCAAACTAATGCTGAGGCAGTGATAAAATGCACAGGGAGGATTTCTCGTCTAACTGACCGCAGTCATAAACTCCCATCCTGCAAGTGTCTCTGCTGGCCACCAATTTTGGAACATATGCAGACTCTAGCCCATCAAGGGCTTAAAACCTGCAGACACCACAACCCTCTCAGATACAAGTTTGAGATCCCCAAAGAAGGCACTGAACTCTTCAGCGCTTAAAGGCCGCAAAACTAAAGAATCAAGCCAAAAGAGTGATACAGTGCTACATGCCATTATTCAAACTGCAGTATCCACAACAGGGAAGAATAAGGAGTAAGTAATGCTATCAGGAGAAAAAAAAAACAATGATTTATTTGACTGCACTACACTTTTTTATTACATTTAAACACCAGTGATTTAAAAAATTGCCACTCCTACAATAACTCATAACAGCTATGGGAAAACATAGTCTCACTCCTTTGAAAGCAAGCCTCAAAGGTATACAGGTATGCAAGATATACAAGGTGGAAGCCAGCAACACAATTCAGCTGAGCAACTTCTAGACAGGAAGAGAAAGGACTTTGATTTAAAAAAAAAAAAATACTGAAGCAAAAGTAGACTTTCGTTTCATTTAAATCAGGGGATATGAATGACATCCTGTACAGGCAGTTAACCTAGAAATTCGTCCCTTAAGAGCAGATAGATAGTTAATTGCTTCTGCTACAGTTAGACCCAGATGAGAGGTTAAAACACTGACTGGACGTTTAAGATAAACGTTTTACTGCAGCTCTGAACGCAGACCTGTGCATTGTGTCAGGTCACTTAAAACGCAGACAACACACCCCGTTACTGTGGATGTCACCAGTGGACAAGCACTGAAGGTTGAGACGGAGGACGTGCTCGGACTAACTGAGGGTGTGGGCAAGAACAGGAGAGTGAGGAGTACTATAATCTTCATTAAATTGCTCATAAAATGCTTACAAGCCTTGGGAGAAGGCAGTCTGGGAAATTTCGGCAGCGCAGTTTTAACAAAATTCAGAGCTGCTTCTCATGTCATATCGGAAATTCCATGCCACTGGCAGGGTAGTACAGCTGGTTTCAGGAATACAAGACCAGGGGTCCGATAAGTCAGCGGGAACGCCTGGAAGCCCTGATAGCGAGCTGCTCGTTTCCTTTCTCGTCGGGAACGCGCACGCACGGAGCTCGGTCTTCTGCCAGTAATGCTGTTCTCCGAGCTAGGCTAAGATGAGCCAATGTAGCAGCTTAGTCAAACTTAGCAGCCGCTAAACTTCACAGAACAGGATTCACAGCTGCTGTAATGGCCAAGGGTCTACAATCAACCTTCCTGTTAAATCAAAACTGCTCCAGTCCATCCAAGGCTCACATGAAAAAATGCCACAGACCCAAACAAGTCAATCACCCGCTGCTGTTAGCACTGCATTTGGCATTTCTACACAGAACCTCCATAGAGGTGCTGATGTAGGAAAGGTGGGTGTGTTGGTCCCCAGAGGACCACAGAATACTTTCAATTTCGAGCACGCATTGCTAACGTTTCCTTGCGGCCGACAAGATCCAAGTCCACTTTTCCTGAAAACATATGCGTTGTTGTAATAATAAGCAGCAGAAACAAGGCCAATCCAAAAAAATCCAAACCAGCTAAGTAGCTAGTAGGCCTTCAATTGTACATTACAATTCAGCATTGTGGCCGAAACTGATCGGATATAACTACACGAACGACATGTCCCAGCCCACATGCATAGAAAATTACACCGAGATATAGTCGTACACAATCATTTTCAATCGGTTTTAAAAACCCAATTTTCTAACATCAACATTAAATGCAGGTTGCCCATGAATTATGACAAGTATTTTTTTTTTAAATATAAGACACCAGCAGTGAGGTTATAACTGTGGCCGGGCTAGTCACTGACAGTATCTATACGTGGTTCCACAAGAAATGCCGCAAGAAGACATCACTTATCAGATAGCGGCGAGTCAATGAAACAGACTGCCAAACGAATTTGTCTGTCAACACTCCAAAAAAGATATTTTCGCGATAAATTTACTCCACTTTCTGTTTAAAAGCGATTTGATAAACCTGTAAACTTTCCCGCAATGGGCCAGGCAGGGCTCATGTGTGACCGATTAGAATTCAGATGGTAGGCTATACCTAGGAAAACCCCGACAAAATGAACATTTACTCCATCGCTGAAATTGCCAGCTTTCTTGTTGCATTGTGTCCTATACGCGATCCTATGGACCGGAGAAGATCCCGACACGATGACACCTGAATCAAAGGCGTTCTGTTCAGACTGTGCTGAATAAGGTAGCACCTACCCGAGAGACGGTCAGAGGTTGTTCGAAGTCCTTCCCACCGACAAGCCGGAACCCCCAAGGTCCGGGACCCTCCATGGCAACACGCAGAGGCATTATTTTTCCCCCAAATGACCTAGAACGTTAACTTGTTCACGAAATTAAGACAGGACTGTTAGGACTCTGCAGAACCTAACGTGCGCTCCACGTTGAAAAGTGCTCCGGAAAGTAGGCAAGGCTACGAAAAAGTAGCTGGCGGGGAGGTGCCTCTTGCGCGGTCTGACTCAGGGGCGGGCCGGCCCCGACCTTCACAAAGTTTTACCAACTCTCGCCTGAAATTTCCAGCCTGATAGCACTCATTTCCCATGTTTGTTTAGGGATGTACCATTGCGTCATCGTGTTACATGCAAGCTTACCATTTATGGTAGAGCCCATTCCAAGGATGTGGAATGTGCCGCTCCCACAGCTCGGATTCCCGGCAGTCTTTCCGGAGACTCGGTGCAGACAAACCGAAACACGTTCCCGGGGCTGGAATGCCTGTGTTGAGCTGTATGCAACAAGTCGCCCCGGGTTACATCTAGAGACACCATTCCTTGCAATTTTACAACAAGTAGCCAATCAAAGTATGAGCATGAACTGAACACGGAAAAAAGGCTCTATAAAACTTCATTAATCTGGGTGAAATGGAAAGTTTTTTTTTCAAACTGCTTTTCCAAACGTTCAATTGTTTTTCAGTTTGCTGTCAATTAACAATAATGCTTGTTGTTTTTGGACATGGTACCAGTTTAACTGTACTTGTAGTTATTTGTTAATTTCATCAGTCAGGGAAGCGTGCTTAGTTTTCCTAACCAAGTTGTGGAACCAATTCCGCTCTAACTGAGCCGTATTTCAGCCAGTCAGATTGTACCTAACTGGAATTGTAAACAAGGTTGGACCCCTTGACTGTGAATGAACGATCAATGTAAGTTTCTAACCTAGTTAGCAACTACGCTTTTCGGAAACTGCGGTCAAGCCAGCCGTCTTTCGTTTTTCCGTGGTCAAACCAGCCGATCCAAAAATTTATGTGCGCCCGTATTCCTAACTTTGCGGTAAATGCATTAAGACGCATAGTTTTTTTTTTTTTTTTCAACCGTCATTAAACACACGTTCTGAAGACTGTTCGAGCATAAGAATCTAACCTGAATGGAAGTTATGGAATGCTTTGAACTGATTTTCCTGTACACTTTTCAGAAAATTAGAGGCAAAGACAGATCAAAATACACTGTACCATTTAAATTTCCCCCCAATATCTTACATGTCATCAAATTGATTCCCCAAATAAGTACAAGAAAATTCCAGTGGACTCTGGTTCAGGGAGACATAGGCTATGTTCACATGAAATTTGGACTGATTTCACTGTACAGTTTACGAAAAAATAAGGCCAAGTCAGCTCAAAATGCAGTATGCCATTCATAATTTCCCCCATATTTTGACGGTCATAAAAATGATTCCTGAAATAAGTAGAAGTAAATCCCAATGGACTCCTGTTCATGGAGACTCAGACTATGTTCATGTGAAATTTGGACGGATTTTACTGTATAGTTTGTGAGAAAATTAAAGGCAAAGTCAGCTCAAAATGCAGTATACCATACATATACTGGACAAAGAAAATTAGGGATCACCCCAATTTTCGAATTTGAAATATTTGATAGTTCAAATTATGTTCCGTATCATATTTCAATATTAAAAATCAGAGTGATCCCTAACTTTCTTTGTCCAGTATAATTTCCCCTTCATTTTAACTGTCATAAAATTGATTCCTCAAATAAGTAGAAAAGAATTCCATTGGATTCTTGTTTAGGAAGACTTAAAATATGATGACATGAAATTTGGATCAATTTCACTGTAAAGTCTATGAAAAAATTAAAGGTAAAGTCAGCTCAAAATACAGTATACCATTCATAATTTCCCTATATTTTAACTGTCATAAAAATGATTCCTCAAATAAGTAGAAGAAAATTGCACTGGATTCTTGTTCAAGGAGACTCAGACTATCTTCACATGAAATTTAGACTGATTTTACTGTACAGTTTGTGAGAAAATTAAAGGCAAAGTCAGCTCAAAATACAGTATACCATTCATAATTTCCCCATATTTTAAAGGCCATAAAAATGATTCCTCAAATAAGTAGAAGAAAATTCCAATACATTCTTGTTCAGGGAGAGAAACTATGCTCAAGTGAAATTTGGACTGATTTTACTGTATAATTTTTGAGAAAATTAAAGGCAAAATCAATGCAAAATACAGTATGCCATTAATAATTTCCCCCATATTTTAACGGTCATAAAAATGAGTCCTCAAATGAGCAGAATAAAATTCCAATGGATTCTTGTTCATGGGGCAGACTATGTTCAGATGATAGGTGGAGTCCCATTTAGGGCATTTTCTGGCCCAAACTACCAATTTCAGAATAATTTTCATCATTGATAAACCATGAATCCATCAGAGAAACCTGCAAAATCAATTTTCTGTATGACAAAAAATGATATTTTTAACATTTTTTAGTTTTTTTTTTTTTTTTTTGGGGGGGTCACCCATTCTGGGGCCCCACAAAGTGTCACCAATGATTATTATCATGTGCTTATCAATGCACATTGTAGCTGATATATTTTCCTAAGGAATGAAAAGAGAATTTGTTGAAATTGATGTCATACTGCCGAGATAGGATGATATTTGTTCAAAAAATATGTTCTGAAATGGAGATTTCCAAAGGCCATGTGTGTAAATGACGGTACATTTGACAAAGTTCCCAGTCATGACACACTAAGGGAATTTGCTGAAATTTGCCCTACAGTATGGCCAACATTCAATGAAAAAACCAGGATGTGTCGACACCGGTAACATTTTAATCCGAACACTTGCATCAACCGACCGTTGTAAACCCGAAAATGGGGTGTGTTGATAAGAAAAGGATTGTGTGAGTATGGCTTTCACTTAATTCTTCTAGTTTAAGTTTTTCAGTAATATATTTATTAACTATGACCCTTATGATCTTTCTGCTTAAAATTATTCCCTATTCTTCGACCTTGAAAATGAAAAATGATAAATGTCCGCTTACTGGGTTGTAGCTCCCAATACTTTATTGACTGGAAAAGCAGGCAACGTTTCAACCCAGCAGGGTCTTCATCAGGCAAATGACTGACATTACCCGTAGACAGGTATAAATAAAGGCAGTAGGCCAATGACATCATTCTGACATCACTGTCAGGCAATTAATTCTAAGACACGAATACACTCAATAATACATAGTCAAGATTCATCATAGAAAAAATGATGCAATGTAAATAGACATGACACAAGCATACAACAAGGGATGTAATGACATTTTTTGTATTAAAAATAAATGACATATGCAAGCAGAAGTACCAGGCAGGAAGGCAAAGGACAGTCACAGAAAGGGTTTTATGTCAAATTCCTCATTCAAACCTTTATGACAGGGATCCTCAAATCTGGACCTCGAATCCAAATCCAGCCCAGGTTTTCTGTTATCCCAGGCAAGTAAATGAACAGTTAGTGCCTCTGATTGGCCAGACTGTGTAAACACCTGACTCCCAGGTAAAGGGAGGGCGGGAAACCAGCAGTTCTCGGACCTCGTAGGGTGTGATTTTGAGGACCGGGGCTTTAGGAGGCATGGTATTAAGAAAATAAATCCGACAAGTTTCTTGTTGGAGGAGGCTTCTTTTGAGATCACCCCACCTGGGAGATTTCTCAACCTTTTCAATTCCAAGATAACTCAATGCACTGACATTATGACCCGCTTGTTTTAAATGAGCGGCCACTTTTGGCTATGAAAAAAAGTGTCACCTCTTTTGGCTATGAAATTGTATTTATGCAGGGGTATTATGCCTTGCGCCCTCAGTGGCCCATGATGTATTGCAGACAGGTGGGGTCCGTAGACCCTCTCCTAAATGTTTAGATATAAACCTGGGTGGACGACTTAGGGCGCTTGCCTATAGAGGGTGCTTTTGACAGTACTAAAGTGAAAAAGCCCCATCTTGGGAGCCCACTCCTTCAATGCGCCCCAAGTCAAATTAATTGTAATTAACCAGTTTATGTACCAAGTCATGTCTATTTTACTATGCCATCACTTGGGATCACTTTGGGATCTTGCTCCATTAACCCTTTGCACCACATTTCATTTTTGTCGTATTTGTAAATTTCGCTATTTTTATTCACAATATCTGCCACTATGTTCTACTGAGTTTTATTATGCACCCAAAGTGTCCAAATGTCTTTTAAGCATAATCAGACCAGTTACTCTCTTATCTCCCTCTTTAGAAAAAGTTATAAAGGCTACATAGGGTGTACAGAGCGAATGGAATTGAAAGAGCCCCTCCAACCCCCCGACTGCATAATTTTCTGGTGCCTGCAGCACTGTCAGTGTTGGTTGTGAAACAACTGATCATTCTTGGTGTTCAAAGCAGGATTTCTTTTGCTTTTTCAGCATTAGAGTATAAAATTTGTTTTCAGAATACCATGGTTCTTCGAAGCAGGTGGGGGCCTACATGATTCTGGAGCCATTGGGGCAATTGCCCCAGACTGCACATCACGTCTCCGATTAATCAGAGAAACTTGTCTAAAATTGAATTCATGTACTACTATGAGTCCCAATAAATTATGTTGTGAACCACTGATTTTGAAACAGAGTGTTGTGTTCAAACTGCATGTGGCTTGTATACGACACTCTGTTGCAAAATCAATGGCTACCACCATAATTTATCGGGACACATGGTAGTACATAAATTCAATTTTAGACAAGTTTCTCTGATTAATCTGAGACAAAACGATGTGCAGTCTGGGGCAATTGCCCCAATGGCTCCAGAATCATGTAGGCCCCCCACCTGCTTCGAAGAACCATGGTATTCTGAAAACAAATTTTATGCTCTAGTGCTGAAAAAGCCTGATTATTGCCAGACCTGTTTAATCAAGAAATCACCTAAATAGAACCTGTCTGACAAAGTGAAGTAGGCTAAAATATCTCAAAAAGCATCACATGCATCTAAAGAAATTCAAGAACAGATGAGAAACAAAGTGATTTACATCTATCAGCCTGGAAAGGGTTACAAAGCAGTTTCTAATTTCTAAGAGCAATTATCCACAAATGGAAAAAACTTGAATTTCAAGAAAAGAACAGTTGTGAACCTTCCCAGGAGTGGCCGGCCTACCAAATTACTCCAAGAGTGCATCAATGACTCATCCAGGAGGTCAGAAAAGAACCCAGAACAACATCTAAAGAACTGCAGGCCTCACTTGCCTCAGTTAACATCAGTGTTCATGATTCAGCAGTAAGAAAGAGACTGATCAAGACAGGCATCCGTGGAATAGTTCCAAGGCGAAAACCACTGCTGACCAAAAAGAACACAAAGGCTCGTCTCACATTTGCCAAAAACACATCTTGATGACCCCCAAGACTTCAGGGAAAATATTCTGTGGACTGACAAGACAAAAGTTGAACTTTTTGGAAGGTGTGCGTCCCATGAAATTGGTCCAAATTTATCGTGATCATAGTGTAAGCCTCCCTGAACTGGAATCCATTGGAATTTTTTCTACTTATTTCAGGAATCATTTTTATGACCGTCAAAATATGGGGGAAATTATGAATGGCATACTGTATTTTGAGCTGAATTTGCCTATAATTTTTTCACACACTGTGCAGTGAAATCAGTCCAAATTTCATGTGAACATAGCCTATGTCTCCCTGAACAAGAGTCCACTGGAATTTTCTTCTACTTATTTGAGGAATCAATTTGATGACATAAGATATTGGGGGGAAATTATGAATGGTACACTGTATTTTGATCTGACTTTGCCTTTAGTTTTCTAAAAAGTGTACAGGAAAATCAGTTCAAAGCATTCCATAGCTTCCATTCAGGTAAGATTTTTATGCTCGAGCAGTCTTCAGAACGCGTATTTAATGACGGTGGGCGTGAAAAAAAAAAAAGCGTTTTAATGCATTTACCGCCAAGTTCAGAATACGGGCGCAAGTAAATTTTAAGAGCGGTTGGCTTGACCACGGAAAAATGAAAGATGGCTGGCTTGACTGCAGTTTTGGACAACGTACCCCAGATTGTATCCATCCATCCATTCTCTATACCCGCTTCTTCCTCACTATGGTCGCGGGGGGATCTGGAGCCTATCCTGGCTGACTCCAGGCAAAAGGCAGCAACCCACCCTGCAGCTTGCCAATCCATCGCAGGGTGCACATACCATTCGCTCTCACACATACCTACTGGCAATTTACTGTCTCCAAGGAGCCTGATATATATGTCTTTGGACTGTGGGAGCAAACTGGAGTACCCAGAGGAAACCCACGGGAACACGGGAAGAACCTGCAAACTCCACACGGAAAGGCCCCAGGCCAGAATTGAACCCATAATCTTCTTAGTGGGAGGCGGCAATGCTAACCACTGAGCCACCTTGCCACCCAATCAGGTCATTTTAAACGTCTTTATGCAATTCCATTGCTTCCAATGATCCTTAGCTGCTTTCTGTGCTTGATGCAGGCCAATAATCTGCCCCTCTTGAAACATAGAACTATCTTTTCAATGACCAAGAGATATGTCTTCCGACACGGTTTTTTAAGAAATGAGAAATTACACACTGAGTCAGTCAGGTAAATCATAGGCTCAATCATAGGCTCTTGAGAATTTGCATATTAAAATCCAAAATGAGACTTTTTTTAAAATATATGCCCGATACCAGTATATGAGAATGGCCTAATCAATGTACGTAGTTTAATGAACATATCAGAAAAGGCAATAGGTTGTCAAAGGCAGTAGTTAAATTTCAGAATGCCATCATACAGCAGTTGAGTTAAATGTTCCATAGATGCAAAGCAGCCCAACAAGCAAGACACTTAAAATTCAAATTTAATGGAAAGTCCCAACAGTATACTGTCTGTCTGGTTTTTATTTCTTGCCAGAGTAGATGAAAACTTGTCATTTCTTTTCTAGAAGCACAATAATTTTAGGATTGCCACTATTCATTAGTGGTAAGGGCACACTGGTGCATTTCAGTGGTGGCTGGTGGAGTTTTCTCCAGGGGGGGCTATAACTCCAAAATAGACATATGCCAAAAAGCAAGCAAACATGTACTAAGGTATCACACCAGTGTATTTACATAAATGAAAGCAACAAAAGCAACATTATAATGTCATGTAGTGTCCTACTTTTTGTACATAAATTTTGCAGCCAATCAGCGACCTTGTGCCGGACTTCTGAAGGAGTGTCTCGAGACAGTTAAATTTTTTCTGTCAAATTTGACAAATTATTGTCAAAATAACTGAGATAGCGTCAGCTTATTCCAGAAAATATGAATGCTCTGAACAGATGAATTTATCAATCCTAACTGGAAACATTAAAAATGATTGGCAGGTTTGGAAACGGCCACCGCATTTTCAAATGAAGGACACGAAGATTTAATGATTCAAAACCTCTTTCAAAGTATAAAATCATTAAACTGTACCACACCCCTCTGCCTGAGTACAGCTATGGCCGTCTACTTAAAATTATGTTTCTATGATGCAGAAAGAAAGCACCATAATCAACCTATATTAACAGCCGACAGCAAAGTGCGAATACAATTCATTAACACCACTTGCCAAACCTTCCAATATGTTTATAACGTTCAGTAGCGTGAATCTGTCGGCCTACAGGTCATTCATATTTTCGAGAATAAGATGACGCAATCCCGGTTATTTCTACTTTATTTTCACTGGATTATGTTCGGTGTCACGAGCTAGTTTATTGTTAATACGCCAGATCAGTGTAGGATAAAAAAGCGGCGAGCTGGGTATTGCTAAACTACATTGATTGTAACCAGCTTCACTATTTGAACAAATACATTCGTAACAATTCATTTATCAACAATTCATTTATCTAAATGGCAGGCTAGACGAATGATTTGGCCAACAGTTATACTGAGGGTACGATGTAACCGCAGTATTCTGGGCTTGAACTGTGCAGTCAGTGGTTCCGAGACCGTACCTCGGTGCAAGGCTCGTAAAGACAGAAAAGTCTCACGACACTCCTTCAGTGGTCCGGAACAAGGTTGCTGATTGGCTGTATGCAAATGAGTTTCTGCTGGTGTCCGCAACTCTAGTGGGGGAAAAAAATTCGCTGGCGGGAGGGTGGTGGTGTGTAAATCCAGCTGCATCCAGCTCTGGGCGCAGGTGAGGTGCGCCCCAACATGGCCCTATCTCTTCTTTTGAAGAGGAGCTACTGCGCATGTACAACTTTTAACGAGAGTCTATGGGCAAAGATTTTTGCGCCCCAGGGCGGAAACATGTCACCCATCAGACAACACAGATGAACGAAAGGACTTTACTCATCATTAACTATATAATATTTATCTTGCTCATCTAAAAATAAATATACATATATTTCGAAATATTTTTATTTCATTATTTCATTTTTATTTCATTTTTTTTGTGTCTTATTCAAGGTAATATGGTGAGTGGTAAGTGGTGGGGCGGCGCCCTAGCGCCCTCTATTGGCCAGCCGCCACTGGTGCATTTACAGCTTTAGTTTTCTTTTTTTCTTTTGAATATATATATATCTAAATGAACAGATATATTTTGTTTTAAAGGGGCAATAAACGGAAATGCATCATTTCTAGATTGTAGGAATTAAAATCGCTATGTGAAGAACGAGAAGTGTAATTTCATCTGGAGTATAGCAGAGTATCACACACCCGCTCTTTGTGTTGATCTTCAGCCCCTTGTTTACAAGCCCGGACCGGCTGAGTGTTCATGTACGTTCATGTGAATCGCCGCCTCCTCCTTCCCGAGAATGCATTCATACAGCCAGTGAGAAGAGGCAGCGCGTATTTTTTATAAAGCGAAATGGCGGAGAGCGGAACGAAACGTTCACCTGAAGACGAGCAGGATCCGAAATTACTTCTAAAGAAACAACGGCCGTTGGCGAAGAAGTTGTCGGATAAAGAAAGGGACAGAACCCTGTTTAATATTGGCCTTGCATTTCCAAGGTGGAGAGCACTGCGAGAGCTAAAGGGGCTACAATTTGACCCGGAGCTAGCTCTTCTTCTCCTGGACAGGTAAGTAACAACATAAAGTCAAATGTCTGCTTTAATTATTGTTACAGTAACGTTAGGTACATGTCGCTATGTCGGTTCAATTAAATTTAATGTTAAAATCGTAGCATGGGCTCATGTTCGTTGCTTGAGTTGTTAGCGGCTCGGTCCCAGCAATGGGCCAGGCGTTACGGTTGTGTTAGGTGAGTAGCCCGGCAGCCAGCTAACATTTGCAATTAGCGCAAATCTGCAGTTTCGTGAGCATTTCAGGTTCGATGTACTGAGTAATGACGCCACGGAAACTTAAACTGGCCCGTCATTCTGCCGAATAGCAGAGGTAGAGGGAGGTGTGGCTCATGACACACTTTGTTTTGGTCCACAGGCAGTGCACAACATCAAACCTAGCGGTGAAACGATTTCGCTTATTGCCCCTTTAATACTTGTTCTAAATAAATAAATCATTCTGTCATTCATAGTTACAATGATTTATTCCCACTGTCCAAAGACATGCACTTCAGGTTAGTTTAAATATAGAATATATATTGCCTTTGGATATGAGTGTGTGTTTAAATAATGCATGTCCCTGGAAAGATTGGCAAGTCAAAGCTGTTGGCCTCTTCTGTCATCTAGTATCTGCTGGAATAAAACAGTGGGGATCATTTGATAACCCGCAACTTTAACAGTTTGCTTCAAGCTCCTGCAAGAACTCTGCAAGTCCAGTGCAGCCTTCTCCTGTCTCACTCGAAACATAGTGTACATTCCACTCATTTCAGGAGACTCATTGGTGGGGGAGTTGTATTACAATGTGCTGATTGTGATGCTGAAAAATTCTCTCACCTCAACATCTTAAATCAATTCAGTTCATAGATGGGCTAAAAAGATAAGATAAATGTAATGTGTAGTTCTTTATGTCACACAGTATTGAATGAAGATTCCTCTCAATTACAAAAGGCACAATTTATCCAGCTTTGCTCAATAACATGGATAGTTTATTTATATATTTATTTATTTTAATGAAGACATCAGCCCAGTTATAAGCTTTAATACAGTTTATTAAATATTGCATAATACTGAAATCACAGCAGTAAATAGTGTTCTTTTTAATTTAGTATTGTCATAGCAACAGCACTGCAAATAGAAGCAAACCAACAAAAAGTGAGGCAGGTGTGCATTTGGGCAAACTGCAGTACACAAACAGTAACATAATAGTAATGTTACGCTAGCCTTTTTACTGCTAACTGCGTTTTCTCCGATCACATACGCTATAAATTGCAATACAACGCTAAGAGTAATACTCTTAAATATGACACAGCTGAAATTTTTCCCAATAGATGAAGAATGAACAAAACATAGTAAATTAAACTGATGCATGGTTCAGTAAAGAAAAAGTGACACGAAGCATAATTACTCCTACTGTCTGGCTTGGATCATGCTGTTTTCTGTCGCCTTTACTGTGCTTGAAAATAAACACGGAAAATTCAGATAACGGGATGTGTTCATTCACCTTCTCTTCATTTCCTCTATACAATATACATATTTACAATCCCATATCTGCCATACTTGTCAAACAGAGTGTGTTGAAGAGTCACGAGAGTCCACAAAAATATGCACAATGATAACATGTATTAGCTTGTACGTTTAGTGATCTTAGAGATGCACTCATACTTCTTGCAATGTTACAGCGGCCGCATTTTTAATGATTTTGATGTTTTCTAAAGACTGAGTCAAGGCGATAGGAGGTGATGTTGTTTCCATGATTGGACTGCTCAACTGGAGCTGAACGAGATCTGTACTTTCATTACCTCACCACGAAAGATCCAGAAGAGGTGTTGTTTCTAGTTCCCTGTGTTTTGTTGTTTGTTTGTAAGCAACTTAGTGCCTACAATATTATCGCAATCATTTCCAAGCTCAGCACAAGCGTAGGCCTTCGTCTGGAATACAATCCATTTAGTTACGGGAAAAGTAGGTCAAAGTTCAACAGAAATATAGGCCTAAATTCAGATTTTTATTATTATTTTTATTTATTTTATTTTTTTGACATAATGCCTGTTTTATTGTCTTGACTGAGTTCAATCCAAGCCCCAAAATATTCAGTTTTCAATTCAATATCCTTTTAAATGCAACACTATGTCAAGGGGGGCACCCCTTCCATAGAGGTGGTGGTAAATATCAGGGGTCTTATGTCAAAAATTCCAATGTCCATAATATCGACCATTTTCGAGTGGCTATGTAAAAATTTGATGTGTGGCATCTCATTACAGATATATTTTAGTTCATTAAAAATAGGAAGAATAAACCTATTAACTTCCGGGTTCCATTGCAACAATGGTTTCTCATTATCAATAAAGAAACTTTATTCTCAAGCACAAAAATACCCACCAGTGGTTGCAGGTAGGAAATAACAAAAGTTTAGATCTTATTTTTTGTTAAAACTGCATCAACACAAAAGCACTAAAATGCTTGTTGGGGCTAGGCATTTGCTACCTGGCACCGCTTGTTCTCTTAGCACTAGATACATTTGTAAGGTCAAGTGAGCAATCTTGTATGTTAGCTTGGTTAACCTGCAAGATAAAATTTCCACTTTACGACATTCCTCAATATCAGGTAGTTGAAGTTATTGTATATGCGGCATGTGAAAGCCCAGCGCATTAAATACATACAGGAGCAGAGTACGGTATTTATCCAGTTGAACAAATACCATGTATATCAACCATTGGCAGCAAGCAATGGCTACCAAGCAGTGACATAACAAAATCCCATTTGCTAACACAGTCATGGCATTTTAAACAGAACCAAAAAATAAAAAATAAAACAACAACGCTACCTGAAACTGGGTTTTCATAAACTTAACGTAATGGGCACAGGGTGAGTGCATTACTGCTTCATAATGCTTAAGTGACAAATTCATTATGGTTCATACCTACACATAAAGGCCTCCATTGTGATGCTACCCACGCTAAATTTATGTGGAGCTTCTCAGTTGATTAGCAATCATTATCATAATGGCATGTTAATGGAGGAGCTTGGCCATCGAATGTATTTGAATACTGAAGTGTTATTGAGTACAAACATACTGGTGTGGCGATGGCAGCACCAATTAATTTAATTAGTCTGTGCAGTGAGGATAGCCTTCATCCACACAGATATTCTACTTTAGCAAGTCATCTGCAATCTTATTTCTGAGGTAAATGATCCATATTATGACTGACCAAAGGTCAAATATATATTATCACAAAAGAAGTTTATTTACTGTCTCCTTAAGTAATTGACGCTTGTACAAAAACCTGCGAAAAACTGTGAGACTGGTATTACATAAACAAGAGAGCTGCAATGTGATCAAAGTTATGTGAAAATAGAAAGAAAGAACTGTCGGCAGTTCTGACTTCAACGTCACGACACTGCAGATAAGAACTTATTGTGATAGACACCTCAGTTTGTTCCTCAGAAACATTCACCGGTACATGGGATTATAAATATGTGGCTTGCTGTAATGATGTGACTGCTTGACTCAGTGGTCTTGTCAGATGACTCTGACCTACAGCCCTAACATTCGCTCCGGAAACGAAACAGCGAGATCTTTCAGTACACATACGGTCTTAAGTAGGGTCCAGTTGAGGGTTGTAAATTACACTTTTAGCCTCAATAATGGCAGTTGTTATATGGCCTGCTTTGTATTTTTCAGTTCTAGTGGTCTAGATTCAAATGAAGCCGCACAAGGGGCTTGTTTATAGCAATTTCACAAACCAAAAAAAATTCACTGTAACATTACATACTATCTAGATTTAGAGTATTATTTCTGCCAAACACTTACCCGCAAAGCATTTTGTTGGCTACATTTTAACTTATGATTAGAAATCAATCTAAGAAGTTAAATTGTTTATCTTGCTTCTTTCCAATATGAAGCAAGACAGAGAGGCTGCAATCAAACACACTCAGCTTAGTGCTTTTGGACTTAATTTGACCACAAGCTGTGTCCAATTCCCAGAACAAAGCATTCTATAAAGTGGACTGCAACTGTCTGGGAAATTGATTACCAGCTATGCATGATGGAAATAAAGTTTTATCCACCTAAAGATGTAATGCTTCTGTGTCGACATCCAATAGATATTTTAGAGAATACCCAATACTATCAATAGCAGCTATTTTGACATACTATCCCCTGATCCCTTGTCATGTCCATCAGGGTGACTATAAATTTGGTGTACGATGTTCCAATGATTAAAACTATATGTCCAAGCTGGCTAGTGCAAATTTTAGAAGTTAGAAGACAGCTCTGTTCCTACCATTGACTGTATAAAAGGATGGACAACCAAACAGCTCCCCAGTAGCGAGCCAAAACATATTGATCGCCATCTAGTGGCTGGCTACAGTACAAGTTATAGGCCCGCCCTCTCCAGGTTAGTGGATGAGATATGGGCCTCGCTAAAATATTTAAGTACGTGTCAAATAAGTCTTTTCCAAAGTTGGTCTCAGTCATTTTAAGTAGGTCTGACCATGCTGGAATATATCCAATCATTCATTTTTTTCTGATAAGTTTTGTTTTATTTAGTTATTTGATACTATAAAATGGGGTGTTAATTCACGATAAACAGCTTTGATTGACAGCTTCTCTTAGAGAAGTCATCGCCTGTTGATTTACTTCCTGGAATTGTACGGAGCTGGAGTATGACCGTCAAGAAGAGATATAATGATAACACTACACATACATAAGTTGCTAGGTCCGAGTACAACTGAATATAACCCATAGGGATTTGAAAGATAGGCAAAAATTGATTGTAAAACGGTCTTTGCTCTGAACTTAGCGTGATGTACCATTTGCAGCGACACTACTGTACAAAGGCATAGCAATCGAGTTAGCTGGCTAAAGTTAGCTAATTTAGCAACATTTTATAATTGGTCACTATGGACAGCAACGGAAATTGGTGGTAAAAAGCTCTTCACTTTGAACGTTGCGTAATGTACCTACTATTCACAGTGATGTTATGTTCAGAGCAAAGCACTTTCTGCGATCAATTTCCGTTGCTAGCACAAGTGACCCAAAAACTGATAGCTAGCTGCCTAACTAACGTCAGTAAATCAAGATTCAGAAGGGTCACCCTTAGCTAGGTAGCTAGCAAGTTAGAACTAACAGTAAAACCCATGATAGAGGGGAGGCTATTCACTCATTGACTCCATTTACTTTATTTTTACAGGTTAGCTAGCTTGGATTTTAAAAGTAGGTTTGTATGATGGAGCTAGCCAGCTACTTATCCATAGTAATATATTAGCTAGCAAGCTAGTGCTGGACATCGGCAAAAAAAGAACCATCAAGGACGAGGAAAGCAGCAACCGTATTTTAGTGTCATATGACTGTACTTGGAAGAGATCCGAGCTATCAAACCCTTTAACAAACTTTCAATCATAGTCGAATCGGTTTACTGCCTATATACAACGTGCGGTGTTTCCTGGAAACAAAGAAGCCATTTGGGCTATGTAGAAGGTTCAGGCGATGTGATTGCAAACAGAGTGGACGCATGGGCGGGACCTCAGCCCTTCGATCACTACTGCACAGACTCTGGCTCCAAATGTGCAAGATGGCAGCATTTGTATGAAGAATATTTTTGCTCCATTTTTGTGCAGCGCTAAGAAGTGGAGATGCGTCATCCATCTTTATATACTGTCTACGGCTCCTACAGGTAGAAAGCGTGGCCAGAATTTGAGCTCCAAGAAGGCAGTCTAGTGGTCAGTAGACTGTACACTGCTATCAATTTTTTTTTTTTTTTCCTGGGAATATAATCAAATCCCATGCTTGATGGTTACCTCAACTTTCCATCACCACAGAAGGCAAATTCCCATTACATTCAATTAGTAATGAACACAACGTGTCAATAAAGCAACAGATGTATGAAAGTGTGTGAGTAAAAACCGAACCAAGTAGCAAATGATTCCAACTGCATGCTGTACTTCTCAATCCATGCCAAGAGCATGAAGATAAGAAGTTTCCTTTCCATTAGCAAAAAATAATATTATTTTTTATGGCACATAGTCTGTTTATGTTTTTTTTTTCCGTTACACATCAGATTATCAGGCAAGTGGAACATAAAATTAATAAATCGGTATATATGATATTCATTCAACCAATCAATTAGTTAACCAATTAAGCACAAGCAGTTTCTTATATAATACAATCCAAGTCTATAACAGTTTAAATAGTGCCAGTGCTGTAGTCAATGGTGAAAATGTAGTAAATGAAAGTTTAATGGGATGAGTCCCCATTCGGGAGTGACATGCTAAGCTAACATGGCACCGCCTGTTGCATTGTACAGCCCTGTAACACTACATTTACCTTCAAAAGAGAAGTGCACATTTCTCAATACCTTCTGCTGCTATCGTAAAAGACTTCCATACAACTATGCCAGTTACAAATATATCTCAAAAATACCTATCATTTAAAAATAGATGATGTATATGTAAATAACATATTTAAAAATAATGTATAAATGGTACATTCATATGTGCTGATCCCACTACATTTTCTGTACACCATCACCCCTTCCGAAACAAAATGACCAAACAAAAAAAAAAAAAAAAAAAAAAAACTTGCTGATTATGGTGATAACACTGGTGATGATAACTATACAAATTATTATCATATAATAAATTGCACATTACAAAACCACCCCGCTTACAGATTCTTTACTCTTCTAGTTTAGGGTATGTTATGAAAATAGAAAGTGTGAGAAGCACATGATATACTGTAAAGAAATAGCATGCAACAATCAAATTAAAATAAATAAATATGTATGACAGAAATGTTGTGGACAGTTGCAACTACAAACATACATTTATACTGAAGTCTGAAAATACAGGCATGGGGACACAGCAGCTGCATAGGATGTGTATGTATACATACAGTTACAGGTAAAAGTCTCTCGGGCACGTGCACACACACACACACACACACACACACACACACACACAAACAGACACACACAATTCAGTCACTCTGGTACGGTAAAATGATGGTAATATCCCCACAGTATGTGAGGTAGCCTTTGGAACGCCACTGTAATCTCCATGCATGCAATCACACACTTCAGTTTTTGCTCAGGTCTACAACGTGTCGTGAACTATTCTGTTTTCTGATGTGCTCTCCATAAGCTGGGCACTGCTAGCATTGGCGCCTATTTCTAAACTGTGCTTCAAAGAAACTTTCATATTATTTACAATGTAAACCACACAGCAAGACCTAGCATTTCCGTCGGCTACGCATTAAAACTGAAGAGTTTGTCGCGGATGGCTGAAAGTGCGAGCTCCAGCCAATAGCCCCAGCTAAACACTCTCGCAACACTCTGACAACGCTCTCTCAACGTTGCCAGACTGTTCTGCGTTTCCGCTGGGCTGGAGAGCATTGTATGCGTGCTCAACACTCTGAAGAGACTGGGCAGTGAATCTGTGGTTTCTCCCTCTCTCTTTCATCTTCTCTCCAACCATCCCTCCCTCCCATAACCTTAGACCCACCCGGAAGAATCTTGTCGAATAGCTCCGACGGTTTGCTTTCACCTGGCCAAGACACAGCCTTGCCAAAATAAGCCTCTAGCACATTAGTACTGGTTTCTAAACTCAACAGGCAGCCAAGGGACGAGAGAACTGTACTGAGGGCAGTCAGCAGTGATTACTGGTTGACAGGCTTGACATAATTCCCTGGGAAAGTGCCAAACTCTTTCGTCCTACGGGACGTTCCTGAAGACAGAGAGAGGGGAGAGGGAGAAGAAGAAATTAATGGAAGTCTACAAACAAGCAAAAGCTTTTAACAATAAAATGCTTACTGGCATTCTAAGGGTTGCAAAAGCAGAAATCCCAAACACAACACAGAAAGTGCCAAACGTGTTGGAACAAAGGATATTGTGCTTGAGGTTAAAAGCTTGGCTAGTGCTCCCTCCTTGTCATTCAATCTCTATATGCAGGTGGATTACTGGAACTTCTAGTATTTTTAAAACCCAAATCAATAACCCAGTACATGGTGTAGAGCTGCAGAACACTTGACATTAGCCATTAAAGCAATAGGAAGAGGATGCACTAGTAGCACCCAAAAACCGAGAAAGTGCACCTTTTTCCGAGAAATTCCTATAAAAACTTAGAATACACCGAGGTTTACTGAAGATTTGAGGCCAACTCGGTTAACCTTGGAAAAATTTTACTAAGGTATCCCGAAGTCTGTCCAGTTTACTTAAGTTTGGACAACACCTCAGTAAACCTCGGTTAAATTTTCCTGAAACACACCGAGGATTGTCTGGGCCACTGAAGCTCAGAGACCACATCGGTGTTCCTTGGGAGAATTTCACCGAGGTAGACCGAAGTTTGTCTGCTAGGCCTATGTTCACACCAGAGCAAAGGGGAGGTGTGAAGACCGTCAAAACACATGCCTCATTAAAGACCTCCCTCCAGTACTGCAGTCCAAACACCAATTAATTATGCAAATTACCAGTACTGCCTGTTCAACCAGGTTAGTGTAATTAAGCCAGGCCCTAGCTGCAGTCTGGATGAAGTATAGGCTTACAGTATTGGCCATTCCAAAGTTCCCCAATCCGAAATTCGCCGAATTTTCAGTGATAATTCGTTCTACAAATTTTCCTGAATTTTTTTCAGCTACCAAATTTTTAATGGAAAACTATCCGAACTTCGCCCACCCACACTTTTCTTACTCTCGATGCTCACTTTCTCTCAAGGTGCCCTCTTTTAAAAATTACTTTGTGTATCTGATTTGTTTGTAAATTGGTGCTTTTGCAGATTGAATATATTCTGAATACTGAACTTGTGTTTTTGTTGTTCTTACTATAATGGTGGTGGTTTGTCCTAAGCCAATTCCTGTATGCAGCACAGACAGAGCAGGCTCAACCAAGCCATCTGGACTGCATCTAGGGCCTGGCTTAATTACACTGTAACCTTGTTGAACAGACAGTACTTGTAATTTGGATAATTAATTGGTGTTTGGACTGCAGTACTGGAGGGAGGTCTTTAATGAGGCAGGTGTTTTGACTGTCTTCACACCTCCGCTTTGTTCTGGTGTGAACATAGGCCTAGCAGACAAACTTCGGTCTACCTCGGTGAAATTTTCCTGAGGAATACCGATGTGGTCTCTGAACTTCAGAGGGCCAGACAATCCTCGGTGTGTCTCTGGAAAATTTAACCAAGGTTTACTGAGGTGTTGTCCAAACTTCAGTAAACCAGACAGACTTCGGGATACCTCGGTAAAATTTTTCCGAGGTTTACCGAGTTGGCCTCAAATCCTCAGTGAACCTGGGTGTATTCTATATAAGTTATATAAGTTTTTGTTGGAAGTTTCTCGGAAAAGGGTGCACTTTCTCAGTTTTTAGGTGCTACTAGTGATGATAATATGATTTTATTTACATAAATTAAGCCCTCTTGCCATACGTATGTGATTACTTGCAGTCCTGCAAAAATTCAAAGAGCCCGATATGAAGCGCTTGCGTACAGCACTGTTATGTGAATTTCTGCTTCCACTGAGAGATTTGCTTGGCAGCAGTTCTGTCACTGAGACGTCATCAACCATGGGATTTTTTACACGCAAACAAGTCAAATGTTCTGGTCAGCATGCGTTCGGCGTCCTTTTTTCAAAATCAAAGGCATCTTTCAACTTAACTGTATATGAAAGTTGCATAAATATAAATGCCAAAGTATAATTAGAAAAAGCACCTCTGCAAGCGACATCATTTTTTCCAAAGCAACTTCTACAATAACCACACGCCCAAGGTTCTGACGTAGCTATTCTGCAATCTGGTTTAGGGTTAGGGTTAGGGTAAGGGTTAGTGTCTGGGTGCTCTCTGGAGTCTCTATCGACAGCTCTGCTTACAGCCAATGAAATCGATCTTGAACCATTGTCATAATTAAGGGGCGTGGTTATGGCAGAAGTGCATTGGCAAAAATAACGACGCCCTCCACCAACACCCCACCAGTGAAGATGCCATTAGACCATGCAAAATACATCTATCAGTCTTTCTCTGTTCATTTCTATCTTTCCAATAAGTTTAGTGGTCATGAGTGAGCAGCGATGTAGGAGTCAGACAGGCGCATCACAAAACAGGATTACTAAGTTAGCTGGACTACAGCGCAGTGTAAAACCAGAGCAGCTTTTATTACTGCAGTCCATGTTCCAGTTTAAAAACAGTTCCTTGTTTCACCTAAGAGCAGTTCTCCAGGTTACCTAGATGTACTGTTTGGTAAAACTAGGCCTGGACTTACCAACAAACCAGCCATCGTCACACTTCTCCATGACGTTCACCAGATCTCCCTCACGTAGCTCCAGCTCATCCTCGTTCTGGGGGACATAGCTGTAGAGGGCCTGGAAACTGTATAGGGCAACAAGCGATCAGGCGCAGAACACACCAGAACTACACACTGTTATGTAACACAAAACACTGCAAACATCACTCACAGCGAAGGTGCAGGATAACTTATTATGCACTGAGTTACCAGAAGATAGCACTAAAGTCATAAAGATTTCCTGTGCTAAGCCAAGATTTCCTACGGCACGACCAAAAATTTTTCAACATGGCCAAACTCTATGACACCGCGCCACGGCCAAATCGCAGGAAATCGTGGCCGCAGGCACCCTCACACAGCGAGACGCCGCAGGAAATTGTGTCTTCACATAAATTATTGTGCAATGTTTTGCCAAACCGCACCGTGTGAGGCCAGCATTAGACATGGTTTGGGCATCCAGGAACCAGAAGTAGACGCAACATAGCACTTGAACCAAATATCAGAAACAGATAACTGCTATTAACACCAGTATATTATGGGCACCCATGGAATGTCACTAGCAGAATCTCAATTTCCAGTTCAAATCCCCTTCAATGTGACATCAGTGAATGAGCTTCTAAGAAAGGGCAATTACATTGCATCTTCAGTCAATCAAAACAGTGCAGTCCCACAAATTCACCACTAGATGGAGCTAAAAGTACTTACATTCCGCAGCTGGGCCGGGCGGGCTCTGGGCTGGGGGTGTGTGGCTGCGGTTGCTGGGAAACGATGAGAGACTGTTTACTGGGCTGAGAGCGTAGGGAGTGCGCCTTGTCGGGCGCCCGTGAGAGAGTGCTGCAGTACCGCACAGATGTCTCGGCGATGCTCAGGATCTCCTTACACACTGCCTCCTGGTGGAGGGAGGCCAGATTGCACCGGCGCAAGCCCCTCCCCGACCCCCGCCCCGATCAGAGGTTAAAGATCAAAGGGAGGGGAAGGTGGGTGTTTTGGTGTCGGGGGAACGGGGGCAGGGGGGGGGGGTTGGTTAGAAGAGGACAGGCAGAAGTTCGAAGGAGACAGGGAGGGTCCGGTAAGAACCGAAGGTGAAAAGGGATCCGTTAAGACCAGGAAAACCAGGTAAGATGAGAGGTGAGGTCCCGAGGTAAGCATGAGGAAAGCAAGACACCAGAGTAAGTGCATGTGCAGTACGCAATCACAACATCACCCGCTAAACCCGCGAAAGTCAGACATGCACAAACTCGCTAGCACGAAGAGAAGTCACAGTGAAGAGAGATTTGCTTTGAAATGGCCTCAGTGGGAGAGTGAAGACATGCACACTTATCAATAATGGGCTAACAGTCAGTTTTTATGGCTAGGAAAGAATGCCAGAGAAGAAGAAAGTGGGAATGAAAGTGTTAAAGGAAAAGTTAATCTAACAGTGCGATGGGGGGTGACCAGGGAGTGCTTAAGATTGGCCTTCTCCGCCACCCTCTCCCTCTGCCCTCTCTCCCTCCTCTTAGAAACACTCATTAACACTTTGTAGAGTACATTTCTTGTGCTTAAAAGGTAGCCATCGTTCCAGTATTCTCAAATGAGCCCAGAGTTCCAATGCTTTATGTACTGGATCTTCGAGCAAGAGAATGCTAATGCAAGAATACTAAGTAAAGCACATTCGATTAAAAACAGCATTTCTGATCTTATAAATTATAGGGTAAATGTCATCATAATTCAAGACATAAACAAACACAAAGTGATATTTTTCATTTTGGCCTGCCTAGATTTTAAGGGTAGCTTCCAGTTTTGTTTTCAATAAGATAAAAAGCAATGCCATGATACATTTTGACTTAAGATCTTTCTTTGTTGTGAAGCGGCTGCTTACCGCAAATGAGTTGGCATTCATGACGTTGTCCTGGATGTCGAACAGCAGCACAGGACTCCTGGAGGATCTGCCCTGGTACTCACCGTCACTCTTCACCAGCTGGAAAGCAAAGAAACCACACTGAGATGCGCAGTTACACAGCCAGTCAGAAGGAGGGCACTGTTAGTTTGGGCAAACAGCACGCTGCGGCAGGGCACACAATCTATCTGCACAGTGCACAGCTCTCATAAACATGCCACACCAATGGCTATCAGCGAAACAAAACATAATCCTGCATTTATAGGCAACATGCAAAAAAACAAGATAAATTGTAGAACAATTCCTTAATTGTACCTGAAATTAATAAAACCGAAATCATCAATCAAAATGTTGAAACACAGCAGAAAAAAAGGAAAGTTAAATTAGAAGTATCGACTTGAAATTTACGCCACAAAAGCCACATGTCCAAGAAAAAGGTCAAGGTCGAGGTCATGGTTGTCATAAAGACAAAATACATTTTGATCAATATCTTGCTTCAGAAAACTGATAGAGAGGTGGGACCAATGTCAAAATGTTCAGTTTTGTTTCATATTTTCACATTTCCATGCCTTGCTCTTTGGGCAATTCTGCAAGTCTGTCTGTTTGTTTGTGCTCACTCTAGCGTCCTCAGTTCTCGAGGTATGCACTTGAAATTTATAACACGAGAAGCCATATATCCAAACAAGCAAGAGTCTAATTTTATAAGGTCAACGTCAAAGGTTAAGGTTGAGGTTGTTGAATATGTCAAAACCATATTTTGGCCGACATCTTGCATCACAGGAAAGCGTAGGACCAAGGACAAAATGTTTAGTCGTCATGTGTTTTTGCAAGTGTTGCTCTATGAGGTATGTCACCTATTTTTCCTCTACAAGCAAATAATCCTCTTGGTTTGTTTCTTCAGGCAAGAAGCTGAAGAAGGCTCCCCTAGTGGCACCAGTTAGTTGTGAAAACACAATTAAAATCTTGCAGTGTGATGCAGCCCCAAGCATTTGGAGGGTTTTTCTGCAAGGAACAGCTCAGATGGGTGAAAAATTAATGGAAAAATTTTATAGGGTGCTGCGCCTCGACAAGCTGCCAGATTAGCTTCTACAGGCCATGGCATAGAGTCTACTAGAGTAAAACGTTACTGGAGGGATGGAGTTCCTTTGCCCCCAGAGATATTCCCTTATTTGGTGTTTTGATTATGGTGACTAAGACTGCAGTCTAACTTCAATAATCTTCCATCTGAATCCAGTTGATTTGATATCTGGCAACTGTGAGTGCAGTGGAGTGTGCTTGGGACCATTTTTGTACTTATAAAACTACTCAGCGATCCCTTGTGCCCTGTGGGGCTTGGGCCATTGTCCTTCTGAGAGAGACCACTCCCATAATGGCAGGAATACTTAAGAGTGATCAAGGTGATCACACAGAGTAACTCTGCATTGATTTCTGGTGACCCTTCCACCTTTAAAGGCACAAGTGAACCCAAACCATGCTAGAAAAAGTAACAGTTGCTATGTTTGTCCACATATTTATGCAGGTTTTTCCTTTAATTTATCACCTGTCTGTACATAACTTTGCCAGCAAAACTAAGTCAGTGATATGACATGAAACTCAGCATAATGAGAAAACCAAACCCAATTACAGCCAAGGCAGGTATACAGCAGAAACCACACAATGGCATTCTGTTTCAATCCACCATTCGCTTTCCCATTCGCCAGTAACAGTGGCTGCTAGGTCATGTGCACAGGGAGATTAAACCTGATTGGTTAGGGACACGGGTGTTCTGTGAGGGCCCGTGATCAACACTGCACACCATGCAGCCAGTACCTCTTTTGGGCTACTCAGACAATCCGCAAGAGCCTCCAATTCTCTGCCCCTCTCAAGCTCCGCCCCGTCCCCTGGCAAGCCCCGCCCACTCAGCCAGCCCTCAAGCTCTGCCGCCCCACAGGGACTGAGGCTGCGCGAGAGGCGGGGAGAGGGTGGGGACAGCAAAAACTCCTCCTCTTGGGGTGGGGTGAAGGTCAGGAAGGGCGTGGCTGAGCTGGGGCGAGGTGGGGGCGGCGGGGGCTGTGGGGAGGGGGAAGGAGAGATGGAGGGGGAGGGGGAAACCAGGCCAGGGCTGCTGCTGATTGGTGGGATGGGGCTAGCGGACAGAGATGGGGGCAGATACTCGCCCCAGCTGTAGGAGGAGGAGGGAGGGGGCGGTAAGGGGGGTGGGGGGGCGGGGGGGCTGCAGCCCATGCCCATGGTCAGAGAGATCCACTCTGAGGATACAGCTTGAACCTCGGGAGACACCGAGCGCAAACTGGAGCGGGGGAGGGGCAGGGGGGGCGTGGTAAGCCGAGTTCGGGGGTTCTTAGGGGTCCAAGAGGAGCAGGAGGGAGGAGAAAAGGAAAGATGAAAGAATAATTGAGGAAAAGAAGACAATAAATAAAAGAAGGAAAACAAAAACTCAGTTGCTAGAATAGGGCTGCTCAGAGATCTACCACCATGCACAGTTTTACAAAAGCCCAGAAACAAAGCCCAACTCATTCAACAGCTAGAGATCAATCATAATGCAGCAGCTAATCAGGGTCAACTGTGTCAAAGTAGGACTGAAACCAAAAATTAAAGGACGACAGACCTCCAAGAAGAGGGTTTCGCAGACCTGTGCTGGACAGTCACAAGAAAATGCACATAAGTATCACTTTTTCTGAGCCCAAATGTAAAAGCTTGATGTGATGACCACTTCTTATATCCCTTCCTAAAAGAAAACCAACTGTTATGTTTAAATGAGTGCTGATTGGCTGCATGCTCACCTGTGGTGAAGCATTGCTGCTGCGATTGGGCGATGGCGTGATGGGTGGGTCGGGATAATCCACACCGTTCTTGACGCGTGGCCGTTTGTGGACTTCGATGTAGGTGACCGGGAAGATGCCCTGGCGGTTGGTGCCGGAGATTTTACCCTCGTACCAGTTTTCATCCACACGGCGAATTAACGTGATCCTCTCGCCCTACGGCGCAATAGAGCAGCGCTCAAAACAATGCACACAACTTCAGAGTAAATGCTAACGTGTATGCTAATTCCACATTGCTACGTGTAACCAAAACACCGAAACACACACATGTACATAACAGCACGCCCACCAACACCTGTGTGGTCAAACAGGCACATGCAGATATAGATATGCACGCATTTACTACATACACACAGGGGCACACTAATCCACAAATGCATAAACCACCGCGCACACTAATGGAAACACATATTGATTCCTGACTAAACAAACAAACGCAGCAAATTTGTCCCAGGTACCACAGCAATCACACAGCAGAGATAAAAGGAGAGTGAAAACAGAAATTGATTTTTTTGCAGCAGGAAAGAAGGAGCTGTGAAATGTTTCCGTTACCTTTCTGAAGGACATCTCCACTGGCGTGTCTCCTGTAAAGTTGAAGCGAGCCAAGGCTTCTCCGTACTCCAGGACCTGGACGGGGGCCGGCTTCTTCGGCTGGGCTTTTTCTGTGGGTGGCAGGAGCTGCAGAACAGGCGCCAGCTTCATCATTCTCATTCACCAGCGTCAGCATCCTAAAGCTTCAAGTTCATCAGCCTCATTCACCAACTTCAGCTTCCCAATACATCAGCTTCGCTATTCTCATTCACTAACTTCACCATCCTAATGCATCAGCTTCATGATCCTCATTCACCAGCTTCAGCATCCTAAAGCTTCAAGCTCATCAGCCTCATTCACCAACTTCAGCTTCCCAAAGCATCAGCTTCTCCATTCTCATTTACATTGTACTAACTTCAGCATCCCAATGCATCAGCTTCATCATCCTCATTCACCAGCTTCATCATCTTAATGCACCGGTTTCATCATCCTCATTCATCGACTTCAGCATATGTATTCACCAGCTTTAGTACCATTATGCACCAGCTTCGACATTCCCATTGGCCAGCTTCAGCATCTTAATGCACCAGGTTCAGCATCTCAATGCACCAACTTTAACATCCCAATACACCAGTCACAGCATCCTCATGAAAAAGCTTCAACATACTTATTCACCGGCTTCAGCATCCTAACACATCAGCTTCCACATTCTCATTGACCAGCTAGAGCATCCTAATGCACCAGCTTCACCAGCATCATATGTGCATAAGAGACCAGCTGCCTGCCAAAGGCAACAGCTTCATTAAGATACCAGCTTGAGAGCGGCACTGGTAGGCAGATGGTATGTTCACCCAGACGACAGCTTCAAAATCCAGCATGCACCAGCTTCACCAGCATCAGCATTACATCTACATCAGAGACCAGCTGCATAACACAGGTAACAGCTTCACAGAGATATCAGCTAGAAACCAGTGTAAGTAGAATTATGTTCACCTAAATGCCAGCTTCAAAATCCAATACACACTAGGTTCACCAGCATCAGCATCATGTGCACACTAGGGACCAGCTGCATACCATAAGTCACAACTTCATATAAATATGAGCTTGATACCAGCAGCAATAGGTAAATGCTACGTTCACCCAGAAATCAGCTTCAAATCCTTATGCATCGGCTCAGTAAGTGCAGCAGTGACCCGCTTAATTAAGACATCAGTTTGGGACAGGCAGCGCACACACTCCATATTGATACTATACAGACACTGCACTTTTCCATGAGCTTGTTGAGAGAGCACTATAGTACCATACACAAACTACGCTCCTCTGAGTAGCAGCTTCACACAGACAGCTTCAGACGGACTATAATATAAAGATACTATGGCACAAGCTTCACCAGGTTTATACACTACAAACATTGAGTTCATGCACCTTGGTCATGAAAATCCAATGAGAAAGTAAAAGAAAAAAAGATGTGTTCAGTTCACCATGACCCATTTCTGGAATGGATGATATTTACCTCCACATAACTGCGGGGGAAAATACCCAGCCGCCCATGGTGCTCTCCCTCATACCAGTTCTGATCAATCTGTCTGCAAATGTACACGATGTCCCCTTTCTGAAAAGGCAGTTCCCTGTAGAGAGGACACACACATGAGCAAAAATAACCCATCACCACTAATTCATTAAAAATGAATTACCAACAAAAGGTGCATTAGATTAAATTACATTTTTTATCTATCAATTTATTTTTTTAAAAGGGACAACATACAGTTCAAACATAAATGTTTCAATTTGATGCACTGCACCAGATTATAACTACAGCTAATTTGCATCTGCAGTCCCTCATCAGATCCTAACTAAACAAACAAACAACAACAATTTCAGTAGAACATGCCAAATCTCCAGTAACTGCAGAAAAAAACCACAGATAGGCAAGGGACAGGCTTCCAAAACAGAAAAGTCAAAGGCCAAACTGATATATTCACATCAAGTCACGGGTAAATTCAGCTTATGCTTTCCCAGTGACCAATATATGAGCAATTCAAATAGTTTTCATAAAATAAACAGCGATCACTAGGGACTGCAAAAATAGTGCCAAAGTAAGCAGCAAAAATTTAGGCCCATGCACAACACAGCACCCCACCAACTGTTTGGAGTATCATAGCTGGCAGTCTGCCCACCAGCCAGAGATCTTGCCAACGTATTTTTATTTTGGGAATAAAAATCACTCAGAATTAATCATATTTTTGGCTACAGCAGTGCTCAGTGGAACAATTAATATAGTCTCTCGTAATGTAATCTCCAACAATTAATTTTAAAACGTCTAATAAAGTTTTCAATGCAAAATAAATATTTTGGTGCGCTTAAAGTCACAGAGATTCATTATTATCTTTAACTAAAATGAGTGCGAGCATCCTGGACTGCAATTCTGTTGACAGAATCTGATGCCAACATTCAGGACAACATGGCCGTTTTTTCAGAGAGGGACAAATCAGATGGCGTGTGTGGGATGCAGGGGCATGACACCGCCCACTTAAAAAAAAAAAAATCACAACTCTCCCCAACACATTTTCCAAAGCTAAACAAAGTATCCAGGAAATGCAACAATTCCACTACGAACTTCCCCGGCACTCGACTGTCCCCCACCCCACACTTCACCTCAATTCAACACCGATACTACATCCTTATCTTCATACAAGACCTCGACCAATGAAAAACTACTCCAGGGTTAAACAAGTAGCTTGACTATATTCATTCCAAACTGGCCATGGCCACATAAACGTGGCCCAGAGAAGAGTTAGCAATTATGTGAGCTGCTTTAAATCACATTTAATGTATATTATTACTCACTTCAGCGTCTCTGCTTTGAAGTCAAATTTAGCCCGAGCCGGAGTCCTCTGTAAACACACAGTGCGGAAATTAGACAGACACAGGCCCCTATTCTCTTGTTGTGTGTGTTTTAGATACTACAGTGGTCAAATGACTTAAGTGACTCATCTCTACTGAGGACACACACACAAGGTCCTCACAAGGACAGATGCGAGCGCTGAATAAAAAAGTTGATAACACATGGAGTAATGGTACTTTATTAGATTTATGGGCTCTGAAATTGCTAACATTGGGAACTTGGTCTTAATGCTGAAGAATCTATGCACAGGTAATTAAGGGCTTGGACATGAGCATATCTCTGATGGGCTGGGGGCACTAATAACCTATATGCACTACAGTCAGTACAGTAAATTAAATAATATAATTTTTTTTCATGTATGGACACAAATGACTGTGCAGTGGCCAGTAATTACAGCAAGTCTCATAATTCACTGAACAGTGACAAATATTTTTGAATTTTGGTTCCGCTGGCTGAGTCAACTGCTGGTTCTGAATTTAATTGAACATGCATTTTACATGCTGAAGTGGAGACTGAAGGCAAAAAGTCCCCAAAACAAGCACAAACAAGCAATGTTCAAACTTCACTATGTTATTCACATGATATAAAACTACTCAACATTTCTTTATGGGCTCAAAAAAAGGGGGAACTGTGTACTGAAGGTTCTGTCATTTCTAAACAGTGAATCCAATGCGGATGGAAAAAACCCTCAAATTACAGCTGACAGTCTGCACTTAAACCTCACTGTCATTGTGTCCTTTCGAACCAAAAGTCATAGAGTAAAGAACCAAAATAAACAAGTGGTGCAAGGTACAGCATACAGAGCCTGGCTTTTCAGTAAACTTGAACCAATTAGGTCCATAATGTAATCAGCTGATCCCTGGACCATACCACACCTTTCTTAAAAATATCATGTGATTTGAGTAAACCATTTTTGCACTAGACTGCTGATAGACAAGCACGCAAACACACACCACCAAAAACACTACCCCTTACCCCTTCAGGGAGGGTAAAAATGTGTCACTGTCCAAATTATTATGGTGCTCACTATGTCAAGCATGCATGGTCACATGTGTCTGTTCCACTGAAGCGAGGCCATACATCTGTGGAAGTCCTAGTTCTTCACCATCTCTGATTGGTCCATAATATTATGACAGGGATATGAGAGATGCCAGCAGTATGGATCATACTGTGCTACACGCAGAGAGCAGTAGCTCGTAAGGAAAAAAATACCTTGATCTAGGCTATTGGAATTCTGAAAAACCTGATGCGGTATTACCATGATCTTACAAAGTCAAACATTAACCCCAGTTACATGTTTTACATAGGGTTTATCATGGCATTTTTTTGGATACCATGCTTTTCACAATGAATATAAATACACATATTTTCATCAGTAAATTAACACAAGTTGCTGGATCGCCAGGAAGTGGAATGAGTAGGCATTCCTCAGGCTGACTTAATTAATCAGAATGAGACTGATTTTTCTGATGTGATTTTCGAGTAGTTTTGCACATCATGAAAACGCAGAATAAGTGTGGTAGTTCAACAGGTGGGAGTTATGGGAACTATTCCCGAACAGCAGAGCCGTGTGTTTATTTCCCTGTTTCGAGGGGGGGGTCGAGAGAGTTTCCTGTGTCCCCCTAGGGTGCGTGGCTGTACCTCAGACCCGGACTTCCTTTTCTCAGTGTGTTCGATGTTGAGCAGGTCTCCGAAGCGCTCGTTGGTGATAAACTGGTGGTGTGTGAGGAAGTGGCTGGTGTGCCGTCGCGATGCGGCATCCGCCTCTTCCTGTTCACGCTTCAGACGTCTCTGCTCCTCCAAGATTTTCTGCGAGAGGAACACAAATTTTGCGCATAAATGTTACCTACATATTGCCTTAAAAACATAAATTTAAACATTTTATCATTGGTCTTACAATATAACCTTACAATGTCATAATTTTATCTTAGAAGAATCTTGAAGGAATAACAGCATTAATATTCACTCAATTCACTATTCCTCACTCAGGAAATCACAATTTTATTATTTACTGTTTGACTTATTACTAAGGATAATAAACTGAAAAAAAATCTAAAAATTATTCACTTTTTTAACAATGTCCATACAGGTTTAGCATATTTCACTGACTTACCAATTTATCTGATATTTATCAATTCGAGAAAATAAATTACAAAACAAAGTAAGGGCACGGGCATATATGAATATTATGCCAAGATAATAAATAAATCCATGCTTTTTAACAAAAAGTTAATACCATCACATATTAGAAAATTAGATATTGAAGTTTTGAAAGTAGGACAGAAACACCAGAGGACATGGAAGTTGAGGAGGGAACACGCTGAAATAGCAACATTACCTCCTTGTCCCCATATCGCCTTCGCAGCGCCTCCTCAGTGTTATCCGTGTTCTCCCCCAGGGAAAAAGGCCGTGGCGAATCGGACTCTACTCAGAAAACAGCAGGAATCAGCACTTCGCTCTCATAACAAACACACAAAACATGTGCCATGGCCACGTGTTCACACCAGTAGGTCACAACTGCCAGTTTTACAGCGCTATTTTTAAAAGGATAAAAATTCAGATAATTTTGAATTCAGACAGCCTACCTTAGCCATTAAAATTTCACTAAAGAAGCTTAAAGTTTTGGAAAATAAGATTAGCTTTGGTAAAAGGGCGTATATATGGAGAGGTTAAATTGCACTTGGCACAACACAGCAAACTGAACAAAAACAATGTTATGTACAGTCAATACACTGCAGAATGCTCATATGTACATACACATGTATATATGTATATGGATAATATACATATATAGCCAAACAGACACATGAATACACACAGATGGAGTGATTTGTCACGCAACACACCCAATGCCACTTTCAAACACCAGGAGAGAGACCGTGCTTGAAAGGTAAATAAAAATGCAAAAGGACCTGTAACATGCTAAAAATTGTTAGAAATCTCACCGGCTAACAAGATACAGTAAAAAAATTGCCACATTCCTGCACCTTCCGTACCCCTAGATATGCAGAGCCATGATTAGTATCGTATGACAGGATAAATATGAGACACGCTGTATGATGTGTTAATAAGTTATCCTCAGTAAGAAATGTGGTACTGTAAGGAAGTACTTTTGTGAATTTTGCGTTAATAAGAAATGTGGCACTGAAAGGAAGCACTTTTGTGAATTTTGCATTACACTTGTACTGAATAATTATGTCTGTATATGGTCACATGGAAACAAATAGGCTCTTGCAGGCCAACGCTTATTTTATTTCTTTATCTAAGTGATTTATTATATTTGTGTCCAAGCTCCTTAGAAAATTGACTTCCGCTGTAAATGTTTTGACATTACAAACAACAACATCTTGTAAATTCACCCAGATAGCATCACAGTATGAAGGCTACAATTAATCATTTCCAGAAAAAATGTACAGAATAGTTCTCTTTTGTAGGATACAGTTCATTTACAGAGCAATGTATCATAATTTTTTAATTAATTTTGCATACAATATATTTTTAAAATTAATGTAAGTGTTATTATTATCTTCTACAAGATTAATTTCATCAGAATAACTAATTTCTTCATTTATGGTACATTTGTTTTGATATTATGTGACTTGAAAACAACTGAAGTGACTGGATTAGGCTACAAAATATCTTTTCTTTAGGAACAAAGTGAATAGCACTTAACATGAAAGCCAAGCCTAATCACACAAAAGTACTTGCAATCGATGCAAAACCTGTAAAACATAAGCAGACTATGTTATGGTGTCTTTGTGACTTCACGTTATTCTTTGCTAATGAGGCAACACATTTAAGTACTGAGTTTACAGTACAGTATCTGCATTTCACCACGGCTAAACAGATAAAAGCAGAAATTATTAATAATTACGACAGAGCTAAACTCCAATCACTTATGAATGGTTTTTGTGTTTATAGAGTCTCAGTGATAGAACCTACTCACTTCAGTAGCTGTGCTCTAAAAGGCAGAGGGTAATCATTCGCAGCGGAAAAGCTACTCTCGTATTATATATTTCAATCATGACTTAATGACTTCACATTACCAAGCCTCTACACTCATGAGTCACTTCATCCATCATAATAGACCGGCCTTGTTGTGACGCTAATGCATTTATAGCTTCGCTGAAAACGAATTATAAATGTTTTCCTTTCTCTAGAATTGATCAGTTTGCTAATGGACCAGAGAGATGTTTATTTACCTTTCAGCAGTTCGAATTGTGCAGAAACTACCGGAAACCAAAACAATGTGTAATTACAGATTGTGGAGAGACGAGGCAGTATTGGCAGGGGTGGGCAGTGAGGATGAACCTCAAAACTTCCACTGTTCAGCTATTTATAATTACTTTATTTTGTTTATTTTACAGGGACAGTGTACATTGAAATAGAACTGACGATGAGCTAGCATAACCGGAACGGTGCATTTTCAACCATAAATTAGTACAGTTTCATATAAGTACAACTTTTAATGCCCCTCTTGACACACAGAACACGCAGCGCAACGTCGCTTTCACAGCTCCAGTCACGTACTGCAGCTCTGGCACGACCACATACCACCTCAGCCAGAACCCATCAAAACTGTTACAATGGTTACGGCAATGGAGACCCACAGTCCAGCAATGCATTTTACACCCACAATACAAATAAATCAATCAAATCACAATCACATTTGGCGTCTTCATTAACAAAAGATAAACAGATGTCCACAGCACACAGATGCATGGATGGGAAATTAAAGATAAAAAGAAGGAAATAATGTTGCATGCACATACGTACACATACACATACACGCACAAACACACACGCCGCAATGTGACTGCAGGTAACCCTCCTTACATTACACCCTCTTAAGGCTACAGTTTCTTTCATAGAGTTTGTAAAGGTCTGACTGACGGACAAGTCCAAGGCCAGTGACTTTGGGAGATATGACAGCACCAAACCAGCACCAGATGGACAGGGAATGGAGGGAAGCTGGCATCAGTCATTCTTTTTAGGGGAGAAGATGTGAAAGGAGAGGGGGAGCTGAGAGAAAGATGGGAGGCCGCGGAGATGAAAGAGTGACGGGTGTGGAATGATGGAGATAGCCACCTCGGTCGCGCGGTGCAGTTGGGTACAGAGGGTTTCTGTTGCAGTCCAAGGCAACATGGCCGCCGTTAAGGAGGTGCTGGTCTTCACCTCCGCTGAGGGAGGAGGGGGGGACCTCCCCATTGCTCAACCTCTCGAGCACCTCCAGGGAGGACATACGCGTGGGGATGAGCGGCTTTGGTTCCGAAGAGTGACCAAAGGGGGCGCTGTTCTCAGACAAGGCCAGCTTTAGGCCATTGGCTGTAGCCTTCGTAGCTGAGAAGGCAGTTTTCTTTGCCTGCTGGTTCTGGAGGTTTTTTCGCAGCCGGAAGGGGGCGGGGCCCATGAGGACGAGGCTGCTGGGAAATGGCTTCTTCCTGTCCGCTGTTGCTGTAGCCTGTCCGTCCCGCTGCGCCCGCTGTTTCTCGTGCCGGCGGATGGTGGTGAAGCGGGTGTAGGAGGCAGGGCAGGTGCCTTTGCACTTGCTGGGCTTGTGCAGGTGGTGGTGGAAGTGAGGGTGGTGCAGGGTAGGCGGGGCCACAGTGGAGGGGGCAGAGCTATCGGCCGAGGTGCTGGAGCAGCGGTCCATCTTCGGCTCGGTCTTTAAGGGCTCTGGTTTCGAAGGTGCCGCTACCCTCGCCGTGTCAACAAGCTCCGAGGATACAGGCTCTTCCTCCCGCCCCGAAATAGAGGCCTCTTCTGTCTCTGGGGTGGGCTCGCCGCTGCTGGGGGGTTCGGAGATGAGCAGCGACTCGGCAGACACGGCAGCGGTCATGTACAAAGGGGAGGGGCTGGGGGCGGGGTTAGCGTGCAGCGTCGGCAAGGAGGAGGAGCGCTGGATGATTTGCTCGAACTCCGTCACTCGGGACGACACTGCGCTCCGCGGGACGTCCCCTCCTGCCTCTTCCGCCTTCCGCAAGGCCTCGGGCCCCTCCCTCTCGAAGAGTGAGGCCAGGCTCCGCACGCTCCCGTGGTGCCTGATGCCCCTGCCCTCCATCCCGGGCCGCTGGATCTGGTGCATGGTCCTGTACATGGCGGTAAACTCCGCCGTGGTGCGCCAAGACGTGCCGGGGCTTGAGCCACAATCCGGCAGACCGGTAGTGCTCCCTGCCCTCCTCTCCTCTTTAGGGTCCCCATTGGGCCCGTCAGCTCCCCGACACCCCCCATCCCGCAGGTCCTCGCAGCTGTGGGCTTTGGGACGCCTGGTGGGGGCAGGAGCGACCTCCCGAACCTCAGCGCTGGGGGGAAGGAGCTTGGGTTTGAACTTGGACGGCAGGATTTCGGGGAGGCCAGCTTTGGCTGCTGATAAAGGCTTCTTAAGCTTACACTGGGCACCGAGCGAGCTAACGGCTAGAACCGATGGGCTATTTACAGAGGAAGAAGGGGAAATTATGTAGCCATTCCCACCTGTATGGTCCACTGGCAAGCATGCAGGACAACAGAATAAACAGCAGATTAGGTGACATTGACTCTAGGTTTACACGCACGTATGCAATGCCCTGCTATTCACTGACGTAAGCATTAAACACCCCCCGATGTAAAGTGAACAGTGCAGGGCTGGAGAGTAGGGAGGGCCAAAGAGGATTACTCTAACTCAAGACACAAGACCTCAGGAACACTGTAAAATTATTTTTTTAACAAATGTTTCTTACTGCTGTGCCACTTCGTCATCAGATACTACGAAAATAATAAATAAAATCAGAGTAGAAAAGAAAGGAAGACGAAGAGAGGCATTCTCTTGATGATGGAACGTCAACGAGGTCCTGCATTGACCATGTGACCCAAGTCTGAGCACATAGCGCAATTCGCTCAAGCGCTTCTACCATTGTATATATTGGAGCAAGCCCTCAGTGAAAATAGTGAGTGATCCAACATGCTCTTTACAAATAACAGACCAGAAAGTGAGATGAACGTGCCTTTAATGGTGACACACACTTAAATTAAAAAAGTCTTACATTTTGGATAGGGGCAGAATAAAAATCAATGGAATGCGACAGCCCTCAAAACCAACAAAAGAAGAAACAGGAAATAATAAAATAATGAGATGGTAATAGGTAATATAGATGTCTGACAGATTTATATCTCGGAGGGTTTAAAGCCAAGTATCTTCAAATCAAGTTGCCACCTATTTGCAACTCAAAGCTATTAGCCCTTAGAGCGCTGAAATACATTAAAAAAAAATAAAATTAATTGTCTTGTGCTGTTGAAAACCTATCATGTGGCAATTTGTTTAAAAGAACTCCCCTGCAGATAGGTTTTCAACAGCCTTGATTTTGATTTCTTGCATCATTCAGCAACAACAGCTGCATGTAGCGCTCTAAGCATTAGCGATGTTGCAGTGAGAACAGGCAGAAGTGTGAATTTACAACACATCCAACACTGACACTCGCTGCCACAGAAAATTTAACTTGTCTCATCGCCAAGGGTGAGATATATAATGTTGCAAAGTCATCAGTCTGAGTCTAATGTATAGTGAATTCTTTATCTAAACTAAGCTTGCTTCAAACCGACCAACCACTTCCCCTCCCCAGCAAAAAAAAATATGAAATTAATTTCAATATTTGATTACATTCATAATAAGCAAGGAATTCGCATATGTACTCAAGGTCAGTGTTTGACCTACTGTTCTGCAAACTGCATTTGATGGAACAGTGTCCACACGAAATGTCAAAGACGGCCAAATCACCTTTAATAAAGTAAATTATCATAGGCAGAGATCATATATGCAGGGTCTCATGGGAGGTGTGTGTGTTTTTCATAAAGCACGTAGCTTTTTATCAACTACGAAAACATAAATATTAATAAAACTATACAATTACTGTAGTGTGCAGTGATGATTATACACCACCGCTTCCATCTAAAAGGGGTTCAAATACATTTCTTCTCTACAATTTTTTGGTGAAAATGTATTGGAAAATACTACTGTAGGCAATAAAAACAAAAAAAAGATCCCCACAAGTATATTGAGGCAAAAATATGGGTAAAAAACAAAAATACTGAAAACATCAATTTTTTAATAACAATTGAAAGGTGTCGCAAATTTTATTTATTTATTTTTTTTACTCTTGCATAGCCTGAATGCATGTTTGAAGGCTCATTCCATGAATACTGATGCTAAAAATTTGTTTGTCAAAACCCAGACCTTAATTAGATAGAGCGAATCTGTAATAACATCGACGGCATCTCTTTGAAATTGATTTTAAACCATATAGAATGGTTTACTGAGGGAGGAAATAATAATAAAAGGAAAGTGCGAAACCTATGACTAAAAGATTAAACACTTAATCAAAGAAAAGGGTGGCCAGAATAGATGTCGACTTTTTCTCTCAAAAAGACATTATTATTTTTGTTTTTTACTATATACAGTGCCTGACAAAAGTCTTGTCGCATTAGGACATAGTAACTAAAAATAGCATATAACTTTATTTCTAACCAATCAATTGTTACAATAAATGGTCCATTTTAATGTCAAGGGCTTTCACATTAATAATTTGGTGCAAAATGAAACCATCAAAAAGTGTTCTGATGTTCACAGCTTGGCTAAGTCCATAACATCTGTTTTTGCTTGGACAAAAGTCTTGTCGTCTCTTCAGATGATGCAACAGATCGCAGATTAGAGTTTAACCTATGACAAATACTGTAATTAACACATTCCCAGATGTGTATAGAAATAACCCCAGCACACCAGACTTTCATATGAGGTGCGACTAGACTTCTGACAACATACCAAAGATTCAACCACAGACCAAAGTGCTGATCATCAAGAGCCTGAAGACTGAGTCTGCTGCTGAGGTGGCAGACATCTTTAATGTATCCAAATGTCAAGTGGGGGGGATGAGAAAAAGATTTGAAGAAACTGGTGACGTTCATGGCAAGCGCACGTCAGACAGACCCCGGTATGACAACTGTTTGAAAGGACCGTTTGTTGCTCCAACTGTATATGGCTAGCCCTTCTTCAACTACAGCGAAGCTACATGAGGAAATGTCACCAAAAATCCCGGCATCTACAAGAAGAGTTTGTCAAATTCTCTCTCAAAGTGGTTCTCATAGCCAAATTAGTACACAGAAGTCTGCATTAAACAGAAAACAAAAAACCTGCATTGCATTTTCCAAGGCCCACAGCTCGCAGAAAGGATTGATACTGGAAAAGTGGCTGAAAGTTTATTTTTCTGGTGAATCATCCATTGGACTGCATGCCAGTCACCATACAAGACCTGTTGGAACCCTCATGGACCCAAGATTCTCCCAGAAAACAATCATGTTTGGTGGAGGAAAAATCATGGTTTGTTGTTACATCCAGCATGGGGGTGTGAGAAAGATCTGCAGAGTGGATGGCAACATCAACAGCCTGAAATATCAAGAAGTTCTTGCTGCCCTACTTATACTGCTGCTCCTTCTCATTCTTCTGCCTCCATGTCACAGTTCCTGAAAGCGAAGAAGGTGAAGGTACTCCAGGATTGGCCAACCCAGTCACCTGACATGAACATTATTGAGCATTTCAGGGGTAAGATGAAGGAGGAGGCTTGGAAGATGAAACCATAGAACCTTGATGAACTCTGGGAGTCCTGCAAGACTGCTTTCTATGCCATTCCAGATGATTTCATCATCAAGTTATCTCAGTCATTGCCAAGACGTATGGATGCAGTCCTCCAAGCTCATGGGAGTCATACATAATATTAATTTTTTTTTTTTTTCCAAGGCACCATGGCTTTATGTTCTGATATTATAGTGGCATATTTGTGTATTCAAAATAAAGTGTATGTATAATTTCCACATTTTTTTTCAATGCGACAAGACTTTTGTCCAAGCAAAAACAGATGTTATGGGCTTAGCCAAGCTGTGAACATCAGAACACTTTTTGACGGTTTCATTTTGCACCAAATTATAAATGTGAAAGCCCTTGACATTAAAATGGACCATTTATTGTAACAATTGATTGGTTAGAAATAAAGATATATGCTATTTTTAGTTACTATGTCCTTATGCGACAAGACTTTTGTCAGGCACTGTACTGTTATCTTTCTACTTATTTTCATCTATATATCAATATTACATGAAGCAAATACTTGGTTACTGATTTGTCTTCATTTTGTTAAAGCGAAGCTATTTTGCTTTTTCATTATTTTAATGTTGTTGTGTGAATCATATAATTGCTATATGCATGAAAAAGATCTGTGACTGAAAACAACTTGAAGTCACCTCCAGAGGAAGCTCTCTCTGCCAAAAAATACACTGCTCCAGAGCTGCCTGAAACTCTCCGCTAGCTTCCGGCCTTTTTTTCATCAATTGGTGACGTCACCTATTGAATTTTCACAGATAGTTTGGCACACTCTTGAATCAACCTACTTATGGCAACTTGCTCATTTACACTTTGGGCGGAAATCCATTTATGGGAAGGGGCGGGACATTTTCGATGCACGCGCAAGGCGGTTGACCAATCACAAGTGAGTGATCAAGTTGACCAATCAGGGCACACTGGGGTTTTCGGGAGGGCAGAGCCAGGACCTCAACGGGGTGTTTCATGCAAAGGTACTGCAGAAATGGCCAGCATGAGAAAACTCAAGTGTTTTTTTTTTTTTTTTAACAATGACACATTTAACCCTTTTTTAGAAGACTTCAAGAATACAAGAATAACCAATGAAAAGTAACTTAATAGGTGCACTTTAAGTGTATAATCATCATTGCACACAACTGTATATAAAAAGTCATACACTACCAGTCAAATGTTTTTGCACACCCTAAGATCTTGTCAAGTCTTAATCGTACATGAATGTTTACAACAAAGAAATCACTGGAACCCAATACTTGATTATTACAAATAATAAATTTACAAGAAAAATCCGCAAGGAATCCAGCACAGGTGATTGAAATAATCAGCTCGCTATCAACCCCCTGAAGCTGCTTGATAATGAGTAGATCATTTGAATCCTGTGCTGGAGCAGGGAGAGATCTAAAACACGCAGGACAGGAGGTCCTCCAGGAGAGGTTTGAGAAGCACTGGATTAGACCATCGCTACTGATCTGCTTAAATACTGACAAAATGACTGATCCTGGTTTTTCTTCATTTGTTTTGTTATATACATGGTTTATACATTGAGCTTCAGTTTTCCTACCTTTCTGTTATACAACCAATATGAGACTATAACACAAGAACAAAATATAAAAAATTGTAACAGTTACAGAAAATATTGGCGTGTGCAAAAACTTTTGACTGGTGGTAGTGTATCAAAAGATAATATTATACGTAGAATATAATACAGATAAACAACCAAGCCCAGCAGCTTCACGCTCGGCTATTTTGCAATTTGGTTCAGCATTGGCTTAGGTTAGGGTTAGGTTTAGGGTTAGGGTTCAGGTGTTCTCCGGAGTCTCCATCAACCGCTCAAGTAGCAACCAATGAAAATAATCCAGAACCACTGACATAATTCTGGGGCGGGAAGAAGTGCGTAGGTAAAAATAAAAATGCAGCCAAACACGCGTCATCTTTCTTCCTAGCAACAGAGCAAAGGCCCCCAACCTTATCTGAAAAGGTCAATCTGGGTGCAAATTTCAGTTTAACCCAAAACAAAGACACTTGATTCTGCCTATCACAGTAGATTCAGTTTTGGGCTAAAACAAAAGGCTTTGCCATGTTGGTCCCCTCAGGATGAGACGAGTCACCCCTGAAACCGTGATGTAGGATGCACAATTTCACTAAGCTGAATTGAAATTACAGAAATTTTCCATTGTTTTATCTTTTTTTTTTTTTAAAGCACAGAATCTGCATGCGTCATCGCATTCAAAGAAAAGTACATGAAGGTCAGCTGATTAAAAAATGAATACAAATCAATCTTCAAGAAATCTCAAGGCAAGAAAGACAGCAAAATCAAAGAACGCGCAACAAAAACAACCAACAGGCAACTCAGCATTCTGGAGGCTCATGCCAACTCTGCACAGTAGCTCTGACTCAGTTTCCCCAAAATCACTAAGCAAACTTTCAACAGACCTTCCATCACAAATGCAGCAACTGCTACCGAGCATTAATAGCTCAACTTAGGCCTGCTAAGATTAAATATTCACAAGCCGATCTGTGAACCTCGGAATAATCCAATCAATCACATGAAAAGGAATGTAATGATATCAGTCAGAATGAATTCCAGGGTCTCATCACCTCCACACTAGGTCTTGCCAGGGATGATACACTACTAAACATCCATCACTCAAACTACAGACCAGTCAATGCGCTGAATAAAGCAGCACCCTGATTCGAGCGGGGAAGGGATAGGTAATGCCCTGGTAGAGTCACATCAGCTGACAGGTTGGTCGGCGTGATGCAATTGGCGTATTTGTGGCCAGAACCCTTGGCAAAATGGCCCTCCGTCCGCACTCCGTTGGCATCTGTAGGCATTCCATCCCCTGACCCTGGGTCAGCTGACTTCCTCCAGCCCACCTGCTGATCTGTTTACCCCTCTCCTGGCGTTCCATCCCTGGCATGCCGTACGGCGACCTACGACCTCTCTTCCTTTAGAAATGCACCGGCGAGCTGTGACCTCACACTTCAGCACCGCAGGCCTCACCTTCCAGAAGATAAATATAGAACACCCCAGAAGCCGGACTCTGATCCGCTTAAGCCCATACGGGCCCATACCTGGCACAGAACACCTCACGGACAGCAGCAGCCAGTACAGGACTGACACACACTGATCAAACAAGGGAAATGCTTGATTTCTCCAGTTCTTTTCTGGATAGTTTTAAGTGGATGAATCTATTGACTGACTATTTCACTTCCAAAAGAAATTGCTAATGTCTGCCTGTCTGTCAGTTGCAAAAAAATTAGGTATTTAAGTGTGACTGTTTCAGCACAGAGGACATTCAACTCTACCTGTGCTTTTGATTCCCATGCAGACATTTAAAATCAAATTTACGCTAGTGAAATTTAAACGAGGAGTTTGGAGCGGTAACATTTTTGCAAGTTTATCGCGGTCTCCCGTTCAATAAACTCGCACCTCGACTAGTCACACGGATGCATTTACATGCATCTTTACACATCAGAGAGGAAAGCTAAACACTGAAAATCTAAAAAGTAAAAAAAAACAAACAAAAAAACAAACAAACAAATGACTATTTGGAAAAAAAAAAAACCAAAAAAAGGAATGAATCAGAAACGAGACATTAAAAGGAAAAGACATGGAGCTCATCTGGCAACCCCACACACCTAACCAAAGTGTACGATTGTCTGAATGTTTTCTCAGCGTTCTAAGCCAGTGTTCTTGAACTCCACCCCCTCAAATTACCGGCAGTGATTGTTACATCATCAATAGAATGCTCAGCTAAAAATACCCTTATCACATATTTGTGACATCACACATTAGAGGGTTAAATGAAGATTTAGAGCATGCAAAGGTAGTATTAAGGACGTGTCCCCTTTAGAGGATGGCTGATGGGAGAGGGTGTGAGGCCTCTCACCTTTAGAGGACGAAGAGGTGGGGTGGCGCTTGTTCAGTGCCCTCAGTCCCTGGAGGGGAATGTCGCCGCCCTCCAGGACGCTTTTGTAAATATGGCGGTCGCTGTCCACAGCCCCCGTCTCACCAGGGGCCGTCTCCCCCTCCTTGGCCTCACCATGGTTTGCCTCGCTTTTGGAACTGGAGGAAAACAAATGCCAGAGAAAGTAGTTCTTAGCCAGTGCAGAGTCCATCCCTGTCCAAGTCAGCTGATGTGCTGAGAGCACTTTGAAATGAAATGGCCTCTGGGGCCATACTTCTGCCATATAAAAGACAGAGAGTGTTTCTTTCGTAACTAAAAGCACCTAACTTATGATCCTGTGGAAATGAGCATGACTAACTACATAACTTGCAAAGTAAATACAGAAACAAACTCTTTTGATATCCAGACACATGCATCATACATGAAAATCAGAACAAGCATTTGCTTGTTCAAGAACAAAAATCACAAAACATCAGCACAGACAAAACAAAAAGACCTAAAACTCCTACAAACCAAAGCAATAAATATCCACCTACTTATCAAAACAAACACAGATGAGAATATCACTCACATTGATGCAAAACTTTAACTTCTACACGAAGGAAAGTGAGGTTAAAGAGATTCGCATTCCCACATTTCTACAAAAAGTAAAATCTTTTTCATGAAATGAGTACTGCAGCAATCCAGAGTATTTTTGAACAGACTCCTTTGATTTAATGAGATTAGCTATTCATACTTGGTTCAGAAGGGACAACAAAGACAATCCACAAACTGACCAGTATTCAATGTTGCTTTTTAACCATATTCCTATTAATGCGTACAAAAACTCATTTAAACATAGAAATTCCACAAATTTGCGATACAAACCGTTTCCAGAAGGTCACACAGCACAAAAAAACCACTATCTGGACAAACAATTGTCAATTAACAGTTAGTCAATTGTCAGTAATGGACAATTTACATAACACATTCAATGTGAGTAACAGAGGTGGCTCAACCAATGGGAAGCCTAAGGGAGAAAAAAACATTGGCCCATAAAAACACCCACATGGAGAGGGAGCACTCCGGTGAACCCACCCAAATGGCAAACTGCCCACACTGGTGGCAGCCTGACAGTAAATAAACCAGTTTTATGGATGTTTGCAGGAGTAAGAGAATCAGACTGCCCCTTTTAGATTCTCTGACACCAGGACGGGTCCACAGATATAAAAACACAGTCTGAATTTAGAAGCAAATTCAATTTAGAGAGAAGCTTAGTGCATAGCCCTTACTATGCAAGTTTCACAAGAAAATGTAATCATCCACCGAGCACATCACATGGTCATGTTCCCAAATACCAACTTTCAACCCAACACTTCTATATAGACAAAACTCTTAATGCCAAAACAATACTTGAAAAGACAAAAATTAGAAAAGACAAAAGCTTGCTAATATATACAAGATGAAATACATTTTCCAGGTCTTTGGACAGGGGAAAAAAAAACCCAGCAAACATTTGCATATCATGGTGCTGGGTGGGGGTTGGGCGTCCTTCTGGTGGATGCCAGAACAATCACACAAAGAAGTCGAAATAAACCGGTCATCGGCCTTTTTAGATTTATAGAGTCAAACAACCAGCTCAAAATTAAACTCAGAATTAAAATCTATAATTTAGAAATGTATCCAGAACAGGAAATACCCAAACAAGTAACCAAAACCCATATAAAATGTCAAATAAAGTGGTCCACTACCAGAAGAGCCTTTTTCCTCGTCCCTCTTTCCCTTCAGGCCAAGGAGGTTTTCCCTTTCATACAGTCTATAATGATTAAGGCTATGGGCTCCAGCTGAGGTGATTACAATGCACCACAGCTCTGGTCCTGCCTGTCTGTGACCTGCTCTTTGCTCTCTTCCTGCCAACACAACAAACAAAATTACAAAGATGGAAGCCGTTGCTTGAAGGGAAAAAAAAAAAAAAAAAAAAAAACTTTCACAAACAAAATCTGAAGAAAAATTTGAGACCCACATTCATTCTCCTCAGAAAAGAAGTATAAATTGGATAAACTGAAAAAAAAACATCTTGTAGGGCAAATGTTTTCGAAAAAATAAATTTGATTTTCACGGAATGTGCCTTTCAGTGTATTTTTCAAAGTATAATATACGGTTCTTGTTCTTGAGTAAGAAAAATTATGTCCCCAATAAATGTCCAGGTAACGGGGGATAAACAAAAACCACTCAGACAAAGCCGGCGATATTATACTTAAAAACCAACACAGCAAGCACACAATGCAGCACAGCTTGAATTGAGGCTGAGATTGAAATATAGATGGCAAAACAGGTCAATATTTGTGAATTAGACCCAGCACTCAGAGAGGCCAAATATCAGGATTATCCGCAGCAGAGACCAAAGAGACCTCTCAGACTCTGCTTGACATCTGTTGCTGGTGTTGTGTTACACAGTGGTTTTTCAATAAAAGCAGCCTGGGCCACATTAATACACTTTTTGGAAACCTTCTGAGGATTTAAATGTCACATCAGAAGCTGAAAAGGGCGGCGGATGCTAGCAAAGTGATTATTAGCTAAGTGCAACTGTCACAGAATACAACCAGCCACTTTTACCACCGCGGAAAAGCTCATCAGTGGCACTGACATGTGATACGGTGGATCTAGTGACAAAGTTGCTGGAAAGGCCTGTTCTCAAACACAAAAAACATTCAGGCCATTCATAAAACAGGCAAGGTACATGTGAATAAGGCCCTAATCAACAGACAAATATTACTGCTATGCTTACCTACAGATTCGAGAGGACCACAAAACACTGCTTTAAAAATACTGTCGAACATTCCCATGTGCTACTGTCAGCATTATTTACCTGTTATTAACTTTGTGATATTGCACAGTTCATCCTACACTTGTTCAAGAGTGGCTTCATTACACCCACAGATTAAAGGTACAATTAATGTAAAGCTTTTGCCCTTGAGACACTTAACACAAAATGTGCCCTCAAAAGTAATAACATACTTTATTGGTATCAATAAGACCGTTTTCCAAGCAGAAAGGAACAAGTGACTTATGTATTAGTGGCAAGGGGTATAATTTTATGAACATACCACCACAGTCCAAGTATTGCACCTTTTACGGCATTTTTGCGCATCACTTTCTAACTCTGTCTGCTACACAGTCCATTATAATTCAACAGCCATATCCAGATATGGAAATAGTAATACAACTGAATACATAACAGGTTTCTCAAGCAGAGTTTATAAAAACAACTCAGCTCTGCATTAGAATGGCAGTTCCCACAGCTAAGCAGAAAACTGAGGCGTTGTTTGAATCAAATAAGCAGAATTGACGTCCCTCAGATGGAGGTCCCCACCGAGAGCCCTTAAGCACAGAGGAGCCCCTGTTTCTCAGGGTGTCATCTATCCCAAATTAAAGCAGGAATCCTAGAAAGCCATGTTACGAGACACGTTTGTGACGCATACGTGACACACAGATGACACACATAACATAAGTATGACCCTCTATAACCCCCCTCAGGCCCACACACCTTTAACCCACACGCCAACTATGGGCACATTCTGGTGGCGGTCATTTTACACCCAGGGCTGAATTCTGCCCGCAGTAGCCATGAACATAAAGGCTCTTTCAGCTTCCCTGGGTTTATCTAAACCAGTCATGAATCCAACTCCTGTTCTCATATAGTGTATCTGGTTTAGGCCATTCAGAGCAATTTAGCTTAATTACTAGTCCATTTGTTTTTCTTTTTTTGGTACAGCTAGTTTCTATATCTGTGCCTAGCTCAGATACAGGGAGAGAACGGGACAGTGAAAACAAAGATTATCTCTGATATATTCATATATTTTTATCACCACCATAATGCTATCTGGCTCGAAACCCACAGTCTTAGATGCCACGGTAACAGCTATGACCAATGAAAGAACATTCTGGGGTTTGTAAGGAATATCCCTTTTTAATCGTGTTTTGACTCCAATACAACAAAGAATGCTAAAACGCCAGATGCAGGAGGCCACTGACGCTTCAGCCAGAAACTTGAAAAGCACTCTTTGTGGAATGGTTCACTCACTAGAAATGTGCTTACCATGTAAACAAGAAAGGGACAATACCACAACAGAGATAAAACCGGATACTTCTGAACAAATAAACAGCCACTGAGCATTTTGGCTGGATGGTTGGGGAACTCCATCCAAATTACATTAGAAACGTCACAAAGCCCGGGAAGGTATCTCACTTGATAAGTATGATCACATACTATAAATACAAGAACGAATCAAAACTATATGATAAGCATCATTACAATCATTAAAGCCAAGAATGAGAAGATCATAAGCAAACTCAACATTGTGCGTCTGGATAAATAATCTGGTTTATTTAACGGACCCCCTTATCCCCACCCCCCCGTACTCTGCTCGCCCTTAGTGACCTAAGAGAGAGAGAGAGATACAGAGTCATCGTGGGAGATTTAAACAACTCAGACCGATAACAGACACTGTTTTCCACACCCAACATAGTAATTACATAGCCTACTACGAGCAAATTCCCCATTAGATCAATATACATACAAAAATGGTAATATCATTATATATTTTAACCCTTGGAGTGCTGAAATAAATTTTCAAAAAATTATAAATTAAATTATCTTGCACTTTTGAAAACCTATCATGCGGTGACTTGTTTAAAGGAGCTCCCCAGCAGGAGCTCTTTTAAACAAGTTGCCACATGATAGGTTTTCAACAGCTTTGAATTTGATATCTTACATCATTGAGCAACACTATTTGTATTTACCGCTCTATGGGTTAATATTTGTGTTTCTGTATAGTATGGGGGCACCCTGCTGTGCTTGGTGTAGCAGTAACTGCCTGTTTTTGAGTGACCAGAAAACTATAATACAGTGGGGCCAAGCTGCCTCTGCCATTACATAAATACAGATGGGAAAAAAATGCATTAACCCACTTCTGTGCTTTTCTCCGAAAGCCAGACATACTGCATACCCCGGGGACAGAGAAAACACATAAAACTGTACACCAACATTCCCAGAGCGCTGGAGAGGGTTCTCGTTTAGCACAGCTATCCACAGGCCCGTTCACCTCTTTCAAAAACACATTTCAAAAATCACGACGAATGGTACTGACTCCGTAACTTCATATCTGAAAATAAGTTTCAATAAAGCACAATCTGTTTCAATGACCAGGCATAGTAATTTCAATGAGCTAAGAGTATATTTACAAGTGTCAGAAACTCAAAAGGGGGAATATTTTCAATAAGGACAGCGATGAGATGCCACATTTGGACTCCTAATTGAAACTACACTCTTCTCACCTCAGCCAATATAACAGTGAAACAGCCAGTAATTACTCAAGAAGATAATTTGTGTGGTTAGCATCACCAAGAAGCAAACACGGACAAGACTTTGGTTTAAATGCCTCTTCGTGTTGTTGTCACACTAGGCAATCGTCTAATGAGCACTTTGTTTAAAAAAAAAAAAAAAAAGTGCCCAGGCGACCACTAACTGCCAAACTATTTAGAAAGAACACAGAGCCAAAAGCCAGGAAACATTCAGGGGGCGCTAAACGGGAGGAAACTGGCGGCCCTTAACCCCGCAGATGTGCAAAGATGCCTAAAGACCTTTTTAAACCATCCTGCCGGGCCGGGCCTGGAATTCCAAACATTCCTTCGCGGAGAAACGAAAATAGATCAAATAAATTAAGCGTGACGTAACAAAGGGCTGAGAGCACGCCATCGGTCATTCCAGTCGCGATTTGGGAACAAAGATTCACCGTTCACCATTAAAGGATGACAGCCTGACAGACGACAGAAGCAGAAAAAAAAATAGAAAGGGGGTAGGAGTTTCCGTTATCACCTACGTATGTGAGATAGCGATACTTTCCTCCCCCCGAACCACAGACAGGACCAGGAGGGTTGAAACTCAAGCCCCTTATCTCCACGCAAAACACATCCAGTTAGCATTTCCAGCTGTTTCCTTCATGCTTTTAACAAAAAAATCACGACAGAGGCCGCCCTGGTCTCAGCCACAGAAGGACAGAGAGAGTAGCCAGCCGCTGTTACGAGTAGCCAGCTGCTTTCGCACTGGACAACTCAGCACTTTAGCCAGGAAGCTGAGGTACCTCACCGGGGTGTTCCCGCCAACGCAGAAACCGAAGGCTGGATTTAAAAACACCAGGGCACACATGGTACTGACACACAGACACAGAAATCACACGTGATGCTAAATAATGAAGAGAGAGCGGTAATGAAGTGAAAGGGACTTACAATTGAGGCAGGTCGGCAGCTGTTTCCAATGGGCTGAAAGAGGGAGCACTCTGCAACAAACCAAACAAAGAAGTCATTGATAAATCCAGACTAGGGTCTTTCCCAGGCAGAAAAGAAACAGGGGCATCAGTCAGAGGGTCGGGCTCTCTCTCTCGTCCGCCCGTCTGTCCGTCCGGCTGCCTGGCTGTCAGTCAGTCTGTTCTCTCCCTGAAAACGCAGGACACTGCTCCGCACAGGAGTGGGCTCTACATGGATGAGTAAACGTGTGTTTTGGCTCGCATGACGAGCTGTAGAAAACAAGCGGTAGAGTGGGAGGGAGAGAGGGGGGCGGGTACTTGGGCCAAAGGGGCTGAGAGAGGGGCATAGGGGAGGGGAGGGGCTTACAGCGGCTCAACCAATGAGCCAGCAGCTTCACAGCAGTCTGGTCCCTTTGTCTGGGATTGAGTCAGTCTCATTACCAGCGGAACAGACCATAGATCAGTGAGCTGCTGCTGAGAGGAGCACGCTCAATTACTCTCCCTCTCTCTCCCTCCCGCCCTCCCTCTTTCTCTCCATCAGTCTTGCACTTTCACGCATTCTCTCGCTCTCTTCTTTCTTAACTCTCACTCCATCCCTCTTTGGCTCTAACTCTCTCTCTCAAATCACACCATATCAATCTTTTTCTCTTGCCGGATTTCTGTCTTTTTCTATCACAAATACACATACCAGGACGCACAAAACGTACACCACAGGATTTCTGTCATAAAGAAAATACCATACATTCTTTCTCACACACACACACACACACACACACACACACACACACGCACAAGGTTTCAGTTAAGCATGAACAAGCTTAGTCGCTTTATTTCTGGTGATGCTGCAGGTAGCTTCAGCGCGAAAGCAGAGTTCACTGTGAGGCAAAAGTTAGTGTCTTCAGCGCTGGACACGGGGCGGCTCCCTCCCTCGGCCAAACTCCTGTTCCTACCGCTTTCCTTCACCCGCACGTCACAGAGAGTAAAAATAACACCGATAACCGAACCAGTAGCCTATGAATATTCGGAAACGATATTGTGCAATGCCTCCGACAGCCACACAGAACCTCGCCCTGACCACAACACACCCCCCCACCCTCCCGGCCCACCCATCCATCCACCCCGGCCCGTCCCCTGAAAACAGAAGCCGAAAAAACCCTCCCTGCATATTTGGGAAGAGCTTTTTCAAGGGACTGTAAGCGGAAAGAATATCACGAATAACCTTTTGAAAATGAATGCCTTTCTTTATAAGCCTGGAATTTCTCTGGCCGCTCGACAGATAAAGTTATTTATAAAGTTCCATGTTCCACTCCCCAATCCCCCCAGAACAACTCACACCACATCAATGTGTCCACGGCATGCCATATTTTAGAAGTCATTTACTGCCAGAACAACACATAGTGCTTAAGTAAGAGAAGGACCTTTGAAATGACACAACCTTCACGAGCCAGGAAAAGCTTTGTACTGACAGCGACGAGAAGGGAACTACAACAGGAAAAGTCACGAGAATCCAAAAGAAAGCATCTGCAGGGAGAGATAAGACAGTTACGACACAGGTTTCCTGTAGCGAGCTTACCGGCGATGCCTCCAGTCCAGTCGTCACCACTGAAGAGCATTTAAAAATATCCCTGCGGCCATCTGTACAAACTGGGCCACAAGTGTAATAAACTATGTCACAAGTAAAGAATGCCACTGTGTAAGCTTGTGTAAAACACCAACATTTTGTGAAACATTCAACCTTTGCTGCTAAATACTGTCACAATGCAGAATTTAAGGCAAAGTTGACTGATACACAGGTTATGAACAGTTTTTTTGTAACTTTAATGAGTTTTCATGATGTGATTTGAAGCTTAAACGAACTGAATGAGTCAGATGGGAAAAGACAGAGTTGAAAACCCAGTTTAATGTGTTCTGACTCATCAGTCATCAGTGCGGCCATTAAGCCCAACAGGCTAAAAACTACACAAACCATAGTCACCCAGAGATGTGTAAAGGCAGCCACTCTATCCATTTCCCATGTTAACAGACACTATTATTCACGTTTACCAGACACGTAATAATTTGGCTAGTATGTTCGCGTACAGTACCCTATTAAAACAGTCAGGTTTGAAGCTCTAAAACTTTGTGTCCACAAGCTCTGTCAGGGAATGATCTAAGAGTCACGTTCACAAATTCACACCTCAGCTGTCTCCTTAGGTGAGTTTCCGCTAAGTACTGTGATTGACATTAGCTAGCAAATTAAAATCCAGCAACAGCAGTTCTGCAGTGAGTTATAGGCAATTCCAGCCCTGACACACACATTGACAACCTCTGAACTCACACTTATAACACTTAAAATGTGAATCGTAGCAATTAAAACATACAGCACAGTCCGTAAGTATTTGGACAGAATATCACTACGCGGTTCATAGGATATGAATGCAAATGCCACAAATCAAAGTTGACTGTTCCCACTTAACCCAAATATTTATTGTTTTTCATTCTACAATGTTAAAGTAGGAAGCTAAATTGTCAAAAAAAATGCCATTGTCCAAATAATTAGAGATGAACTGTATGCTTTGCACCAAGCCTTTTAAATGTATGCTATGAAATGGTTTGGGCAGTATCTGCGGCAGAATCGAGGTTGCCAGGTTTCAACAGAGAGCACGTCTCCTCTGCAAGATTGACAAGAACAAGAAACTCCAAAAATTTTACTCTAAAAAAGGGTAAATCTGGCAAAATATGAAGCATGTTTTCTTGCATCCTCTCTAAAATATGACTTTCTGATGATTGATCATTATAGACATAAAATACAGACTCAATAAAGATATCAAACAAATGTGATTTGTACATTTTTGGGCAGCATAGTTCGACTTAACCTTCTCTCTTTTGAGAGTTTTTCAAGCTTTGGCAATATCATTTAAAATTTGGACAGAAAATGTGGTATAAATTGTAATCTTTACAGATACCCTGATGAACGTCAACACATGGATTTTATGGATTTTAAGCATACAATGCTCATAGGCAGTAGGGAGCAATGTTAGTTAGCTTAGCTAGCTAGTTTTACAGCAGAAGGAATTTCCTCCAATGCAAATGAAGACAGAGAAAGTGATGACGTTTTGAAAGCAGATACTGATCAGGGAAACAGATACAAAGAAAATGATATTAGAGCAAGGAAAGCAATATCTACAGTACAGAAACAAGGAAAGCAATATCTACAGTACAGAAACATGTACCTATGCACACACACACACACACACACGCACGCACACAGACACACACACAGATGCATTGAAAAAAACAAGCAATACACACACAGACATGCGCTTATCTATAGACGCATTCACTCACACACAAACACGCACACGCGCACACACACAGACACACGCACACACATGTACACACACCCACGATGAACAATCAAGCAATGCTAACACAAACACACGTGTGCCTACAAAGGCACAGACAAACAGATGAAACATGGAAAAACACACCCACCATGAACATGCGTATACTCCACACACACACACACACATACACACACACAAAGACACACACATCATCATCTCACCATTTTATACAGTCACAATATATTTAACACACCCATATGCAATACGCCACACACTTTTAGTGACTTCTGTTTATTTATTTATTTATTTATTTTTTTAATTTGGCATCTCCAATCCCACCTGAACCTGGAATGTCTAATTGGGGACCTATGTACAAGGCTTTCGCATATGCGACCCCCTGTTGCCAACTCAGGAGAGTGAAGACAGCTCGCGGTCATTGATCGAATCCGCGCAAGTTCAGAACGAGGGCGGAGGATACCCAAACATGAACAAGCTTAGAATCTTCCAGACGAGCGCCCGTCTGGCCAACAGGAGGCGCCTAAGGAACGAACAAAGCAACTTATATTACCCTTCCCTGCAGACCCTTCCCAATTTGCATCCCTGTAGCGCAATGGCCAATTGCGCGCTACTTATAAAAAAGCAGCCGACCACTGCTGGTTGGTACGACCGGGGCTCGAACCCACGCCGTGATAGTCACTTCTGCTTCGCAATGCGATGCTTTAACCGAGTGAGCTATCCGGCAGCTCATTGACTTCTATTTATATCTTTGGAGCCACGGAGACAGAGTGAAGTATCACAGTGTCAGACTGGCCCTGAACTGTATTTAAAGTGAAACAGCTAGCAGGCAAGTGCTAAAGAGGCAGAGTGGAAAACTCCAGGGGGAGAGAGGAGCAGATTCCTGGGGATAAACACACAGGATCCAGGCTAGAGTGTCATTGGAACAATCAGAGTCTGCATTGCTGTCCACCATTAGAGCCCTTTGTCCAGCCTGCCTACATATCCAAACAGGTGCTGAGCACGACACAGACAGCTTACTGCATTAGGGCATATAAACATGCCGATGTGACAGAACACTGTGTGTGAATGTACTGTATGTGCACGTGAGTATGTGCACGTTTGTGTGATCGTGTGTGAGAGAGTGTGTGTACGTGCGTGTGTGTGTGTGTGTGAGATTGTGGGTGCATGTGTATATGTGCGTGTAGGTATACGTGTGTGTGTGTGTGTGTGTGTGTGTGTTTGTCTGAGTGCGTGTGTGAGTGCGCATGTATAGCATGAGTGATTATGTGTGAGTGTATGTGTATGTAAGTGTGAGCGTGTGTGCGCGTGTATAGATGAATATGAGTGTGTTTGTCACGGTATGCATGTGTGATTGCCTCTGTATGAGTGTATGTGTGTGCACGCGTGTGTGTGTTTGCGTTCATGTGTGAGTGTATGCGTGTGCATGTGAGTGTGTGTTGTGTGTGTGCACATGTGTGCTTCTGTGTGTGTGTGTGTGTGTGTGTGTGTGTGTGTGCATGGGATTTTCCATTTGTAAACACTGAGTGGAGTCATGGCTGTGTACCTATAATTGGAGTCTTTCATAAGCTGTCTAAAGTGACCTTGTTCCTGACTGAAGGTGAACGAAAAAAACAAAAAGCAATGGCATCACTGCACTTTCCATTGGCCCCTGGGACACCTCCTCCACTCTGTTTATTTACCAACATGACTTTACACCAGCGGCTGAGGACTACATTAACACCAATGGGCACTATCACTCCTATTAGCATCCTCAGATAAGAAGGCTTGGCTAAGTGGCTGCAATGTAATGTGAATGAATGGCTATCACATAAGCCTAATTGTCACTAGGGACTACTGGCAATAGAGCTCAGCTCCATTCTTTCAGCAACGATAAAGAAGTAAGGCCAGAACTGGACATTGAAGATACGTCTAAAGAACCGCTCTAAGATGGCCACCCTGCATACATCTCCCTGCACCTTTCACCTTCAACGACTCCACAGTTGAAGCGCTCTCTTTATCCGGGATAACAAAGCCATGTCCTGGATTGGTGGAAGTACTGTTTGTTTTCTGCCTAATATAATCAACCAGCCCCAGCCAGATTAAGTCAATTAACCAAATTGATTTATTTGAGCAATACGGATAAAAAACAAGCATGTCTTGTGGCTGTCCGGAACCAGAGTTCGGGTCCTTGAGTTCAGATACAGTGCGGCTGCTTGACAGATGTGAAAGAATGGTCCCAGAGCCATGTGTGGGTTAAGGGGAGACAGCAAGACATGTCACCTCTAAGATTTCCATGTGGACAAATTGCTGGGCAAGATCGCACAGTGGGACAACTTTGATTTTGATGACATGAGACCATTTGCTTGAGCAGAGAATCTCCTGCAAATTTGACAGGAAACCTATACATATGTTAGAAACCTTAAAGTCCCATCCTTTGTTTGTGAGTGCATGTGCATGTCTATATACGAGCGTGCACGCATGTGTGAGTGTGTGTGTATGTGTGTGTGAGCCTGTGTCCATGGACATGTTTGTGCATGCATGTGAATGAGTGTGTGTATGCGTGCATATGCGTTTGTGTGTGAAAGTGTGCGTGTGTATGTGTTTGTGTGTACATGCATGTGTATGAGTGTGTGTTTGTAGACAGGCATGTACATGCATGTGTGCGTGCCCTTCTGTACATTTATTGTAAAGCATGTAATGATAAACGGGACACACACTCTGGCTCATGCTTACGGCACGTACGTCACTCAATCCAGTGAAAACGGCGCAATTTAGCAGTAAGATGAATAGCATCAGACTCATCTAGTCAGCGGTTTTCTTAGGTATTTGTAATTTGCTATGTCCTGCTGAAATCCTGATCATTTCAATTTTAGTCACTATTACAACACAGCCCACTCGCAAGTACTGAAAACCAATGGAAGGACTCGTTCCAATTTAAATGTAGTTTAAATACTCACCATGCACTAATAAGTACATTTCACAGCATGCTTTTCAGATAGGAAGTCACAAAAATGTTCATAAATTGCACTAAGGTCTATTATTTGAATATCCATTAGTGCAACTAGAACCTTCCGGTAGAATTAAGAATGTTCCTTTTCTTCCTTTCCTTTTCCATCTGAATGAACTCTGCCACAGTAAAGAAACCACGGACATACATAACTCTATCACAAGCAGGCCGCACGGGACCACTAAATCACATTTGATTTTCAAATAAAACCAAAAAGAAATGAAACTGATTTATCTAATGCCTGCACATTGAGGCCAAATGTTACCCATTCAAACAACATGGGCTTAATGAAAACTCTCATGCACATATACGTGCATGCACACAAACACCCCATACAACAAAACATTTAAACTACAAATGTAGCTTCACATGTTAATAAAGTGTTGCAGTTTTGAGGCCTTTGTGCAGTTCTAAGTGAAGTTTAAAAAGAGGAATTGTGCAGAAAATACTGCTCATGAATTTTTGCAACTGAATACATTAAAGACAGATACTGGTGCATGTGCATCTTGCATCTTCATAGATATGAAATAGCAAGAGAGGCGTGATGACAAATGGATATGGCAATGGATGCAAGGGTCTACTGAATGCAAGTCTGGGTCCAATTCTGAGGTTACAGAAGTGAGTTTGGGTCCTATTTTGAGACTACGGATGTTAGTTTGGGTCCCATACTGAGGCTCTGGATGTGAGTTATTGTCCAATACTAAGGTTATGGATGTTACTATGGGTCCTATACGGATGTGATGGATGTGAGTCTGGGTCCATTTTGATGTTATGGATGTGTGTTTCGGTACAAATCGGAAACTATGGATGTCAGTTTGGGTCACATACTGATGTTATGGATGTGAGTTCAGGTCCTACTCTGGGGTTATGGATGTGAGTATGGGTCCTATTCTGACATTATGGAAGTGAGTCTGTCTCCTATTCTGAGGTTATGGATATGTCTTGGGGTCCTACACTGAGGTTATGGGTGTGAGTTTGGGTCCTACTCTGGGGTTATGGATGTGAGTATGGGTCCTATTCTGACATTATGGATGTGAGTTTGTCTCCTATTCTGAGGTTATGGATATGTCTTGGGGTCCTACACTGATGTTATGGATGTGAGTTTGGGTCCTACACTGATGTTATGGATGTGAGTTTGGGTCCTATTCTGAGGTTATGGATACGTGTTTCGGTACAATTCTGAGGTAATGGATGTTAGTTTGGGTCCTATTCTGGGGTTATAGAAGTGAGTTTGAGTCCTATTCTGATGTTACGGGCGTGAGTTTGTCTCCTATTCTGAGGTTATGGATGCGTGATGGGGGCCTATTCGGAAGTTATGAATGTGAGTTTGGGTCCTATTCTAAAGTTATGGAAGTGAGTTTGGGACCTATTTAGAGGCTATGGATGTCAGTTTGGGTCCTATACCGGGGTTATGGATGTGAATTTGGGTCCTATACTGATGTTATGGATGTGAGTTTGGGTCCTATTCTGAGGTTATGGATGTGAGTTTTGGTCCTATTTTGAGGTTATGGATGTGAGTTTTGGTCCTATTCTGAGGTTATGGATGTGAGTTTTGGTCCTATTTTGAGGTTATGGATGTGAGTTTTGGTCCTATTCTGAGGTGATGGACGTGAGTTTTGGTCCTATTCTGAGGTTATGGATGTTAATTTGGGCCCTCAGCTTCAAGAACGGATCTAATCCAATACGAGCAGCGAGAGTTCAGGGCTCAAAGTAGAATATTTATGACATGCACGGTAGTTTTAATACATTGTCATGTCGGGACTTTAAATTAAAGAGTTCAACCGTGGGACTTACCCGTTTTCCAAACTCCATCTCTGAAAAGAATTTATACCAAGGTTCATTCTCTAAATCTACATCCTCTGGACTTAAAGCGTGAGGCTAGAGGGGTGCGGCAACAAGGAACAGGATGACAAAGAGAAAGAGAAGACAGTTGAGCACAGTGTATCAAGACAAAGCACTCATTCATAGACATGCTCTGAATCATAATGGCTGCGAAGCAGTGGTGCAGATTTTCAGCGCCATCAGTTCAATACTGTAACACAATGGAAGCATAAACAATAGCAGGGGCTATCATTTTTTTTGAAAGGTGACACTCTACAGGACATTGTAGCAGCAGACCAACAGTGGTGAATACTACCATTTCTCTATCGCAGTGACACGCGCACTGTTCATGCACGTGGTTTCCATAACAGCAATAATGTATAGTCTCTTCTGAAAATGCCGTATCTCTTAACTCAATATCCTTAAATAGTTTTCACTGTGAAAACATTGGGTATGGTTGCAGCTTGGTGCCCAATCAGGATGATGCACAGATCTATACTCAACCACTGAAGTCCACAAGGTTAATATTAATCACTAAAAACAGGAAAATGACACACATCTCTTGACAATTTTTGAATTAGCATAGAATATGGATATGTACAGTGGAAAGGCAATGTATGTCGATCGCCCCAGAAAGACGGACTTCCAAATATGGCCCAGAAATGGTACGTGTGATCAGGATCATGTGATCCGCATTGACATGTGCCCCTTTGCGGACTGTGTGTTCCTGTGAGCAGCAAGATCTGCCCTGGATTCTCGCAAATGCAATAAGGACACACACTACAAGAGTGCATCTATCCTCTATTTGCATACATGCATTAATCTCCATCTACAGTGGACAATCTTTGCGAATGGGAAGCACTATCCACATCTTTTCAAGATCAGTCACAGATCAAACCAAGAAACCATTGATAAAATTTGATTCCAAAGAATTAGCTGAATTATACAAATGACTTCCAGGGAATTAGCCCAAACCAAAGGGGAAAGGATAAAGCCATCTTTGAGTACTGGAAAAAGTTCTGAATAAGAGCACTGATTTAGACCAAGCCTCTGTCATGTGGAAGACTGCTCAAGACCGCCCTCCCCAGACATCAGCCAGGGCCACTTCTGAATGATACAAACCACAAACAGCTGCAGGGGAACAGGGGGGAGAAACCAGGGGAAAAGAAGGGAATTGAAATGAGAGCAGGAAATAATGGATGAGAGGAGACAGTGTAGTCTAATCCTTCACTTCTGCTTTCAATTAGTCTTCGGGGATATAGTTGGAAACAGCCAATATATTTTTAACTCAAGGCTTGCTGGATCGTGCAATACACTGCACTCAGAATATGAACCACTTTCCATTTTTATCTGTCTCCAGTAGCTGAGTCAAGGTTTTCAATCGATTCTCCTGAATGAAAAAGGGGTCATCTTCCCTACCCTCCAGCAAGCTATGGGACACATTTTAGCACTTTTGTTGTACTAAAAAAAAACTGATATTGTTCGGGGAAAAATATTCTGCTCAGTACACAGTCGTCAGTAGCAAAGCAAATCTTTTATAAGCAAAAAGATTAAGGTCTGCTTTTAACCAAAAGCAATAAAAAACCAACCAACTTCTCATGAAAAACCTTGTGAAGCGATTATGAAAAAAAAAGAACTCGGAAATACTCCAGGATAAACCAGACAGATGACCGAAGTGTAAAATTTCATTAAACAGCATTTGCACTGAAGCAAAACGACTGGTGAGAAATAACAGGTTTTCTGCCAAAGTACACCAAGGATGATTCACCCCCTACTGTAAAACACCGACATCCACTTTAATCTCGAATGAATTACAATATTATTAGAAGCCTTGCAGAAACATCTTTTTCATAACCGTGCTAACCAGCAAAAATGTAACTCACTAGAATTTCACAAATGGGTTGCAGGGATACGGGCGATCCTTTCACATATATTTTGATATCATTTGTTTTATCAATTACGTGAGTAATTAAAGGTCGTCTCCACAGATATTGGACAGGGACAGAGCAGACGCTAATAGATTTATGTCAGGGACCAGACTTGCTTTCCTGTATTCTGCCGCCCACGCTAAATGCACAGTGACACTTAAGAGTTTCCAGCGAATCACAAACAGGAAGCTGATGCAAGAACAAATCCCAACCAAAGTTTATTACACCAAAGTTTCTTAATTTTTTCCAGCGCCATTGTAATGAGATGACATAATGAATGTGCGTTGAAGAGCAGAAAGCAGCCTCTCTGTTCACGGGATCAAAAATATAAACCTCACGTCTGCAATGAAATATTTGGCCGAGCGAGATGTTCACGTCGTTCCTGACTGAGAAAAGGCGCAGGACGAACATCCTCAGCCAAGAGCACATCAATCACCAATCTGGAACTGCCAGCGACAAATCAGCAGGAGGACTCCCCAAAGCTCAGCCAATCAAATGAGAGTAGCGGCGAGGTAATGGCGCATGCAGTGGCAGAGCAGTCAGAGTGAAGCGGTAACGTTATAGTGCACTGTACCGTTCTCTCCACCCTCAGTACAGAGGATTTCCCCGGCTCGTACTGGAAAATACTGCGGGGCTCCGCACGGTACCGTCTGGTGTCCACCTTCCTGTCGGGGGGTCCCACTCCTTCTGGGGGGGGGACGAGTGCAAGTGAGTGCGGTTGCTATGACAACCATCAGTACTGAATTTTTGGGTGATGCCTCAGCCAAACACAATATGTATCCCCCCCGACATTCCGCACCTCGCACAGTCGGAGTGCGGTGTTTCATGTCTGCATAAGCAAGGAATCTCTCCGTCAGTGTGTGGTTATTTTTATTATTGCTAACGTTGCTATTGTTGCTGCAGCTGCCCAGGGGTGTTATCTGTCCTTTCATTGCACAGAACAGAGTGTTCAAGTGCGTGTGATGCTCCAAACTCCTGTATCTGCTACATAACTGAGAGCTGGGACATTCCTTCCATCGTGTCTGGTGGCATATCCTGTTCCATAGCCTGTACTGTACATTAAATACGCTCGCCGTAGCGTTTTCAGAGTGCTAGCCTGTCGCTAACACTCGTATCGCTGCACAGCACTGTACATCTGCGATACAGGCGGCCTCCTCAAGGCAAGTCTGAAATATGCTTGCTAGATTGTCAGAGCACAGTAGTCCCAGTCAAAAGTCAGGACACAACCACATTTTTCAAAAAATAAGATGATAAAAGAAAAAAAAAATGTTTTCAACAAAAAAAACTGACTCTTAAGTTCACCAAAATAACTATCTTTCGCAATAATGATTGCTGAGTACACTAAATATCTTTCAGCAAAGGCAGCCACACTTGCACAGCTGTAGAAATTCCCACAGATGTGCTGCACTTGTGGTGTGCGTCTCCTTCAACTATTTGTCCAATGAGTCCAAACCAGCTTGATTTTATAGCACTTGTAAAATGGGAAAACATGTTTGTCTGTTTATTTACCCAATTATGGGTCTTTTTAATTAGTTCCATAATTTTGGACAATACTTTGAGGAAAAGAATTACTCATTTTTAACTTCTGACAATTTTTTCCTCACCTTGCACCATTTCAAATTATTTACAGATTTCAACCCACTTAACGTTCACTAAAAACTGAGTACTACAACAAAAGTAAAGTGTGTCCACACTTTTGACCGCTTGTGTATGTTAAATCTAAAGCTAATGTTAAAATGCACGATTCTGGGCAACGCCTTTTCATGAGGCTGTATGAAAGCTAGCGCACATGCGACTACGCAGCCTTACCCATCTGCGTCACAGACGGCCTCCTGCCAGTCCAATGGAAGCATAGACTTAAGTACTCGCATAAACAGAAACCTCCCAACCAAATGCGCAAGACACGTAAACGGTGTTAAGTATACAGACTTAAGGCCGTGCACTGCCGCCATTGGTTCTCACTGATTTACCAGCACGGCTCTCACTTCAGACACGTATATCAATCAATCTGAACTCCCTGTGAATCTGTCTTTGAGAGCTCCTCTGTAGCAGAACCACTTTACAAACAAGACTTACATCAGTCAGTCCCAGCCCACTGTTGGCTGTACAGTCCGCACTACTCGCCAACTGTGACATCATCATCCTTCCCTCCAATAACACTCACATCATCATGTAGGAAGTAGACTTCCCTTAGACCAGATAATATTAATAATGGAATCGCTCTTCTGTGTATAAGACTGGTGAAAGGCATAAATAACTAAGAGATGCTGTGGGAGAAACTGGAGCAGACAATTGTGTGCAGGTTACTAATGATTCTGTGGGGAACATTTTGGAATTCTTTATCAACAGGGGACGAAGAGAGCATGTCACCCATCTGTTTGCATTATTTGCCTTAGCAAACATTCATTACCTCATGCTTTGTTCCACATGACTTTGCCCAAGTATCTAGTCACATTTTCTGTATCCTGTTTCCCCTAGTATTTTCATTTTGTTTGTTTTGTGTGTATTCTGTTGCACATATTCTTTGATATTTAAAAATTCATTAAAAATACAAAGCTTATGCCTGCTAGGGAAAGTTATTAAGAATTGGGATCAGCATTTCTGAGAAGAAAACTTTCTTTAATCTCTAACACCTAATAAAATCTTTACAGTATCCTTATAACACAGGACTCAATAAGTCACCAGTGAAGAAAAATAAAAATCTTGGAGCCTACATTTGGTCTCAGTTTTAGTGAAGTGTGTGAGACACCCCAGACGTACCCCAAATTGCAAATTTGATAACCTCAATGAAATATGCCAGTCCTAACAACTTCAGTACTTCCACAGTACAACAATCCCACAGCATACAGCTATATAGGCCTCAAAGGGCTTTCTCCCAGTATAGCTTAAGTGCATATTTGTATAGCCAAATATATGGCACAGCAGCTCCTGTCTCAATGTTCCAGAATCTGTTAACTCAGGAAGGAGAATGGAGGATTTTGGCAGTATCACTTGATGATTGGCAGCGAGCACAGCCAATGACTGACCTTTCGGAAGAGGGTCTGAGTGAGGATGTGCGGGCTGGAACGGGCATCCTGGACATGGCGTTTGCCCTGGAGTCTGTCCGGCCCATATCCGCAGCACTCTTTGAACGCGGGACACCTTTCACTGTAAGAGAACGAACAGAATTCAGCTGCCAAATACACTGGGCAAAACACTTCACTTTTGCATATTAAATGTTACTGTGTAAAAAATGAAAAGCTGACAAAAGAATTTGAGTTGTCTCTACTTAAAGTTCCAAGTTCTTTCAAAAATGAGTCTATGTAACTACTCGGACGTGAACTTGAGCAAACTCGAAAAAGCTTAACAGCATACTTTTTTAAGTCTAGTCAACGTCTAATTTTTTAGAGGGTACAGGGGTGATTCAAAAATCTTGTCCTAATTTTCAATTGTTTAAAGATTAAATGGAGGGAATTCCAGGATTAGCGGATAATTTGCCTGGAAAACAACATAATAATTATCCTCGAGTCGCCACAAAGTGTAAGGAGTATATAGGAATGAGTGTCGTCCTGCCACATGACCGTCCGTCCGTCTGTCCGTGTGTCCATCCGTCACGCCTTTAAACCCATCAACATTTTTCCATGATATCTAATATACAGATACATCTTCTGTCCTGTGTGAAATTTATTGAGGCTTTGTAATATTAAAGATCAGTAAAACAAGCAAATGAACTCACCGCTGTCGTCTGAGTGCATATGGCTGTATGGGCCATCATCTAAGAGAGAAAAAACTCAAAATATTGATAAGGCTTTAAATGTGTTTACAGCATTTACTTAAAGGTGCAAAGCATTTACCTCACCTCAAATGTAACTAAAACATGAGAAACACTATACAACATTTTTTTATCATCGCAATCCCAAATGTCAAGAATCTTTGTTAAAAATCCCTCATCTACAGTTGAACTGCCCAAAGAACAGTGCCAGTGCATTGGGTATATGGGATCATCAGATTTTCAAGCATTTCTGATGTTCCATAAGTATCCCTTCAAACTCCAAATCCCATCTCCAGAGTTGGTCAGTGTTGGTCTGCAGCTCTGTGAAGCATATCTCACTCTGGACTTGCGTAAGACAGTGACAGGGCATGTGCATTCAAGTGTAGGACAATGACTGTATTGTCAGTTGGGCCAAAGAAATTATCTGGCCAACATATAAACCAAAGACAATGTTTCCAAAGAATTGCTATCTATTTTATTTTGTTGTTATTTTTTTTTACATCAACAACAACAAAAAAAGATTTAAAAAGCGAAGCAATAATAAGAGAATGCAATGGTAAGCATTCATGTAAGCTTCAGTGCACAACATTATTTAGGGTGCCCAGGGCATCTGAAAGAACTATTCTATACATAGCTAGAACAATAGCATTTCATCGCCCCCCAGCTTCCTACTCAAAACATGACTTTGCGTCTAAACAAATCTGACCTCTGACCAATCAGAGGCACCAGGATCCTGTTTCGGCTGAAAACAACCGGCACAAATATTTTACTAACCTCGGAAATGTGGAATCCATTTCCTCCTCTGTCTCATCATACACAGCAAACACATTTCAAAAGTTAAGAGTATTTATTAAATAGTTAATTTTGGGACCGCTCAAAATTAGCAGTTAGCAGTAAGTGGTGTTTATAGCCATTACTAAAAATTGTATCCTAACAAAGTTGGATTAAAAAAAGTCCTCCCCAAGACATGCAAACTCTACACAGAAAGGTCCCTGCCAGGATTTGAGCCAACAACTTCCTTGCAGTGTAAAAGGAAATGAAAACACGAAATCATAAGACTTTTTGTCTTCCGTAGGACAGAGTGAGGACACAGACACCAACTGGCCCTCAGTCTATATAAGCCACAGTGGACAAGTAACAGAACTGAGACAGAACAGAGAGGAGGAAATGAGAAAGACAGATGAATGGACACATACTTTTAATTCAGTCACATGAGTGGAAGCGGTAGAGAGCCACTGTGACATGTACACTCATTAACTCATTAATGGCCAAACATGTCCATGGTAGGTGCTTTATGGGAAAAACACAGGATGAATGTATTTCAGGTATACATGGAACAGGGCTGTAATCTATCTCCAATGATGGATCGTATGAACAGTTTCTCAATAAAAACACTTAGTGTTTTCTTTCATTTAATGCTATTCAAATGAAATTGTGCACCACCCAGTGTTTTGGATAATAACTGCAGGGAAAGTGTAGGTGGTTAAATAAAGCTCTAAGGCAAAAACTAAAGCAAACATGATTAGAGGAGTTAATCATGGGCAGTTATGCTAGGAAGAGCAGAGAAGATGGAATAGATTCCATCAGTATCATTTTATACCTCGCGCTCTCAGTGGCCAGTCAGTGGTTTCTGGGAAAATGTAGGTGGGGCGGTACGGGTTTTCCTCAGGCACCTCTGAGCCAATGAAGAGACAGAGACGTGAAACAAAACGCATGACGAACACAAACGCGAAACAAACGCAACACAAACATAAAACAGAACGTGATGAACACAAATTCCGCACAAACATAAAAAAGAACATGATGAACACAAACGCAACAGAAACATAAAACAGAACATGTGATGAACACTAATGCCACACAAACATAAAACAGAACACGTGATGAACACAAACACTATACAAACATCAAAATGAACAGGTGACAAATATAAATGCCACACAAACATGAAATTGAACACATGACAAACACAAACACCACATAAATATATTCCAAAAGATGAAATAAATGAGAGCGTTACACAAACATGAAACATGAAACAGGCGACAAGACAAACGCGCATGCTACCCAGGATGTGAAATAGAACTATTGAAAAACACGCAAACCGCATGAACACGAAACAGAACACGCGACAAACAGGCATGTCACAGAGATGTGAAACAGACCACAGACAGACACACATGCCATACAGACGCGAAACAGACGACGAGACAAAGACGCATGCTGCCCAGGATGTGAAATAGCACAAGTGAAAAACACGCAGACCACGTGAACATGAAACAGAACATGGACAAACAGGCATGTCACAGTGTGAAATACAGCACATGAGAAACACATATGCAACAAAGGTTGGAGCACCATGGGCACACAATGTACTGCAATGTGCACACGCACACACTAATTTACCGCAATGAAACACACACTCAGAGAAACACAAGGCACTGTAATGCGACGCACAGTTGCAGACACTCGACGCACTTCAGTGTGACACACTATTACTGAACCTGTGGGATGCAGTACCTGGGACCTTGTGGATCTGTTTGAACATGTTCTTATACCAATCTTTGGACCTTTCAGTATTCTGGAGAAACAACAAAAAAAGCATATTGTGTTACTTTAAAAAAATACAGTAATGATGAATAAAAAAGAGCAACAGACTTCCAACATGTCCAACAGCAGACGTCAGAAGGACAACACCATAGTCTCACTGGAGATTATGGTCAGTGGATGGACTTTCTGTCCATTCTGAACTCCAACCCCCACAGCCTGCTGTCTATTCTGCAATGATGGGTGAACATGATATGTGAGAAGTAAAGCCCTTGACTGGGAGCTCTGGTACTGCATGTGACTGGCCTGGCTTCTAAAGAACTGATTGAGCATTACATATCTGTGATTCACAGTAGTAATTACATAATAAATTTCAAAAATGTCAAGTCATACAGTAAATAACCTTGTAATTACAAAAATATTCTGTTGTAATCACTTGATATTAAACAAACATAATTACTGCAAAATTACTGCATGAGAATCCTGTAAGTCCATTTGATGCCGTGTTGACGTAGACACATTTTGAAAGTTCTACAAATCTGGCTCAAAAAGCTGTGGAACAATAATTTATGCTGGTGTCTTCTGTTCATGGGAACTCCACTTTTGTAGAGATGACAGGCTGTCAAATGCCTTCAGGGGTGTAAAAGCCCCACAGTAACCACATTTTATAATGCATAATAACGAAACATTAATTTGGACAATTGTGAAGAATAATCAGCAGAATGACGGGATAGTATGTTTTTAGCTGGCATTATTGTTCATTGCATCGAAAAGTTATCAGGCATTTTCCTGTCCATAATAATGATGACATAAAAAGTCAATATGTCTTTTGAAGATTCTAAATTCCTGCATTTCATAGAATGGCATGTATTTGTTAGGTTATAAGAGACACTGTTTTTGCACCAATGTTTCAGAGGGTTGATACACCCAAGAACATAGTGTCCAGTTCAAATGTAAATTTTTTAAGACTGAAAATATTTTGAATAACTTCAGTGCCATTTTTTTTTTCTAATAAATTTGGCATCTCTAATCTCACCCGAGTCTGGAATACTCAATTAGAGAACTATGTACACAAACTTGCTCGTATGCGACCCCATGTTGCCATTTTGGGAGAGCAAGACAGTTCGCGACTCTCCTCCGAAGCACGCATCTGTCAGCCGCTAATTCTTTTTACACTCATAGCTCGAAACTTCGGCAGCTCCGAACGAGGGCAGAGGATACCTGAACATGTGCAAGCTTAGAATTTTGCAGAGGAGCGCCTGGCTGGCCAACAGGAGGCGCTTGAGCAACAAACAATGCTGCAATCTTATAATCCCAAACCAGCAGTTGCTCCCAATTTACTTCCCAGCAGTGCAAAGCCAATTGCGCACTGCTCTGAAAAGGCACTGGCACGACCGGGGATCTATCCTGGACCGTGGTAGTCGCTACTGCTCCGCAAAGCGCGCTTTAACCGAGTGAGCTAACCTGGTAACTACAATGTCTTCATAAAATAAATTATACTGTTGAAAAAAAATTCTCAGATGGGAGGTGGAATTCAGAGAAAGGTTTGGATTAGTTATTTGTATCATTGCCATCCTGACAAAATCTGTATTATGTACAAGTACATTTTAGCCTATTGGTGATCTCTGTCATTTCTTAATTAATCGTTTCTTACAGGCTTATGTGGTGGTCTTGAAGACTCAGTACATAAATTGATTTCTAATAGGCCTGTGACAAAATCCCACATGCCCTGATCCCGCCCGAGGGCATCAGGTCCCAGGATCAAAAACAAGAAGCTCGATAGCTATAAATCACCAGCTTCCGCTGTGATACCCTTGTTTAGGTGTTTCACAGAGACACAAGTAAAAATTGAGACCCCAAAATTTTTGTCAGGCTTTAGGCAGCACTCAAAACATGAAAAATAAAAATGAAAGTCAGCATCCATGGTAAACACAAACTCTAGTCTTGTTCAGATTCCCAAAATGAAATAAAGCAGCATGCCAGTATTGAGTTTGGCCATGTGCATGACGATGCATGTCAACCAGCTATTCTCCAGTCACAACACATGAATACAGCTTACATTGCATTGTACTGGTGCATTGAACAATTCGTAATCTCTAAATGGGAATAAATATCACAGATTGGAATGGAAACTGAGTAAATCACAGTCAATTACCCAGAATTATGGATTATTTGTTTTAGTAATATTTCAGAAATGAGAAAACTAGCCTGGAATCCATCCGTATCAAGCTTTGGTCGTTTCCAACGGTCACTTGCTTGTATGTCTGGCCTCAGTCGGTAGGCCAGCGTTTGACTTTCAAATATTCGCACAAAATCCATGCGAGATCTGTGATTGGCTCACAGTCGCAAGGGTGCGACTCCCCCCTTTAGACAGACTTAAACATAAATAAAAATACCACAGTTCTGCATTCAACGGAAGTCCCGCCTCCCGGCTCATGTTTATACGAGTATTCATCTGAGTTAGCAAAAAATAACCGCGTTTCTAGAGCTCTAAGGATACGAGTGGACAAAGCTGACTTGGATTATACTGGACGATGCGTTGGATGATGGTTTGAAAGTTTGTCAACGGACGTTTTGTGGAGTTTTCCCATTGCGACTGCGTGACCCCATTTGCTTCCAGCAAAAAAGGAATTTGGATAATTTTTCAAAACTCTCCAGTGGCCATAAAGTTGCGCCAGGTTCAAGGCATCTAATGGTGAGTAATTGATATACAAATTATAGTTTTTGGGTGGAGTATCACTTTAATCTAGCTGATGCAATCATGCCCTTCGAGCTATAGCTAATGCCAATTACAGTAATTTGAGTATTATTTTATTTAGCCTTTATTATACCGGGGAATCCCACTGAAATAAACAAAATGCAGATATGGCTAAACATTATCCTGTTCAAAACCTAACAACCACTCCAAGAGTAAACGCAAGCAAGCCACAATCTCATTTTTAAGCTCATGTCAAATAACATTCACGAATGCCGTTGCTGGCCAGCTAACTCATATTCGATTGGTGGTTCTCGCCAAGAGCAGAAAACATGAATATTCATATAATCACTTAATTAGTGATGTAAGGGCTAAACGCTGGCTACATGACTGAGGCCAGACTGATAAGTCAGTGACCGTTGGGAGCGACCAGCACTTTATCAGTATGGATTCCAGGCTATGAGAAAACATGTGCTGCTTGTAAATGGAGCTTGTTTGTTATTGCATAGTGTACAGCTAGATTTATATCTGACACTGTGACATTGTGACAGACATTAATTTTCAAACCGTAGGATAGCTAGTGGTACTTGGTCATCGAGCTGATCTTTTTGAAGTAAAATATTGAATCAAATTTTTCCCCTTGAGGCAATCTGAATGTTTCCTCTCATTGAGTCAATTTATTTATTCACAAAATGTTATTTTGTAAATTAAATCTTTATATATGACAAAGTTTATCAAACAATAAATATCCCATGATCATCTTCATTATTGTATTAGAATGAATTTTGTGATTATGATTATAATGAGTATGATTTTTCACATCATTTTCATGTTATAACTGATTCATATTGTGTTGGGAAACTGGAAAAATACAAAAGTAAAATAAAAATCTGTCTCTTCCTCTCTTCTCTCTCCATTTAATCTAATTATTTGCGAGTGTTTCTTGCTGTATAACTTTTGGGAACCTGGGTACCCACCTGAAAGTTAGGTTGGGTACCTGATAGCATTAAAACCCAAAGGTCCCAAGCGTAATTGTTCATCAGGCGATCTTAAACAGGAGTAGGTTGAGAGCAATTAGAGTAAGTGTTAAAGGTAAGAGGCTTCTACACCCCCGACAGCATGCAACTGAGTCATTGCAAGGTCCAGAAATTCATTTTACCCCAATAGTGGACCTGAGTCTCTGTACTTAATATTGATAACCGTAAATTTTATGAGGCTGAAACTGCCTATATTTACAGTCAAAAGAGATCAAAGGTATCCTGTCTAGAGGTCATAAATTTAATGTCCTGTGATGCTAACCACGCTATTTGCTAAATCCAAATGACTGAAACAAAGTACTGAGGGGTACTTTCACATTCTAAGCCAGGTTTTCCTGCCCATGATAAATTCAAAATACCTTATATTTTCTGGAACTTTTCCAGTGCGACGTATTTATTGTTAAAGTCACTAGCATTGTGTACAAAAAAAAATATTTTTTTTTCCCCCCCTAATCTTTAATATTGAATTCTTAGTTTGTAATGTTTTGCTGACAGGTTAGAGGTGCTCCAGGTCTGAGGAAGATATATTCGGCTCACGTTCTTGGAGTGTTTAGCCTCTCATTCCTGAAACAGTGAGAGACTGAGCATTTGAGTCAACATGTCAAACGCACCAGATGTGTGAGAAAAACCTGAGCACGGGGGTTTAACCAAAAAAAAACAGTAAACAAAGCTGACAGCAACGGCCTATCCTTGACAAATATCTTTCCTGTGGCCTCTACTTAGATTTACAACCTTGGCAATGAGCACGAACACCATTCCCAAGGAGGTCTCAGGAGATGAGAGGTGCCTGGCGGACAGTGCTACTCTGAGAGGCGGGACCAGTTCCCTGAGTACGAGAGGTTTCTGAAGGGAAGGGAGTTACATCCTTACCCGTATGGGAGCGGTGGCGTCCTCTAGTGGCCGAACGGAGGGGGCGTGCAGCGAGAGCCTCATTCGCTTGCCATCCATCTCCGCCTCTGGAGCTTTGCCCAGATCTCCGTCCTGCAGCGGTTTAACGCTGCCCGCCTGGTCCTCAGCGCCCCCCTCTGGAGCGAATCATGAAAATCAAACGCGCACTGTCAGTGAGTGGGTAAAGCTGCACTGTACTGATCAAAATCTGTTTCTCATATGATTGGAAGGACCTGAAAAACATCACGGTCTTTTCACATTGCAGGGCACATACATACAAAATTAAAATTTGCCTCATTTGAAACCAAAGTTAAATCACAGTTTTTCATGTTCTGAACTTCAAATATTTTAAGTTACGAAGCACTGCATTACTGGAACAGAATTACTTGTTCAGGTAATGGAAAAAATCATAATAAATTACCAAAGCACAAAATAACTCGAGGTCAGACCCTCATTACAACCCAGATTTATTAAAAAGCCCGGCATGCAGGTTTGGGATTGAATTTAAACAAAATAGTTTTATAGAAATAACAAAGTAATAAGATAGAGGACACCAAAAAAACATTAATGAACAGGGGATGGACAAAATTTTGGAAGCAAGTCAGAAAAATGGCTTTAGCTCTGAATGCTCCCAGCCACAATAACAAAATCATCTATATAGGTGATTCCTCTACATTTAAATGCTAATTAGCAACACGTGTCTGCTTTTAAGAGGTCTACCCACCAGCACTTTGCCAAGTGAGTCCGCAAAGTTGGTAGAGGATACTAACAGAGACCCAAAGGGGTTAAATAGCTGGTGCCCAAATCATAGGTGCGTTGGTCACTAGACCAGTAAAATGATTGACGATGGCAAGGGGTACTGTGTCAAAAATTATGACACCATGTGTTACAAAAATCAGCAACAACAACAAAAATTTGCTAACAAACAACGCTCTGAAAATTGCAACAGAATGCTAACAAACCATGTTTGAACCAGTCTCAACATAAAGGTAAGTAGTCAGCTTCACTAAGGTGGTGTATAGCAGTGTCCCCGATGACCTGACCACCCCCTGTGATACAGTTCATTCAGGGGGTAACAGAAAGGCATTGAGAAAGTATGGTATCTCTTCGCTGTATCAACCCAACAACGCAGCAAGGACACAAAAGGAAATTCTTTGCACAAGGCATCTGCTGTCCTTTCCTTTTGAGGGCAAAATCTCTGCCCTTGAGACAAACACATCAAGATAAGACTGTGAAGCAACTGGGGAGGGCAAACTGATGCAGTCAAGAGACAATTAAGGACAGAATTATGCGATAGGAAAGGAAGAGAAGACACCACTGATGTACCAGGAAAGGGGCTAAAATAAAATCATAGTCAGGTGACTGGGACGTCTACAGCAACACTGAAAATCTCTGTAAATGGGAGCAGAGGTAAGTACTTTTACTAGTACATAAAAAAAACTACCTCTCAATTGTAGTTCCTAAATAAGCTGTGAAGGATCAGGATTAAAAGGGAATCTTGCTGCTTGTTCCACCTCATATTGTCCCCCAACAATTCTCAGCCATGAAAACAGTAACATCGCTACTGTGAGGCTCCGCCCACCTCTTCAGCAAATGCTTCAGACTGTACTCCATCCCAACTAGCATCAGGTCCCAAAATGCATTTTAATGGAAAACAATACACTTCACATAATGGTCTGGATTTCACGGCAGTTCATTGGTACAGTTTTCCACTTTATTTGTGTGTGTGTGTGTGTGTGTGTGTGTGGTGGGGCATCATGGCATAGAATCAAAGTTAAAACTTGACAAGAGAGAGCTACAGTGCAGTCATAAAAGTCCTTATTTGCCCTAATTTGTGATAATACATATTTTTCAGCTGATTTTAAAGTTCAGGTGATTAGATTAGATTAGTCCAGTGCTCATATAAAAAGAGCAATTGTAAAAATACTGGGTATTTTCATATGCAGTAACTTCTAAACCACAGGTTCGTAAAACTGATGCAAACCATCATTAAAATTTGATTGCAGGTCATGTTAAATTCAACTAAACAGTGTCACAAATGCTCAATGGAACAAAAGCAAGCAAGAATGAAAGCATTCCAACCCATTAAGGGTAATACTGTGCCAGCCACACCAGGTGTGAAGATCCATTTCTTGGAAGCAAACCCGGTACAACTTTCCAGGGGAATCAAAGTACATTCAGAAATGGCACCAGAGGTAAAAAAATTAAAAAATAAATAGAAAAAAAATAATAAAATAAAAATAAATAAATAAATAAATGTCCGTCTCTGTTCTTGGTTAAACATTAACTATAAAATAAAAAGTTGAATTACACTTTCACAATTCATCATTGCTGTATAATCACAGACATACAGTCAGGTCTATAAGTATTTGAACAGTGACACCATTTTTATCATTTTGGCTTTGTAAGCTGCCACAACAAATTTACAATAAAGCAATAAAGATGTGCTTGAAGGATAGACTTTCAGGTTTAATTCAAGGGTTTTTCTGAAAATACTAACTATACTGTGTAGGAATAGCAACCATTTTGATACACCGCCATACATCCCTACATACAACTGTGCTTCACAGATGAGGTAGTAAGCTTTGAGTGGTTCCTTCCATGCTTTTCCTGTCATTCTGGCGCAAGATTATCTTTGTCTCACTTGTCGATAGGATGTTGTTCAACAGCTGTGCAGGCTTTTTAAGAGTATTTTTTGGCAAAAATTCAGATTTTAAGCATCACCATCGTCTTGTGGTAAACTCACTGTATGTACTCTAGTGAGGTCTTCTCTTTATTGTTGATATTGACACAGATATGTCTAGCTCCTGGACAGTGTTCTCAGTCTGGCCAACTCTTGAGGAGGGATTTTTCTTCACCAGGGCCAGAATTCTTCTGTCATCCACCACAATTGTTATCTGTGGTCTTCTGGGCCTTTTGAAGTTTCTGAGCTCATTGGAGCATTGGTGCCTTTAAACTGGGGTCCATTATAAAAAAACATGCTATTATTCCTACGCTGTTCACTCTCATTTTGAAGGTACATTTGCTCAAATTAAAGCTGAAAGTCTGCACTTGAAGTGCATAATCATTATTTAGTTTCATCTCTAATATGGTATGGCAGACAGCTAAAATAGCAACAACACTGATCATGTTCAAATATTAGTGGACCTGATTAAAGATAAGATTACGCCTACAAGAAGTTTCCTAGATGGAAATTAATGATGTGTCCAAACGCAGTCAAAATGCTTTGTTTCACAGCGAGAGCCCAATGAGAGTCATGCAAAACACAAGCATGCCACATCCACCACCAAGAAGAAAAAAAAATACTCAGATAAATGGAGCCAAGAGCAAACACATCCTTAAAATATATTTCAGGATTATTATTTTAGGTGAATTCATGTGTAATATAGCTGACTAATTGTACATTAATGGAGTATGGCATAGCATCAGATGATGTATACCATCACAGGCTCCTTTACTTTTAGAAGTGTTTCTTTTCCCCCTTTTGGCCTAGTCCGTCATTTATACATTTGCTTTTGACTATTTGCACTTGCAGTTTTATCTGGCCTTGTCTCAAGCAAGACAACATGAGAGGTGTGATTGGTTTGCCAGAAATTTCATACAACATAAACTCGCCATAAGAATACAGAACAACAGCAAGACTACCGTCAGGGACTTACAGTAATCAGACAGTGAACTGAAGCAAATCACAATGAACTGGAGTGGGAATGACATTCAGCAAGCAATCATGGCCCTTACATGGTTTTTAGACCATTCAACTGCGTGATATTACAATGGATGGCAAGGCTACCGTAGCATATCATCTATTTGCTTTCCACGCACTGAATTGCTAAATAGCATGACAATTACTGAATGGAAAAACCAGCAGCACCAAGAGTCAATGCTCTGTGTAACAGCTCTGGCCAAGCTCACAATCAGAGGCATTGTTTTTTTTCAAAGCGGCAAATAAAAAGGTCATGCTATTACTGAAAATTTTCCTCATCGGAAAGCTAACAGCCCTATAGTTTAATAGGTCATGGTAGTATCGCACAGAGATTTATTTGATGGAGTTAGGAGAAGTTCCTCACAAATAAATAAAATAATGTTCAGTACTGGAAGTCATTTTATACGTTAGTGTGTTTATCTGCCTTTAAGAGCTTCCCAATAATGCAGCATTGTACGACATAAAACAAAAGTTCAAGTTGACCAAATATTTCCGTCTTATTCTAAAGACTAAATTCCATATTGTTGCTCGTTCTTTTCCCAAATAAGGTAAAAGTACTGCAAATGAGGTAAGTCAATTTCCCCCTTTCAAAATTCTCCAAGTAGATAAAAAATGTTTTCACTTGTCAGGAAACCTCAGTGTAATTACATCCGCAGGTATTTGTTAAGACAGCGTGAATGTGTTTGCTGATGACACGCCTTCACACTCTCCCCAACTTTCACAGCCTACCTTCCAAAAAATTAAGGCGCTTTTGTTGTTCTGCAAGCAGAGAAGAACAAAAGTGAAACACAAAGAAGAGACGCTCAGCTGATGGTGCAGACAGCACATGGCAGTGGAGCAAGCATGACCGCTCACAGCTTCTCTTACGCTGTTTCTTCAAAACAAACATGGAGGCATTACGACATGGCAGGCATGCAAGACAGCTATTATTTCCGTCAAGTTAGCATCACAAATCACATCTAATTTAGAGATGATAATCAAAAAGTCAAATATTTTACCTATAATTACTGCATTAAACTACATTTCCCATTTTCAGTGGCACTAAATTTTCAGTCAAGAAAATCTGCGTGTTATTAAATTTGCGATGAAAAGATGACATACACAGAAATCAAAAAACTAATATGAGCTACTAAATTTCCATGTAGCCACCTGTTTTCAAATTCCTTGAATAAATGCTATAATAAATGTATAATAAATATAATAAATGAATAAAAGCTGGCGTCAGTGTCTGGCCTTCAGCACAAGTACTTTGTCTGGGTTCCACAAACCTATAGGGGTCCACAAAATGTTTCCTATATATTGTAGCCAACATATTTTACGCCTCTTGAAATAAAAGCTTGTTTGGTCATAAATATCAATGGTCATATAAAATTCCTTCACCTTTCACAGATCCAAGCACAGTGCATTCTAATTTAGGTATGGATACATGTGATCAGGCATAATGAACACCCATTGTGGCAAAGTCCATTTCAATTCAATTCAATTACATCAATTTTATTTGTTTTGTGCGTTTTCACAATTGAGATTGACCCAAAGGGCTTTACACAATTGATGAAGGCCTCATGCTCTGAACCACAGTGTAATCATTTTAGGAGGTACTAATATTGAATATTTGAGAGCACCTGGCAAACTAACAGTTGGGCTGATGTGTGAAACATTATTCAAAGGACAAGACACCATAAAACGACATTTCTGGACATTTTAAACTCCCATTACATCCTGGTGGGAAACAGTAACTTCTGCAGCATAGGAAATGGCCAGCAGACATGAAGGAACAACGATGCTGAGAAACCAAGAAGCTGACACTGCAGCTACGAATTTGGAAACTGAATTGGGCCTGAGGGAAGACAGGAAATGTGGGACTGGAGACAGGATGTAGGCAGTCTGAACACAAACACTTGGAACAATTGACTTCATCCAAAATATATTGCTTCCTGTCTGTAACCCATTCACATTTACTGTTCATTAATTATCACAGGTGAATATACTGTACATTTTTCTTCTTACAACAGCTTCCTGTCCCCAAAGTGTTGTCCTCAAATTTTAAATTTTTATTTGATGTAACGCAAGAGAAAATACAGTGCTCTAAGTAGCAGTAACAGCACATCTTATTCAGCACCACACATGATAAGAACATTCACGTGACAATAGCATATTTGAGCCCCTAAGAGCCATACTGGGCCAACCCATGTTGGGGAACTTTTGAGAAAATGGGACTCAAAGTTGCCAGCTTCCTGCGTCATCTAGAGTATCTGGGAACTAGAAACACTGCTTCTGTTCAAAACTCAAGATATGTACAGTTACGTAGTGCACTTCTTATGCAGGTTTTGGATGCCCTTCTGTTTCATTTAAAGTGAAAGGTACCTCCTTCTGAAGAGGAACCATCATCTTCTGATTGATTTGGGTCAAACTCTGGGTCTCCATTATCTTCCACTTCACCATCATCATCAATCATAGCAAGCAATTCCTCATCAGTGCGATACCTAGCCGCCATGTTTACATTGAATTATGGAAAAGTTGTGGGATGGTCCACTATGACTAAGGCAGTGCATTGCATATTTACAGTGGCAGAGAGGACGTTTGCTTACATGAACAATCCATGTGGGCAGATTGGGTTGGCTCGTTTAGGAAATGTAGATCTCAGTTTTCTGCACATGCTGACTACCTCAACTCAATTCCGCCAAAAGTGCGGGATGGCCCGGTATGGTTCTTAGGGGCTCATTTCACCATATATGAAAGATAATAAAATAAACTATGGTTATACTTACAAACGTATAAAATCACTTCTTCAAGTACGTCAGCAGTATATATTTTCTCGTTATACTTCATTGGGTGTTTGACAAACAGTTAAAGAGCTCGAGGTATGCTTAGCTGAGTAAAATAATGTGTGGGGGATCTAGCTCACAATTTACATTTTATTCCCTTCAACATCATTAAAAGGCAAAAAATGATGACAATGCAGGCATTCTGGCACACTTCATATGAATTTCTCACCATTTATCTTTTGTCAAACACTCGGTGCCATAACTCAGTTGGAAAAAAATGAATGAAGTATTGTGATTGGCCAGGTGAGAGCTGAATGGTGTAGCAGACTGGCTTAAACAGGTCAGGTGACGCTCACCTCTGTTGTGCTGCAGAAGGACGATGGTGGGGTTGACAAAGGTGGTGGAGGGGTAGGTGGATGAAGCGTCTCTGGATGGGGAGAGAAAGCTGGGTGTGTCCGAGGAGGAGGAGGATGTGATTGAAGGATCCTCGGAGCTCTGGGCTCCTCCCTGCAGATGTGACAGGAAGTGAGATTCAGAGATTTAGATTTTAGAGCTCTGTCAGAGAACCTGTACATCCGAAGTGACCATTCTTTCGTAAAAAGAGTCAGTGTGGGAACAGGTTTTACATCCATCCCATCATCAAGATCTTGAGTGACGGTACCTTTTTGTGCTGCTGGAAGCATCACATTTAGGATCTGTGAGCAAATTTATAGCCCAAAAAAGTTAAAATCACCTGTGGGAAACTTGGATATTTCTATGATGTACGAGTTCCTGGGTTCTAGTGCTATTGTGTTTGTGGCAGGCCAAAGGATGGCCCCGGCGGGGAATTGAACCCCAGACTCCCGGGCAAGAGTCAAACGCGCTGACCACATCACCAAAGAGCCAGGCTCGTTGGCAAGGTAGCCAGGACGCGTACTTATTAGGAGGCATTTCTAGTGACAGGACCCTTCAACTGTCACATCTCTCCTATTCTCAGGCTGTGCCTGCAGGCAATTCTGGTAGACAGGTGGAGTGAGGTAGTGGCTCCACCCATGAACCAATTATTCAATTGACACTCATGGGCACAGCTTGAGAATGGGAAGCCATTCCCTGCTACATGTTGTTCAAAGAAGAGGTGAGGCAGCACAGGGGTAAACAAGCTCCCATTCCAACTATAACAAAATGTGATGATGGCATAAATTTCAAAATGAGCAGATATTTTTAAAAAAACAATAAAATTGCTGTGATGAACAAAAAAAACATATCGTGTTTGTTTTTTGAGTCATTTGTTGATGTGATTAATGCTAAATAAAAATTGCGTTCCATTGAACATTGATTTCTTTCAACACAAATGTGTCAAATTGTTGAATGCAAGCTAACGAAGAGACCTTACAGTACCAGGTCCAATTCTGGAACCAAAATGCCTACCTGCTTAGAAATGAAATGGAGAAGGGGCAACGAGGCTATCATGAGCGACCAAAGGGGTGAGGAGGGAAAAGGTTTGAAAACCACAGAGTTAAATTAACAAAAAAACCACGCTAACACTAACATTAACTGGCCAGCTAGGGTAAACATATTGGCCACTGCAATGTTTGGAAATGTGTAAGATAGCTAGCTATAGTATGCATCAAGCTAAATTTACAGCAAGCGTAAGCACAGTATTTTCTAATTGTTTCATCCTGTACAGAACAATGCTTTTTACATTAAAATAGCCTAGCTAACTTACTTTGTTTTTTTCTGAAATTAATCTCTGCTTTAGGCGACTTCTCTCTTCAAGACAGACCATAAACACCCAGCAATATTCAGATCATTTGTCATGTCAACATGAAGAAATCTTTAGTTACTCCTGTACTGGTGGAAGCAGTTCTACACGCACACTAAAAGACCAACAGCCATTTCCATTGCCGCCCTAAACTGTAAAAAATCTGGAAGAATTACTGAAAGCACCATTAAGAGATCGATGCCAGAGAGGGCATTATTTATCTGGAACAGTTTATCAGGCTCATCCCAGCCCAACTAAGAGCACTGATTCAGACACCATTTGAATTTGACTTAAAATGCAATTAAGCTCAGTCAGAGTATGACATTACAACACATTTTAGCATTCATTATCCTCTAAATTACACCATGCGTTAACTCGCTTTCATGTCAAATATCTCACAATTAATGACCCGCAGTCTAGATGATTGACATTGACATATTACAAGAATGTGAATATACATTTGTCTCGATATACAGCAGATCAGTTGATTACATTTGTGTGCTGAACCCACTTAAATTATTTGCAATACCTGTATCCATCTACAATATGCTGACAAATAATGTCAATACCTACACCCTCGTGCAAATTAATTGAAACAAACAATGAAAAAGCAAAATGAAAGACTTTTTTTTTCAATTTCAAATAGACTTTTATGATGAATTATATTGATTTACTCATATTAATACATAATACAACCTCCTCAGTTTTTGAGACTGAAAGACCAACATCAACTGCACTTGCTATATCACTGTATGAGTTGCTGATGTGTTCGTGCAACGTTAGGATCTTCGTGTGCATTCTCAGGGGCACATCCATCGCATACATCCGATTCACGATAAACTAGCCAGGGAAACGAAAGACCACAAATAACCAAGAAACACTTAGTGCAATTCTGATTGATATTATAACTGCATATGCACAATTTTTACATCACGCACCCCACAAATATTATGAGATTTATTATGCAGTTTGATTTCATTTTGTCCTGCTGAAAGAAATGCAACAATAAAATCAAAAAGGCAGAACATGAATTGGGATTAAAGATTGAAAAAAATTGCAGCTTGTTTCAAATAATTTGCACAAGGGCATACAATGCTGTGAGAAGTTTTTGTCCCCTTCTTGATTTCTTCATTTTTTGCATATTTGTCACACTTAAATTTTTCAGATCATCAGAATCATTTAAATACTGGACAAAGATAACAGAAGTAAACACAAAATGCTTTTTAAATAATAATTTCATTCATTTAGGGAAAAAAGCTATACAACCCTACCTGGTCCTATGTGAAAAAGTAATTGCCTCCTTTGTCACTAATTCATTTAAACAAATTTAATTAATAATTGGGTACAATTACAATAGATACACACGGGCGTAATTACTGCCAGTCCTGTTGAATTTATACATCACTTAAATAGAACTTGTCTGGCAATGTGAAGTAAGCAAAAGGCAGCACATGAAGCCACTATCTAAAGAAATTCAAGAACAGATGAGAAACAAAGTTGTTGACAACAATCAGGCTGGAAAGGGTTACAAAGTTATTTCTAAGGCTCTGGGACTCCAGCAAACCACAGTATGAGCTATTATCTACAAATAAAGAAAATTTGGAAAAGTACTGAACCATCCCAGGAGTGGTCAGCCTAACAAAATTCCTCTAAGAACGCATCAACAACTCATCCAGGAGGTCACAAAAGAACCCAGACTAACATCTAAAAAACTGCAGGCTTCACTCGGCTCAGTTAAGGTCAGTGTTCACGCTTCCGCAATAAAGAAAAAGACTGGGCAAAAATGGCATCCATGGGAGAGCTGCTGGGCAGAACCCACTGCTGACCAAAAAGAACACAAAGGCGGGTCTCACGTTTGCCTTAAAGCATCTTGATGACCCCTAAGACGTTTAGGATAATATTCTGTGGACTGAGGAGTCAAAAGTGGAACTTTATGGAAAACATGGGTCCCATTTCATCTGGCGTAAAGCTAACATAGCATTCCACAACAAGAACATCATACCAACGGACAGTCAGTGGTATTGTGATGGTCAAGGCTGCTTTGCAACTTCAGGACCTCGGCGACTTGCCATTATTGATGGAACCATGAATTCTGCCCTCTATCAGAAAATCCTGAAGGAGAATGTCTGACTATCAGTTTGTTACCTGAAGCTCAAGCACATTTGGGTTATTGCTCCACAGACATGTAAAAGACTCATTTCCAATTATTGCAAAGGTTTGATTGTAGTTGTTCCCACTGTGGCACAGTATTAGGTTTTGGGGGGCAATTATTCTTTCACATGGGTGATATATGTTTTGAATGACTCTTTACCTGCAATAAATGCAATAATCATTTAAAAACTTCATTTTGTATTTACTCGCAATGTATTTGCTTTAAATTAAAATTACTAGGATGATCCAAAACATTCACATAAGAAAAATATTTAAAAAAAGAGGAAAGTAGGAAGGGTAGGAAGTAGGAAGCACTCCATACTATCTTTGCAAATGGACAAAAAAGGTTTTTTTTTTCTTTCAAATCACAAACAATGGGAGATTTTAGACCATGTCCAAAGCAATAACGATGGCCAATAATTACATCAAAAGCTGGAAACCCATTCAAAGCCAAGCTCATCAGAACCAAAACCTGAGGCTCTCAGGAGATTTACGAGAAGTTTGCAGAGACAAAAGAAGACAAACTCCTAATGTTTGCCCTCAGAAAGCCTTTCACCAGGAAACACTGAGTGCCAAGTGCTCAAAGAACACCCTGAAATGCACTCTGGGTAATTTATTTATGTGTTTTCTGAGCCCAGGAGGTACTGCCAGGTTTTGTCCTATTATTCTCTTTTCTCCCTCATCTCAGTAAAAGTGATATTCAAGTATGGGGTGTCAGGACCTCTGCAGTTTCTGCAGATATTTCATGCAAATTTATGTGACGGATTGTCTAAGCAAACCACTCTGCATTGTTTCAGAAGTCTATATCGGCCACAATAGAAATCATGCTTGCACATATGTGCGCACATACACACACACGCGCGCGCCCGCGCGCACGCACACACACTCACACATAAATATATGCGCATACACACATGCACATACGACAGTAAAAGTATTGCACATGCATGCAGCCAGGTGCACAAAAACACCTGTAACATTATAAATAAAGTCAAACAATGTTAGTCCTGTTCTTATGCCCCACTTCAACTGCTCATTTAACTTTAAGAAAGAAACAGAAGGACAACAAACTGCAGCTGATACGACATACTTGAGCGCACTACCTGATTGGATGGACCTGTGTGCTAGTGTGTGTGTGTGTGTGTGTGTAGACATTGGACTATGTACATCTAAATACAGAGAATATTAGAAACTGAGAAAGCAAACCAGAACAAACAAACTCGGAATCCTGCATCATTTACAAAATAGTATGAAGTTCAATGCTGTAAAATAATCCTTAAACAGCTTTTAACACCAAACACCACAAATAAGTGCCTATACACTGAATAAAAGTGCAGCACAACTTTTCAAAATGATAATTACATTTTTATTACCATAATAAGAACAGAATTATGCACCAAGCATGTATATTTCGGCACCAGAGTAAAGCTGTATCAATGCTTCTCAGCAGCATATTAATTTTGCGTTTTTACCAGTTGAGAATTCAAATGCAAGAAGGAAAAACTTACCTGCGGCAGCAGCTTACTGTCTGTGGGAGGATTTTCGCCACCTTTCACCTCCACAGATGTTGCTGTACGATCTCCATTAGTGCTGGTCACACAGGCATCTATTACCAGCCAAAGGAAAACAGTAGCTTAGAAATGCAATGAGCAGCTCAGACTGTTCCAGTTCTGTTCTCCAATAAGCACACACAGTGGATGCCACAGGGACTTGGATAAAGAGTCAGAATTACGAGCCAAAATTGAGGAGGAATACCTTCTTCCAAGGCCTTTGGTGATGGACCAGCTTGTTTTCCGAGTTAGGTGGACGATAGGCACAGCATTGGGAGGGAAACAGATACCATTAGTTATCAGTGAAGCTAATTGCCTTCGCCTAGATAAACAGAAAAGAATTTGCTTCCTAAAACAGTCTATATGGACAGAGTTACTAATTTCCCAAAAAGCAAGATTCTCTCTGGCAATCCTGTGAACTTTGTGATGAAGAACAAGGCCTCTATTCAGACAGCTGTGAGGGCTGTTTGTTCTCAGAAGCCTTCTATTCAGGCATAATAACAGCTCACTTCGGCTTTTTTCTCCCGAAGGCCAGTCGAGCCCCTACCAGCCTCCATGTTTCAAATGCCACAAATAAGAGCTAGAGTTCAGGGCACATTATGGGCCACCAAGAACAAGGGCCGGCTTTGACGACCCACACAAATATGAGCCATCGCGGCAAGCTATTCCGCTGCCTCGATGGACAAACAAATGCCCGTGCCACACAACGTCTTTTCACGCGAGCCGACGAACAAAGTTTCACGTGGCACAGAGCGTGCGCGTGCGCGAAGTCGTCGGAAGGCTCCGGAGAACACGGGCTTAATTACTTTTACTGTCTTCTATTGGTGCACTGGGTCTCCATGGCGACAGTGCCCACCCTCCCACCCCTCTCAAAAGTGCACACAATGACAGGCTGTGTACACAATACCCTGCCCGTTCTCACTGTTTCCAACATGAAGTCACTGCCAACAAATAAAAATTTCACAGAGATTTTATAGTCTTCAGTTTCGTTCTTCCGTAACTTTCGGTGAGGATTTATTTCCATTTGAGTGGGAAACTGAAGATTTCCTGAATCTGTTCCTGTGTAAATATGCCATTAATTTCCCCTGCATTTCTTACAATGTTTCAGTACAAAGTTATGCAAAAATCAACAATGTGTCCACAAGAGAGACATATTTATCAGAATTCAATGCCATGCCACGTTTACATACATAAAATTATTTAACCCATATTTTACCAGGTAGTCCCATTGAGATCACTGATCTCTTTTCCAAGGGAGACCTGGTCAAAATGGCAACATAAGGTATTACAGACAACATGACCAGAACAAGAAAACATACAATGTAAAGAAAACATACAATGTACAGTATGTGTAAGCTTGTAATTGCATGTCATTCTGAGGTCCAGTTATCAGTAGATTTGTATATTTACTATAGCAGAAACTGCTACCAAAAAAATAATATTAACTTAAAGCTGTCACTTAGTATTATTACAATTACACTATCGAGCAAACAGTGTGTAGACACTTTACTGAAACCTCGCTGGCATACACAGAAAATAGGCGCTTTTAAATTCTAAATATTGCTGTTTAAATTGACTTTGGAGTCAATAGGCCAGTACAGTCTTACAGTGCAGACTTTCAGCTTTCAGTTAAGAGTATTTTCATGCAATTCAACTCCAAAATTTGGAAATTGTTGCCCTCCAAGAAGGATGTGAAGGGGTGCCAAATCCTGATGGTACAATGGATTTGAGTTGTAATACCCACAAACAGAAGCTCAATTTCAGACTATCAGATCATATGGACCAAGTAGTGCTAAATTCAATTAAAACATCAGATGTACGGCATTAAAAGTTTCCATTTTCTGCATATGAAGTTTCAGTTAAGTGTTCACACACTTTTAGCTATAGTGTAGTTTGTATGCAAAATATATGACGGGGGAAAAAAAACGATATTGCACTCCTAATAAAAAGAGCTTATTGTTTTCTCTTACATACAACACAAAGGCACTTGCACTAAAAAACCTGTACGTCGCTATTTCCACTGATGTCTGAATATCAGACACTTCAAAATCATAAATTTTTATTGTGCATAACAGGGAATTGACACTGCAGCCTCTGCATTTAAACCGACTCACTCTGTACAGAGAGCGGTGTGTCCACGCTGGGCACGGGGGTGCTGATGTCATCGTCGTCGATGTGGACCAGCGTCGCCCTCAATGTCACGACGCCCCTCCCTTTGCACACCCGGGTGGGGTCCATATCTGAGGGTGGGGTCAGGAGGTGTGGGCAGACAGGAGACACCAGGCACTTAAATGTTATGAGATACAGCTCACGCTATATTTGGGATTTAATAGCATCTATTCCTAGCACAGCAAAGCCCCTGGTTAGCCTGGATGGTCCTAAGGGGACTGCTGGTTCCTGTCCATGTCACCATGAAAGCAGCATATGTCTATGAGAAGGGTGGGCAGAGCATTTGTTTACTCCCTGAACGGTGTCTATTTATTGGTTTATAGGCCTTGTGGTCCCTGGTCTCAAGTCAGGCAGCTTTAGATTTGATCCCTGTGTGGCACCCTGGTGCCCTTCTCCTAACAGACTTGCGTCAGCATTTATAGATGAATGGAGGTGGGTCCCAAATTCACAGGCCAGCAGCAGTGCATCGATTGGGGTCAGTGCAGCCAGGGAACAGTCTCTCATGAAGAGCGCACAGCAGGCAGCTGCTACAGTGAGCGATCGTTAATCTGGAGCATACTGCAGGTGTCCCATCCACAGGAGCTGTGTGTGTGTGTGTGTGTGTGTGTGTGTGTGTGTGTGTGTGTGTGCCTCTGCTTGTTTGAATGACTGACTGTAAAGTTTGTATGTTTGTGTGGGAATGTGTATGTGACTGTGCATGAGTTTATATGTGAGAGAGTATATGTTCATCGATACTTGTACTGACTAAAAAATGCCTCGAAAGGAATTACAGAACCTACCAGCATAGTAAAGAGTAAAGAAATAGCACTGTGCAGGCATTTTTTTAGGTTCCAATGAGGGAAATGCTTAATTCAGGGCTGAGGGCTAGATTGAGGTCTTGGGTTACATTTGTGCTTATGTTTAGGACTAGACCTAGTTTTAAGGTTTGGAATTAGACCCATGCTCTTGGTAGAGCAATATTTTCATCACTTTGAGTACACGGCTTAATATACAGTTACCAATGAGTACAATACATTTTGTTATTGACTCACCAAGTTTACTTGCCACTGTGATGAAGAGGAGGTGTTTGAAATTTACCTCCCCATTCACTAACATGCCACCTAAGAATATCGCAGAATATACGATGAACATACATCGAGACCCTATCCAATCCTGGGTGTTTGTTACATGATTTTTTTGATTCTTGAAAAGGTCCATTGAAATTTTACCCAAAAGTGTTTCATAAGTTTGGTCCTATTCTTATTTTACCATGCTACTCAAAGTCGTGCTAACAAAAAACTCTCACCCTGGACCTGGTGAGTTCGTTTACTCCACATCAGACCCGCCCCCACAACAAGGTCGGACCAATGGAAAAATGTCTAAAGGTGCATTAAGGCCATGATTGAGGCCAAAGAACTTCCCGTCCGAAAGACCAAATCTTCTACTAGTGTTTAAAACATTTTAAAAATGATAAATAGACAAAAACCAAACATGGAAATGACTAACAAAAACAGACTGTTTTATTATTGAGTATATAAATATCATGGTATGTTGGAAATTTTGGATTTGAAACGTGTTGTTCATATTTATGTCTGTAGCCTTTTCAATGCAAGTGAATAGAGAAGTTAATTTCAAACACCTCTTGACATAGAGGTACAGAATCTAGGTGAGTCAATTGCAAAATGTATTGTACAGATTGCTATCTGCATATTACGTCCAACAAATTCAAAGTTGTGAAAATACTGATTTAGGGTGAGATGTTAAATTATGGTTAACAATTGGATTGTTTTTGGGGAGTTTATAGGTTTGGGTTAGGGAAGGTATTATGCTTAGAGCTGATTTAGGGTTTTGGGATATTTTCATCCAAAAAAAAAATGTTTGGTCCCCATAAGTATATGAAAGCAAATGAGTGCGTATGGGTGTGTCTGCACTTGTGCTCCTGCAGGTGTGTGCATATGAGAGCATCTGTTCATGTATGTGTTCGAGTGTGAAGTTTGGATGTTTGTGTTGGAATGTACACGAGAGTGAGCGAGTATACGTCTGCGCGTTTGTGTGTGAGCACTTTGTCAGGTGTAATCAGACAAATTAACATAATTGTAAATTGAATTGCTAATTTAGAACTTCTTTGCAAATCCTTTGCAGTCAATGACTGCTTGAGGTCTGAAACCACAGACATCACCAGATACAGAGTTTATTTCCTGTTAATGCTCTGCCAGGCCTTTGCTGCAGCAGTCTTCTGGTCTCGTTTGTTCTGGAGGAGTTTTTCCTGACAGGTTTTCTATCAGCAAGCGAAAGGCATACTCAGTTGGATTGGGTAGTTTGAGCTGGCTATAACTGAAAATTCCACTCCCTTGCTTAAAAAAGTTTTTAGTTGCTTTAACAGTATGCCTCCAGTTATGTCTTCCTGCACTGTGAAGTGACATCCAAAAAGTTTTGAAGCTTTTGGCTGAATCACAGATGGTAAAGCCCAATACAAATCAGAATGCTGCTTTTGTCAGCAGTCTCATCATCAATAAACATTAAGTGACCAGTTCCACAGGCAGCCATACATGACCATACTTGACCACACTTTAGAGGTGGCATGCTTTGGATCAGGAGTGATTATTTCCCTTCTGAATACTCCTCTCTTCCCATTATTTTGGTAAAAGTTGATCTTTGTCCAGTCTTTCCATGGGAAGTTGTTCCAGAAGTTCACAGGCCTTTCTACGTTTTCTATGTATCCTATTTTTGAGGCTTACCTATCATCTGCATCATGTTGCAAACCCCTTGTATATTCACTGTTGAAGTCCTCACTTGATTTTTGACTTTTATACTGACAGACTTCCATCCTGGTGGGTGCTCGGAATCAAGCTCATTGTTGTGAAGGGGGTTTTCTTACAAAGAAAAATTATTCTTATGTCATCCATCACAGTTGTTACCGGTGGTCTTCCAAGAGTTTGTGGACTCACCAGTGTGTTCATTCTTTAATAGAATGTGCCATAGTTGATGTGGCCACACCATGGGTTTTTATTATTTCTCCAATTTTATTTTGCAGTCTAATGTTGGCTTACTTCCTCGGCAGTGCCAGCTCTTTAGATATCAAAATTGAAAGTTTACAGCAACAGATTCCAGGCTGCCACACTTAAAGTCAAATATAGACATTTTGCAACTTTATATTTGCTGTTTTGTGAATGAAATAATTAGGTAATAACACACAACAGGTCATGGATCAGTTGTGCTGCCAACCGTCAAATTCCTTTTGTCCCTTTGAAAAGGGTATACCACGTACTGAAAGTGCTATAATTCCTAGGCCTTTCACTAGAAAAGGAAGTAAATTCCATCAAATGAAAGCTAAAAGCCTGCACCATTAGATCATATTCATTATTTAATTTCAGCTCAAATGTTCTGTGTTAGACTGCTAAAATAACAATACAATGTCCAAATATTTATGAACCTGTCTAGCAGCACAGCAGTATTTAGACTAGTTTTCTTCATTTGAAGGGGTTAAGGCATTTACAATCCCACAAGGGCTTCTTTTCACAGCCATCCACATGCCAGTTTTTGTTTTAGTGAGTTTTTATTCCTCTCATGTTTTATTTCTGTCCAATCAATAAGCCAAACCAATAAACACATATACAGAAACAATGCAGTTGGCTAAATAAAGGAGGGTACACACAAACATGTGGGGCTCTAGCACTTGTGAAACTAAGTTAAGGACTCTCTGACCTCACCAGCATGAATCCGGCTAATGCACCACACCAGAATCAGGGTCTTTTGAAATATATTGAATATGAATGTGATTTCTTTCTGCACTGACTTTCACAAGCGTGTTGAGGAAACAAGGGGTCTTTTCTTATGAAATGAATTTTGATGACTGCTGTTCTCGAGCCAGTAGAACAACAGTGACTCGGCATCTTTAAGCAGAGTGTTTGAGGTTGCTAGGAGTTTTTGGCTCATGTATTAGGGCATGAACATAAGCCTGAAAAGCTGCTTTCCCAGTGTCTCCCCCTAGTGGTGCAGAGTGTGATTTATTCACCTGCTGCTGGCATGAGGTCAGGAGAGCTTTTCATGGTCTTCACAGGGGTTATTCTGACAGCAGAGAGGCGTCGTCGACCTGAAGGAGCTACAGACACAGAGTCCAGATGCAAGGTAACCGCAGGAATGACACTGAAATTGCAACACATTTGCAGAAAAGAGTTTGGAGTCTGATTGATCTCCCCGTGTTTGCATGGGAAAATGCCCTTCATCTTGTACTAAAAGACATAAACTCCGATTTCTCCTGAATAAGGCCTTGGATCCAAAACTAGTGAAACATTACAGACTACAATTTGGCTGCCAACTGCCCCAGTGGAACTGGGATGCAGTTAAATGCAGAAGATGGTTGACCTGAAGTGCGTGCTAAGAGCATGCATGTAATGTATTTGCATGCACGAGCATGAAGGTGCAGACCTGTACACTTGTATGTACATAAGCGCTATGTGTACAGCATATCTGCATCATACAGGATCTGTTCAGGGTGTTTTTTTCCTGGAAGTGGCAAGGCAAGAGCTAAAGCAGTGGGTTCAAAGGAGCCAACGAATTTGCTTGGCTGTGAATTAGCATGCTAGCGCAGGTTAGCGGGTACTTATGAATATGTGTATATACAGGGTAGCATGCTCATGCACCTGGGTATATACCTGAGAATAAGACTGGACACAGGTTAGAATATACCTGCGTGAATGTGAACAGATATGGGTTAGCACATACATGTGAACATGATGAGACACGGGTAGTCATATAGCCTACCTCTTGGGCTAAGAAAGTTATGAGGGGCCATTTAAGACATAATAGTGAAGCTCAACCTCCTAAAGACACACAACATGCTCTACATTGACTTGAGAGATAAAGTAGTTAATGTAAGTGCACTTAGTCATTGTGTTAGTGGTAAATCTTAAATTAAGGCCTACATAGTTCCTCATAAAATAAGAGTGTAACTTCGGTGAGGACATTGATGGGGTCAAGGTGCATAGACCTCATTCCCCTTGGCCGTTGTGCCTTCATTACTGGGGAGGTCTTATTAGGAAGAGTGAGCTACGTCCCCACAAATTACGCCCTGGCGGCCCCTTGGAGAAGACAGTACACTCACCGGCCGGTGGTTCAGGTCTCTCAGAACCCTCCGCTGCAAAGCCCTGTAACACACACATAGGTTACACTGCAACTTCACTGCAGTATCTGCATGCCTGTAAGGATTTTACAGCAACTGAATTCCCCTGGAGACAGCACTTCTTACTGTGGATCCATAAAATCTCTCTAAGCAGGCTCTTCCGCTTCAGTACACCAGTTCACAGCAAAATGAGGGCCCGTCCACACGAGAACAATTTTTTTGAAAACGCATAAATATTTTATCGTTTCGGCCTTGCGTCCACACGGAGATGGCAAAAACGCAGCCCAAAAATGGTAATTTTTGAAAAAGGGTTCAAAAGTAAGAAAATCTGAAAACGCCACCCCAGCATTTTCGTTTGGATAACCAAAACGGGTTTTTTTGAAAACGATGACGTGGAGCCCCCATTACAGCCCCCAGGTCTGTGTGTGGCGCTGTATGGTGCTGTAGCGCTTAAACACAAATAAACCAAAAACGAAGAAGGCGGCGGAAAGCATTCGCTTTCTTCTCCGTTTTTGGTCTATTTTCGTTGAAACGCAACAGCGCCATAAAGCGCCACACACAGGCCTGGAATGTTTACTACAGCGTTTTGGGTAGTTTTAGGCGTCTCCGTGTGGACACAGATATATTTAGAAACGATGCCGTGTCGACGGGAAATTCTTTAGAAACAACATAAAAAAGACAGTTTTCGAAAAGCTCCGTCTCCGTGTGGACGAGGCCTGAGAGTGAGCTACATAACGGCATCCTAAAGTAAGATCACCCACACTGGAATTCAGTTTCAATTGCTAATTATTATATGAATGCTAAATATAGCGTAAAAATGTACACATGTATACACAAAAACACACACACACACAAACACTGATACATGGTGTCTGATTTACCTCTGACCTTCCCTACTGTCCTGCACCCTCAGGGATAAAGTCTCTGGAGCTGTTTTCCGATTCACTGACCGAGATGGATTGCCGTAGTTACCTCACTATTTATTGCTTTGTCTTCCTTCACTAAGATTACTGGACCATCTCCCATGTAAAACATGAAGCACAGAGGCAGGACACAGGCAGAGAGACCAGTAGACAGAGTGAGAGACATTATTGGCCAATACAGTGTAATTCTAGCTGCTTCAGTTGAGCATGTTAACTTATGGGGACCAACAGAGCTGTGAAAGGGAGAGTTAGGAAAGACAAACACAAGTTTGCGCAGCTATCTTTATTAGGACACTGCATTGACTTCTATTCATTATGGACTGCCAAACCCTAACCCTACCCCTAACCCTAAACATGACCAAATCATGCCTAATCCTAACCTTATCCTTCCTCAATTCACATCTGACCCCTAACCTTAACCAGGACTTCAGAAGTGACGTTTTGCCGTATTAAGACCAGATTTTGGTTGCCTTAAACACTACTGTTCCTCACAAGGTCAGTTTTTACACCAGAAAAGGGCCTCAATAGGTAACATAAATGCACCCACAACACTAAGAGAATAAAATCACAAGCCTCTCACAAGCAACGCACACCACTGACGCCTCCATGAAACCATAACATTACAACCTTACATAAACACATATGTAACACAAACCTTGCTTAGCCTCAACACTAGCCACTCTGGAGCTCAACTGTACAAAACACTGACCCCTATACACCACAAACCTTAAGAAACACAGCTACGCACTGCACTAACCATGCACCAAAGAATGACCTCAAGTCCCTCAGCTTGAGAAATCTGAAATGACCATGACGAACCAATCACAAACCTCAAAGCACCCCCTAGTGGACATTTCTGCCTGCCTTATGCTGTGTCTACTCAGGAAACACTTCTGATGCGTTCTAACAAAGCATGATTTTTGCTAGTTTTCATTGTTATTTACGAAAACACCATTATAGCTTTACTTTAAAGGCAGTGTGTAAAAGCAGAAAAGAGAATTTGGGGATTCTGGAGGGCTATTTAAAAAACGTAGGAAGGTGTAACATATAACTGGCATTTGAGGTCAGGAGTCATTTGACTAAACCACCACACTAAGCAGTTCAAGATTTCACGTCTTTGGTGAAACAGAAAACTTTTTACACACTCTCCCACAGAGTCCCAGGTCAGTATAGTCTGTATAATCAGCTCAGTAACAGTAAGAATTAAGGGTCTCGGCACTGACCCTGAGCCTAACTTTATAATCTGAGTGAAAATGCTCAAAGCAAGTAGCTACTTCACCTCAGTCCTCATTCCTTCTGCCTCATACAGTGCTGCCATACTACCTCCTGGTGGATACAACATGGTACTTGCTCCACAATGAACACAGTAAATTATTCAGTAAAAATAATTGCATGCAACACAGCATGCTTTTAAAAAAAATACATAAAAATCACACTTTGTAAAGAGCATAAAACATGCTCAGCTGGTGAGAATTTAATGGCATTTTGACTCAAGTGATGTACTTACGCCTGGTGAGTGATTAAATGTTAAATGGAGAATCTGCTAAATTGAAATTCAAAACGTATTACCTTCGATATTTCATACAAATGAAAGTAGCTGATCATAGCTCTTTCCTCATAGGGAAGACAGAAAAACAACCTTTGAGCATTTTTTGAAACAGCCTAAATTGCGACGCTTGAGTGCCCCTCATTCCCAATCCCATTAGCATCAGAGCGCACTGGAGTCTCAGATCAGCCACTTAAAGAGAGTGGCTCAAACAGCATCATAAGTGCCCATCCTTCGGTATAAAAATGGTTGCCTATAAATTTGCCATTTTTCTCTGCAATGGTCTGATACATGTAAAGTTTTGTTTCTTGTGAAGTGGCAAAGAGGATTCAAGACCGCTATTGTTATTGTTAAATTAGATGTTCTGAGGATCAAATCTACAGGAAAATTTAAAAAAAAAAATGAACAAAGAGGCAGAAAAAAGGAAAGAAGGAGAAGACAAGGAAGAAGAAGAATTCTGACTCTGTAGCAGGTTTATTTCACGTCCCGGTGAAGTTGTGTTTGCATACAAATGTTGATGATTGCAAAACGAGAGAACATTTGCACGTCATAATGAGGAAAACCAAGAGTACAGTCTCTCAAGAGTGAACAGGTACAGGTTTGGCTTCTAAACTATAACCTGCTGAAGGGAATACCTTCCATTTCAGTAAGAATCGTGGTAACAGTGCTAAGAAGCCCAAATCAGTTATGTTCGCTAACTCACGCTTCTCGGCTTTTGCTGTACTCTCAAATCACTGTACTGTGACACCATGTTATGAACAAAATAAAACTACAGCTGCGAGCACTATGGGGCGGGGCCTGGGAGAGGGGGAGAAGTGGAGGAAGACGAAGAAGATGAAGAGGAACTGTTAGATGATGACAGGAAGAGGAAGGAGATCTGTTAAACTAAAATTGAAATTGTTCATGAAGCGAATTTTTGTTCAAAATGTCTTCGTACTTGGATTCTTTAGAGCTAAGGCAAAAGCATATTTATCAGTGAGTTTCTCCATAATAAATACAATATTTCAGTAGAAAGACTTGCAAACAAATCTTTACAGTACCAATCAGGGCCGGAACTAGCAACCTTTTGTACCACAAGCAGGCTCCTAATGCAGTCAAATTTTGTGAGAAAAAAATATGAAACTTGGCAGAGATACTTGAGCACAGTAAAGGTTTTTTTTTGGCGCATTATAAACCATTCCGCTTTTGAAAACCTGCCTAACTAATCAAGCCAACCAATAAAATCAATTTACTGACTAATTAGAACAGATCGAATCTGGAGTAAAAACTCCAAAGTAAAATTTGACATAAAACGTACTGAACTGAACGTGAATCTCGAGAAAGTAATTAATGAATTATGTTTAAAACAAGTTGAATTAGCAACCAAATAGCAACACTTGGGGAAACATTTAATACCAAAGGCACATTTTGACAGAATGCTTCTGCTAGGCAGAAGGGTTATTTTAGAACATGTTTGTCGAAGGCAGATTCAGCATTAAAAATCCCACACGGCAGATGGACAGGCTCGCAACTGTACCTTGTAACACCCCTCAGGGTTCAAACCTGCAATCCCTAGTACTGTAGGCAGGGCCCAAACAGGATGCACCACCTGGGCAAGCAAACGGTAGAGTCATGCCTGTTTAGTAAGAACTCTAAATACCTGTGTTCCGTAACCCTGTGCTGACAGACTTATTAATTCAGAGCAGGCAAGTTTCACAATCTGCTGTAGTTACCACAGGCAGTGAAATGTGCTGACACTAAGACCAGTCCGATCTTAAATGCTTGAGGCTTAATCACCTTGGCATGCCTTTGATTTTTCTTGAGAAGTTTGGCTTCAGAATTTAAAAGCAGTGTACCCGACAGCACTACAGTGCCCCCTGCTGGACAAACATATGCTGCAACGTCATCTGTTACACAATAAAGACATATCGAAGGAGCCAGGTAATTCATATTCCATGGTTTTGGTTTCTTTGCATGTAGACTACTACCCAGTGGAACTAACCTCATAAAGTAGCAAATTTTTGTCATTATTTGTGGCGGAGGTTCGGTATTTTTCTCAGGATTTAAATGCCACTGTCTAGAGGTTATCTGGATATGACACCAGCAGGAACAAATCTGTTTTTTTTTTCTTTTTTCTTTTTCTTTTGTTTTTTTAATGGCCAGCTTAGTTTAGCACTCAGCCAAACCAAGGACACACAAGTGCACATGGTTAACCAACCTGGGGACTAAAATTAGACCTCCCACTCTTCTTCAAGACATTCTCCCACCAATTAATAAAATAATTCCCTTATCTGTTAGAATCAGGGCTTTGTCAGTCTTTAACTATCTTGGTGAAAGTGGAGAAAAAGAAGATGACCCCATCTTCTCTTAGAAGATACTCTACACATCGGATGTTCTCCAGCCTTCTTCTGCTCTTAGGCTACTGGACCCCTCTTGCTGTAAAAACGGCAAATACCCTTCACATGTGGGTAATAAATGAAGATGTTTTTCAGGCAGACTGACAGCAAGTATTCCCCCTTAACTGACAGCACTGCTTTGGGATATCTCATTCAGGAGCTTTTAGTCCAACTCTATGTAGCACCACCTGCAACTGTTCAACTGTACAACTGTTCAAAAAAAAAAAAAAAAACTACGGACAAAAGCAATGGTCCCAGGCTGGATTAACCCTTTAAACACTAGCCTGTTTTTTTTTTGACCTCCACTTAAAAATTGCATACCCAAATTGAAAAGGGCATATCTCTGCAACCATAAGGTCTCTTTGAATAATTTTGGTCTCAAAATGAAGGGGATACTTGTGAGATTTGTTCAGATGGTAAATACTCTTGTTTTTTATGAACCCATTTCTGTTGTTGCTCTTCTTTTACTGATATCTTGAGGATGCTTTGGAATAGAGTAAAGACGGACATATCATTGGAATCTGTGGAGTCTCTGGTTTCATTTGGTTGTGCATGTGGCATAAAGCAGCACAGCGATAGCACTGAAATTGTGGCGAATGGGTTAACTAGGTGGCGCTGTAGGGATTTTGGTGTTTGGTAATTCATCTCATTGATGTCGGAACTGTGTTTGGAGCATGTAAAGATGGCTTCTGTATTCTTGTAGCTGACGTTCTTCTGTTTAATTTGATGTGCAGCATGACTATATTGTGACATGGCTAATGCTTCATTTTTTGCCGTTTCTTCTGGTGTGTTCTCAGGGTCCCCAATTGGGGACCCTTTAAAGGGTTAATATTGATAAGAACATAGTTATCATGACTTAGAGCCATGCAGTCATTAGAAAAATTCACTACAAAATTGTACAGTTTGAACTTACAAACAACTACACATAATGTATAACTGATGATCAATAATGTGATGGAACAAAGGAAATATTAGGATGGATTATTTGTCAGTGAGTCAGAGATGAACACCACTGAATGCCATTTTGTCTTTTCCTTTGTTTATTTCTTTAGCTGATAGTTTAGGAGTGACTCATACATGAGATTGAGATGTTGAGATCAGCCAATTACTGAACTGAACCGCAAGCAATTTTCCTTTTTTTCTGGTGATAATGCATTTCTTGTTCTCCCTACTGAATACAAACGGAATAGACTCACATTTTAACAAAAAAAAAACTGGCTGAATTAGCAAGCCACTGTTTTACAGGCTGATATTAACATTCAAAAGCAAGGCTCCGCACCGCAGTGATGCTTACACTCGGGGCTGAGAGCTCTCAAGATTCCAAATGAGCAAGCTGCTGTCAGTCATTAGTTTATTAGGCCAGGACCCAGCTGCCTGGCAACCAAGCTTCCTGCCAGGGCTCTGGACAGTGTGTCCGCTGCCTATTCAGTAATCAGACACCGAGACAGGCAAACAGCTGTAACTCACTGACGGATGAATGGGCAATGAGTGTCAGGAGCATGTCAGCCTCCTCCCCAAACAAAAAGCAGTGCTGCTGCCTCCTCTTTTAAGAAAAACATAGTAAGAGCCACCTCCTGACAGAACAGCACAGTCACTGCCTCCTCGTTTAAAACCAACATTCTCACTCTCATCTTCTAAAATAACAGCACTGTCCCCATAGAACGCATACAAAGCATTTTCACGGCCAAGAATGACACTGTCACCATTGGTTGTATTCACGAACTTCACAGATTTATGTGTACTTTCCTACAATGCACAGCATGCTGCCATTTTTCTTCCCGAAGCCCCCATACCACTGCAAAAAACAATAACAACAGCAAATATACAACAAATTATTTGCTATAGCGTTTACCCTTCGGCTTCTCACTTCATTTTAGCTCCACGGAGTTTTGAATACGGACTGGCTCACTTTAATTTTCGTGACACCACATAAAAAAAGTGATCCCACAATATGCAACAGATAGCTGTCTAGTTAACGGCCAACTCTCATGAGTTTCTGGCTTCAACTCTCTCTGGAGCCAGCTTCCTGATTCCCAGCAGCAAAAGAGCACCATGCAGTTCAAATACAGACTAGCTTACTTTGATTTTCGCAACACAAAAATTGATCCTACAATATGCAACAGATTGCTGGCTAGCTACCTACTAAGCTAGGTAGCCACCAGCTTACATGGTTCCCTGGTGTAGCTCTGTCTGGAATCAGGATCCCTAATCTCAGCACAAAAAGAGTATCATGAATTTTTTAATACAAACTAGCTTACTTATACCACAAAAAAAGTGGTCCTACAATTTGCAACACATAACTACGTAACTAAGTCTTTCATGGAATAAGCCCAACTTGGTTTCTTGCTTCATCCCTTGAGAACCATCATGGGGCGTCTTCATAAAAAAGGCGTTCAACAACTCTTGGATTGGTCGATGACATTGCAAGAATACAACCCAGTGAACACATAAAAAGCACTTTCACTGACATTTCCTGAAACTGAAAGACAACTGAACAATTACATACAAAAAAATAAAAAAACTGTAGGTCGTCTTTCTATTCCTCAAAAAGGTTTAGCCATTAAGAGCCTGTGGAATGTTTTGGTAGTCAGCTCACAGTGGCATTGACTGAACATAGCTCAACCAAAGTCTACAAAGCTTAACTAATTTTGTAATACTGCAAATTCCCACTCATTTTGAGCTGTTTTGTCAGCTTAAATTGGTAAGTGCCAGTGCTCCCCTTCCCTTTCTGTGTTGGCAGTCTAGCAACAGAGGATTTGTTTACTATCATTTGTTTCAGTCATTGTTAGTTTCCTTTCTACATTGTATATATGAGTGAAACTTGAGTCATCTTTTGCATTCATTCTATTGCTTGGATATTTACATTAGTGCGGGAGGGCGATTCCAAGGTATTTTAACAAAATGTCCCCTCTGTGACGAGACACTAAACCATGCCCCAAAGAAAATTCTGTTGATGTATTAAAAAGTATTTCTTACAATTTACAGGTATAATAGCACACTACTACGTTGTATATTTGGGAGGAAAAAGCTCCATTTTCCCCACCATTTCCATTTGGGGATCATTTTAGTGTCTGTCACGGAGGGGACATTTGGTTGACAATACCTCGGAATTGCCCGGGTATTACCATTACTAAATACATTTTGCTCATTTTATTCTTCTGGGAACAAGAGGGTTTGATCAGTACACACTGCTAGCATGTTTAGCGAACTAATTTATGTTTTAACTTATGTGGTTAGCCTTGTTGTCATCATTCTTAGATTACTATGCACGTGCAACAGGTTACTGAAGACTACAATTGTGTTATTTTGGTTACATAGGCAAGCATTCATAGCAGACACTTCCGATTCTCAGTGAGAGCTTTTTTACCTCTTGCATAAAAGAGCTAGGCTAAAGGACATTTGATGTCACTGTTAAAGGGAAAATGGCGGATTTCTGAAATGTTTTGATCCAGTTGTTTAAGTATTTATTATTTAGTTCAGGTTAGTCTAAAATTACCAAAAACATATTTAGTAACACCTAAGGGGCACTTGCTGTTTCACTTGCTGTTCATGTCCGAGGAAGGTTGTATTTCACTTTAAAGACATCACTGTCACAATACGATATTTACAAAACACTTTTTTCGGCCATGTCCTTAAAAAGACAACTCTCATTGCTACCACCTTATAGAACAGAGTCACCTCCTTATAGAACACTGTAACTGTCATCTCCAAATTGAATATAATCACTATCTTCACCTTAGAGAATACAATCACTATCACCATATCATAGTGACGTAACTGTCATAACCTTATGGAGTACAGTGACCTCAAGAACTCTACCACAGTCTCCTCCTTAATCCTGTACATTCAAAGTCAATGCAAAGACGCGAATACACGCGAAACGCGTGTATTCGCGTCTTTGCATTGACTTTGAATGTAATCTGTCTTGCGAAAAATTCTTTTTGCGTCCGGTGTGTAAGCAGCTTAATCTGGTACAAAACATTTGCCAGCGCCTCTTTATGGAATACTGTCTCTACAACCTCCTTAAAGCACATCTCTTTCTCCACGTGCATATTCATCGATCAGCCAAACATTATGACCATCTGCTTAATATACTCTTTGTCCTCCATGTACAGCAAAAATTACTCCATCGTATTTATGTCCACATGAATTGTGATGATTCTGTATCTGTCTGGTTTAGTATTTATTATTTTTCATGTATTTTCATTCATTCCATTATTGCATTGCACATTTTCTCCCCTGTAATGTCTGATGTGTTATCATGCCAGTGCACTCTCCTGTCTGCGTGCAGACACGCTTTGGGTGATTTCGGAAGTTTTCCGGTATTTCACGAACTTCCTTCAAGTCTTGTTTTACCTTCCTTCCCGCTTTTCTGAAATTACCATATTAATTAACCGCTAGGCTGCTTAGTTAGTACTGGTAATTTTACTGTATACTAATCCCTTTGTCTGTACATAAACTAACCAACTAACATTCACGTATTTTAATTAGGTGCGTAGATATCACTGTTTACTAATATAACTAACTCTGCCCTGCTCTGCTCTGCTCTGTAACTCCGCCCCTTTTGCTTTCCCTGTACTCTGCTTTGATTACAGCTTACGCACCTCAGGTGCGCTTCTCGCTCTGTCCTGGAATCTTAACTGTGCACTTGAAACTCCTTGACCGGAGCTGTTTATCTGTCATAGGTTGTCTGCGTTGATCCTGCCTGCGTTTTGGTTTTCGCCAATTGTTTGTGGTTTAGGACTTCCCCATGTGTGCTTACCTCTGTAATTAGTCTTATCCAATTCACCTGTTCCCTGCATAGCATGTGACTTCCCTCTTGTCTATTTAAAGTCTTCACTGCAGTTCATTCCTTGTCAGAACGTGGATCTATTCACATCTGTGCAGAGCTCCTCGTATGCCTTTTGTTTAATGTTTCTTCACGACTGTTTTGCCCGACCTCGGGCCTGTCTCACGAAACTGGATTTCGGCTTAGCGAGGTAACTTCTGAATTAACCCTGGGTTTTCCGTATCACGAAGCTGGTTCACTTCTTAGCGGGGTACATTGCCGCGGTAACTTATGCTGAACGCCTAACCTGCTCCGGAGCAGGTTAAGTTAAGGATAAGATCTCAGTGGGTATATAAGACCACCTACTGGCCAATCATTGTCTTGGAAAAATGGCCTGCCTATTTTTTGAGAATCCAGAGGAGAAAGCCGCACGGATAGTGAGAGGAGCGCTCCAAAGAGAGCGCGTGCTCCGTGACCGGCAGGACCCGTTTGATTTCCCCGAGGAGGCCCTGTACGAACAGTACCGATTTTCTGCCCAGAGACTCAGATTTGCCAGCTGCTGGAGCCACATGTTGGCAATGCGACCAGTCGCAGCCGCACTCACAGTGCCATAGACTGGAAAATATAAAACTTTCTGACCGCTTTAAACTCTTATTTTTTTTATTTTTTTTACTTGCTCCCAAGTCCTTCTGGCTCCACAGGGTTGCAGCTGAAATCAGGTTAAATTGTCAAGAATAAAAGAAAATCGAAACAGGCACATTTGAGACACAGTGGTGATTTAATATTACAAATCCAGTAACTTGCGCATTGACAGAGTCGGCGATTTTTTTTTTTTTTTTTTTTTTTTTTTGCCAAGATTCCTTGCGGCTTTTGGCAGCTGCAACAGTGTTGCTTTTTGCCTGAATGATGTCTTTTATATTCTTCATCCTTAGAATTGTTTGCTCCTCCGTCGAAATGAGTTGCTCTCTGCAGCTTCTCCATGGTGCGCAATTGGTCAAATGGAGTTAACACCGCCCCTTTATGTGCACGTGCACAGATCTAGATTGGAAACTCCTGGGTTCACTTAACAAGTTTGTAACCGGCTTCGTGAGACCGATTATCAAGACCGCGGATGTCTGGTTAAGTGCAGCTGGGTAACTGAGGGAAACCCCGGGTATGTAAATCCAGCTTCGTGAGACAGGCCCCTCGAGTTTGCCATTGCCCTTCTATTCCTGTTTTGCCTTTTTGGATTTTGACCTGTTTTTGTACGACCACAATTTCTGTTTTGGATGCCCTGTGTATGACCTACCTTTCTGGATTTCGAACACGAGTTTTGGCTTACTGTCTATGTACCGTTGCACATCTGCCTTACTGGTTTTGACTCCTGCCTGTCCTGTTGACTTCGCTTTTTGGACATTTGTTTTTGGCTTACAATCCTTGTGTCTTCTGGTCCTGACCCTTTTTGTAATAAAGGCCTACGATTTTTGGATTATCCCCGAGTTGTGACTGGTTCCACTGAACGTATCATTACAGAATACCTAAACCCAGGGTTTCCCAAAAGGCATTAGGGATGGGTATTGCGAGCTGGTATTTTTTGGTACCGGTGCATGATTAGTCAGCACCTGAAGTATTGATAAGCCAATGGGGGGGAAAAAACAATTCTCTTATCAGTAGTTAATGTTCGTTTACAGACAAACGATGAACAATGGAGAAGCAGGCCATGACCTAAGCCCATCAAACCTTCATTCCAGATGAGCTGAAAATTTGGTTCTAATACAGAGGGTCATTTGGCTGTTTTTTCACTCCTGGATAAGCGAAGCTTAGGGAGTGTTGAGATGAGACTCGAGCAACACTCAAATCAATCAATTTGCCGTTAGCACGACCATGTACACATTCACAAACAGCTTATCCAGGAGTTAACGATAGTGTCGCCTTGATAATATTTACCAATGGGGTAAGAAATTTCACTTGTCAAACAACCAAGAACTTTCAAACACACAATAAAACTAATAAATAAAAGATGATATTCTCTACTTTCGAAAACTGTGTGATTTAAAGTCTCAGACCATGACTAAAACATTTGGTAAGACAGACTTTTCTGCAGTGCACAATCCCTGCTCACTGTTCAACCCAAAATTAGTAGCAAACAACTGTGCTGTCTTTGAAAAAGGCCAGTTGGGTCTGGGGAGTCGTGCCCGGCTTACAACATTAACTCAATCCTGTCTGGAACAAAATGGATCAGGATTTATTGACAGTCTTCCTCAGTCCAGCTGGCAGCGGTGTGTGTGACCTTTCAGATGCAAAACCGGGAGGAAAAAAGTCTGCCAGCAGGGGAACAGGACTTTCTTCCAAGACAACTAAGGGAACAGAAGTACATTTAAACCCAAAATCCCACAGTAAATGTCCGTATTTCCTAATATAACTGCAGTTATAAGCCATTCGCTTTCGAAAGTCGAGACCCAATTCTGTTTTCTCACCAGGCAAAAAAAGGCAGTCTGAGCAAGTTAATGAAACTTTAAATCTGTTTTTTTTTTTTCCTCTTTAAGGAAGAACATGATCACAAACCATAAACAAATCTTGAAATTTGTAAAACTGCCTCACCTCATTTGCAATCTACTTGTCCTTTTCAACAAACATTTTATATCTTAATGCAAGTCAAAAATGCGAGTTAAGAAGTACTTATTTCCTGAATACACTTTAACTCTCTGAATATCACTGTTAAGCCCAAGTAAAGAAAGAGCACTGACAGAGGGGGAGCAGATTGCACTCCTCAACAGCAAGCTTTGATCAAATGCATTTCTAACAAGCTCCTCATTCTCCCTCTCTCAGGCTCCACTCTTACATAATCCCCCTCACATGTCCCCTCCTGCATACTTCCCGATCTTTAGCACACTCATTTGCGCTCCTCCCCACTTGAGCATGCCTAGTCTAACTTAGAACCCACCCAAGCACTGGAATAATGGAAATTAATGCAGTCACTCGCAGTCTTGATCCCCGGGGAACATAACATACCAGCAGAGTTCTGTCCTAATGAGGTATGAGGTGATAACTGAGCAGTGATCTGAATTTGATGCCATTCGACAGATGTCCGCGGCTTCTCCAAAAGGTGGTACAGGGCTGGTATGTTTTATGAAAGAAGCAAGCAAAAGCTATGCATAGCTGTGGAATAGCTGTCTAGTTATTGGTAACCGACTGTCAGAAGGCCAAATACCAAGTAAAATAGTTTGGCTTATACACGAGGGAAATTTAGAAATCCCTGCCATCTTTCAAGTTAACCCTTAGAGCGCTATAGGCAAATATAGTTGCCCAATGATGTAAGATATCAAAATTAGATGCTATTGAAAACCTATCATGTGGTAACTTGTTGGAAAGAGCTCCCAAGTTGCCACATGATAGATTTTCAACAGCTTAGGATAATTACATTTTTAATTCCTTGAAAATGTATTTTGTGCTCCAACGATTAATATAAGCTTACTGGTAAATAGCCTGATGAATTGACATCACTTCCGTGTTCCCATTATCTTCCCAGATTCCTAACTAATTTCACAAGCGAATGGAGCACCCTGTTGAGTAGGTAGCTGATTGTGGTGTAAAATACTTATGTTTAAATGAGGCTCAGCTTGGGGCTTTAGGTTGCTCATCCAATGTATTGAGATGACTCAGAGGTGGCTTATCCAATGAAAGCACAGAACCTAAGACTAGTGAGATGCCTCATTGGTGGCTTATGCAGCAAAACCACAGAAACTAAGCCTTGGATGCCTCAAGGGAGGCACATCCAATGAAAGCACAGGATCTACCAACATGCCTCATGGCTGGCTTATCCAATAAAATCACAGAGTCTAGGTCTAGGGAGATACATCATTGCCTAATATTGAATCCTAACAGCTGAAGGATTAATAGATCCACAGGTTGACAGACTAAGGTTGCTAGAGGAAGTGCACAACAGATCTGATGTCATGGACATTTTTACACCTTCGCAGGCAACCTCTAAGAATAGCACAAAAAGAAAGCAAGTCACCCATCTGAGTCAGAGGTCATAAGACCTTGTAGAAAAAGACTTTTACCTGGGTACTTCAAAAAGACTACCGAAAAGTAAAAACACTGGAGCACACTTTACAAGTCTGCACGTTTTTGAGGGGAATAGATGTCATAAGACCTTGTCTTGGTCTGAAAACCGCAAACTATTCCTTCGGCAAGCGTGATGACATTTCAACGTGATGCGCAAACTTTACTGGCCATTTCGGAGATAGTGGTAAGTGCTCGTCGCACTTAGTTTTGCACTGGTCGTCAGAATAAACTAGTGATATGCCTGCACAGTGGTGAGATAAAATTCAATGCAAAAGTGACTGAAGATCAGTCACAGGACAAAAAAAGACCTGAACTCCTCCTAGTCTTGATGAGCACAAGGATTTTGAAACTCAAGGAATTCAGAAACAGACTAAACAAATATGAATGACTGAAATGTTCCTTTCTGAATATGCAGCGGTGAAATACCAAACTCATACAGTCCGTCTTAGAAGCAAACCTCATTTTAACGCCCTTCTCACAGTCGACAAAACACTTGGCGCTTCAGCACACTACTCCTACTAGCTGAGGCTCTATCGTATGTTTACAGTCATGCTCACGCTTTCCGCCAATACTTGACATCTCCCACCCAATCCTGACGCATTTACAGCAGCCGCGCTACTAACACTATAACTCATTCGTAACACCAAAGGTGTGCATTCATCACAGCAAGAAGAATCAGGCTAAATATATTGTATCTTTAAAAAGGACAACAGTCTCATAAATGGTAGAGATTAATAGTAACACTTTTCATTTTACAAAAGTCCATGTCAGATTAGTCAATAAACCAGCAATGGAAACAATATTACAACTGTAATTCTCCCAGAAAAAAAAAATATCACGCCTTGTCAAATCAAGAGCTGCAGTAGCAGCAAAAACAATTATCAATCCTTCAGTTTTACTGAAACATCACAGACACTGTATCAGACCCATGTGGCACAATCAAAACCTCCCAACTGCTCCAAAAATCCCAGTTATCAATACCATACCACCCAGTCACCTAACTCATCCACAGCCTCACTTTACACCCCTACCTCAAGCAGACAGGGTCTCTCACCTCAGAATCTCCTCTTTATACCAGCCTGATTGAGAGAATGGAGAGTTTCTCAGCTCTGGGAGTCTGAGGCGAAGACACCAAGGGCCCACAGGGGCTATGACTCCCTTTCTAAACCCAACATCGCCAGTCCACCCACTCCAATAAAGGAGTCCTGTTTCAACCTTGAGCCGACCACCAGCTTTCAGAGCAAGGTGTCTCCAAATGAGACTGTCAGCACCCGCCAGTGTAGAATGTAGCGCCCACTCAGCAGCTCCCAGACACAACAGCAGCGAACACCAACCCTACATTCCCCCAATACAAACACACATATGCCAACACACACGCGCACGCATGCACACACACATCCTTGTGCTTCTACCCTAGTGAGGAAATTACAACCCCAATTCCAAAATAGTTGGGATAAAGTGTAAATTGTGAATAAAATCAAAACGCAATGACTTTCAAATCACACCAGGCAGTATTTTATTCACAATAGCACAGACATAACATAGCAAATGTTGAAACTGAGAAATTTTACAATTTTATCCACAAAATGAGCTCGTTTCAAATTTGATGGCTGCTACATGTCTCAAAAAAGTTGGGACAGGGGCCTGTTTACCATGGTGTAGCATCACTTCTTTAACACAGAGTGGAGGCGTCTGGGCATTGAGGAGACAAGTTTTTTGAGTTTAGCCATTGGAATTTGATCCCACTCGTTTAATACATGCTTCCAGCTGCTGGAGAGTTTTGGATCTCCTCTGATGGACTTTTCGTTTAATTATGCACCAAATGTTCTCAATTGGTGAAAGATCAGGACTGCAGCCAGGCCAGTTCAGCACACGGACTCTACTACAAAGCCATGCTGTTGTAATAGCTGCAGTATGTGGCTTTGCATTGTCCTGCTGAAATACACAAGGCCTTCCTTGGAATAGGTGTCCTCTGGAGGGGAGCATATGTTGCTCTAAAACCTTTATATACCTTCACCATTCATGGTGATTTTTAAAACATGCAAGTGTCCCACACCATATGCACTAATGCATCCCCATACCATCAGAGATGCTGGCTTTTGAACTGAACACTGATAACCGGAGGGGTGGTCTTTCTCCTCTTTAGCCCGGAGGACACAACCCCCATGATTTCCAACAAGAATGTCAAATTTGGACTCGTCTGTGTGAGGTACCGTTCTGAAACCAAATGCGAGACCAGGAAGTAGCAGCAAAAAGTGATTTATTGTAGTTGGGGGGTGAACCCCCACAGGGCAAAAAGCAACGGTACAGAGTCCACAATCCAAAATCACAATCCAGTAGGGCAGAATCAGAGTCGAAAACCAGGGCAGCAATAACAGTACTTGTGGTCGGGCAAAAACAGGTTCGGTACACAGACACAGGTATGTCAGAGAAGCAAAAGCCAAAATCCAGTGGGCGTAATCCAAACCGTTACCAGGGCAGCAAACACAAAACTCGTGGTCTGGCAAAAAGGGTTCGTAAACAGATGCAGACAATAGTACCAAAAAGCAGAGCCAAAAATCGAAGGTCGGACGGTCCAGTCAGAAGAGAAACACTATGAGTACAAGGCGAGAAACAAGAGCAGCACAGGTAAACAAGGGAAACGTTCTGACGGGGAACTGCAGTGAGAAGACAGCTTAAATACACTCAAGGGAAGTCACATGCTATGATTAGGATCAGGTGATGAGGATCAGACTAATTACAAAGGAGGGAACATGAGGGAGAACCTAATCACATGAAATTGGCAAAAGCCAAAACGCGGACAGGCAACACGAGACAACCTATGACAAAACATGCAACTCCGGTTAGGGAGTTCTAATGTGCACAGATAATGAGAGGTAGGACAGAGTGGAGCAGGTGCGGAGGATCCGCTGAATTGCAGGAGAGACAAAGTGAAGGCAAGAGGTGGAGACTAGAGCAGGGCGAGTGCTGAGAGCTTGTTAATCAATTAGTAAGTGCAGCTATACAATCCCTAGTGCTCGTTAGTAAGTTAGTATTATATACAATGTTAGTCTGGGTTAGTAACTTTAACAAAAATAACAAACTGTTAGTATTGGTTAGTAAAACAGAAAAGAGAGGCGAAGGAAGCAAACGAGATTGGAAGGAATGTTTGAAACCCAGAAACCATGAAATCACTTAAGCATGTGACACGCAGGACTGGGGAGAAGCTGTAGCTTAACAAAAGACCAGACAGGGGAGACAAAGTGCAATAAGGGCATGAACAAAGACATGGACCGGAAACTAACAGAATAGTGGATTGGGAGTGGCAAAAACGAAAACATGGCAAAATGCAAAAACTAAACAGAACATGGCAAAACCTAACAGACATAATCATAAACATAACAGGGACTAGGGAAAACATAACAAGCATGGCAGGAACAATAATGAACATGGCAGAATCAAGACAGACAGAGCAGGATCATAACAGTCTGACCACAGGACACTTGTCACTTTACTACAGTCCATTTTAAATGAGCCTTGGCCCACAGAACATAGCAGCACTTCTAGATCATGCTCAACAATGGCTTCCTTTTTGCATAATAGAGTTTTAGGTGGAATCTGTGGATGGCACGGCGAACTGTGTTTACAGACAGTGGTTTCTTTAAGTATTCCTGGGCCCATTTAATGTCAATGACAGAATCATGCCGGTGAGTGATGCAGTGGCATCTGAGGGCCTGAAGATCACGGGCATCCAGTAAAGGTCTTCGGCCTTGTCCCTTACGCACAGAGATTTTTCCAGTTGCTCTGAATCTTTTGATGATGTTATGCACTGTCGATGATGAGACCTTCAAAGCCTTTGCAATTTGACGTTGAGGAACACTGTTTTTAAAGTATTCCACAATTTTTTTTTACGCAAGCCTTCATGGGTTGGAGAGCCTCTGTCCATATTCACTTCTGAGAGACTCAGCCTCTCTAAGACATCCCTTTTACAGCCAATCATGTTACACACCTGATGCCAGTTAACTTAATTACTTGCTAAATGTTCTTTCAGCTGATTCTCTTATATATTAATTGCTTTTTCAGCCCTTTTTTGCCTGTGTCCCAACTTTTTTGAGACCTGTTGCAGCCAGAAAATTTGAAATGAGCTCATTTTGTGGATAAAAATGTAAAATGTCTCAGTTTCAACATCTGAATTGTTATCTATGTTCTACAGTAAATAACATATTGGCTCGTGATCTGAAAGTCATTGCATTTTGATTTTATTCACAACTTACACTTCGTCCCAACTATTTCGGAATTGAGGTTATACATTGACTTCCATTCATTCTTTGTACGTCTCTACAGCCTTTCCCCAATCTTAACAATAAGCAACACATGCCTAACTCAAACCCTTACCCTAACCTTAACCTATCCCTCATTCTAACCTCACCCCTAACCTTAACTAATAAGTCACAATTTGCCTCTGCAGTTGTGAGGACACATGAAAATGTCCTCACTTCCCAATAATTTCCCCACTCTAAATGGAAAAAAAAACATTGAAGTCCTCATAGTCCTCACTGTGTAGCAAGTACACACACACACACACACACACACACACACACACACACACACACACCCTAACTCTATAACCATAAGCATAAACAAATCATGCCTAATCTTAACCTGAACCTATCCTCTAATCACACCTGACCCCTAACCTTAACCATGACCTCAGAAACGACAGTTTGCCACATTAGGACCAGGATTAGGTCCCCATAAGCACTACTGTTCCTGACACTGGTCAGTGTTTACACCAGAAAATATCCCCAACAAGTGACTCATATTCAAGGGCTAAACAAAGACTATTTTTGAAACATTTTAAAATGCACTGTTACTCATAAAGTTGGAATAAAAATTTTTTAAACCTCTTTTCATGAAATGATTGAGACATTGTGATTTATTCTTGATAGATAGATAGTTTCTAAATACAAAATTATTCCAACTTTATGGGCAACAATATACACTCAGGAAAAGTGCCGTGCACAATAGAGAGGGACCCTATAAAAGATTTTTTTTCTCTTAGGTCAAACTCAATGATCTTCCTGTTGAACTAAAAATGAAACATAGAAAGTGTATCTCAAAGAAAAATCCCAAGATTTTGCAACTAATTCAAACCAAGCTGCACAGCTATAACAAACCGCATGGTAAAACAAAATTAAAACAGAATTAAAGGAGGATAGTCAAAGGTTATAGTACATTCATGCTGAAACCTCAAAACTGAACTAGATGGCCAAGCAACAGGAAAGCTCACAGCATAACTGAAGTACCAAACTGACCACATAACAAAGAGCCAAGTGCCAATGAAAAGGGAAAGGTACACACTTCACATGAAACACATAGTGATTTTGCCCAGAAGGTCAATGACTCCCAGTGCTAATCAGGCATAGCAGCAAAACTGCACTACTCCCAGATCAAAACATCAAAAACAAAAAGGGCTTCAACCTGTTCCACCATTTCAAGATGGTCAAGCTATTAAATGTACAGACATCTTTCTCCACAGCTTGGGGATACAGTGTTTCACTCAATTTCCGTAAAAACTAAGGTGAAAGGTAATGCTTCGTCTCATTTGGATGAACTGGACCAGAGAGCACTCAACAGTAGCATAACCGTCTATAACAGTAACTATATCTACAGTAGCACTGTGGATGCTCTCTGTCTTCTTTTAGGTAGAGGAAGACAGCTTTTAAAGACTGTTTTTCCCTTCCCAGTTTAATGATCTATTTCTAAAAATGCCTCGATGAAAAAACAGGAAAACCTCCAGTAAGGTACAAGACTCCATTACGGCTCAAATGTAAATAACGGCATACTTCGCGGGGCGGAATAATACTCTTCCGCTCCCAAGAGGAGTGAGGAGGCCGCACCTTTCTGGGAAAGCTCGCCGAGCTCACTGTGTTAATTGAAGATGCCTTCATACATAAATAAACAAGGCCGCGGCGTGTGAGTGCCGGGCCTGTCTGCCGAGCCGCTCGGCAGTTACTTCCCCGTTCTGGGTCTGTCTGCTCCGCAGCGGCAGTGAGAAGAGGCTAAAACATCTCCCACGTGTCTGATGTGAGGACAGTCCTCGCTAAAGAAGCTCCATACATGGTTTTGTACAAGGCCCCAGCCTGCCACAGCTCGGAGCGAGGGGCCGCGTGACGTTTTTTGATGGGGGGGTGGGCAAATGCTCTACTTTCATAAACACTGTCTCCATAGTCGGCTGGATGCAGGCTGAAGGACCTGCGCATCCGTGCTCAGATTTATTGCCTCATGCCAGTTAGTTTACACAATTGGTACATAAAAGGAAATGTATGCAGCTTTCCCGTGCCTGCAGAGATATTCAGCGCGTTCCGGGCTTTTCCGCCTGCTTCCAGAGCATCACACTCACTGCACAGACTCTCTGTTTCTCCTCAAAACACTGCCACAAATAAAGCTAACCGTATCACTACTTGACTTTGAATCATTCAATCTTTAAGCTTAGTTATAAATTCACAACTAATAGGGTTAGAGGAAGAAAATACTAGAGCATTAGCCATATCATAGATATTTAAAACTTATCTTTATCTTGTGATATAAACTTTTTAAGCTGAGCACTTTTTTGGGTGTCTGTATCAAGAAGCAGCACAATGCCAGGAGATTAAAAACACCAACTACAAACACTGTGTTGAATCAGTCTTTGTTCCCATATGGCACTTTATGAACGGAAATGCAGGAGTTGAGCAACATCTAAAATTCACCCAATATTTGTCGCAACTTTAAGCTGACGGAACAATGTTGATAGCAAAAGTGAATTTTGGAAGAAACTCCACATTTAATACATCCATCCAATATTTAACATGCTTTTCCCTTGTCAGGGCCACAGGGCACGAGAGCCTATCCCAGCATACTCTGTCTGAGGGGAGCACACCCTGAACAGCTCTCCTATTAATCAAAAGTCCACAAATAATCAACAGTCTTCTGAAATCCAGTAGCCAGAAACTTCCACAATTCTATTGATTTCAACATCCATAGCACACGTCAGAGCAGTATGGCTAGCCAGCAAAGCTAGGCTAAAAGTTGGTAGGACGTTGCTAGCCATTCCTACTAACTGATGCGTCTCCCTTTTCAGAGCAATACTGCGTTCGACCAATCAGACATCACCCAGTGGGAACACCAGCCACTAAGAGCACACAGAATCTGACCACAGCAGGACGCTGAAACGGGTGCTTGAGATACAATAAGGAGGAAAGAGAGCATGACCAAAAACAGTAAAACGCTCTTCTTGTTATGTTGACATTTGTGGAGTAAAATTACGGCACATAAATCACAGCAGAGGGAGCATTCCTGAACTTCTTGAAGAGAGACATCTGGAAGTATCAACTTCTGTTTGGACTGCAGGAATAAGCAAACATGGGCAGGAGGATGATGTAATCTCATGCTCAATAGCACAATGCCATGTCCTCAGGAGGTCCACAGTGCCATCTTCATTTGCTGTGCCTAAACCTGCTAAGCTAACATAAAATTTCTTTCCTGAACAACTGTTTTTATGCAATTAAGAACTGGATGGCAAATAACTTTCTACTATTAAAAGCAGAAAAAACCAAGGTCTTGATTACTGCCTCTGATAAATCTCACTCAGTGATCAAACAGAACGCCGGTGCCTGGTCCTCTTTCTGTCTTACTAGTCCGCACAATATCGGCGTGAGCTTTGATCAATCTAAGAGTTTTTATGTCCATATAATGACCTTGACGTGACCTTGTTTCTTTCACCTAAGAAACATGGCCAAAATTAAGTCTGTTGTATTGCAAAATGAAATGGAGATGTTCATGCACGCTTTTATTTCATCATGTAAGGACTATTCTAATTCTCTTTCTATCTGCCTCAAAAAAATCTTCCTTACACTGCTTACAAACCGTCTAAATTGCAACTGCTCGGCTTTAAGCATGTTCCAACACAAGGTCTCACATTACACCATTCTTAACCCTTTGAGCACCGAATACATTTTCAAAGAATTAAAAATTGAATTATCCTGAGCTGTTGAAAGCCTATCATGTGGCAACTTGTTTAAAAGAGCTCCCCTTGCGGGAGCTCTTTTAAACAAGTTGCCACATGATAGGTTTTCAACGGCATCTGATTTTGATATCTTACATCATTGGGCAACTACAGTTGCCTATGGCGCTGAAAGGGTTAACCTCACTGCACTGGCTTCCTGTGTATTTTAGAAGTCATTTTAAAAATTTGGTGCTCACTTAGAGCCTTACACCGCCAGGCTCCTCAGTACTTTATAGACCTCCTGCACCCGGGTCAATGACGTGACATGCAGATTTTTGTGTCCGAGTGCACTACTTTGGTTTAAAATAATTTTAAATGATTCATAATAAGCATCATTTTATTCTATAAAACCTGTTTCATTTGAACATATTTCCAGTTTATCATTAAAAATGATATATATTTTATGTTTTGCCATCTCAAACCGTCAAAATATCAGGTGGCGCAACCGTCCGTGCAAGTTAACACTATGTAAAATGTATTAAATATGTAAATTAAAATATGAATTAATATAATATTAATATGGGGCATAATTTTATATTGAAAACCTTTCAAATCAACAAAGTTTAATAGTTTAATTGTTCTTAAATTGTTTGGAAAACCAAAATACCCGCCCCCTACAATAAAGAATCCATAAGTTACTTTTAGTACCCAGCTCAACTACAAAATAGTAATGTTTTAGGCAGAGTAGACACTCTCAGGTATACTTACTTAAAAAATCACTCAGAAAAAAAGAGGGAAGTGTGTTTTTTTTTCAAGAAACTTTTGGTTGTGCCACCTGACATTTTTTGGCTGGTGAAATTGCAAATACAGTCTAAAACTGTACTAAAACCCTGTAAATGTTGTGCAACCATTAAGACCTATTCAAACACACTCTTCCAACTTCAGATAAATGTATTCTGTACATTTTTAAAGATTTATTTAAAAAAAAAAAAAACATTTTAAAAGGCTTATTTGTCATTGACCCACCCCCACTTCACGAGTTGAGCTCTTAGGACTGCTGCCCAAAATCTTTTAAATGGACCTCGGACATGTTTTAAGACTCGGGGACATTGTGTTCTCCAGTCGTTAGCCTCCCAACTCTGAAACAATCTCCCAATAAGCTTGAGGTGTTTGAACTCTTTTGGATTCCTTTTAAAAGCAACTAACAACCCATATTTTCAGACAAGCTTTCAGGTAACCTGTAGTATTTTATGTATTAACTTGTGTCTAATGTCCATTTTTCAGTATATTTTAATCGGTAGCTTTATCTCTCCTTTTTTTCAGAGTTTTATCTTTGTTTCATCCATTTCATTATATATGATTTCATTTCATTTTATACCTTGATCGTGAAGCATTTTGTGACTGCTGTCTGTGAAAGGTGCTATATCAATAAACTTTGCTTGCCTGCATGTCTATGCTGTATGCATAATTTGGACGATGCCGCAAGCTTCATTTCTTATGTGTGACTATAAAGCATCAGTATATTCAATTTTCCAGCGAGACATTTATTGCCAGATTTACCAGAACCATAAGCATGCATAAACACCTGCCAGGCCAATAGCTGAAAACCAATAACATGACGCCTAATTGGTCATGGCATTTGTTTTGACTTGATCCAATGATTGAGTCGTGTTATTAGTAATTCTAGTGTTAAAAGGTTTTGCACACGCTCAAAGCCCTTAATCAATAAGACAAGGTCTCTCCTTTACTTTACTTTACTTTCATGAAGACTATTTTTAGATACTTGTCTCTGTCCTGATGATATCTGCCACTTGGTTGACTTTAACTGCCGAGCCTCTCCAGCTGGAGTTAACAGCAGGTTAAGCAGCAGAAGGATGAGAGGGCTTGTGTGGAATAATCTCTCCAGCAGCAGCTCCTGAGCGGTTCTTACCAATGTTTGATTGTTTTTAATAGTGTCAACTCCTCACAAGAATAACGGAGTCAGTAATATCCCAGGAACTACACATGCGAAGCACAGTAAACCACAGGAGGGAGATATTTTTAGAGCCCAGCAGGGCCGAGGATCCAGGACATCTTTAATCCTTTGAGGATGTATGACTTGAGTCAGTAAGGCCCATTATGAGAGAGAGAGAGAGAGAGAGAGAGAGAAGAGGAGAAAGAAGAGGGCAATAAGATTTCATCCATTTTTATGGAAGACACAACAAAGTAAAGAGGGCTTTGAAGTAAGATAATTACACTTAAACCAAGGGGGGGACAAGGAAGTGTGGCATATGGGAATTCTGGGCCAATATCAATGATCAATACTTCACTACCCTTATTGATTGCTGCTAATTCCAGTGCCAATACCTCTCTGTTTTAGATTATTGCTCAGAGGCAAGTAATTACCATAGAAATTAACAACCAATACCATGTTTCCACAAACATAAAGGAAGTGACACAACAGCAACTAATGAAGTAAAATAGATTTTTATTTATAAGGCAAAACATTTCAACTCATTTACCTTATTATTAAGCAGAAAACATAAAGTTTTACTGTAGCAGTTAAATGATTTATTTACACAGCCTTCAAGTGAACCTGAAACTCAAATGGTCAGTCACCTAGCTACACCCGTTGGGAACAAGGCACAAGGCTGAAATGAAATAAAACAGTTCTTTATGTCCAAATGATGCTTATGTTTAATCAAATTTAATCAAAATTTTCAACCACTTGTGCTTACGGGTTAAATAAGTTGAGTGGGTGATGGAATATCAAAGGTCACAAAACAGCTATTCTTCAGAAATTGTCAAAACCTGTCACTTGTTTGTTGAAAAATGTTGTGTACTAGGTAAATACCAAATTTCAACTCTTTAACTCTTGTAGAAAGGTATAAAATAGACAACTTCAGTTTTTCAATATGACCACAATGCAACATCCATTTTTGGGGGAGCAGGGCTGAAATACAATCGTAAACTAGTTTATGTGCTAAAGATGTTGCATACTGAGTTTTGTCAAATTTGATCAATACTTGTGACAATTACAGGGTACAAGTCAAATTGTTTAAGGGAGACAGATGACGACAGACGATAATGACCGACCATGGAGTTAATGCCATCTTAAAGGAGGAGACCTTGCCTGGCCAAAGTATATTTCAGCGGAAAGTTAGCTAAGCAAGCAAACTAACATCAAAGCCTTTTTGCCGACTTAGCCATGGCGGCTCGGAGTACTTCCGTTGTGTTGATGTATAAATGCAGTGTTTTTCTCTTGCATTTGCTTTTGTAGTGAGCATGTTTTTGAATTTGCATCTTTTCTGTTTTGCAGCGCGTTTTCCCAGTTGAAAAACGCGCTTTGTTTTCGGCAGTTGCAGCGCGTTTGCCCTGTCAACCACCGTATTATTGTCACTCAGCTGTGCAACGTGCCTAATAACGCCCTTTAGCCGTGACTACATTCAGAATATAGAATGGATTGTCGTTGCTTACTGCTTAATGAGCCTCGCAAACTAATTTACGCAAATCTGCGCTGTTTCATGAGCTACACAAACACAGAAATCATACAGACATATTGATATTTTACATCGGCATTTATGCGCGGAAGAAAACACCTCATAATTTTGTGGTGCAATGCATAATAATACTATCGAAAATAAATTAGACTGTTGTCGGGTTTACCAATTCATCTGAGTAACTGTGGCTAATCTGGAGAAGTAAACTGCGAGAGGTTTAGGTAATTAAGCATTTAAAGGTGAGGTTTCTGAAGGTCTATACAAAATCTACCTCCAGTGAACAAAGAGCATGATTAAAACTGACGTCACTGTTCGAGGCCTTATATCAAGGCATATGTATGCAAGATTTTGCTGTTGTTTTATTGCCATTACTGTGAGAAACTGCTCTGTCTATATCGGATTTTAGACACTTTAGGCTTTCTACTTCTGTTGAATTATACTTCGGCATGGTGAGGTCTCCTCTTTTAATAACTCAGCTGGTCAACAACCAGTTGAATTAAATAAAATAAACAAGCAGTTCAGATGACTATGATCAAGCTACTTTCTGAGCATGGCACAGTCACTAAAGCTAATTTACAGCTTTGGCGATGCATCAAAGGCATCTATGTGCTGCACCTTTTTACTAACCCATTGTGTTGGTCACAATCAAAGTTTCTGCGCCAATAACAAAACATTTAATGGCAGCATTGGCTGATACTGATACATTTACATTATTATGCAGCATCTTAACCTAAAGCTGCATGTAGCAAGGCTACGCTTGACCATAATCCAAACAAAGAGCCTAGTAAGAGCTAATATTATCGCTGCAATTGTTTGGTGCATTTTGTGTAGAAAACAGTGGCCTCTAAATGAGAAGTCTGATGAATTTCAGTAGTGACCAGGAAGAACTGCGAGCAGGAAACAGAAATGTAAAAAGGTGGTCTGATGTGTGAAGAATGTGATGTATGCCCAGTGCATATTCTGTACTGTATGAAACAAAGAATAGTTTATATTACATATAGTGCATATACAGTCTGAAACATAAAAAACTACCACAGATTCAGACTAAAAAAAACTGAAGTCAGTAAAACTTTAATTTGAAGTTAATTGTATACATATTGGGTAATCTACTGTACTTCGGAATGCAGCCGTTTATATACAGTGGCTCCCTGAGTATGTACTATAGATAGATAGGAAAAGAGAGGCATGCTGCGTTTACTCACATCCAGGACAAGGAAAAACCAGACGGAGACTGGACAAAACAAATACCTCCGGTGTAAGGTGTTGCACCATAAATAGCACAGAGGCTAAGACAGGAGCAGATGCCTGTGGTTCTGGCGTCAGGACAGGCAGTAGGGTCAGAGATGCCAGCCAGAATCTCCATATCCCTGATAGATACAGAGAGCAACAGAGTCAGAATCTCCATATTCCTGACAGATAAAGAGAGCGGAAGAGTCAGGGTTTCCATATCCCTGACAGATAGAGCAACAGAGACAGAGTTTCCATATCCCTGACAGATAAAGCAACAGAGCCAGATTCTCCATATCCCTGACAGATAGAGCAGCAGAGCCACAATTTCCATATCCCTGACAGATAGAGCAACAGAGCCAGAGTCTCCATATCCCTGACAGATAGAGCAACAGAGACAGAGTTTCCATATCCCTGACAGATAAAGCAACAGAGCCAGATTCTCCATATCCCTGACAGATAGAGCAACAGAGCCACAGTTTCCATATCCCTGACAGATAGAGCAGCAGAGCCACAGTCTCCATATCCCTGACAGATAGAGCAACAAAGCCACAGTCTCCATATCCCTGACAGATAGAGCAACAGAGCCAGTCTCCATATCCCTGACAGATAGAGCAGCAGAGCCACAGTTTCCATATCCCTGACAGATAGAGCAACAGAGCCACAGTTTCCATATCCCTGACAGATAGAGCAACAGAGCCACAGTGTCCATATCCCTGAAAGATAGAGCAACAGAGCCAGAGTCTCCATATCCCTGAAAGATAGAGCAACAGAGCCAGAGTCTCAATATTCCAGATACAAACAGGGAGCGACAGACCCAGAGTCTCCATATACCCCACAGATACAGAGAGCAACAGAGTCAGAATCTCCATATTCCTGACAGATAAAGATAGCGGAAGAGTCAGGGTTTCCATATCCCTGACAGATAGAGCAACAGAGACAGTGTTTCCATATCCCTGACAGATAAAGCAACAGAGCCAGATTCTCCATATCCCTGACAGATAGAGCAGCAGAGCCACAATTTCCATATCCCTGACAGATAGAGCAACAGAGCCAGATTCTCCATATCCCTGACAGATAGAGCAACAGAGCCAGTCTCCATATCCCTGACAGATAGAGCAGCAGAGCCACAGTTTCCATATCCCTGACAGATAGAGCAACAGAGCCACAGTTTCCATATCCCTGAAAGATAGAGCAACAGAGCCACAGTTTCCATATCCCTGAAAGATAGAGCAACAGAGCCAGAGTCTCCATATCCCTGAAAGATAGAGCAACAGAGCCAAAGTCTCCATCTCCCTGAAAGATAGAGCAACACAGCCAGAGTCTCCATCTCCCTGACAGAGAGCAACAGACCCAAAGTCTCCATCTCCCTGATAAAGAGCGATACAGCAAGAGTGTCCATATTCCAGATGTGTAGACACCAAGAGTGAAGGAGCCACAGTCTCCAAAACCCAGAAAGATAAAGAGAGCAGCAGAGCCAGAGTCTCCACATCCCTGACAGATAGAGCAACAGAGCCACAGTCTCCATATCCCTGACAGATAGAGCAACAGAGCCACAGTCTCCATATCCCTGAAAGATAGAGCAACAGAGCCACAGTCTCCATATCCCTGACAGATAAAGAGAGCGACAGGTCCTGAGTCTCCATATCCCTGACAGATAAAGAGAGCGACAGGTCCTGAATCTCCATATCCCTGAAAGATAGAGTGACAGAGCCACAGGCTCCATATTCCAGATACATACAGAGAGCTTCAGAGCATGAGTCTCCATATACCCCACAGATGCAGAGAGCAACTGAGTCAGATTTCCATATCTCTGACAGACACAGGGCGACAGAGCCAGAATCTCCATATCCCTGACATAAATAGAGATCAACAGAAACAGAGGCTCTATATCGCTGACAGTTTCACCGAGGGACAGAGCCACAGTCCCCATATTCCTGACAGATACAGAGTCTCCATTTCCCTGACAGCAGGCTTTGGGAACTGAGCAGGCCTGGTGGCACATGGATGTCAGATACTTCAAGTACAGCCTGACCATTCATCATACCCCTGTCACCAAGCATCTCTTCAGTAATCCATACAGTAGCCATTTATAAAAGCTCTTAGTTAAGATTTCACTGTTAATCCACAACATATCCACTTACACTGACCACCGGTGAATATGCAACTGATGAGGCACATGGCTTCCAGTTATATACAGAGTCAGTGAATATGTACCCAGTAATCCAAGCAAAGTCCATCTGTATCCACCAGCAATAAAAATTTCACCAAGAAAGAAAATATCAAAAGGCTTACTGTGCATTTATACCTGTCTGAGTCAGTGTGTTTGAGTCTGTCTCTGTTCAGGATCTTGCTCGCATTCAGTGTGCTTACACTACCATTCAAACTTTTGGGGTCACTGAGAAGTTTCACATTTTCCAAGAAAAAAAAGTTAGATTTGTGGAAAATGAATAGAGAATATAGTTTGGACATTCAAAATTTGAGAAACAAAGATTTTTTTTTTTACTTGAAATAATAATTGTGTCTTTCAAACTTTGCTTTCATCAAATAATTCTCCACTTGTACAAAATTACCAGCTTGCAGACCTTTGGCATTCTAGTTGTCAGTTTGTTCAGATAATCTGAGGAAATTTCACCGCATGCTATCTGAAGCGCCTCCCTCAGGTTGGACTGGGTACTTCTCACATACCATACGGCCAAGGTGCTCCAACAACAGCTCAATGGGATTGACATCCGTGGACTGAGTTCGTCATTCCATTATAAATGGAATACCACCTGTATGCTTCTCCCCTACAACATTCATGCATTCTTTGGATTTCTGATGTAGGTCATTGTCCTGCTGGCTCCAATCGAGCCAATGGCAGGTCATTGAAAAATGGAGTGATAGCCTTCCTTCTTCAAAGTCATTTTGACCCTGTGCAAATCTCCAACTTTACCACCACAAAAGCACCCCAAAACCATCACATTACCCACATGATGCTTGATAGATGATGTCAAGCACTCCTTCATCATCTTTTCATTTGTTCTTTGCGCAATGAATGTTCTTCTTTGTGACTTTGTGATCCAAACACCTCAAACTTTTTGTCTGTCCATAACACTTTTTTTTCGATTCTTCTTTTGTTGACTGTCAGTGTTCTTTTGTGCATCTTGATCTTTCCTTTTAATTAGCCAGTCTGAGATATGGTTTTTTATTTGCAACTCTGTCTAGAGGGCCAGAATCCAAGAGTCGCCACTTGTTGACATTGAGAGTGGTGTTTTGCAGGCACCTGCCAGCTGAGGACCAGTAATATGTCTGTATCTTAAACTAGAGACTCTCATGTACTGGTCCTCATGCTCACCAGGATCACCTACTTCCTCTAGGGCCAGTTAGCACTGCTCAGTGAAGGGAGCAGTACGCACCATTGTATGAAAGCTTAAGTTTCTCAGTAATTTCTCCCATGGAATGGCGATCATTTCTCAGAACAAGACTAGACTGATGAGAGAAGTTATTTTTTGATCTGGCCAATTTGAGCATATAATTGAACCCACAGATGCTCTGCTTGTCTAGAAGAAGTCCAGTTTAATTGCTTTTTTTTTAATCAGCACAACAGTTTTCAGCTTTGCTAAGATAATTATAAAAGGGTTTTCTGACAATCAGTTTGCATTTTGAAATGATAAACTTAGATTAGCTAACAAAGTACCACTGGAATGCAGGAGAGATGGTTGCTGAGAATAGGCCTCTGTATTCCATTTACAAATCACCAGTTTCCAGCAATATAAGTCATTTACGACATAGACAATGTCAAGACTTGTATTACAAATCAATTTAATGTTATTTTAATTGAAAAAAATTCACTTTTCTTTTGAAAACAAGAAAACTTCTAACTGACACTCAACTTTTGAACACCAGTATATACGGCCCATTTTACAAATGGAGGCAGCTTTACAGATTTCTGGGCTTGCGCCGCTCAAGGAAAGCCCCAGGCTACAGCCGCAAGCGAAGTCTCAGTGACTCAGAACTGGACGAAGCCTTCGGCAAAATCTGACTCATACAGGAGCCCATCTGTTGCTGGCTGCTGACTGCTACTGCTTAAATTTATAGGTACATAATTTGACAGCACAGAAATGTCAATGGAGCCAGGCGGGGATGACTGTGGTTGTCTGGGGTGACGGAATGCTAGGCTAATGGGTGGTGCTGTCAGGCAGGTGACAGGATTGGAGCTGGAGTTGAGTGGATAAAGCTGGGAGCAGGGCAGGATGGGGGGTGTAGTGAGGGTATAGCCTCAGGCAGGAGCCAAAACAGGGGAGAACAGTCTGTTCACTACATCTGTTAGTTCATCAGATCTGTAACACCACAGGAGTGTCGACAAGCCACACAGACTTTATGTATAACTAATGGCAGTTGTACTACTGAACTCTAATTCCAAAAAAAAACAAAAAAACATGACCACATGTGACAACATGCAGAATATAGAGTCCCACTTATGAGGGCAGTAACCTATGAAGGTAACCCATGCCACTTCAATCCATGTTTTCTTTACACGCGAAAATGATTGCTCTCTTGAAAAAAGCGAGTGTTCTGAAAAATATGGAATTTTACTAATTTTCATGTTTTCTTGTCAAATTTTTATTCACAAGGGAAAATGTCCAGATCACATGGGGAATTACCTTTTCATATGTGAATATTTTAATGCATTAGAAAATCGAAATTTTCCCTTGACATTTTTGTATTGGTCTACAGAGCTAAATCATGAAGAGCTGCACATATATCACTCCAGCACTCCAACTGCCAGGACCAGAACAAAGTGACCAATCAGCCACGACCTTTCAGGCTCTGAATGGGATGGGGTGAGCCAAAACTCTCTTGCATTGAAGGCATTTTGAAAAGGTACAGCCTCCAATTAATTATGCAGCAGTAAGGAAACAGAGTCATGTAGTGGGGCAAGCCAGTGTGTGAGTGACTTTCCTACCGGACTTTTCTCTACCCTCATGGACACCCCTGTTTGACATCAGTCAACACCAACCTGGTGGGGCCCAGTGGGTGGGGCTATCAGCAGCTCTGTGTCAATCATCAGAAGATACAGCCAATCATAAAAACAAATCATAGACTTCCACACAGGAGTGTTACTATGTGATTCAGTTTAAACAGGGTTTGATATGTCTTTTATGAAGCATGTGTTATGCCCATCAAAGGCATGGCTTCCTTGAGGATACCCTACAGAAATAAAGCAATCTGATGTCTGCAGTGCAATACTCACTCAGTGGTCCATTATATAAGGCTTTATTAGGGCAGATTTTGCAACAGTTCCAATAAACACATGCATAGAATCGATGCAGCCGTAGAGGTGTCCGTATTCCTGAGGCATATTTACTGGCATTGAAAATGCAAGTTAAACCTTCTATCATACTATTTTGTGGCTCAGACAGCAAGTATGAGCACAATGCAGAACTCTAAAATAAAAATTATTTGTTCAGCCCTAAAGACATTGGGCTGAGCTGCATGAGGGAAACTGTCAGCACATAAATTCATCTCAAAATACATTCTCAGCGAGCAACTCTGCGCTTCAGAACTTAATACACATTATCAAGAGTAAAATTAACATTGTAACGACTCTAGTGTGAATGTCTTTCGTGTCTCCTCCCACCCAGAAGCTTGTGTATCTATTAGAAGTATTTTCTGTTTTGATTAGTGTCCGTCTCGCGTGCCACTTAATGCATCAAGAATATGACAAATTCACCTCAGACCACAGACATCAACCAGGAAAAACAGGGCAAGATATCTCAAGAACAAGAGGCCCATGGGCCTAACGGTCACCTGAGTTGTATGAAAACTGATGTTATGGATGTCAATGAACCAAATATACCCAAAAGTATCATTTTCCTATACAAAGTATAGTAAACTTCACCCCCTCCCCAGGGGCAAACATGGAGCCTCGGAGCCATGAAATTAACAATTTTGATAAAGCACCTCAAAACCCATCCATCTATGAAGAGTATTGGTTTCCAGCCTATCTTGGTCTGGAGAAGAAGATTATTGAAATTTTTGGCAATATCACCCCATTTGGGCCCCACCCCTTAGCCCCTGGGGAAGAGACAGGGTCAAAAATGTCATAGTATCAAACTGTCATCTCATGGTTATAATGCCATTCAAGTTTGAATGATTTCCAGTGGAAAATGAACAAAATATACCCAAATGTATCATTTTCCTATATAAACTATAGTAAATTTCACCCCCTCCCCTGGGGCAAACATGGAGCTTGAGGGTCATGAAGTTCACAATTTTGATAAAGCACCTCAAGAGCCTTCCATCTATGAAGAGTATTGTTTTCCAGCATATCTGGGTCTGGAGAAGAAGATTTTTAAAATTTCAGCCAATTTGACCACTTTTAGCCACACCCCTCACTTGACCAAGGAAGGTTCCTGCAAAATTTTATTGAAATCAGATCAGCGGTTTCTGAGAAGAAGTGGAAAATGTATTGACCAGTTTTAGCCCCGCCCCTCAGAGCCCCAGGGGGTGGGCACCATATAATTCACAATTTTGGTGCATATTTGACCAAGGAAGGTTCCTGCAAAATTTTGTTGAAATCAGATCAGCGGTTTCTGAGAAGAAGTCAAAAATGTAAATTGTTTACGGACGCACGACGGCGGACAAAAGGCGATTAGAATAGGTCACTTTGAGTCTTCGTCTCAGGTGACCTAAAAACAGGGAAAGGAGGTTTGTTGTTATTACAACAATATTGCATTTAAGTTACACATTCTTATGTTCTGTTCCAACTTTTTATCACATTTGCAAGACCAGTTAGCAACACAAATCCAGTAGCTTAGCAATATGAAAGGGAGTGCAAAGGTATTGTCAAATGTCTGTGAATTTGTGTTAGCCCTTTAGTACAATGAATTTGTTTCGCCAGATTCAGTGGTCATGTCCCAACAATGCCCTGTGAAGAAAAAAAAAAAAACAACCAGGATCTGTTACAGAATATGTGCTCTATTAGCATCTGTGTGGAACCTGCATGAGCCACAATCCAGCGATAGCACGCGGAGGCTAGTTGACTTAATAAAATCAGGTTGGCTGGTGATGAAGTTTCACTGTTTGTTAATGGGAGTCAGGTGATTCTCCCAGCTGAGGAGACAGTGAGAGATCAACACACCAAGTTAGCACAGGGCAAAACAACAAGTTTACCACACATCTATGAAGCCTGATATTACTCCCCCTCATATCTCACACATCGCCCATCTTGCAGACTCGCACACACACTAACAGACACATAAATGCACATAAATAAACGCGCGCGCGCGCACATACACGCACACACACTAACACAAACACACACACAAATGCATATAAACACACACACACGGACACACACGCACAAATATAAATACACACGCACACACACACACACACACACACACACACACACTAATACAAACACACACAAATGCACATAAACACACACACACACACACACACACAAAACGCACTAACACGCACACACACAGATACATACACCTGCACCCACACTCACACCTATACACATACTAACACACACAAGCACACACATAAATAGACTCAAAAAATACACATGTACATGCACAGGCACCCATGCACACACACACACACACACACACACACACACACACACACACACAAACATATGCTAAAGCATACTCATTCACAAATGAACACTGAGACACTAACTGACATTTATAATATTACTGTATAACACACACATTCATCATCATGGTAATATTACAGTGTAAGTCTCACCCACTCATAAGGGCAACAGCAGTAAACAATGACACATATTAATTACCATTATAGCGCTGCTGTATAAACGCCGCTCATGCACTACCATATAAAATACTGGAGAAGTTTCACAAAGACATATATATGCTAACACCACTCATTCCATGGCCTACACAGAGTTGAATTCAGCAGACCTGTTCTCCCACCAAATACCATCTGTCCATGTATACCAGGGTGCATAGCCTTTGAATAGACAGAAAAAAAATTTGCACTGAGGGTCTGTGGCATATAGCTGTAAGTACAATCCCATTCCTAAAAATGTAGCGATGGTTTGGAAAATCCAAGTAAATAAAGAAAGCAGTGATTTGTAAATCATCTTTGGCCAATATTAAATTGAAAACAGTAAAATACAGAATATTGTATGTGTTACCTGAGAAAATGAATCTCTTTTCTGTAAATGCACTCTTTTTCTGAATTAGATGCCTGCTACACATTTCAAAAAAGTGGGCAGAGAGGCAATAATGGACACGGGCAGCTGTTGAACATTTGATGCTATCATGCCTGAGTATAAAAGCAGCATCCACAAATGACCCATTTCTTTACAAGCAATGAGTGGTCAAGGCTTGTGACCTTGTACAAAACTGCGTAACTGTATAATCCAACAGTTTAAAAACAACCTAACAGGACATTATACAGTGAATGATATTATTAAAAGATTGAGGGAATCTGGATAAATCTCTGCAAAAAGGATGAGATTGAAAATCAATACAGACAGCCCCAGATATTCAGTCCTTCAGATGACGCCGTTGAAAAGCGACATGCTTTTGTGATGGATCTAACCACATGGGCTGGGGCTAATTTAGAAAACCTTGGTCCATAAACACCAGACAGCACTAAGTACACAAATGCAAGTGAAGACTGTATGCGGTGCGCTGAGGAAATCATACATCAAATTCGTCCAGAAATGCTGCAGTCCTCTCTGGGCTTCAGCTCATGTGTAATCAACTGACACACACTCAAACTGAAGCTGTTGTCAGACCAGTCAACCTCACAAATTTTTTATTGTTAATAATGGATGTTGCATTTATCTAGCCAAAGATGAAAAGGGTCCTCCAATTGTATAGTTACCGACACAAGGTTCAAAGCCAGGCTCCTTCATGGTAAGGCGATGTGTTAGCAGCCACAGCATAGGTAACTTGACAATCTGTGAAGGTACCATTGGTACTGAAGGACGTATGCGTTTTGGAGCAATATATGCCGTCATTGAGATGACTTCTTAGCACGGACGCCCATGCTTACTTCGACGAGGTCACAGAATTGCAAATTCTGCACGTCGCAACAGTGTGGCATCCTAGGCTGGTAGACTGGCCTATCTGCAGTCCAGACCTGGCTCCACTGAAAATATACAAAGCTTTTGGAAGCATAAAATACAACAATAAAGTCCTCTGATGTCTGAGCGGCTAAAGACAGATATCAAAGAGGAATGGGGAAAATCCTCAAAACTGGAATAACTGGCATCCACAGTTCCCCCCAAACAATTAGCTGTTGAAAGGAAATATGATGATTTACAGAGATAAACACCCACAAGTCTCAGTTTTTCTGGAAAATGTTGCATGCATAAAATTCCAAATGAGTGTTTGTTTAAAAGTAAGTAAATAAATAAATAAATAACTTGCAGAGGGGAAGGCATTACATAGGCTATCTTGTCCATGCAATGTTTCAAATTTATTACCAGTCAAGGACAATTCACAAATCAATGGTTTCCTGATTTATTTGCATTTTTTAAATCATCTCAATTTCTGAAAACCATTTCTGAAATCTACTTTTAAAGGACAGACATTACGGGTTCAAAACATAAGAGAACTATGATTAATTATTTAATACTCCATGTATCGCCTGCATTTTACTTAGAGTAATTCAGAGCTTTGTTCTTCAAAACACTACATATCCATTCTGTTTTACCCACCAAGAAAGAAAAAAGTAAGCCACTGAACTTAGAGCTTCGCTAAACTGCACAAAATGGGGAAAATACATATACATATAATAATAAATACAAATAAATTTATTTTGGGTGAAAACGGCAATAAACTGGTCGGTAATGGAGTTACAAATTTGTAGCTCCGTTACCGACCAGTTTTTTGCCGTTTTCACCCAAAATAAATCAAATGAATAAAATTGGCTATTTTGTTTTTTGAAGTACTAGGGAAGACCTACACAAAGCCATTTAAATTCTAACTCTATCTTACTTAGTTTTGGAGCTATGATACAAAATACACCAATTTTGTAACTCCGTTACCGCGTGACCTGGCCCAGCTGTGTACATGCTCACCAAAGGGGAAAGTGGCTAATTGACATGTCTGTCCAGAAGGAGGGCAGTGACTGTAAATCCTTCAGCTTAAGAGTCCCTAAAAATACACCTGTTGACAGTCACTACATCTTTGAGAGACACAGTAGATTCGTGCAGGGGCGATTTCCTCTTTAAACTTGGACTTAGAGATGCACGCTTGATATAACAATATCAAAAATATCCAGTCTCTGGAAACGGGTGGTTGGTAATACAATCCCAGAATGGTTAAAACCCTAGCATACTTCTTGATTCCAGCAATTTGCTTTTAGGAGATATTCTCCAAGACTGCAGAGGAGCTGTAAAAATCACCCAGCCTCAGCATCTCGACTTTGTGCCACTCTAACGTGATCTAGGCCTGCGTGTTGCTGCTATAGTGCTGCTGTATTATCGATCGGTTCAAAACCACTGCTACTGCAGAACAGGCATCCCGATCACAGCTCACATCAAGTTCAATCACATTCGCACAAAAAGTACATTGTTAGTACAAAGACAGTCTGTCCTGACTGCAGAAGAGACCAGAGTCCATCCAGCAGGGGAGTTGAATTTGGAAATTTTGGAACATTTGAAAATGAGGTAGCACTGGGCTGGAGATGCTCCAGCCTCTGACAGAACTGAGCATGCTCCGATGTCACAACTCGGACACAGCGGTGCAGGAAAGACGACAAAACGTAGCGTGAGAGCACGGCTGCACAATTCTGCGAGAATCCTGCCTCAGCAACGTTCCAAGAGGAAAAAAAAATGGTGCATTTGAACAACCACATATCAAAACCTACTGGCACAGCATATGGGTTGGGTGACTAGTCATCTAATTTATTAAACTAGGGAAGCTTATAGAAAAACCTCTGTCGTGACCAGAACCTCAGTTACCAAATTAGCACGCTGTGGAACAGAAGGTGCATTATCCTCTGTGTTGCCGGTCTGTTTTTCGAGGTCAGCTGTACTTTTGTGCAAAGACAAAGGGAGGGCGCAAACATCAGGTCCTGACAGGGCAGTGTTCAGCATACAGAAACCACTGTAACAAACTACACCACATTCAGCATAAACAGCACGTACCTACCACTTTAATTCTCATTTAATAATGTATGTGACATAGTGTAAGTTAGTGAAAGTGAGCAAATCTGCTGATTCCAGTAGCTTTACTCAAAACTAGTTTTATAGTATGTACTGCAGTATACTTATAAAATAATATGAATGAAACTGAACTCGCCTACAGTGCCATAACTTAAGTTTGATGGCATTCCGCAGAACCGCAGCATAGTAGCCATTTCATGGAAAATGCATATTTTCCTAGAGATTTGGCTCATACAAAACCAGGCTGTCCAGGCACTAGCAGCAAACAGTATGAAGACACCACCTTATTCACAAAAGCCTTCAGCAAATATTTACATCCTGTTCAGGTTGTACACATAATATGTCACAAGGTCAGGTTCTACTGCTGTTCTAAGGTGAACACAATAGCAGTGTCAGAAACTATAGCTGTTATTACATGAAAAGAAATGGAAGAGAAATCAGTTTTTGAATCCTGGACCAGTTACACCTCTGACACCTCTACAGGGACAGGTAACAGGAAACCACAGGAAAGCTGTAAAATATTTACCAGTCCGCACTAATTATTCATCGCGTATCCCCTCTGAATACCAAGCCATGTGCTGGCAATTTGCTACAGGTTTTCACCACAGTAGCACTCCGTTTCCCACGAGTCCTTAGCATGCTTTTTGACTCCCTTATCTACACCTGCATTGCGTTCCACGGTATGGTTAGCAAATCTGGTTTATGGACGTAACCGCTCTTAACATTTCAGTCTGGGACTCAGCTTTAATAGCGATAGGACATGCCACATGCCACAAATTACAGTGGCATCACTGCCAGGAGTTAACATAACTCATTCCAAGTACTGATAACTGCCCAGTCAGTGTTACCTGCTAGCAATTTGGGAAGCATTTTTAAATGTAGAACATTAACAGTGCCCTTGATGTCCATTTTTATTTCCTTATAGCCAGTGAATAATAGACATTTTGCATTTATTTTTTCAGAACAAAAGACAACATAGAGAAAGCCACATAATTAAAGTGCGAAGGTGCTTACATATCCATGTGTTTGTACAGCAGAATTTCCCAGCTTCTGCCATTTTTAAACACTGAACTTATTGTATAAGCATACAGGTGTATGGTGACACTCAAGGTGCTTCCGTACTATAAATATGGGAGCTGAAATAACCTGAGCACAAGATTTCTGCAGCAGAGGAATGAACTCTTTCCCAATTTTACATCTGCAGATCAATGATCTGGTTTTGATTTCATCCTGATTTTTTTTAAGGATCAGTCACAGTCGCAAAAATATTATCATCAGACAAAGGAAGAGTCATACAGAGAACACTCTTTAGACTGAACTGTCATCTGACAATCATGCAAGAGCAAAAATTAAAAACAACTTTAATTTTTTTTTTCAATGTAAAAAATAAAGTGAATAATTGTGCAATTAATCCTGAGTAAATCATTTCTTTCGCAACCACATGAAATTGCTAAGGTTACATACAATCCAGAAAAACTCTGTCCCGAAATTGAGAGGCTACAACTCAAGACTTGAAGTCACTTCATTTCACACGATGGAAGTCATGAGATGTTTTTGCTCTTCTCAGAAAGCAATGTATGAATTTCGTAAAAAATAAATAAATAAAAAAATAGTACAGCGTGCAGTGGGATCAATAAGCAGAAAAGCAGAAAATGTTCAGGCATGAGAAAAGAGAAAAAAAAGGAAAAAATTGATCTGCAAAGTGGGTTATTGCATTTTTGTTTTGATTATGATACAAACAATGCATTTGCATCTTGAAAACGAAAAACACATTTCTGACAATGCATTTTCATTTTAATATTGTTAGCTTTATGCTTCCATATTTTCTGATGTCGTAAATCCTGTCGAGCTACATTGAAGCCTACCATCAGCTGTCATGTCCAGGAAATGCATTTATTTATTTCAATTTTGTCAGAGGCCCAGATTAATTACATCATTTTATGACCACAGTGCCTCACAAAGAAATGATGACCACGTCAATTTCCATCCTTCACAGTAGACTTAACAGCCCACATTTTAGATCTTTGTCGATCAGCAGGGAACTGTTGCTGCACCAAATGAATTTTGAATATGTATCTTCAAAATTATTTACTCATTCACTGTGAAAAAGCATCCAATAATGCCATGGAAACAAAATGGCTTGGTATGTCACATGACCCAGTGTTTCTGGGACCCACATGTTGCAACTCTCTCTAGCAGGCGACTCTATTCCGAATTTTGTCAAGAATTTTCGCATTGTTATCTAAACAGCTGATACTTTGTTATGGTCCAGACTAGAAACCAGAGGCAGAGTCAGAGTTTAATTCCATGAAGGCATTTATTCATGGGAATGGTAATGGCAAGAAGGGACAGAGCCCAGAGACGTATACGCACAGTTCAGTTCAGGTGGTATAATGGTTTGGGTAAGGGGTGTGCCTGCACCCAGCCAGTGGTGTCCCGGTGCAGAATCGCAGTGGTGATCATCCTCACCAGAGGAGAACGGTCAGATGGCAGATCTGAAGGTTTTAGCAGGAATGCAGTCTCAAACAAAACTGGAGAGGCAGGTAAACAGGAATGCCGTCCCAATCCTCGCGACCAGGGATCAGGCTTTGGAGCTTGTCTTATTAATTAATCTTTGAAGAGTACTTCTGCATTTTATGATCATTAGAGGTAATGATAATTTCAGAAGATGATAAACTCTCAAACTACGAAGAAACAAACTGACTGGTTGCTTCAGGGCATATAGCAAGGACAATCCAGCAACCCTGCAAGACTCAAAGTAAGATTACAAACATCAACGAGACATATGGGAGTGGGGCACAACAAATGTATTACACCTGGCGAGGGATGCACACAGATGCTAAACTAATAATTAAAGAAGACAATACTTCTAAGAGACACACAGGTCGCCGGATGGTAGGAGGAAACAATTAGGAATCACATGAGGATTGTGACACTTTGCAGTGACAAATTTAAAACTAAAAATTGAAAAGCACAGCACTAAAAGCACAAAGAAGCATTTCTACTGCAGCAAACACAATTTGTCAGTTTTTTTCTGCTCAATTCACACAGGGGCGATTAGATCCTTAAAAATCCAGATATTTTATTTTATTTTCATTGATTTTATCTTTAGTAAAATTATACTTTTTAAAATTTCATTGTTTGAAAAATGAACTTTCATCACTGTCAACATTTTTGCAGGAATACAAACATGTAAGTACAATGATTTTTCCAAACTGCAGATATTATTCAACCCAAAGGCAAGGTTTTTAAAGAGTGACATTACAGCATGATGGTATTTACCAGTCCATTGGCAGGCTGACGCTGGCATTGACCTTCAATAAACAGATGAGACTTTAACCAGGCCCTGCATCTGGTTTGTGTCATTAGTCCACATACTTAGATCAAGAGTTCAGTAAACACTGCAGTCACCATAAAAGAGCAGCCTCTGTGTTACTCATAAGACTCAGTCAAAGTGAAGTAGCCTTTCAGAGATTGTACACAGTTGTTTCGATGACAGATGATGTGGATAGAGCTGGCTCTTATTCACTGATGCAAAACTGTGCGGTTTAGACTTTTAGAACCTCATCACTTTCTCATTAAATTACTCCCAGTTATGATTGTTTAACAGAAACATTTAAATGCCCAGTAAAGAATGTGCAGACAAGCACACACACACACACACACACACACACACACACCTCATAAGTTACTTCAAAAAACAAAACATTCAGGCTGATAAAAACTCTACAGTCAGCAGCACCTTGATATTATTGCAAACCTTTCGTCACAGGCAGGACTGTAGTGACACTTTAGCCAATCAGAGCTCAGCCAACAAAATTCTGGATATAAAAGGCCGAAACGTCGGACCCTTCTGTGCCTCATCGCAAACGAACTCCATAGCACTTCGGGGATGCTGGCACGGATATGAAACAGAAGCGGCCCAGTAAATGACAGCCAAACTCACCACATGGACAGCAAAGCCTGCCACTTAAACCATGAAAGTGCTAAAATAAGGCATACGCAACGAACACATAAAAATAACATTCTTAAGTACAAAGTAAAAATAAAAATGAAAGTTAAAAAAATAGCACTGTGGGACATCTGCAGCCTGATAAGGGCTTATCCCAATCTTTTCCAACCATAGATCAATGCAGGATGGTAACTTTCACCGCATTAACACTGGAGTTGGTCCCCAGGGGCTGCTCTGTGGCTGCCCACTGCTCCTAGCCACAGGATGGGTCAAATGCAGAGGACAAATTACCCCACAGGGTTCAATGAAATATAAAGTATATGTTATCTTATCTTATCTTATCTTATTACCAAGCTGCCATTTGAATACCACGAGTCAAGTGTTAGCACAATTCAGGCACAATCTAAGGTCTGGAGCACGGCAGGATCATGGAGTTTGACTAGGTTCAGAGGACTCCATGAAATGAACCATTTGGCTCATCTAAAGCTTAAAGAATAAAAAGAGGCAGGTAAAGGAGGAAAATAGAGAGCATGTGTGAAGGAGAAAGAGAGATTTGCGTGTTTGTGAGAGAGACAGGCTGAGATACAAAGGGAGAGAGAGTGTGTGAGAGAGGGAGAGAACATAGTATTAGAGTAGTGTAATTTGTGTAATGGAGGGTGTGGGGCCTGGTCTGTCGCTCCCATCTGTTGACTCCTGCTGAATGTCACGTGCTGTCTCACCATGTAAATGACATTTTGGGCAGCCAGGAACAGGCATGTGCAGAGGGGAGGGCTGGTATCACAGTATCAGTCCATTAACAGTGAGAGAGATACAGGCAGACTGCTATTTCCCAGCTATGTTCATCCAACCATTAGCCATGCTCAAAACATGTCTACGGAAACCATTATCGCGGATCACAAATTTGGTTTTTAACTACCTCTCTAAATTAATGAGCCGAAGCTCACTGTGGTCATGTATCCTCTAATGGTTTTATATCTAAACAGGGGTTGAGGTCTCATAGCATCCTCACATCATAGTGATTATGGGAGATCGCTGAGCACACACACCAAAACCACAAACTGATCAAGACAAGACAGATGGCCAACCATAGTCCAAGACAAAAGAATCACATGGTCTTCTATTTCTGCTTTCACACAAAAATCTGTATATCTCTGCAATCCAATTAAGCCAATGAAGGTGGTCTGTTAACTGAGTCAACCACTATTCAAATAGATAAATAGATTCTTGGTTTTTACTTGACTAACAGAGGCTTTACCAAATATTGAAATCTGCCATGTTTGTGCCCCTCAGACTGAGATTTATGAAAATAGCCTGCCCTCACTCTAGACTTTTATTATTTTCTGCTGCATTCTGTAAATTTAAGATCAACTTATGCTTGCAAAAAGATAAAAATGGGAGAGAGCTTGGGAAGAAACATTCCTGTGCTTTCTAATTAAGCAGATTTCTTTTTAACCACATGACAGTTTGATACATTCGGAAGATTTCTAGTTGGTATTGAGCCGATCAATACCCAGGAGAGCAGCTCAGCCATCAGTGTTTGCCACCAATAGAACAGTCCGATCTGTTTGGCTACTTGGTCCTACAAACAAGTTAGACATTGCTATTAAACGACCAATCAGTTTCCAAATAATGAATGTTTGGAACTAAGTAGTCCAAACCAAGTAGTCTGGGTTATCAGCTTCAGCCCTGAAAGGATGATTTCATAGATAATTCAGAGATAATTATGAAATATTTGATATTATACTAGTATAAATGTTGTGCCTATCCCAGATGATTGCGGGCTTCTGTGAAACCAAACAGGCAGTCTTACATTTTCACACAGTACAACCATTGTTTGCTCATTGGCACTAAAATGAAACAAACTGCATAAAACCCAGCTATCTTTAGGCAACCCAACATCACTGAGATACGTAGGTCAAACTGCCCACTGGTTGCTACATCCAACTGCTTGGGTGGCTCCAAAAGTGTCAAACCTCAGTAGGTAATTTTTCCTATCATTCTACAGGAATAAGGATTAAACCCAGGCTGACCTGCTCATTTAAAAACAGACCAAATGTCCTTCGCACAGCAACCAAGTATATCTCAGCATGGTTTATGAACAATGCAGCCAAAATAATGGGATTCATTCATGGGGCAGCAGCCATCCTCTTCAATAGATAACCTTCTTTGCACTGTCGATCACTCACTCATCATGTGTTCTGTATTAGCCTCCAAACGCCCCCCGTCGCCCACTCCAGCCAAAAAAAGCAAACTGTTGACACCATATTCACCAGACTATGCAGTTCCCGGTAGCTGACTCCAGCTTTGTGTACCATTCGTTTGATTTGTTTGTCAGTTCTTAATTAAGCATATTATTCTGTCCAGATGATCAAAAAAATCCTATTTGACAGATTGATTTAATTGTTTACTTTCACAATTTTGTAGCATGAGTATCATTCTGGCACGCATGCACCATGATCTCCTTTGGAAAAGTATAAACAAAGCACCACAATGCATTGGACGCTGACACATTCTTTGTTATTCTGGTTCCGCAGGCCAGGTCAATCACCACGTCTGAATCCAACTGGAGATGAATTTTACACGCTGAGGAGGGAACTGAAAGCAAAGAGCCCTCGAATCAAGCTGGAACTGAAGATGCCTGCAGTACAGGTCTGGCAGAGCATCACCAGGGAGGATAACTAGTGTCTGGTGATGTCTAAGAGTCATAAACTTCAAGTAGTCATCGTATGCAAAGGACATATGAGCAGATGTTAATAATGATTAGCCTACTTTATTCTGCATTATATTAAACTGTCCTATTTTGTATTGGCCTGAAAATGGGGGAGGGGACTATGCACAAAAGGTGCTGACATTTCTGAAAATGAAACACTTTCAAATAAAAGCTGACGGTCTGTACTTCAATCCCATTGCCATTGTGTCCTTTCAAACATGAAGGGCTAAAGAATCAAAACAAAATGTGTCACTGTCCAATGAATCATGGTACTCACTATAAGTGAGAAGAGAGGCGATATGAGAGGAGATATTACTGACTGGGTTCCGGCCAAGTCAGAGCTATGAGGGTATCCCAAACAGATCTGTGACTATTTTGTTTATTGCTCCTTCAATAAACAGTATACAATATATTACATATGACTGCTGGTGCTTGTAAAATGGTGTTAAGACTGCACAGTACTTTCACACAAAAGTTATTTTAAATTTGAAAGTTTGAAATCATATTCATACGATAAAATCATCTTATTGTATGACACGGGTAATTCAAAACAATAATAGGTTAATAATAGGTTGTCTTCAAAGGAGGCTGGAGGGAGTGGAATAGCAAATAACACAGCCATAACGCTGCTCATTAAGCAGTCCCACTTAGGATGGGAACCAGAATATTCAGTGGCTTTATCTCAAAAGCTGGAATGAGTAAACAATGTTGCAATATGTTTAAACTGGACTCAATGTATTTTTACCAGTACATAGAAGAGTATTGGCCAACAAGTCCTGTGTGACCTTGTGCAGGTATCGGCAGTGACTTCAAAAATTTCAAGAAAACAAAGATAGCCAATGTGTACCTTATATTCAACACACGGCACATGTTTCTTTCCTACTGTACATGCTGAATATCACACAATATATAATCAAACAGAATTTACAAAAATACCTGTAGAAATCACTAAGCAGAGAAATATCTTCAATTATCTTACGCTGACTATCATTTATATGGCACTAGTACAAGTAGAACTAATAATAATAATAATAATAATAATAATAGGATATTATTATTATTATTATTATTATTATTAATAGTAATAGTGGTGGTGGCAGCGGTACTATCAGTAGTATTATTCATATATGACCTATTTCACTTTACGTACACGTATATTAAATTTGTTCATACTCCTGAATTTGCCGACCACAAAATTGCTACCATGATTCTGATGGATACACCATGTTCATCTTTTTTTTTCCTTATAAGGGTGTACAGTGCTGCAATCGTTCGTCTGGATCCCCACTTTCAAACGGCGTTTTCTAATACAAATACATGTCCTGTGTGTATTGTTATCTTTTGCAGTACTCCATCGCACGCGAATTACCACAAGCGCGGATGTAATAATGTTGATACATCGCTTAACATCGTTAAAGCCTGCATGTTTTGTCGGAAACCCGAAGTTGGCACCACTGAAAGCATTAATTATCCGCAATATTCAAGCTGCACCACGAACTGCACAGTCTTAATTTATGCAATGCTAGTCGAAGCATACACTGCTTGATCGACACTACTCAATGTCAAAGCGCACACAAACAGCATTTGCGTGCTTGCAAGGTGGTACATGAGAACAGCACGAAAGACAAAAGCCGCACTTCATTACGAAACAGGGTACCGCAGGGTACCTACCTTCGGGGGAAAACACTCCAGTGTTCCTTCTATGACGCCACTGCACGCTGCAGTCGGGATTCTGTTTGTGCTGCTGTGACAACGCGGGCACGCGGACTATCCGCTGCTTGCCCACCAATCCGGACGGTCTGCCTCCAGCTAATTAGAATATGTCTCGAATTGTCGGTGATGTTAAATGGGGAGCAGCGGTAGACGCAGGCTGTATCTTCCAATTCAACCAATGAAAAATAACGGGTGAATTTCAAAGACCACCTCCGACAGAAGAAAAGCATTCTGGACTACTGTCGCACCTTATGCAAAAAATGGGTGTGTCATGATGTATAAAAGTGCCTCCAAAAAGCATGGATGACGCGACTAGAATGGGATGCGGGCCGGATGGATGAAAAGACTCGTCTTGCAACTTGAGAGCGGTTGACTGAGTGTTGTCTGTCAAAGTGCGGGTATGCAGTACACGTCCGCTCAGCTTGCGAAATGAGAAAATAATGGACATTTTGCCGCTGTAAGGACTTCAGATATGCGCGGAGAAGAGGGCTGACTGGTGATGTTGTGGTCCAGTAGTGGGGTTAGATTAGATTTCTCAAGATTGCTGGGTTACCGTCCCTGATTGACACTTGTCTTCGAAAGGAATTTGACTTACTGGACAGCATTACTGGTGTAATGATTATAAAGTTTCATGTAAACTCAGTCTCTGTTGTGCACAGCACTTTTCCTTTGAATTTTTTTTTTTTTTTTTTTTTGAGAACCCTCAACTTAAAAGCCCAAACTGCGCCTGTGAGCCCTCGACTGGGTACATACAGTTGCAATCAAAATTTTTCAACCCCCATCACAAATTGGGTTTAATAGCAAAATTTACAAACTTTCAACTGTTTGTGATGAACAGATTAAACAAGAACATTTTAAATAGCTCAACACAACTAATATTACAAGTGGTTTCTCCAAATTTAACTCAAAATACCACTTTTAATGACTACTGCAGTCTCAAAATTATTCAACGCCCTGAATAGAATCTGTCAGAAGAGCATATTTGCAAATCAGGTGTTGTCTCAAGCACACCTAATGCAGCTAATCAAGTGCTTAATTAGTTGCATCAAGTTTGCTTGAGATAGAATACATCAAATACTTGCACTCGCTAGGGGTTTGTTGACAGTGACATTTGATTGCATATTAGAAATATGGCTGTCAAAAGAATTGTCCAAAAAGCTAGTAGAGGAGATCATTGCCTGGCACAAACAAGGAAAAGGTAGCACAGGCACTGAATTTTCATAGAGATACAGTTGGAAGCATAGTTTGCAGGTTCAGAGTTAAAGGAAGAGCGGCCACAGTACCAGGATGTGGCAGAAAGAGGAAGCTATCAATGGCTGTCACCAGATTCCTGACGAGACGGGTGGTGAAACACCCTCAAGTGACTGCAGGAGACCCGCGGCAAGACTTGGAGCCAGGAGGCACTGAGGTTTCAGTTTGCACAGTAGGCGCAGGTCTCCAAGACACACATCACAACTGATCCAAAAGCACATGCTCCAATATGCTCAAAACCATATAAATAAGCCACAGAGGTTTGGGGATATTGTTCTGTGGAGTGATGAAACAAAACTGGAATATTTTGGGTTTATGAATCAGTGGTATGTCTGCAGGAGGAATAAAGAAGCATATGCTGAAAAGTACACCCTGCCTATTGTGAAGAATTGTGGGAGCTTTTTGATGCTCTGCCTTGCTTCCTCTGGCACTAGAAATCTGCAAAGTGTGGAGGGCAAGATGGATTCAGTCAAGTACCAGGATGTCCGAGGAAAAAATGTCATGCCGTCTGTAGGGAAGCTGACGCTTGGACGTCATTGGACCTTCCAAAAGGACAATGATCCTATGCATACCTCAACATACACCAAGACGTGGTTTCAGAAGAAGTCTGGGAAGATTCTAGAGTGCCCATCACAGTCGCCTCACTTGAAACCCATAAAAAATCTCTGGTAGGATTTGAATTACGCAGTTGCAGCATGCAAACCCTGGAATATTAGTGAACTGGACGCCATTGTCCATGAGGACTGGGCTAAGATTCCTTGGGAATGCTGCCAAAAGCTGATAACTGCCTATGCATCACATTTTCAGCAGGTCATGGCGGTAAAAGGGTTTTCTAATAAGTATTAAAGATGCCTGTCATCAAGGGGTTGAATAATTTTGAGCCTGCAGTAGTCATTAAAAGTGGCATTTTGTGTTGAATTTGGAGAAGCCCCTTGTTGTGTTGAGCCATTTAAATTGTTATTGTTTGATTTGTTTATTGCAAACAGCTGAAAGTTTGTAAATTTTACCAGTAAACCTAATTTGCAACAGGGGTTGAATAATTTTGATTGCAACGGCACCTATTAAGACATTTCCTATGTAGATAAAGTAGACGAGAAATAACCAGGTCAAACAATAGTGCCATTCCGAAATGGTGAGGATTTTCTTCGGCATCCTCAGGCATAAACTGAAATGTGGTATTTTATAACCCTTTGTTTATCTGATTGGCCAAGGGGTCACAATTTGTAATAGCATGGGAACAGAGTACCCTGTGGATGAGAGCTCAATACCAGATACCAAAATTATCCGTGAAATCGAGGAAGTTTGGCTTGCTGCTAATAAAACAGTGTAGGTCTGAGTAGCACACTTGAAAAACAGTTCCTTGTCCTGCTGTTTCAAATGGCATAATTATTGTATTTATGGTTAAATGATGTGATTCATGTGTTTGTGTTGCTAACTTTAAAATCTGCTGCTGTTACTGCAACAAAAAGAATACTTAGTACATTAAAGCTGATACTACTACCCTTGTTTCTGCTTTTTCTGTTACACTGCTGCTACTATGCTGCTACTTATTTTATTAAAATAATAATAATAATAATAATAATCTTGTGTAATAATAATAATAATTTAGTTTGTAGCACAGTTTTCAAAACACACATAAAATGTATGCTTTACACTCATAAAAAGAAAATAAAAATAACACAAGATGTAAACAACAGCTTGAGGGGCACCATGAAATCAGGTTTATTAATAAGTTAACATGAAACAAGTAATATGAAAAAGGGATATATGGTTAATAGAATATGAAATACAGTAAATGGAAAGTAAAAAAAAATGAAGATTAATTCAAGTATTAAGAGGATAACCCCTTGTGCAGATATAGACGCTGACATCCGTGAATTCCAAAGTTTAATTCCTAAATAATTCTGTAATTGAATTTCCAAATGTCTTGCTTCACTGTAATAATTTTCTGAAGTGTCTGAGTCATAAATACTGAGCTATAAAGCCTAAATAGGTTCATGCATAACAGGAAAAAAAATGGCATTATTTGTATTCTGCGTAAAGGGGTTAATTTTGAGAGCAGCAACTTTATAACCAACTAATCTTCTTCTACCCAAGTCCAGTTTTTTGTACTTATTTTCATGAACTTATGGACAGAGAATGTAAAAAAAAATTGAACATCCAATTCAAATTTTGGCGATTTTTTGTTGATGAGCAGCAGCAGGTATGGAGGAAATTACACCAATCTGGAGTACATGCATGTACTCAACATATTTAGTAAAATATTATTATCATTATTGAAATCTTTCACCATTCAAATTTTTTAGGGTCTAGAATGATCAGCAGTCCGTTGCCCAAGGATATAAGGCAATGTGGTTGCTGATAATGGAAGAGTAGTTCAGAAATGTATGATGGTGCTTGACCTTTTCCGGCCTTGAATGTAATAATTTCATTTTAATGTCAATTCTGAAAGAGACTGGCAGCCAGCGTAAGGATGCTAGGATTAGAGAACCATGACAAAAATTTTTGGAGCCAATTAAAAGCCAAGCTGCAGCGTTCTGTACTTATTGAAGATGTTGGGGGGACTTTTTGATAGGACAGGTGTGTAGAGAGTTACAGTGCAGAAGTAAAAGCATGCACAACTTTCTTCAGATCAGAGATAGATGAAAACTTTAGATTTTAGCGATGTTTTTCAGATGGTAAAAGTTAGACTAGGTAACCTTCTTCACATGTTGTTTGAGACTGAGGTCAGGATCGAGTATGATGCTTGGGTTTCTAACTGCGGGCTTTAGATTTGATGACCGTGGACTGAGATTTTTATTTTATTTTTTAACTGTGTAAAATGTGGCAATGAGATCCAGAGGGAGAAGGATAGAGTAATTACCTGAATCAGCAAACAATAGACGGTTGTTTACCGCTTTAAGGCGGGCATTTTCTGTGCTGTGTAGGGTACAGGGGCCTCAGCGAAAACTTTCAAGTAGGTGTCTGTTGCAAACCCATGTCCAGAAAAGTTGAGACGTTGTGTAAAATGTAAATTAAAACAGAATGCAGTGATGGATTGAAAATGGTTTAAAGACAATATATTAAATGTTGAAACTGAAAAATTTTTTTCTTTTAGAAAAATATTTGCTAATTTTGAATTTGATGCCAGCAACGTGTTTCAAAAAAGTTGGGATGGGGCAACAACAGATTGGAAATGTTTTATAATGCTAAAAAAATGCACTGAGTTGAACATCTCGCAGCTAATTAGATTAATTGGCAACGGGTCAGTGACATGATTGGGTATGAAAAGAGCATCTCAGAGAGGCTGAGTCTTTCAGAAGATGACGAGGGCTTCACCACTCTGTGAAAGACTGCATGGGAAAATTGTTCAATAATTTAAGAAGGAAATTGCAATGAAACTGGGGATTTAATCATCTACGGTATGTAATATCATTAAATTATTCAGAGAATCCAGAGACATCTCTGTATGCAAGGGACAAGGCCAAAAACCAATATTGAATGGCCATGATCTTCGGGCCCTCAGGTGGCACTGCATTAAAAACAAACAGGATTCAGTAGTGGAAATCAATGCATGGGCTCAGGAACACTTCTGCAAACCATTCTCAGTGAGTGCAATTTGTTACTGCATCCACAAATGCAAGTTAAAACTTGACTATGTAAAAAAAAAAAAAAAAAAAAAACTAGAGGCACTCGCAGAGTGCAAACAACTCCCAAGGCAGCACAATCCAACTGTGCATGAGTGGGAGCAAAGTTGAGTTATCGCGTGTGAAGGCTGCCGCGGCGGCCATACTGTTTCACTGATCATGGTGAAAATCAATACGGTCCATCCTTGATGTAATAGCAATCCACCTACAAAACTTCAGACAAATCCGTGCATTACTTTTTGAGTTATGTTGTTCACAAACAGACAAACAGACAGACAAACGAACAAACAGGGGCGAAAACATAATCTCCGCCCCAACTTCGTTCGTGGAGGTAACCATAAATAAACAAGATCCAAGAACGCCGCTACCTTCTCTGGGCCTAAGCTTATTTATGATGGCCTGAGACAAAGTGGAAAACTATCCTGAGGACTGACCTATCAAAATCTGAATTTTTTTTTTGGAAATCAAGGATGCCACGTCCTTCAGACTAAGAAGGAGCAGGAACATCCGGCTTTTTATTAGCGCACAATTCAAAAGTCAGCATCCATGGTAGTATAGGGTAACTTGCACAGCTGTGAAGACACCATTAATGCTAAACAATATATGCAGGTTTTGGAGCAACTATTACAGGCATCCTGCCATCTTTTTCAGGTAAGGCTTGGCTTATTTCAGCGAGACAATGCCAAATCACTTTGTGCATGTGTTACAAAATCATAGATCAGTAGTTTAAGAGTCCAGCTGCCTAACTGGTCTGCTTGCAGTCCAGACAGGTCACCCATTGAAAAATTTGGTGCACAAATGTGACAAAAGAGACTGCAAAAGTGTTGAGAAGCTGAAATATGAAATCAAGCAAGAATGAGAGAACATTTTGCTTTCAAAACAACAGTAATATTACTGTAGTAATATTACTACTACTACATATTATGCTGAGTAAAAAAAAAAAAAACCTCAATTTAAAATAAAAGAGGTTGAGTGGACTTTGTGGGTTTTGCATTCCAACTCTTCAATCAGCCTGTTTAGGTAGATTGCTGGTGGAAGCCGAACAATAAAGGTGACAATGTGCACTGCAAAACCAGGAGTTTTGGATGGAAACTGGAATAAAGAAATTACATTAATTAGGTACAAGTTTCCTTTTAAAGGGGTGACTGAAAAAAAGCTTCAATAACACAGAGAACCACATAATGGAGACAGAATAACAGAAATTCCTGGCAGGACTGTGCAAAACTATGCAATATGGCCAATTAGGTCGTGAAGTTATTTTAGGCACTTGTTTAACGCCAAAATTGAAATTATGTGCTGCCAGTCGAAAGTCTTAGTACACACTGAAATGTTGAGCAGTCACTCATGGGGAAAAAATGTAAACACCAGTTATTTTTGCAAAATAAGTGACCAAAATTTTAGGTTAATCCATTTGCTGTATTAACTGCTGAGCAGTTTCATGGCATCTTTTATCTGCAAGGACAGCGATATGGTTCTGAGAGTTTGCACCCATGCCACTTGATAATTATTCCCATAAATGAGTTGCACTTATGAGTATCTTCAGTAAGATGAAATAATGAATAATGTTGTTCAATTATTTCATGCCACTATCCTGTGAGGTAACAAGTTCATTTCACCTTCTTTGTATGCAAATCATACCTTGCACCATATGAGGTTATTTACAAATGCTAATTTTGAAATGACAAACATGAGCAAATAGGCTACTAAAGTATAAAAGTTTTTGACTGAGAATGTATATACTGTATCAGATCTTTATTCAGACAAAGTATTGACAGAAATTTATGTGATTAAGAAAGAAATACTGCCCTCTAATGGAAAATTTCTGCCATATTTTAGAATAAAATGTCTGCTTACAGACTTTGGAAGAGCTTCTCGATTTCTGAAATGAAATAAGAAGCAATAAAAGCTTAAATAACTGTTACAATAATAATATACCATTAATTACAATTAGGCAGTGCAGTTTTTTTTTATTAATTTGATTGTTGCTGTGATGATATGTACTCCTGCCCCATCTGATTATGAATGGCTTGAACATTCTGATCTGTTAGTGGCGTTATTGGACCCTCCCATAAAAGGACTTGCGGCTTTTCTTCATTGGTCATGCAAAGAAATTTGTTTAGGACTTAAGATATTTTGGGCCGGTTTCACAGACACAGATTAAGCTTAATCCTAGACTAAATTCAATTTTCAATAGAAAATCTCCATACAAAAGTCTGTTTAGTCCAGGACTACGCTTAAGCCATGTCTGTGAAACTGGCCCTAAATTGAAGAAGGTTTGCATAGGTTTTGAATATTTTTCACAATACAGAAGAAAGTTAATCTCTGTGTCCTGTCTTGCAGTGACCACAAAAGCATTCCTCATTGGGTAACCATGTTTTTCCTCTCTCTCTCTCTCTCTCTCTCTCTCTCTCTCTCTCTCTCTCCAGAGATTAAGGGCCCGATTTTAATGATCGAAGCGCACAGTCTGAAGCGCGAAACGCATGTGCATTTAGGGCGTGTCCAAATCCATTTTTTGCTAGTTTAACGGCGGGTTATCTGGGCGCATAGTGAGGCGCTCAGTGCAAAGGGGTTGAATTTAATCTCTTCATTAAACATAGGCGTGTTTTGGGCAAAACATGGAATAAACCAATCAGAATGTCATCTCCCATCACCTTTAAAAGCCAGGGGGACTTGTACCCCGGCGGACAGCTATTATGAGGGCAGACTTTACTTATAATTATAATAAAATTAAAAAAAAAAACAAAAACTCTTTACTGCATCAGAATGGGGGCTGCTCGCGCCTGAACTGAAAGCGCTCGGGCAAACCATTGTTTAAAGTATGGAAACCTGATCACAGCGATCTTCAAATATTTAATAAAAAATATTTTTAAAATATTGCTCAAAATTATTTAAATCATATCCAGACATTAAAAATCACAACAGTGAATCCCCAGGGCCGCAGTTGAACTTTATATTACATTACAACTTAAATAAAGGTTTTACTTCGGGTCGCTGGCAAAAATTAATAACTAACTAAATTAATTAATTAATTAATACGCGCAGGTGGGGAACGACTAAGAGAAATTAAAATGAATGAGAAAAATAGCAAGAAAGAAACGAAACTAATGTTTTATTTCATCACGTACCGCGACCCCTTGAATAATATCTAACAGGAGAGACAAGAACTTGTTTCCGCTTGTCTTGTCTTAGCTACAGGTCGAGTCGAATATATGGAAGAAATCCGGATTAATTACAGATGGAGACGACAATGTCATCCATTGCTTTTTCTAAAAGTGCTGGTTTTTAAGGTCACTTCGTTTGTCAGCCAAACTGTAAGTAATGAAACGAGGGATTTTGCATTTGATAATGGAAACGGGACAGCAGACACTGCATTAATGGATCAGGTTAGATTCAATTGTTTTTTTTTTTTTTTTTGCATAAGTGCAGATAATGGGGTCTACCCGTGCAGGACTTTTCCAGACTTATGATGCGCATTTTCAGCACTTCAAACATTTGTTCAGTTGCAGTTTGTGTTTCGTGCGACAGACCGAAAATCCATGCATTATTCAGACATTAGATGCCATGTATTTGATATTTTAGCCAACCATTGTCACCAAACAGGCATCCTTCCAGGTGGGATCCTCTGGAAGACAGCATGAATTACAGAGTCCGCCAGTATTAAAGAGTTGTGGCTTCATCCAGTATAATCTGCGGATCCCCACGTGTGGCAGGCCGAAGGAGGGCTCGGGCGGGGAATTCAACCCCAGACCCCCGGGTAAGAGTCAAACACACTGACCGCATTGCCAAAGAGCCAGGCTCGTTGGCAAGGTAGTCCACTTATTAGGAGGCATTTCTAGTGGCAGGACCCATCAACTGTCACATCTCTCCCCCTCTTTCGGGAGTGTGTCCTCACGCTCCATGCTTTACGCATGCTGCCCTCCATTGGGATCCCCCAGATCCTGCCGATTACGCCAGAATGTGGCAGGTTGAAGGAGGGCCCGGGTGGGGAATTGAACCCCGGGTAAGAGTCAAACCCGCTGACCACATCGCCAAAGAGCCAGGTTCGTTGGCAAGGTAGCCAGGGCGCGTATTAATTAGGAGGCATTTCTAGTGACAGGACCCATCAACTGTCACACATGCATAACCTCACATGTTGAATTGCAAATTATCCAGAGGAATAGGTTCCCTTAAGATTAAACTCGCCTGCATCACAGCATGCTCTGATATGGGTAGGTGGAGCAATCACACTCACCATTCTGACACGTTTTTTTTTTTTTTTTTTTTATAACGTGAAAATAATCTTTCACATTATCAATTTTTTATTTCTAATTGTTTGCTTGTGTGGGCGCTGCAGTTCGTCCTTGTGCAATATGTAACAAGCAGAGGGTCAATAATAAAAGCGCATAATACTCATAATAATGTGCCCCTAAAACTGCAGTTAAAAAATTACTATTGACTGTGGACCAAGTTTTTGTTGGACAATTGCGCCAGAGCTTTGTGCTAGCTCAAGATAGCCGCAGGCCAGCATTGTGCCTGACCACACCTCATTTTAAGACCAGCGCACCCATGGGCGCTCAATTTGGCGCAAATGAATTGGCTATTTATGCAGCAAGGACGCTGGACGGGAACTTACGTTTTGCGCCCCACTGCGCTGGGTGTAAGATAGAGCCAACGTTTTGGTTTTATCCATTCATCCATTATCTAACTCACCTCTTCCTGTTCAGGGTCAGGAGGGCTGGAGCCTCTCCCAAAGTACAATGGGGTGAGAGACAGGAACACAACCAAAACTGCTTGTCAATCCAACGCAAAATCAGTGCGTTATTTTTCAATTAAAGCAGTTTAGTACACAAAGAAAACACCCAAACTGATGCTCTAAACCTAAATTAGTTTTCGATTGTAAGAGAACAACTGAACAACCACTTCACCTCGGTAGGGCACAGAGAGCCGCAGCTCATCTGAAGCCCCAGTAGAGGTCATTATTTCATCTTATCTCTTCTTGCTTAGCAGTGTGCAGTTTAAAATAGACTGTCTGATGAAGTCGCTTTGGCACGATATGAAACTATACAAGATATACAAGGTTCATTTCCAAACCCGAGTGCTGCGGTTCTCTGGTGTGCGGTCTGGCGAAGTCAAGTGTGCAATGAAAAAACCTTTGAAAAAAAGAACGACAAAGATCAGATGAATTAGAAAAAAAATTATGTTCAGTTAATAAGACCGGAATTAATGTAATTAAAATGACTATCACTTACTGTAAAATCCCAACACATGTACAATGTATCTCATCAAAAAACCGCTTCCTAGAAACTGATTCCTCGGGTTACCCTCAGAGGTTGGCACATTGGCGCAGTGGATAGTGCTATCGCCTCACAAGAGGATGATTGTGGGGTTTGAATCCTTCCTATGTGGAGTTTGCGTGTTCTCCCCACACTTGCATAGGTTTCCACCCACAGACCAAAAAAATTGTGCTCGACTCATTGCCTGTAACCGGCTGGGGAAAGTTCCAGCTCCTCTGTGACCCTTATGAGGAAGAAGTGGCTTAGATAATGGATGCATGGATGGATGGGTGAATGAATGAAGGCTACACTCTAACAGTGTACCAGGTACTCACCTACCCTGTGATATTACAACCAAGTGATGTTGTCCTATGATTGGTGCTTGGTGGCAAGAAGTATCTGCAATATGCAAAATAGATCTGAACAGGAACATTAGACTTCATGGTGCAACAGTGTCTCACTTTCTTACCATGTAAAGGCAAGGTAATACAAAACAGAGCTTCCTCTGTCCTCTGCTCCACTTCCCTATATATAACCACAGCTAATTCAATGAATTACTGGCCCAGGAAGTGAAAGCAGAGTGGTATTATCACAGGTTAGCCAAGCTTACAGTCTCATGTAAATAGTGCTGTTAGTAATAACCACATCTGTTCAATATGGTGATCTGATATTATTTCATTGCAATATGGGTAATTGTTACATTTTGAAGGGCAGACATTGTGGTTAGAATCTGGCTTCATGGTCATACATCGGCCATCTGCTCTCTGCTGGAAAATTAAAAGATCAAAAGTGCATTTCATAATGTTTTACTGCAATGTCAGACACAAATGTGACAGGGGGAAACGTGAAATTTCACAATAATGTTGACTGTACTCCATGTACATCCTGAGCTGATAACATTTTAGTTTCAATTTCAAGGAACAAGCAAACAAAAATATGCTGAAAAGTATGGAAATTAAAGAGCCATGTCAATAAAGAAACTACATTGCTACAGTTTATGAAATTTATGGGGTATATTCTAATGTGACTACACTGTGGAGCTATAAGTGTTCCTAGCTTACAAAATTGAACTTGCAAGTGTTTGCCCAGAAAGCTGGCAATAGAATGAGGAGATGTAACATTTGGAAAGTTGAATTTTACGCTCACACTACAGACAGCTGTTTTGTTTGTCTAAACTGACTGAAAGTATATTAAACATAAACTGACAAGTTATGATAGGCATCTCTCTCTCCGCAGTGCCAAGGAAATATTTTTTAAAAAATGAAAGAAAGCTGGTTTCCTGTGCGCAGTATGTTGTGAAACAAATTTACCTGAAAACCGCAAGATGTATCAGACATGGTTCATCTATCATTAGCACACTGTGAAAGTAATCTAAAGTTACCTACGTAAAGGTTTATACATTCATATCCTCAGGCAAATCTTTACAGTGAGCACTATAATTCATTGGCCAGAGATATTTTATTTTTTTAAATTGACAAATGACAAATGACAACGAGGTTGAAGTCCAGACAGTCAGCTTTAGTTTGAGAGTGTCTTCATCCATACAGGGTGAGCGATCCAGAAATGACAAAACCTTTCGAACATAGCCACCCCTGCCCTTCTCCCTTTTTCAGGCGGATAAAAAAATCAAGTAGGCCTAATTATTTTTGTTTGCATATCCTTTTCATGTAATGACTGCTTGAAATCTGTGCTGAATCATCACCAGACACTGGGTACCTTCCCTGGTCATGTTCTGCCAGGTCTGTACTGCGGCCATATTCAGTTCCTGCTGCTTTCAGAGACTTTGTCTCCTCTTAAGCATGTAAAATGTGTGTTCAGATGAACTAAGATTTGGTGATTGACTTGACCAACAGACCCAATATAACACACACACACACAAAAAGAATTATTGTAGCGCACTGTTTACCTCACTTACTTGTTTAAAGCTGTCGTGTTCTTCAATAAAGCTGCATGAGGAGTGGGTTGAATTATAATTATACTTGTGAAAAAAAAAAAAACACTGCTAAGATGGTGGAAACATCTAAGTAATATAACAATATTACACATTTAAATAAGCCTGTGGATGTTCAGTGACAGGCCACTATATAGCCTAATGTTTGGTGCATAAATAGAGCAAATCAGAGTGAGAGCTGGGTGTAAAGTAGCAGAAAAAGGCTGTCATTTCAGATAGGACATTTATTAAATTAAATTACCTTTTGGAAGCACAATAATGACAATTTGAAAATAATGCTGCTAGAGTCTCCAAAAATTTAATTCCAGTTCTTAATTTAAAAGGAATCACTTTATGTAAATCAAACTCGCATGACAATTTATAAATACCGTAACTAAAAAAGTAAAAAAAAGAAATCTAGTAAGATGGAATAAACCACAATCAGTGATGAAGCGCAACATTGTAGCTTCAAGTTACCTCCAGTCCCCATTATTAAAAACATTGATATAATATACAGGTCTATCTTGTAGCTAGAAATGCTAGCAGAAAGCCAGTATGTAGATAGCATAATTACCCTGTTCAATTCAATAGTTATGAACAATATGCGCGTCCATCCACAGACAGCTAAATATTTATATTAGGTTACCTTTAACTAGGGCTACTTCAGTTTTATCCTTAAAATGAAGCAGATGCACTACATTGATAGATTACAGGATGCAGGTCAAAAATAAAAGTGCAACCCTATTTCTGAAAAAGTTGGCCCAAGTTGGACCGATTTGAAAACTGCACCCTCAACTACAGTATATTAAAAACAGAGGAACAACACATTATAAGATGTTCTAACAAGTGTAGTTAACCGTTTATCACAAATATTCAATGTAATGACCACAAACCAGTCCAAATAGGTTTGCACAATGATTTTTTTTTTAACCTCTGTGTAACATCACCCTGTTTTTAATCACGCTTGGGCCCTGCAGACACCAGTTGATCAAGCCTAGCTCCATTATGCAGGTCTTTAGGTGTGCAATTGCACAGGGGCTTTGTTGCCATATATTCTACTTCATAATGCGGCATACATTCTGAATTGAAGACAGATCAGGACTGCAGGCAGGCCAATCTAGCACCCGCACTCTCTGTTTACACTGCCATGCTGCCGTGCAGAAAGCAGTTTGCCATTGTCCTGCTGGAAAATTCAGAGACCTCCCTGGGACAGAAGACTCCTAGATGGCATCATGTCGCTTAAGTGAAAGTCATCCATGTGATGTGAACTAACGTCTTCATACAACTAGTCAGACCACAAAACACACTTCCACTGGGCTACTGTCCATCTCAGATGCCAGTAAGTCCAGAGAAGGTGGCAGCATTTCTGGACAGAGTTGATTTTTGGCTACAGTTTTACACAGTATTGCATCTGTGGATGCAGAAGGGAATGATGTTGACCGACAAGGCAAGGTTTACCAAAGTATTTCTGAGCCCATGTTGTGATATCCATTACAGTCGCATAATGGTTCTTAAGACAGTGACGTCTGAACAATCAGAGATCAATCACATTCATGAACTGTTTATGGCCTCGCCCTTTATGCTCGGAGATTCGATGGGTTTCTTTCCATTCTTAAATTATTTTATGTAACGTAGAGGGTGAAATGCCCAAATCCTACCGAATTATCTTTTGTGGACACTGCTCTCAAAGTTATGGAGTATACACTCGTACATCTGATGACCAATTTGTGAACCTTGACCCATTTCTCTTCTTAAGGGACTAAGGCTTCCGTGAGGCTATTTTAAAACTATAGCATAATCATATCACCGGTTTAACATCCTGTTTTACATCACCCTATAACTGCAACTCGTCATATCATTAATTGTCCAAAATTGCCCCTGCGCCCACTTATTTAGAGTCTGTTTGAAATAAGTGTATATTTTCAATGAAAAATTGAATTCACAAGTTACAGCATAAAATATTGTGTTGTTGTGAGGGTAAATGGACTTTTACAATGACCTGATCATTAAGTCAGAATGTCTATTCAACATCTGATAGAAATCGCAAACAGGCTTATCTTTGTGGAATGCAGTATTATATCATTATGTGTATCACAACATGCACTCTTCAATAACAAGGTACATGGAATATCCTCATCTAACTTGCTATTTGGCGCAGACAGTCAGATCCAGAATTATTTGGACTTTGACAACATTATTGTTATTTTAGCTGTATACCACAGCATATAGCAGATTAAATTAATTAGAAATATAAGCTCAAAGTTCAGATTTTCAGCTTTAACAAGAATGTGTTTGCCTCCAAAAGGAATGAATGGAGTGGGAATTACAGCACTTTTGATACATGCCCCCACTTAAGCAGCAGACACTAACTGGACATGCAGCTGCACAGATGTTACATCCCCAGGTATGTGTTACTCCCTCATTTTTGACTTAAGAAGTGACCAGATAAAATTTATTGAGTTGACTAAAGTTTGGCATTTGCATTTGAAATCTGTAGCTGGTACCTCTGAATACTGTATAAATTTCCAAGAGGTGCCAAATCCAGTGAAGCAAACCACCATTATGCTGCAAAACCAGCACAAAAGCTTCAGATAAACAGAACCATCAGATGTAGGCGAAAGTATTTGGTTCAATCTTAAAGATGAAGAATGCTCCAGTGAGCTCAGGAACAGCGGAAGGCCTGGAGAACCACAGATGGCAACTGCGGTGGATGACAGAAGAATTATTTTCCTTGTGAAGAAAAATGCCTTTGAAACACTTGTCCAGATCTCCAGGAGGTCAGCATACCAACAGAAGATTCCATGAGAGAAAAATTGAGAGGGTTACCACAAGATATAATACACTGGTAAGTCTCAAAATAAGTGTGTTTGCCAGCAGCTGTACCACTGTTACCATCTGCTCCAGTGGCTGAAGCTAAGCAGGTGTGGCCTTGGGTAGTAGACCAGATGGGAGACCACCTGGGAAAATAAGTTGCTGTTGGAAGAGGTGTTGGTGGGCCAGTAAGTAGTGATCTTCCCTCTGATGGAATAATCCCCAATGCCCCAGTGCAGTGATGGGGACACTGTGCTGAAGGAGACGCCATCGTTCGGATAAGACGTGAAGTCTCGACTCACTTTGGTCACTAAAGATCCCATGACACTCTTCAACAAGAGTAGGGGGTTCCCCAGTGTCCTGGCTAAATTCCCAACTTGGCTCTTTCAACCTGCCACCTAATCATCCCCAATTTAATTGGCTATGCAATATTTCCTCTCTCTCAAACTCAAGCTGATGTGTGCTGAACGTTCTGGTGCAAACTGGCCGCTGTCGCATCACCCAGGTGGGTGCTACACATTGGTGGTGGTGAGATGAGGTTAGCCCATATGACTGTAAAGCGCTTTGACTGTCCAAGAGAACGTGCTATATAAATGCAATGTTCAATTAGTAATTCATTCAAAAACATGTAAAACAGCCTGTAACTGTTTTGTAACAACATGCAATTAGAAAAAGAGACAAAGATCAACTTCTCCCAGAATGATGGAAGGGGAAAAATATGGAGAAGGGAAGGAACTATTCGTGATTGAATGTCTATCACCTCATCTGTAAAACATAGTCATGGCTGGGCACGTATAGGTGCCAATGGAACCATTTCTGTTGTATTCATCGATGATATGGCCTCTGACAAAAGCAGCAAAATGAATTCTGAAATCAACAGAGCAATATTATCCCCTCGGATGGAGCTAAATGCTTCAAAACTCATTCCATGATGCTTCAAAGTACAGATGCACAATGACTAAAGCAACATTGCAAAATCAACCAAACTATTTCTAAGGCAAATTAGTAGAAAATCCTACAATGGACAAGCATGTACTACATTCAAATGAGCATGTGTTTCACTTGCTGCTGGCAAAACTGAAGTTAATAAAAAAGCAAAAGCACGAGCAGGAAGTGAACACAGCTGCAGTGAAGGCCTGGTAAAGCATCTGCAGGGAGGAAACCCAGCATCTGGTGATGAGTCAATGAGTTCCAGACGTCAGGTAGTCATTGAGTGCAAAGGATCTGCTAACAAGTATTAAAAATGAAAATGTAATTCGTGATTACATTAGCTTACCTAAATATTTTCTAAGCCTATAAAACTGAAGGACTATGTATAAAAATGGTTGTAGTTCCTACTCTTTCCAGACAATAATTTTATAAAAACCATTAAATTACAAATGACATCGGCTAGTCTATCCAAGTACATTATGATTAACTCATTTCAAATCCATTGTGGTGGTGTACAGTGCTGCAATGATGAAAACTGCGTCACTTTCCAAACACCTATGGACCAGATTATATGCATATATTTATATAACTCAGATGTAGAAGTGTTTTTGTGAGGTGGTTTGCTTCAGAAAGCCAGTGATTCGGCCCACCATATCCTCTTCAGCTGCCAATCTGAGCTCCCATCTGAAAGCCTGTCAAGGCCCCACAACTCTGGAAAAAGCTCATTTCCTCCAGAAAACAAATCCTGAGTGACACACGGTTGCCATGGTTCAGATAATTGAACTGAGAAGTCAGAAGCGCTCTGAGTGGAAATCTTGCGTCTGCGGGGCCGAAAGAGGTTCTTGTGAGTTGAGTGAAGAACAGTGGTGGGGGAGGTGGGGACCCCATCTTTCAGCGGTTCCGCCTGGGGATGGGAGGGGGGGAAAGGTCTCTCCGGTTAGTTCGAGGAAGGGAACGAGATGGGTTGCGTACATAGCGGTCCGTCACTGGGTTCTCCGGGATCCTGCAAATTACAAAAAAACCTGCTTATTTCTAGCATGATGCCATAAAACACTGATTTTAAAAAAGTTGGCCCGCATTAGGAGTTGTTTTAATCAACCAGAGATTCGAACAAAATTCAGAACAGGTAGAATGTGATGAATTTACGCATTAAAGTGTAAGAATCAGCTTGGCAGTTCCAGGTTTAACAGCGATATGGAGTTGTACAGGTAGACACATAAGAGCCATAGCATTCCTCAGGGATGAATTCAAAATACGTTCTCATACTCTCAGCTCACCAACTCCGAACATGGACTGCATTAATGAGTCAATTTGATGATTTTGACTCAACATCTGTTATTGGAATTAAACTTTAAAATAAAAGAATGAGCGATATTTTCAACATCGCTCTACAGTTTCTACATTCTAGTACAGCATCTACAGTTTGCCAAAGATTACAGGGACTTCCAATGAAACTGTTACATGGTCAGATGAGACGACCAAAATGGAACTTTAGCACTACAAATATTATAGGAGGGTTTGGCATGATCAGAAAGATACAGTAAAGCACCTCATACCAACTGTTAAGCATGATGGTGGAACTTTGATGTGGTCGGGCTGTTTTTTTTTTTTTTTTTTCAAAAGCCATGAACATCTTGTTAGGATACCTGATATCATGGACTCCATCAAATGGCAGATATGAAATAAAAATCTAATCTCTGCCTGGAAGCTTCCATAATTCTCTTGTTTTCACCAGTTATCATTTTCATAAATACCTCTTTGTAATACATACATGCAGTAAATGTTACGAAACATGTGCTAAGTGTGCAGTACACATAAAGATGTGGCTTTCTGCTTTTGACTGCAGTGCCTAACGCTTGCCCTAGGTGTTACCGCAATGCATCTTCACAGTGAGAACTTATTTCTGTTTATGATGGGAAATGCACATCACGTGACATGCCTGAAGATGAAAATGGCAGGGTAGATTTGAGCAAGATTCTGAAAATAGGATACCAATAACCTACTTCAAAATAACGCTGAGTGGCATCATAGAGTATTGATGCGCTATCAGTTGTGACAAAGTTATGTCAGTGCTGGCAGCACATTAGCACAAGTTCTGCTTAGTGTTTTTATTTTCAATGCCTTCCAAAATTTGTACACCCAGTGAGCAGTGGCATTTAATTTAAGTCCCAAAATAACATACTTCTGACCTGTTGCATCAACCTTACTACATAAATCGCATTTCAGAGAGGTGAGCTATGGGAGTCTGTTAATGCAAAAAGTGGGTCATAGAAAAAAAAAAAAAAAAAAAGTTGCTAAATGTTGCCTGAGGGAGCCATAAGAGTGCTCTAATGAGGCAGCTAATGCTAGCATAACGCTGACAGGAAAATGTTAAGGTCAACTTGGCGATGAGGTTTACCGTTCCGGTATCCGAGGTGGCACTCGCGGAGGGGGCAGGAAAGGGGGAGGGTCGCTACGCGGAGGCCGAGGAGGAAGCGGCAGATCCATGGTGTCCTGAAAAAAGCAGTAACGATATATGACAAAACATCAGGCTTACGCAATTATTCAAACCACAATCAGTATCTTCTCAAATCATAAATAAACTAGTGTGGGCAAGGCTGTGTACACCATCCATACAAATGTGAGAAGTACAGTAAGCCCATTTGAGGGTGCTTTAGAAATTGGCGGTTGCGTACTACATACCCCCTGTGCTTCATTAAAAAAAAAGCACAATTCTATGCTTTCTTCAAACATAAGAGCATATTAAGAGAACGCACAAGGTGGTCCATCAAAACAATGTGTTAGAAGATAATCTGCAGAGAGGTGTAGGCGTGGGAATTCATGGCGCTCACATTTGCATTTTTAAAAGAGCTTAATACACACAATATTTTATCTTGATTATCAGTGGATATTGTGAACAGCCAAGTCTTTCGCTACTCGAATGGTTCACCTCCGAGTCGCCGTCGGCGCCACTGCTGAAGCTCTGGGTGCTGTGCGTACTCAGTCTGTTGCTCCCGTCGCCTGTTCAGAATGAAACTAAGACATCACCTCGCAGCAGGGAGGGGGGACGAGCACAAGAGACCACAGAACCCTTTCCGTGTGACAAGGCTGCGTTTATCTTATCACATTCGACACCTGCCAAAAGCATGTTTGTGCCCGAAAGACAACTATCTGTTGCAAGCTGAGAAAAACAATTTCTCAAATCAGAAGGAGAGTTTGAAGCAGGTTTATAAACTGAGCGAGTAAACCTGCTGTGTTGTCATTAGCTGAGCTCACTCCTGGAGACTCTGGCATTACGCACTAACAAGTTGTCTGAATGAACAAAATGTGTGTTCACTTTTGACTTGAGGGTCAATATGATTTAAAATTTTGTCAGGCCAATAAAGCACTTTAATTTTGACTTAGCTCCTTGACCAATCACAAGCTTGCTTTGCTGTGCTGCATGCACCAATCACAAACCAGACCCCACAGTTTTGGTTTTACCTTTGTACTAGTGTACTCGAGTCTCCGAGCAGTCCTCAGACCAACAAAAACCCTCTTCTGTTGTTTGTGCTATATTTGACCTTCATGCATTATTCAGACTGGGATGGCCATGCCTTCAGCAAGCCTTGAATATTATATAAGCAATAATCTACATTGCCTCAGTAAAAAGCCTACTACAATATGAGTAGTATGAATTTCGTAGTGGAAGATAACAGAAAACTGCCAATCTGCTAAATGTTTCATCACTTTCAAAAAATTGAGAAACAGCATTTAAGGAGGTATGCTAGTACTGTTTTTTTTGTAATAAATATATACAGTACATACATCATTTTGTTTAAATCAATATCCATAGACCAAAGTCATGTAAAGGTACATTTGTGAACCCATGCGACATCTTCGTTCAGGAGAAAGTATAGCCATTTTCTTGATTGTGAATGGCACATACAGCGACTTGCAAGAAAACTGATATCAGAGTAGCAGAAATAAGTGAAGGCAAAGATGTTGTACCAGACACCTCGATAGCCAGCACTGGCCGTAACACCATAGAAATGAATGGTAGCCACTGTTAGCAAACATTCCATTCACTGTGAATGGCGACTCCAAGGATTGTGGTTAACAATGCTACAATCGATTGCTCAGACTGTTAGTGGTCGGAAAAAATGCATTGAATCAATAGGTGACTTCATTTAGGGTGCAAGTTAAACCCTGATTGTAAATAATTTATTCCATATATTTTCTTCTCGATCAATACAAAAATTAGTGAATCATTACACATGACAACAGATATTTATCTAGGTAAAACATTTGACATGCCCAACATCTGGCGCTGAAACAATGTATAACAGAAGACCACAGTAAACGTGATCTTATTGCTCCATCTATGCTATGCTGGCACAATTGAATGATGTAATGCCTCATTCTATTCACGTTTTTCTCTTAATGTTCTCTGGCGAAGAGGACAAATACTGACTGGATTGGCTGGAGGTGCTTCCGTTTCGCCAGCCTTCTCTCTGGATGGGACGACCCAGCAGGTTCGGGAGAGGGGCAGGGTAATTCCCGAAGGCGAGGGCTCATACAAGCGACACTCCATCTGCTGGGGGCGCTCACCCCATGCACGCTTGGGGCAAAGGGCTGGTGATCTCTGCAGAGACAAGAGGAAGCACCGTCAATGCAAATACATTTAGGTTCATAAATATTTGGACAGTGACATAATTTTCATCGTTTTTAGCTTTGTGCGCCACCACAATTATTTTGATAAAGAGACAATCAAGATATGCTTGAGGTGCTGACTGTCAGCTTCAAATTAATGGGAATCCGCTCAATTGGCAACCATACATGCCCACACTTGACCATACTTCACAGATGAGGTGGTGTGCTTTCAATCATGAGCAGTTCCTTCAATTTCTCCATATTCTTATCTTCCTATGCTTCTGGTACAAGTTGATCTTTGTCTCATGTGTCCATATGATGGTGTTCCAGAGTTACACAGGTATTTTAGATTTTCTTGGCAAATTTCTTGTTTTTGAGCTCTATTAATGGTTTGAATCTAGAGATTTGTACTTTGTATAAACTCTGGTGAAGTCTTCTCCTTATTGCTGACTTTGGCACAGATATGTACTCCCTCTAGATAGAGTTCCTGATTGGGCCAAATGTTGTGAAAGGGGTTTTTTTCACAACCAGGAAAAAGATTCCTCGATCATCCACAACCATTGTAACTTGTGGTCATCCTGCCCTTTTTGTATTCCTGAGCTCACCAGTACTTTCCATCTCTCTATGAATATACCAGACAGTTCAGTCGACCACACCTAATGGTTCTGCTTTTTCTCTGGTAGGTTTGTTTCAATTTTTCAGCCAAATATCTTGCTTCACTGGCAGTGACAGCTCTCTGGATTTCATATCGAGACCAACAGCAACAGATCCCAAGTGTAAATGTTTAACACCTGGAATCAGCAGTTGACCCTTCATGTGTTTACTTTTAATTTGGGAGTAAAACACACCTGGCCATGGAAATGCTGAGCTGCCACTGGTTCAAATAATTTTAGTCCACTAAAAACGGGGGGTATCTCGTGAAAGAGAGCTGTAATTCCTGCACTATTCATTGTACTGCATCTTGTAGCTGTCGGCACTACGGTCAAGAGCTAAAATAATATTAATGTTGTCTATATTCAAATATTTATGGCCTTGAATGTATGAATTTTCTTTTTCAGTCTTGGGTAGAAACAGAAGCATCATCATTTATGGAGACATTCTATTCTGGAAGCCCCAGTGAGAAATAATGACCTCAGTAATGACCTGTATATTTAAAAAATGCTGATGCTGGAAATTCCTGTTGATTTTTTAAAGCCTCTTTTTAAAGCCAAAATGACTTGATATTTTACAAATTAATCACAAACCAATATTTAACGAAACCAATCTGTTTGCTCAGTTCCACAACCATTCAAAAATGCATATTTGTGCCACATCATTTCTATATAGACCAGAAGACCACAATGGAAAAATGATTTGAGTCACATTTTCATGTTGTGGAGAAATGATGAATTAAAAATTCAAAAGGATCTTAGAGGAAAAGCACTGAAAAAATATGCAAAACTATAAAATATTATCATTATCATTATTAATATATTATTATTATTATTATTATTATATATTTAATAATATAATATTATTATATATTATTAAAAATATTATAAAAATATATAATGTATCAAATATACAAAAAATGCTAAATTTGGACTCTGATCATTTTTCCTTTGTGGTCTGCATATGCTAAGGATAAACAAATGCATGCACAGGGACAAAGAGTGTCTCCTTTTTGCAGTTTCACCAGTTTCCACCAAAGAATAGACTTTCACACACTTCTCTTGTCAACCAGACACACTGACGAAACATTTTGCGGGTACATGCAATAGGAACCTCTTTGTCCTCATTTGGAATCCGGTCTCCACAGGGTGGTTCAGCGGTCAGAAAAATGAACACACATGCACACATTCAACTCCCACGTAAACATATGTACACCCATATATACATTCAGGCACATGCGGCTGAGGATTACCAATATCTTTTCCTGTTTTTCCTTTCTCTTTATGTCTTCTGGAAATACTGTCTCTCAGCCTCTTCAAATTCTCCTGAAATATAAGCAAGAACTGAATACTTGTGTAAAACAACACATAACTCATTATTCTACTCATTAGGGGTGGAAAATCCAGGTTCACAAAGTAAAAATCCTCCCTGGAATTTTGTTTCAACAATTTAGATGTTCTAATCAGCACAATAATTCAGCTCAGTGGTTGAATTAATCAGATACATCAACTAACTGAGCTCATGGCTTGACGAAAAACATGGCAGAACTTACTTACTCTCTGACCATGGATTTCCAACCTCTGTTACTCACGGACTACACTTTCAAAAGTGCTGCCCACAATATTCCTTATTCTGACTAAGGCAATTTCAATTATACTATTTCTATTGATTACAGCTCAAGTGTCAAAGAGTTTTAGTCAATGAATGCAACTGGTGCAGGACAGAGTGTAAGTGGTTCCACTCAGATTCTACAGAAAAGGGAGGGTGTGTTTGGAGAACCTGCTGGAAACGCAGAGATTGGGCTCGCATATCCTGGTTCTGCTGCCAGGCCTTAAACTCCAGGACAGCCTCTTCCACGTTAATGGCCCCAACTTTGACGCGTTCCTGCAAGGAGATCAGCTGCCTCTGTCCAGGCGTTCTCATGCCCGCGTACGGGTCGTAGGTGGAGGTCGATAACCTTACTGATGTTGCAGGAACTGACACACCAGAAATCCACAAGATCAAGACTCAGTATTTAGTAGAACAAGACTACTCTAAAGTAGAGGCGTGTAATACAGCACATGAAACCAAAAATCTTCTGCAGTACTTTGTTCCAAACACCTGTATTTGCACATTAGTGCGTATCTTTATCCAGAAGGTAGAGCTGTTTTGTAAAATAAGCTGGTCCAGTTGATGGGTGGAAAAAACATATAGCATAGATATGGCAATCCACAAGTTTTTGTTGATACTTGTCCGAATTTATCTAGACTTTTAACTCACGCAAAAGTTAGTTTATCGAAGAAACAATAACAGGAGCAACAAAAAACTCTGAACAATCTCTGGCGGTTGTTGGTTTGATCTGTGCCAAGTTTTGTGTGGTCTTAGTAAATCAATCCAAAATTCTCAAAATTGTTTCCTGAATGCTTGCGAACACTAAAAATGCCAAAATAATGCCTTGTTCAATATGGAAGTAAAATGACAGAACTCTCAATATTATTTGTTGGTGTTTATGGCGGCAGAGGTATTTTAAATCAGGGGATGTTAGTGATGGATGTATGAGCACAGTGAAGCATCAGGTGGAATGTGCACACTCACCTGAACCAGGTCCTCCTGAGGTCAGTGAGTGTCTGTGACCAACAGGCTTTTCTTGAAACACTAAAAGAGCAATGAGTGGACAACCAGAAAAAAATCTGGATTTCAGTAATATTTAGCAAGCTCATTATTTCACAGATTGACAGTCTGGAGGTTCTGTCTGACAGCAAATTTCACGTTAAGCTGGACAATCTGGCTTGCGCTATGTTTTTACACTTTTAGCTGACCTGCTAGCCAGCTAACCTGTTGACCTACCAGCACCAGCTAGTGGAGCTTAAAGTCACCATGATACAGAAGTCTGGGCAGATCAAGCCTCTGGTATTTCACATACACGTATCCCCCTAAAGCAAATTGTTTAATTGAATTTGGTTGCAGTCAAATGCTGAAGCTCAATTCAAAAAGCAAATAATTTAATGGGGACTGGCAAATTTATTTAGCTGACACTATGCCCACTTTAACAAAATATTACCATAAAAAACTAATATCATTGGACCCAGGAAGTGGAAGGACTCAGTCTTCAAATTGGGAGCAAATTGAAAAATTTGCACACTGTAATACATAGTTGGACCGCATTTAGCTTTGATTATGGTGCATATTTGTCATGGCATTATTTTGAAAACCATATGCAATGTCACAACACTTATTCCTGTCCACAGCTTTATTAATTTTTGTCAGAGATATTGCGCTGATGACTGGAAAGTCAAACCATTCATTAAAGTCTTCTCCAGCATATCCGAAAGACTTTCAATAGGGTTAATAATGCATTGGACAGTTCTAAAACCCAATTTCAGTGATTTCAGCTGTCTCCTTAGTTGTTTTTGTTGTTTGATGCAATAATTTGCCCCTCCTGAAGCACAGTAACATCTTTTCCATGACTGCGGGACATGTCTTTCAACATGATTGTTTAAGAAATGAGAGGCTACCAACAGTATCAGTTCAGTAAAGAGCATTGCTGCCATCTGAAACATATCAAACTCAGCAATAATGACCAAATCAGAGGCTCTTAAGAATTTACTTATTGAAATCCAAACAGTGACTTTTTTTGGCCAGGCAGTGTACTCTCATATGGTTTCAAATGGTCTCAGAATTGAAAAACCAGAGGAAGAATCATTTTAAAAACCTCTGATGTATTTTCCTCAGTTCTGAGGACACACTCACCCCTGGAGATGTATGTTTTGTTGTCCTCCTGCTGGATTGTGACAGAGGGCCGGGGAATCGGTGCTGGTGGACGGTTGGTGACATCTGGGATGTAGCAGACCTGCTCTTCCACTGTGTCGTAGATTTGATCGTGAAAACACATGTTATAGGGATCCTCCTCTTCCCAGCTCTGCTTGTCTTCTACCTCTCCCCCAGGCTGTTCCTCAGCTTGCTCTTCCTCATCTTCCCCCTCTTCCTCATCGCCCTCCTCCCTCTCATCCTCGGCTTTAGTCTCGGGGGAACACGTTTTATCCGCTTTCCCTACAAGCCAAAGAAAAGTGACGCTCCCCAGAAGGAATATCGCAGTGCCAAAATGAACCAAGAATAGCTTTTTGGATGGAATGTTTGCTGGAATTTGTCTTTTGTTATTTTCATTCAAAATCCCACGTCAGTGCTTTACCATTCCACCACTTTCACTGACTGGCAACACCAGCATTATGATGTTGAGTTAAGAACATTCAAAACCTTTATCAAATCACCTTACAGAGTCAATATACAGAATAACAGAGCTGATAAACAGCTATCCTGTGGCTGACCTTCGAAAAACTTGCGCAGTAAGATGTCCTCTGGGTTCAGGGACTGGTGAAGTGCTTTGTCCATATCTTCATCTGCGTAGGAGTCAATTGATAGATTGGTAATTCTCTCAAGACAAATACAGTATTTTAATAGTTATTCCATAAAGGAACCCTATCTAGTTAAAGGGATGTTTAACTATGTATATGGACAACCCATTAAATACAAATAATTAAAAATGGTCCCTTGATGGAGACAAGTTAGTTTACACATTTTTTCAAATGTACATACAAAGCTACGTGCATCATAAAATAGGCAAAAGTTTTTTAGTACTGAATAATTTACGACATAATCAGTGACACTTAGGGTCAGAAAGTTCCCTCTACGCACAGGCACACACTCACGCAAGCCATACATACAGAGATCTTCCATGCAATCTGGGTCCAGCTCCATCATGGACTCGTAGATGTCCTCCTTGCAGCCTGAGTTGAGGGAGAGCCTCATCATCATGGGCTCATACAAATCCCCGTCCTCCTGCTTCGCCATCGTGTCGTTCATGTGTGATTTCAGCATGTCAGCCGTCTCCTGTAGAATTCACAAATGCGCTGAGCAGCAGAGAAACAAACCCTTCCTGAAAACTCTGGCTTATACCAGCAGGGAATCCATGTTGCGTTTACAATGTGCTCTCAAGAATCTCTCCGCAGTCATAGCTGGTCTGTTGCTGGTCATAGTGAGTTTGTGCCAGAAGAACGGTGGATAAAAGCTGCTTAAGCTGGCAATGTAAGCTGGTGGCCAAACTGGCAAACTAGTGGACTACCTGACAGTAGGATGCGCGGCTAATGATAAACTAGCAAACGAGCTAAAACCAGCAAGAAGTTTAGGGCGGCTAAATATAAAATTTTTAGCAAGGGAAAGCAACGCACAGCCTCTGTTTCTCTTGGAAGTAAACCACAGTTAGTTGACTCACCACGTACTCATCCATGAACTGGCGGAGATCTGAGTATCCGTGCTTTGCTGCCATGCTGTTGGGGTAGTCGCCATACTTATTAGCAACACTGTAGGCCTGCAGGGCTCCAGGACACTGTAGCAGTAGTGTTGCAAGCATCCTCAGGCCGAACTTTGCAGCAAAGTGCAGTAATGTTGGCAGCTCTTCGTTGCGTTGATCTGTCCAAGGCACATGGAGGGCCAGAGAGGAGGGCAGATGGGAGAGACATCATAAACAAGGGACGTGCTTTCAGAACGTTGTACAGTGCGCGCACCATAATTCAGTGGACAGTGACACCTTTTTAACCCCTGCCACAAAGTGAGACCGGAGGATATTGGATTGGAGTTAGTCTGTCCGTCCGTCCATTCGTGCATCTGTCCGTCTGAGCCACAAAGGGGCCAAGATTTCTCTGAAACTATTATACCTAGATGCGTGAAATTTTGTGTACTTAATAAGCTACTCATGATCTACATTGAGTTTGAAAACGGATGTCAAAGCATACTTTCTTTACGGAGTTATGGCCCTTGATCATGGCGGGGGATAGTGATGACACTGTCGTCTTGTTAATTTTGGTCCTGTACGCTGGGACTTTACATAAGGTAGAATAATCATTTAAAAATTTCGTCACATGTCCTTTGATCCTTTGCATCCTTTCAAGTCTGTGATATATAGACATCACCAGATGGTGGATACCTTCCCTGGTGTCGCTCTGTCGAGCCTGCACCGCAGCCATCTTCAGTTCCTGCTTGTTTCAGGGACTTTTTACCTTAAGCTACCTCTTCAGCATGTGAAATTCTTGTTCAAGTGGATTCAAACCCATCGATTGACTCAAACAACAGGATCAAAACAAAAAAAATGTGTCACTGTTCAATGAATTATGGTGCTCGCTACTGCCATGTACAAAGAGTATTATGCAGCTCTATGTGAAAGAAACAGTCCCTGCAAAAAATTTTGACCATTTTTCATACTGCATGCCATTTTTTTTTTGTCCCAAAAGCTTCTTGAGCCTATTCCCCCAACTATTTTTGGGTCCCCATCATAGCACAATATCAGTCCCAATATGGGAGAAGGAGACGTTTGCATGCCTCCTCTCATAAAACTTTACATAAGACATAAGGCAAGACCTGAGCAGCATACCATCCCTCAAATTCCGACACATTTGAAAACTACCTGGCAACCAGCTGAACCGAACGGGAAAAAGACTGGTGTGGTGTCAACGTCAGGATTCTACAGGCTTGCAGTATTGTTGGAGGCAGGAACCAAAACAGACTAAGGAAAAATTAACGCAAATTTTTTTTTTCCCGACAAAAATTTTTATAATAAATTTATACTCTAATTTTTTATGTTCAGGAAAAAGTTTCACCTTCATGCTGCATATATATATATATATATATATATATAAATTTTTTTTTTTTTTACAAAAAAATTCTCACTTTTCAAAAATTGTGGGACATGTGACCATAAATCAAGACAAAATGGACATTTTGAAAAGGGTGCAAAACATTCGAAGATAAGACCACTTACACGCAGACATATTTTCTTCTTCGACTTGGCTCACACCAAAGACATGAAGGCCTGTTGCAGGTATTTTGCTTCGAAGGGAGTCAGTCAGTAACTTGTCTAGTGCCTCCGTATTACCGGATGTTATGTTAAAAGCCTGAAAACAACAACAAATAAAGCAGGATGATTAAAAATTATTTTAAGTTCCTCTGTTTCAAGACCCTGAGAGAGCTCATCCTGTGAGCATGTTTGGCACAACTATCACTGACATTTACAAACTATTAAGACTGGGAGCCACCTTCTGCAAGTCTGCAAACATTAAGACTTAAGACATTAAGTATATATATATATATATATATATATATACCTAAGAAATGAATATATATTATATATACAGTGCTTAACAAATTTTTAGACCACCTCCCGTAAAAAAATGAGCAAACACAAATATTTAAAAAATTTGTGTCAAACAAAAAATTATTTTGTTATTTCTTTGGCAAATAATGAAAAGAAACCACTAAATAGTCCTTATTCACACATAAAAACCAAAAAAAAAAAACAAAAACTATATTTTCTATGGCCTCCTTTGGCCTTGATAACAGCTTGCATTCTTGCATTCAACCACTAAAACTAATTTTCATGTTCAGGAATGCAAGAAAACAACTGTTATTCGGCATCTTAAACAAAAAATAATAATGTGCTTAACTTTTTTTTCTGCTTTTTTGTAAAACAGTAAACTTGAAAATACATGGATAACAACAATAATTATACTTTATTATTAAAAATATCATTTCAGTTAATGAGCTTGCGCATTCTGGTGGATTAACCATTACAGAAACATAAGAATTATTTTGACAATTACCAACACTGTTAATTTAGGGCAGCTGTGGCATAAACCCTACACTGGGTGGTGGTCTAATTTATTTTTTAAGCACTGTAAATATACTTAATGTCTTAAGAATAAAAGTAAATGTCTTAAAAAAATTCATTTGAAATATCTATATATATGTTGTATATAAAAGTTATTTTTATCAATAAGTTATCCTTGTTGGCCATTTTCTGATCTTTTGGTTTTGAGTGTACCCTCTTAAAAATGACTCAAGTTCCAAAGATAAAAAAGATAATAAATTAAATGGTTGCCCTTATCGAATATAGTAGCCTCTTTGGCATATGAAGCAAGGAGGTCATAATTCAAGAAGAGTCCTACTTGACACAAGAAATCCAGGGGATTGGCTACGGTCTCCAGGCAGCTGCTGACTTCACCCATACTGGTGAAGTATGTGACGGGCCGTGAGCAGATCAAAGCGTCATTGCAGAAAAGAGACACAAGTACTGTGCCTGAGGGCATATCTATAAAAAAAAAAAAAGAGAGAGAGACATCCATTTTCACACTTATAGCTGTCTGAAAACAATGCACTAAAGCCAACAACAACTGTGAGCTAGCAAGGTCTTCTGGAGCGCAAAAGCAAAGTATGCACTTGTCCTCAGTAAATGGAATGTGCATTACACAATTCAATATGCTATAGAGCATACAGAGGTGCCTGTAAGTATGTGGTCAGTGACACATTATGAACTAGAGGCTCAAGGGAACCTAAAACTCAACTGGTCTACCACCCAGTCATGCCTGCCCATTTGGGGATGGGGTAGAAGAAATGAAACACCATAGTTTACGTCCCAATAATGTTGTATGCAAAATCTCATCAAACTTGATCAATATTTTTCCAGAGGTAATGGTCTGAATTGTATATGGACGAAAGACAACAGGCAATGTTGACCATGGAATTTACACCATCTTGAGAATTCTGCTGGTCTACAACCAATCAAGTTAAAAAGGCAAAACTTCCATCAGGGGCCATACAATATGGATGAGAATGAGCTGAGTATCTCCACTTTTACCTCACATTTATTGTGTTCAAATGCAACGTGCTAGTGTGCAAAGTCAAGAAACAAAAATTATGTTATTGTCCAAGAACTCATGGTCGGCACTATATGTTGAAGCGGTTACTTCTAGAGCAAACTAACTGCTAAAAGCAACAGTGGATCAAACTGCATCTCTGCCTCAAAGGCAGCACTTGAGTGAAAGTGATTTTAAAACAAGCAGTGGATTGGGGGGTTAGTATAAGATAATGGGGGGCTGTAGCTTGACAGATGGGGTTTAGTCTGGCTTCCTTGTTAATGACAATTAAATAAATGCCCATGCCTACCAGGGGACTTCACGCTGATGGTGTAGTCATTCTCAAAGTTTCCCGGCTCCCGTTTGGGTATATAGTCCTGACACGAAAACTCTACCTCAGCTTTGGATTTCCGGTCCATTTTACTCTTCAGAATGATGAAAATCGTTACCTGGGACTTTTACAACACATGGGAAAAAATACATTTATCAAAGGAACTGCAATGCTCTTCAAATTCTAAAATATTTATTAAATTATTGTAGCAGCGGCAGTGCCATAACATTGCTGATATACTGGGTTGTTCTCAGTAAATAGCTCAACATAACTTACTAAGTTCGCCTTACTTCAACAACAGTTCATCTCGCTTGGAATTCTAAGAAAACTATTATTTTTAAAATGAGTGTATATTGCAGATATTTTGTCATGGCATTAAGCCTGAATGTGTTTAATATGTAACTGTGGATCAAATTAAATACATCTGCGATAAACCCTTTTCTTTAACAGAAGCACCTCACGCGAAATGTATTGATCAACAGTTCAGAGCAAACACAGACTGTGTCCTCAAATGGCTTGGAAAAAAACAAAACAACTAAAATGATGGCTGATATGAGTATTTCCAAGCAAAACAATCCCTCTGAGACAGTGTGTACTCAGGGGTTCATTACTTATTATCGTTTCAGAACCAATTCTCTGAGAGAAATGCCAAGTATCAGAAGCAATATCAAAAGCAGGGATTCTTCATCGATGAAAATAATACTGAACGAAATTATAAATGAGAATGAAATTTACAGACAACGCTCAGATGTCACCTGGGGAATGATGGTAGTCAACTGACTCCCACTGCACCTTACACACTTTTGTTACAGTTCACAAAATAAGGTCTGCTGTATGTATATGATTTGTGTGTGATATGAAGACTATATTATATACATTATATAATGTGAGGCACCCATAATCCACTGTACAGAGAAAGAGATAGACACTCAGAGTGCAACATTAACAGACATCATTTGAAACACACTGCAAAAAGTGTATGTCTAAGCAAGTCTTTTATTAAAGTAATTATGAGGCTTAACTTCCCCATTTTTCTCTCTGAAGGACAAAATATTAGCTAATTTTAGGTCACCATGTGCTCGACAAGGGAAATGTTCATTGGCAAATCAACAAATGAGTCAAGATTATCTTGGCACACTGGCAATTTTTTTTGCCTCACTGAGAAAAAAAAAGTAATAAAAATAAAAGTTTCAAGTCTTAATATAAGATTAAAATGCATGGTAAGGTGTTCCTTTATTTCATTATTTCAGTGCTTGTAGGCAGGATTTTTTTTTTTTTTTTTTTTTGCTCTGAGTTGGATTTGCCAAACTACGAAGGGTTGTACTAAGAAATGAGTATTTTGCCTTTATATTCAATTGAGTAAAATACACATTATAATGTAGTGGTCCTTACCCCACACTGTACTCTGCAGGGCTGGATTGAGAGGCATATTTCCTGGACCGAAGCCGCAGGCTGTTTTTGTGTCGCTGGGCTGATGTCGCGACCCTGCTGGGCCTCCTGTATTTCGGGTGGTGATACTGGGGGTTGATGGTCCCCGCTGTGTGATTCTGGGGTGACGTCACACTCGGGCACAGGCAGTATTTCCTTCACTGTCTCCTCTCTGTAACAGTCAGGCTCTGCGGTCGCACTCACAGGCTCACTGACGCTAGCTGCGTAACAATGAGGAAATGGTCACACAGGAGATTAGGAGCCTGCATCTCACTGCAAGTATATTCAGGTCACTCAATAACTTCATTGCATAAAATCCAGAAGAGCTCAACAACTAACTTCCGTCAATCCATGTTCCGCATCTGCGAGGAGTTATCCAGCTATGTCTGTATTTAGGGCCCGAGAGGGAACCAAAAAACAGGTTTTTTGGGCTACATGTGTTGATTCAGCTAACAAATGTTAATAATGCTCCACAGCTAAAATTTAGTTTAATGACAAAACATTTTCAACAAAGATGCATTGAAACCAAACCGAATCAAAATATTGTCCTGGGAAATGGCAAAACAATGCTTTTTTGTGTGTGTGTGTGTGTGTGTGTGTGTGGGGGGGGGGGGCGTTTGATAAGCTCGGGACAATTAAGAAGTTATTTCACATCTATTCTGTAAGATTAGCCATTGAATACTGTGATATAATAAGCTATTCATTTCAGGATTTTGCATGCAGGCACAACTTAACAATGGACATCTTCGTGCTTCATGGACTTCTCTATTCATGTGATATTTTACAAATACATAAATACTGCATTTACTTTTCAAAGATCAAACTTTAAAATAAAAAAAAACACAACAGACAGAATGTAAAACCAGTACTTTAGTACAAATGGAGGGACAGCGCTGCGTAAGTTCAATTCAAAAACAGGCTATTCAAAAAAAAAAAAAAAAAAACTGAACAATACAACGTTAAGTAATCACAACTGTACCTTTTTTTTGAAACCAAAGATGTGTTTCATTTAACCACATAATTTGTTAGAGTCTTATCAGCTTCCTTTAAGGAGAAATCAATTTCTCGGCACTACAGATAAACTTTCAGTTACAATATTTAAAATGTTAGGTTTGAGGTTTTCATATAATAAGACATTAATTATCTTGACATACAAGCCATTTTCACTGATGGGCCTGAAGGATACAACCATTCTCGCTTATTTCAGTCTATATACAGGGTATATTTCTCCCTGCCAAAGCTTTAGTGTGCATTATTCTCTTCTTAAAAATATGAGGCTATGATTGAAAATGCCACTTTTCCCCAACAAGTGCACTCCTGTTGATTACCGTTTTTTTTACATACTCATAACCTGCATATAACAGCATTTGAATGATACAGGTAGAATACAGTAATCTAATTTGTAGGTTTGTCTTCTTAACTGGAATATTTGATTTTAATTTTTCACCAATAAGCAAATATTTACGTCATACAGTAAACAATGCACGTAAAGTGCATAACAAATACGTGAAGTAACAATAAATAAAACTGTTAAGGAACAGAAAAGAAAAAAAAAAAAAAAAATTCAAAGTCAAAGCCCAGTTGATGCCTGGACTGTGTTCGCAGCAATTCATTTTGAAGGAGCGACAGCCAGCACTAGGCCAACCGATGGTGTAACTTCATCACTCAAGACTGACCAATGGTGTAACTTCATCACTCACAACTGACCAATGGTGTAACTTCATCACTCACGGCTGACCAAAGGTGTAACCTAATCACTCAGTCACAGATTTCAGTTTCAGTTCCCCCCCCCTCCCTTTTCTGCAGTCAAGCAAAGAGCAAAACCAAGAAAAAAATGCTATTTTTATTATTTAGATTTTTTTTTTTTTTTTTTTTTGCAACCACAATTATTTGAACTGCTAGTGAATTACATCCTTTCTGGACAGCAAAAAAGTGTCTCTTGTTTCTCTGATAAAATTCATTAATTTGCACTGTAAGCTCAATACTGGCTGAAGAGGAAAGGGTTCTGACAAACTGATGAGTCAACAACACACTGGAGAAAAGGCAAAACAAACTCTACATTTGGAGGACATCAGCACAGTCATGAATATATTTCCACTCCAATCGTCACTGTCATTCACTCCACAGTATAATCCTGCCCAATCAGCTCAGGTTTGGAGAGGTATTGTCCAGCTAATCATATCAAGACTCACTGCAGCCGCCACCTGATCCTTCATCCTCTTTCTATCATCGAAGAGTCTAAATAGCAACTACCATCCCTAATAGTGCCTCATATCCATCACAATTTGCCCTCTAGATTCAGGAAATGCTACTTCTGAACACTGTTTATCAGATTCAACACAAATCACTCACACTCTTGCTCAGTTATTAAAGCTGGGAATGAATCAGGTAAGTGATTACATTGTGCACTCCAATCAGCTCTCCTGTCCCAGCAGCCTCCTCTCAGCAGACTGCTGTCTCAGGTCATCGCTCTCCCAGCACCCAGGGCTCTTATCTGTTCCTGTCCCCAGTGATGAAATAACCTCCCCCAGAGAGGAGATTACCCAAAAACGGGAAAACACAGATCAACGGTCAACACCACTGTGCTTCTATTGCTCTTGCTGACTCATTCACACACACACACACACACACACACACACACACACACACACGTGCACACACACACACACAAACACACACACGCACACACACTCACACTCACTCTTACACATGCTCACTCACTCACTCACTCACTCACTCACACACACATGCGCACACTCACGCGCACACATTAACACTCACACAAACATACACACATCCTTGTTCTTATACCTTTGTGAGGACATTACACTGACTTCCATTCATTCTTTTTGTCTCTTTACAGCCTTTCCCTATTCTGAACAAAAAGCAATGTAGGCCTATGGCAAACCCAAACCCTTACCCTAACCTAGACCTATCCCTGATTCTAACCTTACCCCTAACCTTAACAAATAAGTCACAATTTGTTTTTGTAGAAGTGAGGACATTTTAAAATATCCTCACTTCCCAATAATGTCCTCACTCTGTAACAAAAAAAAATTTTTTTTTGGTTTTCACTTTGTAGCAAGTGCAAGGACACACACTCTCGCACACATTCACTCACACACATACACACTCAAGCACACCTTCATTCTCACACACACATACACACACACCCACTCACGCACTCACACACTCATGCACCCACTCAACTTTAGTTCAGCCCATAGGTTTTTCATTGGTTTGAGGTCTAATGACTGTAATATAGCCATTGCAGAACATTGATTTTGTAGTCCCAAAACCACTTCTGCATGGATTTTGTGGTGTGCTTAAGGTCATTCTCTTGCTGGAAAGTCCACTGATGGCTAATTCTCAGACTTCTGGCAGAAGGAAAGAGATGGTCATCCAAAATTGCCTTAGTGACTAAACCGGTGAAACCCGGAAGTTGCGTTTGCCGCCATTGCTGTGGGCCAAACGTCATTGGAAATGAACGGATGTCTATGGAGAGCATCTGTGGCACTCTATATTTTAGCCCTCTCTATTTACAAGTATTTCTTTTAATGTCATTTGATGTTCTTCTGACTGGCGCAGTATCTGTCCAACTAACCCTGAGCTGTGGTAGTTCTGCCCTTCAATTAGTGCCCTGTAGTTGGCCTTTTCGAAATCATCGCACACCAGGCAGTTTATGAAATAATCCTGAATACCTGCAAAAGATTTATCATTGTTTACCGGTAGCAGTCCTAAGGTGAATGTTTGCGCTACCTGCAAGTGCTTATAACGTGGTAAAAATAATTGCTGTATTTTTAACGCAAACATTTGAATAGCTAATATGACCATCAATATAAAATAATCCGGAATCGGCAACCTGTAAAAATAGAGTATTTATTTGAATCTGGCTAGGATAAGAGTTATCCGCTAGCCTACGTTAGCGTAGCCTATATATCTGTAGTTTGATACTGCAGTCAAGCTATCCGCGCTTCCGTGATTCTCGGTCAAGCCATCAGCGGCAAAAATTTAACGTGCGCGTATATACGTAACATTGCGGTAGCAAATGAAACTGGGACGTCGCGACTCCGCAGAATTTGAAGAATGAGCACATTTAGCAGATGTTCTGTAAATTAAACTGTTGTTCCCGTCTAAATTCCTCATTCACTTTAATTATTCTATTGAACTATTATTATGATTATCTATTTCAGTTATGTAAAACTTGATTGATAGTTTAACAAAATTTATCAAAGGTCAGTCCAAATTGACACGATATTGTCACAGAACAAGGCATGTACTGCCACATGGTTAACCTGAAATTTTACAGTGTTGTTTTTCATGATACTTTTGTACATTTCTATAAATATCTCATTCACTTATGTCAAATTTGATTGACAGTTTATAAAACATTTTCAAAGGTCTGTCTAAACTGGCATGATATTATCATGGATCAAGGCATTATCCGTCATGAAGGTGAGTCTGGAGTAATTGTACTGTGCAGTTTTTGAGTCAACCCTTCGTGAGTGTGTAATTCCTGCAAATGCCTATGTCAACTTTGATTGGCAATTTGTGAAAAAATATCAAAGGTCTGGGCAAACTGACAACATATTACATTAGAACATGTTATTATCTACATTAGGGGTACGTCTGGAGTGATTTTACTGTACAGTTTTTGAGTTAACCCTTTCTGAGCGTTTAATGCATGTACATGCTCATTTTAGGTATGTCAAATTTGAGTGACAGTTTATAAAAAATTATCAGAGGTCTGTCCAAACTGACACCATGTTATCATAGAACAAGCTATTATCTACCAAAAGGGTGAGTCAGGAGACATTTCACAGTGAAGTTTTTTAAATTAACCCTTTGTGAATATGTAATGTAAATACGTAGTTTGGTTATGTCAAATTTGATTGACAGTTTATAATAAAACTTTCAAAGGTCTATCTAAAATGATACCATATTATCATAGATCAAGGGATTATCTATCACAAGGGTGAGTCAGGAGATATTTCACTGTGTAGTTTTTGAGTTAACCCTTTGTGAGTGTGTAATTCATCTAAATCCCTGTTTTACTTATGTCAACTTTGATTTACAATTTCTGAAAAAATTATCAAAGGTCTATAAAAACTGATGTCATACTATCATAGAACCAGGTATGACCTACCAAAGGAGCAAGTCTGGAGACATTTTACCGTGTAATTTTTGAATTAACCCTTTGTGAAGTAAGGCTTGTGAATAGCTATTTCAGTTCTGTCAACTTTGATTGACAATTTATGAGAAATTAGCAAAGGTCTGTCCAAGCTGACCGCATATTATCATAGAATAAGTTATTATCTACATCAGGGGTACCTCTGGAGTGATTTTACAGTGTAGTTTTTGAGTTAACCCTTTCTGAGTGTTCTAATGTAATCAGACCTACCCCTTTGGTAGATCATGCCTTGTTCTCTGATGATGTCATATCAGTTTAGACAGACCTTTGTTAATTTTTAATAAATTGTCAATCAAAGTTGACAGAACCTAAATAGCTATTTACAAGCCTTACATATTCACAAAGGGTTAATTAGAAAATTACGAGAATCGCAGAAGTGCGGATAGCTTGACTGCAGTCTTCTGCCAGCGGCACAACCTGTCAAGCAGGCGATTTAATCAGAACTGTCACCGCAGTAATGGCGCCGCCATCAAATCGCTCACTGGATTAGTGAATATTTGGAGGAAATGATGAAGCAATTCATCTTACCCGGTGCCCCTTGATCTCTGGAATTAAAACAGCCCCATAAGCCCATCATACTTCACCACGTTTTAGGTTCCTTTCCTTGTATTTGACCTCATTTTGATGTCAAACGTGCTGATGCTTTATCCAACCAAAACATGAAATTTTGGTCACATTTGACCACAGAACCCTCGACTAGTCATAGGTTAAATTGCCTAGGCAAATTGCTAGCATTTTCTTCTGTCTTTTGGGGTCAGAAAAGGCTTTTTTCTTGCAACCCTTCCCAAGAACCTGTGGTTATGGAGATGGTGGCTGATGGTGCTTTTGAAACCCAATTTCCAACTGTTCAATACTTCTACAATTTTTTGAATAATTGCCCTGACAGTACTCACTGCTACCTCTAATATTCCGTGGATTTCCTCATAGAAATTAGCAGATTTTTGAAGGGCTACACACTTGTATATCTTTTGTACAGCCCTTTCTTTTGTGACAAACAGACTTAGCATGCATGTTATGGTATTTTTATAACCTAGCAAAAAAGTAATGTAATGACACAACATAGCTAGTTCCTTAAAGCTTAGGAGAAATTAAATACTCCAAGATGAACTTCAATCCTGATTTAAATTTGATGGTTTTCATTAAGGCTACAATAATCTCAGCGGTGTCATTAATTGCAAAACTTTGATTTGGAGGAAACTGATTTTTGAATAAATGAATAAACAATTTGGTTGGTTCCATGCAAACATAGAACTGGCTGCAGCATTTCTCACTTGTCGGCATATTGAGTTTATCTTATGATGTTATTTTTTGAAGTATTTTTATTCTATTACCAGTCACGGACCCCAGTAATTCTGGAGGCTGCTGTTTTCGCCAACCTTCAGAGAACAGTTTCATTCATTCATTGAAGGTATAGGCCTAAACATTGTTGCAAGATAATCAAAATGATTGAGACTCTTACAAAACTTTGGTGCAATAGTATTGTCTATGATCAATCAGTTGTACAGTCCCACAAGGTGGGCTTTCTGTTGCGGCAACAGTGGAGGGCACAGGAAGAGTATATTCATTTTCACAGATATTATACATTCCCCTTGGACACCACAGCTGTTGCAGATCCTTCGTTTTAGCGCAATAACGGGACAGCTTTTATGGGAATCGCATTTAACTTCTTGTGTTCTTTCCAGGTGTTTAGAGGACAAACCCTATCGTTTTGGGTGATCCTACGATCTTTCCTGTATCGCGACCACCAAGTCAAACTTCACATTTCTAAATGCAAAAACTCAAACTGTTCCTATTGTACCACCTTTCAGCCAATCTCAACTTTTATAAAAATGTCACAAGTCAAACAGTTCTCATGGGGATCTGGTAAAATTTGCTGGGAACTTTCTTGGAGCTTCAGAGTAGTTCCCCTGTTTAATTTCTGTACCATACACCCTTTCCTGTCGTGCCACCACTAGGCTAAACTGAATTCTGCCAATGGGGGAATGGTATAGTTTCCGGAATATACTCTGCTGCCGTCCACCGGCAAGTTATTACAATGTATGAAAGAAGTACGTCCCTTCACACCTTGTACCTCCATATTCCCAAAAGGACAAAACTCCCAGAGGGCCCTGCTGTGAAAATTGCTCGGCTCAATAACGCAAAAATCAGGTGTGTATATCCTTCATTCTGCATTGCGGACCACCAACACCACAAATAATAATCAACTCCAGGGACAAGGATTGACAGTGACCAATGGAGGGCCACTTGTGCCGTTGATTTTCGCATCGGGCAATGTTAAAAACAGCAAAACATCACTTACCGTTGTTAATTGAGTCCAGGACAATGGAGATATATCTAGCTGGTTCGTCGTCGGCATAAAGTTTTCTCCACGCATGCCAATGTTGGAAATATTCTCCCGACATCTCATTTTCTGATACCCCACAGAAAAGCAGCACCATTTTATTTGGAGGATGAAAGGCCTTCTGATAAGCCGCTAGCACTTCGGGGCTGCCCGAGTCCAAGACCGCGGCTGACATTAAAAGCACGATGCTGCCGCTGACTCGAAAGAGCTCCTGCTCGTAGTCCTGAAGGGCAGCACCTTCATGAAGTGGATGCAGGACCACGGACTTGCTGCGGAACTTCCGCGAAGATCTGAGAACGTTCTGCAGATAGACGGCCCACTCCTCAGCCTCGCTCATGTAAACGATCCGTACTTCACACGGGCCAGAAGATGCAGAGGTCACTGAAAGAAGCAACATTTTATTTTGCTATGATTATACTGCAGCCCTGGTCCACAGCCTCAATCGACATGGAGCTGGGAAGCTCGCATAAAGTAGGGCATAGCATTTACTTTGAAAATGAAGTTCCTCCTATAACAGGAAAGTGCTGACTGTGTATCCAATAACTATGGCCATATAAATTCATTTAGGATCACAAAACATTAATCGAGCACCACTCTGAAATCATAAACACATGATGATTTACTGTCCCCTTCACCCCATATGCAAATTCCAAATGATGCCAATCCTTGCCTGTTGTCCATAACCCTATTAAAGGCTTTATAATTCAGGAGTACCATCACAGTAACTGGAAAAATTATTTCAATGACGCAAGACAAGTGCCTCATTTGGAAATTCAATTGTGAAATTATTTAACAATCAATTTTCTGAATTTTGCAGATGCTGGCATCTACTACGCACATAAAAATTAAAAATTAAATGAAGACTACCAAGATAATTACCCCCACACATTTTTAATATGAGCATGAACCGTCTGGCATTTGTTGCATTTCCACTCAAGTCACCCATTAACTTCCCAAGCATGGGGGGAAAAAAAGCACAGCCACTTTATGATTAACTTTTCTTCATGTGAGCAGAGACTGGAAATACAGGGGTTATTCAACATTTCAGAGCTTTACTGGAATGATTTATTTTTGGAGAACAGTCACAGGAGTATGAGTACAGCTCATTTATCAGGGTTTACAGAGCACAGTAGGGTTGTGCGAGGAGTGAGCCTGAAACTGTAAAATACACTATAACTCTTTAAATGAAGTTCTTCAGAAACACCGTGCCTTCCATTAAATTGAAATGCAAAAAAAAAAAAAAAAAAAGAAGTCACGAAGCAGGCAGTGACAGTCTCACCACATACTTACAAAATTAATTACAAAGTTACAACCACACGGACCTGACCTAGCAGAACAGACTTCAAAAACATACCAAAGACATTACAATTCCAATGAAATTTAAACATTTCTGAGCAAGAGAAATGTGGCAATGGGGTAATGCAACATTCAAGTCGGCATAAAACAATGCTACTGCATTATATTACAAAAGAAAGCACAACAACTAAATAAACTAAAAAAGGAAGCAGTCAGGAACTGACATGTATGCACCACAAACCTGTTTCGGACATGACACCGCCGTCTGTAAACTCTGACTTGCAGCAAGCTTAATGGTGAGTTCAAAGATGAGATATTCAAATAGTAGTTTAAGGATGTGATAAGCCCTAATGATGGCTTTAAACCAATGTTTGTAGAAATGCCTTCAATGCATGTTGCTTTCAGCCACCAACAGACCTCTACCCGCTTTCCACCCTTCGATGCAGAAATAGCAACTGTCTGTTTCCTGATTCTGGGTGATACTGCGTAGTTTCCCAGAATGCTCATGTTCAGTCAGGTTTCAGAGAGAAGCAGCAGAGAGAAATTATCTGCTATTAAGTCACATGTCCACTCTCTGCATTGTCCACAATGCTGTCCGCAGACCACAATATATTTCATGCCTCTATAATTTATTGAGTCCTGTAGAAGACAAAAAAAAAAAAAAATTCAACATTTGAATACCATATGGCCACTGAAACCATAAATTCCAACGGTGTATTTAAATATTTCATTCTAAGTATATGTATGTTAGTGCACACAATAGACAGAATGCCATAAGAGAGCATTTGGCATCTTGCTTCATCGGCCAGAATAATAAAAACAAAGAATTATTTTCAAAAGTAAACTACTGGAATGTTAAAAAACCAGCCTGAAAAATAGGTAGGAATAGGAAGGTAATAATATTACTGGAACATTGGAATACTTCTCTAATTAATATTTATTCCTGTGGTAACACTTTATACTTCACAGTATACCAGATTTCTACCATGTTGTCATGAAGTTCTTCTGCTGATGGCAGTTACTTAACATCTTAACTGTGAAACAGTGATATCCTTTGATTTGTTTTTCTCAAAAACATGAACCTGAATTTGTTTTTTTTCTTGGAACAGTGGCTTATTTTGCAGATCAAAGGCATGGATTGGTCCCATCCTAATCCTTTTCGATGGAGAAACTGCTCACTGCTAAAGATGCAATGAAAAGTAATTGTGCTTGAGACCGCATCTCTGACTGGCTAGTCATTTTACCAAAATCACAATAACATTTTTACCATTCATGAAATAACAGTGCAAAACAAGAGCACTCAGTGGGTCTCATTCATGAAACGTTAGTAAATTTGTGCGTAGATTTGCACATAAAAGCCTACGCTATTAAAAACCTACTCCGGATTCATGAACACCGCGGGAAACTCAGATCTGATCGTAAACACGTGTGTATGATCATGAATGCCAATCCATCGTAAAGTGACAGCGCGCTCCCGGCAATCAGCTATTAGCATAAATTCCCAGATAGCAAGCACCTCCGCTCGGGATCTGCCCCGGCTCTGAGCCGGATCAGCTGGAGTTGGCACAGATCCGGGGCAGATCCGGAGCGGAGGTGCTTGCTATCTGGGAAGGAGGTGTAGATGCATCCAGTCGACCTGTCATGTCAGTCATGGCGCAAACAAAGAAAGAGAGAGAAAGAAAAAAGAATTATTCCGAAGCGGAGATAGAAATAATTTTGGGGGAGGTGGAGTTAAGAAAAAACATTTTATTTTCATCTGTTAGCAGTGGTGTGACAGGGCCAGGCAAAGCGAAGGCCTGGAGGGAGGTGACAGATGCCGTTAATGTTGTCTCTGTAGTCCGAAGAACCATGTCCGAGGTGAAGCGTAAATGGTTTGACATGAAACTGGAGGCAAAGAAACGCATAAGCGCACAAAAAAAAAAATACATCAGCCACTGGAGGAGGAGGCTCACAGTCACAACTTCGTCCCATGAATAACAAAAGGTGCAAGTGACATTCTGATGAAACCTGTTTTTCTGCACCACGAGTAGTACTTGTGGTGCAGAGAAACAGGTTTCATCAGGAATGTCACTTGCGACCTTTTGTTATTCATTGGACGAACTATCAACTGCAGACAAGCGCATCGCTGGCATAATTGGGGAGACCTCTCTGTCAGGAATGACACACACCTGATGGAGACAGCGACATGCCTCCACTTTTATTTTTTTTATTATCATTCAACACGTAGAAAGAACGTGTAATCTATTGAGTCGATTCACATAGATAATTCACAATCATGAACCTAATCTGGATCTTAAACCTGCCAATTGCCAACTAATTTAACTAAATGTGTTATATTTAAATCGTTTGTCATGTTTAGGCTATATCACGTGTTTCAAAGGCATCTGCGTATGACAGTGTGTACATAACGGATATAATATGAATTAAAATTGTAATTTCAACGAGCTACAAGCATTATTTATGTGCATTCTTAAATTTACACAAGCACTACGCATGGTCAGCAGCATGTGTAGATTTTGTTAGTAGCTACGAAAAGATCGGAGCTACTAAAATATTGATGAATGCGGAGATACACGTAAATTTCCGTCTGCGAACAGTTTATACACAAATTCGTTCTGCTCACGTTTCATGAATGAGACCCAGTGAGCGCAGCACCTCCGCCATGCCAAGGCAACTCTGTGCATTAGTTATTTTCCTTGGCTGATGTAGGGTGTTGTTGCATTCCACCGCCAGGTGGCAGCAATACCCAAAAGCATGCCGATTGGAAATCCGGCCCATTGGAAAGACTTAAAAAAATCTCTGCCAGCATAGCTGGATTTGAACTTTGGCCTAAATCTCAGCTGTACTCTGGCCTCGATATGCCAAAATTTAATCTCTTGTTCCTCTTGTGCTACTCTAAGATCCCGCAAAGTTTGGTTAAAATCTATGAGGCCGTTTTTGAGATATCCTGCTAACAGACAGACAAACAGATAAACGCCGGCAAAAACATACACCTCCTTGAAGGAGGTGAATAATTTAACTAATGACACACTGTTGTGTCTTCCCAAATCCGAAGTTTTCATATTTTTGAGGTCCCCTTGTCCGCAAATAATTGGAGAGAGACAAAATCCTCAGAAGTTCTCAAATTTTATTCCAGCCTTGAATCGGACAATAATCAAAACCTGGTGAGTATTCCTTGTGCAAGGTGTACTACCCCATTAGTCACAAATGGCCATATATATACAAAACCCAAAACCAGTGAAGTTGGCACGTTATGTAAATCGTAGATAAAAACAGAATACAATGATTTGCAAATCCTTTTCAACTTATATTCAATTGAATACACTGCAAAGACAAGATGTTTAATGTTCAAACTGAGAAACTTTATTTTTTTTTTTGCAAATAATAATTAACTTAGAATTTAAAAGGCAGCAACACATTGCAAAAAAGTTGGCACAGGGGCCTTTTTACCACTGTGTTACATCACCTTTCCTTTTAACGACACTCAGTAAACGTTTGGGAACTGAGGAGACCAATTTTGAAGCTTTTCAGGTGGAACTCTTTCCCATTCTTGCTTGATGTACAGCTTAAGTTGTTCAACAGTCCGGGGTCTCTGTTGTCGTATTTTACGCTTCATAATGCCACACATTTTCAATGGGGAGACAGGTCTGGACTACAGGCAGGCCAGTCTAGTACCCGCACTCTTTTTACTACGGAGCCATGCTGTTGTAACACGTGCAGAATGTGGTTTGGCATTGTCTTGCTGAAATAAGCAGGGCGTCCATGAAAAAGACGTTGCTTGGATGGCAACATATGTTGCTCCAAAACCTGTATGTACCTTTCAGCATTAATGGTGCCTTCACATATGTGTAAGTTGCCCATGCCTTGGGCACTAATACACCCCCATACCATCACAGATGCTGGCTTTTGAACTTTGCGCCTATAACAGTCCGGATGGTTCTTTTCCTCTTTGGTCCGGAGGACACGAGATCCACAGTTTCCAAAAACAATTTGAAATGTGGACTCGTCAGACCACAGAACACTTTTCCACTTTGCATCAGTCCATCTTAGATGAGCTTGGGCCCAGTGAAGCCGGCGGCATTTCTGGGTGCTGTTGATAAATGGCTTTCGCTTTGCATTGTAGAGTTTTAACTTGCACTTGCAGATGTAGCGATTTAACTGTAGTTACTGACAGTGGTTTTCTGAAGTGTTCCTGAGATGTGGTGATGTCCTTTACACACTGATGTCGGTTTTGATGCAACCGCCTGAGGGATGAAGGTCACGGGCATTCAATGTTGGTTTCGGCCTTGTCGCCACGTGCAGTGATTTCTCCAGATTCTCTGAACCTTTTGACGATATTACGGACCGTAGATGATGAAATCCCTAAATTTCTTGCAATAGCTCGTTGAGGAATGTTGTTTTTAAAGACAATCAGCTCGCATTTGTTCACTAAGTGGTGACCCTCGCCCCATCCTTGTTTGTGAATGACTGAGCATTTCAGGAAGCTGCTTTTATACCCAATCATGGCAAAATTAGCCCGTTCACCTGTGGGATGTTCCAAATAAGTGTTTGATGAGCATTCCTCAACTCTCTCAGTCTTTTTTTTGCCACTTTCCAGCTTTTTTTGAAACATGATGCAGGCATCAAATTCCAAATGAGCTAATATTTGCAAAAAATTACAAAAACATTAAGTAACTTGTCTTTGCAGTGTATTCAATTGAATATAGGTTGAAAAGGATTTGCGAATCATTGTATTCTGTTTTTATTTACGATTTACACAACGTGCCAACTTCACTGGTTTTGGGTTTTGTATATATATATATATATATATATATATATATAAACATATAAAACTTTATTCCAATCACATCACATGGGTTATCTCTTAAGCTTTTTCTTTCCCCTATTGGTTGGCAAACTCTCCAATTTTCCTTTGGAAAACATTGGTGGCGCATAGAAGTATTGTTCGCATAAAAAAAGGAAAGACAATACATAAAAAAGTAGAGAAAATTACACTCAAAGGGATAGGATGCAAATAGATACATAAATGATTCAACTGATTGTGTTTTCAGTAATAATTAATGATTTTACTGAACAAATATTGATCAAAGCTAGAGAAATCAAAAATTTAAATGGTTCAAGTGATTGTCTTTTTAGTCATAACTAATGACTTCATTGAACAAATATTGATCAAAACTACAGGAATCAAATACATTTAAATGTCTCACCTGATTATGTTTTCAAATCAACTGAACAGAGTACACTAATCAAAGCTACAGAAGCCAACTACTTATGTGTGTGTGAACTACTCATGCGTGTGTGAACTGCTTGTGTTTGTGTTCGTGCATTACTGCTGCTTACATAATATGGTTACTGATTATGATTATTATGGTTATTAATTATGGTCATTTACTGATGAATATGGTGAGAAATATTGAAATTTAACCCTCAACAACACTTTACAATCATTTAACTAATGCTTTAAAATGAAAGCTATGGGAAATTGAATACACTTATCAATTATCCAGAGAAACAAAGCACTATTTTTTTTATTACCTTTCATGTTCTCTTTCTCACTTCCTTGTAAATGAGGGCATTGTGTGATCTGAACGGACTTCTTCATACACTTATCTTCAGCAGGCAGACTGGTAGAATAATTAATAAATGCTACGACAGATGATCAATATTAGGGTGTTCATACTTGGCCGTATATAGAGTTCCCTTCAATGTCTGTTTGCAACTCCCGTTTAAGACAGGCTGATTTGCTATAAACTGCACTGGCATCTGGTAATCCCCAAATTGTGTGTATTCTCGTGGTTACACCCCTTCAGGATTCTGAGTCTTGTGTAACTGTACTGATTAGATAAGCATCCACATCCTACAGGCAGAGTAGGGGCCCAGGTGGGTTAGCTTAGCATTCCTTTCCTGCCCAGCACGATAGTGGCATTCTGACAGTTGCGGGGCAGCATGCAGGTCACCTGTATGGTGCTCCTCTGTGACAGCAGACATTCCTGATGTGTAAGTCTATGCATTACATGTTCATGACAGTAAATTGACTCCCTATATTACCGTGTCTGATCATCTGTATACCTTTTTCAATGACCTTATTGTACAACCCCAATTCTGAAATAGTTGGGACGACGTGTAAATTGTGAATAAAATCAAAATGCTATGATTTTCAGATCATGTGAGCCAATATGTTATTTACAATAGAACATCGATAACATTTCAAATGTTGAAACTGAGACATTTTACATTTTTATCCACAAAATGAGCTCATTTCAAATTTTCTGGCTGCATCAGGTCTCAAAAAAGTTGGGACACAGGCGAAAAAAGGGCTGAAAAAGCAATTAATATATAAGAGAATCAGCTGAAAGAACATTTAGCAAGTAATTACATTAACTGGCATCAGGTGTGTAACATGATTGGCTATAAAAGGGATGCCTTAGAGAGGCTGAGTCTCTCAGAAGTAAAGATGGCCAGAGGCTCTCCAACCTGTGAAGGCTTGCGTAAAAAAAAAAAAAAAAAATTGTGGAATACTTTAAAAACAATGTTCCTCAACGTCAAATTGCAAAGGCTTTGAAGGTCTCATCATCGACAGTGCATAACATTATCAAAAGATTCAGAGAAACTGGAAAAATCTCTGTGCGTAAGGGACAAGGCCGAAGACCTTTACCGGATGCCTGTGATCTTCGGGCCCTCAGACACCACTGCATCACTCACTGGCATGATTCTGTCATTGACATTAAATGGGCCCAGGAATACTTCAAGAAACCACTGTCTGCAAACACAGTCTGCCGTGCCATCCACAGATGCCACCTAAAACTCTATCATGCAAAAAGGAAGCCATTGTTGAGCATGATCCAGAAGTGCCGCTGTGTTCTGTGGGCCAAGGCTCATTTAAAATGGACTGTAGCAAAGTGGCAAAGTGTCCTGTGGTCAGACGAGTCCAAATTTAACATTCTTGTTGGAAATCATGGGCGTCGTGTCCTCCGGGCTAAAGAGGAGAAAGACCACCCCTCCCGTTATCAGCGTTCAGTTCAAAAGCCAGCATCTCTGATGGTATGGAGATGCATTAGTGCATATGGTGTTGGACACTTGCATGTTTTAAAAAGCACCATGAATGATGAAAGGTATATAAAAGGTTTTAGAGCAACATATGCTCCCCTCCAGATGACATCTATTCCAGGGAAGGCCTTGTGTATTTCAGCAGGACAATGCAAAACCACACACTGCAGCTGTTAAAACAGCATGGCTTCGTAGTAGAAGAGTCTGTGTGCTGAATTGGCCTGCCTGCAGTCCTGATCTTTCACCGATTGAGAACATTTGGCGCATAATTAAACGAAAAGTCAGTCAAAGCAGACCCAAAACTCTCCAGCAGCTGGAAGCCTGCATTAAACAAGAGTGGGATCAAATTCCAATGGCTAAACTCAAACTTATCTCCTCAATGCCCAGATGCCTCCACTCTGTGTTAAAAAGAAGAGGGGATGCTACACCATGGCAAACAGGCCACTGTCCCAACTTTTTTGAGACCTATCGCAGCCATCAAATTTGAAATGAGCTCATTTTGTGGATAAAATTGTAAAATTTCTCAGTTTCAACATTTGCTGTGTTATCTTTGTTCTATTGAGAATAAAATGCTGGCTGGTGTGATTTGAAAGTCATTGCGTTTTGATTTTATTCAGTTTACACTTTGTCCCCACTATTTCGGAATTGGGTTTGTATTTTGTTTGGATAAAAGCATCTGCCAGTAAATGGAAGGTAAATAATAACTTTATTATGTTTACATAAGATTATTTCAGGGTTTAAAATGACATTTTTTGAAGCCACAGAAGATGGCTAATTCAAGCTTTGAAAACACCGCTGCCCCTCATTTTTTTCCGACCGTCAATCTTGCAGCGCTTATAAAAGTCACGTATGTTCACTGACTTCATCTTATTTCTCGGCTCTGCCGGCTCGTGGCCCTCCGTTTGGCCCTTGGATCGGCCCCTTCTCATAACAGCAGATCCACCGCCACTGCAGCGCCTCGCCCCGATTCCACGCAGCTGAATGCTAGGGCCTTCCCCGGAAACAGAGCGCTTTAGCGCATCTGCGTCCCGGTGTTTAGCTGATTTCTCGCGGTCAGATTCCCCCTTGCCATGATCGCCAATGTCGCACGGAAGCTCATCCTCGAACGCCATTCTGGGCACAGGGGAGTGAGGGTGTACCCTCCAGTTTTCGTAGATGAAGGAGTCTATTACCAGCTTGCTACCAGACCCTCTGTATGGGGAGGACACTTTGCTGAGGGGAATTCGGCAGAGGAGCGGAACTTTCCAGGTCCACGCTGGCGAGCGGCTCAGCCCCTGCAGGATTTGAAACCGAAATCACAATCTGACACGCAGATACTGCACTAGCGTGTGGAGACCTTTTAACAATCCAGAGCCATTTCAACACTGCATTTACCACAAATGGATTTTTCCACAAAGTGATCTGTGTTACTAAGAGGTGTATATGTGTGTGTGTGTGTGTGTGTGTGTGTGTGTGTGTGTGTGTGTGTGTGTGTGTGTGTGTGTGGTGTTGGTTGTGATGTTAGTGCAGCAGCACAAGATCGCAAGCATGTGCAGTTGTCACAAGCAGGCTTTTTGCACTTCAGTAAGATTAGCCCATATTGTTGGCCACGTTTCACCAAAGCCTTGTCCCACAGCTGTCATTTGTTAAGCAGCACACGTAGCCCAAACGTCATGCTTTCGCTGCTTGAGAAAAATCTGAAGATTAACTCGTCTTACGTTTGACCTCTCCAAGCCAATTTGTGCATCTGTCTAAACGTGACAGTTCCAATCTCCACTTAGAGCTGCAATACCGCAGAACATGCAGCAGAAAAGTAATGGATAACCAAATTAAATTTAACTTTAAACAAACCATTTTGCAAGAAGTATTAATGTAATCACACTCAGTGGCAAGCTCGCACGTGAGTTGCTGAACTAGTTCGTCGTGACTCCTGAGGTCAAATTTATTGAACATGTTTAGAATTAAGTGTCACTAACGCTGCTTTCACACCGGACGCGAAACGAATTTTTTCGCACGACAGATTACATTCAAATTCAATGCAAAGACGCGAATACACGCGTTTAAAAATTCGTTTCGCGTCCAGTGTGAAAGCGGCTTAACGGTGCAAAAAACTAGCCACACGCCAACAGCCAGTATTTTTAATATAGCGTGACCCGTTTTATCCACAAAATCCCACAAGTACAATTCAATCGACCAGACAAAAAAATCGCATACTTTTGATGATAAAATTCAGTCTAATTAATACCTGAAGTGCTGGGCATTCTAAGGTCCTAGGTAAGATGCGGAGGGCACGGCGGCCTTCCGATCTGCCTGCCGTGGTGGAGCTTCGGGGCCGCTTGCTCCGCTGCGGAAACATTTTGGCGAGTAGGGGCATCTTTCACTGAAAATTAAATCCCTGCCAATCGTAACAGGTCCTTCCGAAAGTATTTTTACCACTCCAGAGTACGTTGAAGTGTGAACCTGACTGATAAAGGCCTATTATTCTTTCGTGAAGTAACCTAAGATTTATCCATCATAACGCATGAACTTCGGAGCATTGATCACGCTAAAGAAATACCGCAATGAACCTCGAAGGACTGATAAGCTGCAGGTCTAGGACCAGTATGCGCGTCGTCCAAGCATTTACTGAGATTATCCTCGGCCAGCTGCTCCTGAAAACGCCCTTTACTGAGCTGATGAGGAAACGAGGTGCGTCTTTAACAGTCAATCCTCATGAGAAAATTCACCTGAAGTGATTGCACGACCCGCCGAGTCAGGGTGAACTGCAAGAACAGACTACCAATTTACACCTGATAGGCGGTGGGGGTCACAGGAGTAACCAATCTCCTCCAAAGCGACGCGTTTCCCAAAAACTTTCCTAGTTCGTCCATTTACAGTCAATGGGTCCAGCTATGAAGGGTAGCATCTGTGATTTCAGGAAATGCACCCCAGAGCAACAGTTATCACACGAAAAAAAGACCTATGCATGGTCAGTAGCCAAATTAGGTGGTTGTGCCCACAAGGAAGGCATAATTGCACTGCTCCCTATTACCTGAAAATGTTTTCAGGTCACACAAACCCTTTATGGGGAGCTAGGCAAAATGTAATCGGTGGACTCCTCAATAGCTAGCGTGGTGGGAAAAATATTCTTAAATACTCTAAAATCAAGGTATTACCATAATCACAGTTCAACAGAAAGAACTGAGCCAGGCCTTTAAACTGCAGTAAGAGTGTGTAGCTGAGAAGAGGCAAAAACTCATAAATCTGTCAAAAACCCTGATAAAGAAGCTCCTGCAAGCAACTCAAGGCCAGCTAGATGAGCTAATCTTCCGGAATGGCCACATCAGTAGTCAACCAACAGGCGGTGTCATTATTTGCCCATGCGTACCCGAGTGTTCTGGAACCATCCATGGCCCGAGATAACTTACTGAACTTCAGTTGAACCCAAGGTTTGGGAGGCTCATATGTGGTCTTTGAGCATCCCTGGAGGCCTAAAATGAATTTACATTATGATGTAATGGCAAACTTGTAATTAAGGGCCGAGGATTGCTATGTGACAGTGTACCAATCAGAATTAATAATGTTGGACAAGGTAGAAAGAGTCACTTTTAATCCCACCTAAAGGAACGTGCCAAAAGGCCAATAAATATGAGGGTTCAGACAATCGGTGGTCAGTCGGCATGGGGTGATTGATGAAGAATGAATGCTATGTGGTTTGCGCAGACCAGCCTGGGTTTTGTATTTTACTTTGAGCAGGGGTACAATAAACCCAACTACATCAGACTCTGGAGAATGGGTCCATTTTTTGGAGACAGATTTACAAGGTTTAGTGGAACACTTGGTCACGATTGGACTAAGTTTGTTCTACGACACTAGATAAATGTCAGGAAACATACTGTAGAAAAGGTTGCAGTAACCTTGTCAAAAAGTAAAAAAGTGACTCCGCTCTTATTCTTGCCAGAGGTGGAGGTACTGGGGGTGTCATAAAATATGAAGCCTTGATTTGGAGGAAATGGCATTTTAATTTAATAATTTTGGTTTTTACGATTGAAACATCAATAAAACCGCATTTCTCAGATGTTGGAGTTTTGAGTTTATCCCCATGTTCTTTTTTTCTAACATAGCACCTCTAGAGCATTTCCAATCAGGTGTGCCATTAATTCAGGATCCCACAGTAATTACCGTACATTTTCCCAGTAATTATGATAAATCAATAGATTAGACTCCATATCCACACCTGAATCTATAGAACATTGATTTTATGCAATTAATTTTTATCAGGTGCCCTACATGACATAGGTTTGATTCAATTTTACGCTGCATGCGAATCAGTCTCACAGCTTCTTGAAAATATTGTATTTATCACCTTGTTCAAAATAATTTCCCTTCACAAAGACATGAAATTACACTAATGGTCAAAATTCACATTGTAACTTCGTTAAAAGGCAATGACCACACAGTATTACACAGACTCAAAGCTTGTATAAATCTTGCCACAATCATTTGAACACATCATCATCTGCGCAACAGAGAAAATCTGGAGGAAAGAAACAAAAATTTGAGGACAACAATAACCAGATAGACGACACATCACAGATTCCCATCATGATTGCCAGTTTAGGCAGGACAAGTGGCCCACTTTTTTTTTTTTTTTTTTTGCGAGCTGGTAGATTTCATCGGCCTGATAACATTAATCTGCATCACTTCTTGCTTCTGGAACCTTCACATTTCCATACAATCTCACTAGTTCATTCATACGAATACACAGTTTACCATATTAGTTATAATAAATTGGAAGCGGAGATACCAAATCACAGGATATTTACTCTCACTCAACTGTGCTTTCTGCCACCTGTACAGAGGACTAGCACATACATAAATGACAAGTGGTACTGGTTTGGTGTGCCTAATAAACTACCCTCCAATTATCAAATAAAACCCAGGTGCTCTTATTGCTTCCCTAATTCTCTTCAAGTCACCGACTCATCCAAGACAACTAATAAATATGGCAATCACCAGACATGAACATTGTTGTTTTTCATGCATCTGATTGAATCACAAGGATGGAATTCGGGAAAGAAAGCACAGAAAAGCCTATTTATGAAGTGTGGATGAACTGAGGTTATTGTGCTGGTCTGAACTCAAGATTCATGGATAATTATAGTATCAACACCAGTGTTGCATGGAGTTTTCCCACAAATACCAGACTTCCACAGCACAACTGCACCTTGACAGGATTTACAAAACATCCACTGCATAATAACAATATGCTCTCCATGTAATTCATACTTTATAAATGCTTTCACGTTAGGAGCACCCATTAGGTTTAAAAATGTTATAAAGGAGAGCTCTCGAACATTTCCATCCGCACTTAACTGTAAGGAGACACGTGTAAAAAAAAATAAAGCGACTACATGAATACTGAGGCAGTCAGACACTGCTTTCGATTACTTACAAAATGAGAATTATAAAAATAAGGCTGAACAAAGCTGGTTTAATAGAGCAACATGACCAAGATAAAATAAAGTATTATATGGAAAAAAAATCATTTTCAAAACGCAGCTTTGAAGATTAATCAGACATTTTAAGCAAGGAAAGTTATAAGACTATGAAGGTGATCAAAATGGAGAATCTCACAGGAGCAGGTGGGAATGTTCTGGAGGGCTGAGGGCAGAAGATACTTTATCTTAGTTCCTGAAGGACTACAGAATGGACAATGATATTAAACACTGCAACAAAAGGAATGCAACTGTCAAATGTGCTCCCAGGGGCTAAATGCGCGCAAATGGTAGAAAAAAAATCTGATACAATTAAATTTTCCTTTACAAGTTATATCTGCTTTTAGAGAGACTGAAAATAGACCCATACAATAAAATCAACATTGTGAAGGACCCTCTTTCACAACCAAACAAAGCTGTCATTTAAGGATGGTCATCAAACACAGCAAAACAATTCTGATGGGACAGATTAAAAGTACTAAAAACAATAAATTAAACAAAAACATAATAGAATACAACAAAACTCACTTGAATGGCCACAATATTTTTCATTTTGTTTTCAGATCAACAAAAAACCTAAAAAAAGCCAATTAGTCTTGACAGAATCTGCCAGGACATAACTGTATTGAGGTCTCCAGATATTTTTGTATTGCTTGTGCTGCACTAGAAAGCCATTACTCCACATCAAACAAATCGAAACCTGATCCATTACACCCATAAAGGCTTGGTGGGTTTTTGACTCAACCTTAAATGAAGTTAGAGAACTTGCTATGAAAATATTTATAGCGTCTTTACCATGCAATTGGTTGCTCTTAGTGCCAAGGATCTTAAATCTGAGACCAGGGTCCGAGATGCATTACTCTATATAAAAAAATATAGCTCTAATCTATTATCATTTCCAGCTCATCCTAAGAGTAGTACACACAAAGAGGAAAGTTTCTGTAGCGGCAAAATGCCATTTCAATAATACACCAATTTCCTTTCTGGGAGTAATCTTTCTGCCCACTGTACGGCAGGACAGGCACCAGACCCTCCAAACCCCCGAACAGGGTCGGAAGCAGGTTAGACAGTGAATGGACACCATTGCTGGCACTTGCAATCAAAGCACAAAACCCAGGACTCATTGTGCCTCAAAGTCCCACAGGATGGTGCAGATTTGGTTGGCATGAGTTGGCATGGCAACTCCCGCCTCGTCAGGACGTGAATGACTGCTCTGTAGAGTACCGCCACCAGCTTAGTCACCCCACTCAAAGCTTATCTGTTCTCATTGGCAGACAGGTTTTGCGAAGGAACTGAAATATTATCAGTCAAAGGGCATTCCATATTGAAAAGGGTGAAAATAGCAAATGTAATTCGGTTAAAAAAATTCATAGGTTAAGAAAAAAAGTAGCCATTTTAATGAACCGCAAAATGAGTGGTGTAATTCTGGACCAACTTGGGTCACATGTCGACACTGAGGAAGAAGACAGATGATTCAGTGAAGGCAGGTTAGTCAGTCTTCTTCTGTGGTGCTCAAGACTCTAGCCAACTGGGTTTCGAAAATGGGGTGAAAATGAATGAAATTAGTCGAGTTAGCAGGGGTGCTGCTGTTGCTTTGTTTGACACAAACATGTACCTCATCATTGCGCTTTAAAAAAAATGTTACATAGTCACCAACGGTCATTTCTATGCTTTGTTACAAGAAAAAAAGAACATTCAGTGAAATAACTTTTTGCTCGTAACAGCGTAGCTACTGCCAATGGTGAAATTGATGTGGCAATTTTGTTGATAGTGCCACCTGTTGTCACCTACAGTGCACAAATATCCTTAGTTCAGTTATTAATACAGCAGAGTATGAATTTAATATTACGTGATCATAAAACTATATATGTAATATTATGCACCCATAAAATTATTCCTGCCTGTTTGTAAAATTAAACTGGCCATGTTGTGCACAGAAAATTCCAGTATAAACTGTACAGTCCAATGAAAAGTATCAATTAATCTGCTTATTGAAGCGTCGAATAGCATTAAGTGGAGCTAAACGTGTTCTGGCACATGATCAGTACTTTAGTGACAAGGTCTTCCAGTTCAGATCTTGAGTAGCTGTTCAGCTGCTGCAAGGTGAAACAGGAAGTTCTCCGTCGCCGAGGGGAGGCGTCGCTGCTTTAAGGTCTCCAAGGTGATTTTAGAATCCTCGCATTCCTCTGCTAAAGACGTCAAGTTGGCCAATATCTCCTTTGTTTTTACAGAAATATCCTAAAATCACAAGGCATGTTGGGTCAGAAATCTGACAAAATATGACAAAAAAAATATTGACAATGAAAAATATCATTAAACTCAATTCCCATTATTAATATTTTTATTAATTTGATTGATGAAATAAATCTCATACCTAGCAACATCCAAGAAGCTGCTTAATATTCCTATGCATTAAAGAATAAGGCGGATTATAATAATCAAATGTTGCTGAACTATGTAATAGGTACATGGTAGAGACATGAAAATGGCGAGCACTGTTGGGCGGAAGAACTTTTTGACCATTTTCTTTTGCCTTTGAGTTTATCTGGCAGCCTCTCTTTAAAGAGAAACATATGTAGAGACAGCGGATACAGATGGGTGAAATAGACGTTCTGCAGCGGAGCGTGTGTTCGAGAGGACGGGAACACACCTTTATGACCTGGCTGTCGGTGCGGTCTGCCAGCTCAGCCGACTGTACCATGAGCAGCCCGATGTCCTTGTGCAGCCTCCCCATCGTCATGGCCTCTGAGTTTGAGAACAAACATCTGCTTTACCACAAACCACAAAATGATTTTTCTGTACTGCAGTGGGTGCCAGTCCTAGTGAGCCACGACAAGGCTGGTCGGTTAAAAACTAGCTGATGCTGTGACTCACCAAGGGGTTAGTCACCCCTGTTCTAATTCAGAAAAGGTTCCATTAAACTATTAAACCCAGCTTGTAATATTACCACTATCCATTACATGATGCCTGGCATCAAAGGGCTGAGGCTAAAAGTACAAGTTTACCTCTGATATCAATCGCCCGACATTAACCTCAGACGTCACGAAAGTGTGTAGGCATTTTTAGCCGTGAGAAATCCCCACACTACCATTTTCAGGCATTCTTCAATATTTCTCTTCATTAGACCCTAACACACTCCCACGGTGTCATATTAAGAAAAATTTTTATTGTAAACACGGCAGAAAAAAAAAAAAAAAAAAAAAGATCTATGTATGACATTTACCTTTGTTATATTTTTGAAAGTTTGGGCAAGACAAGTGCACACATAATAGAATAACCCTGAGCACAGCAGAGTCATTTTCAATAGAAATGATTCAAGAATTTTAACAGAGTATTATAAGATTTCATTACAGTAATTCTTGTAATATAGCTAACAGGATGCAAGAACTGAAAAGCCCTTTCAGAGGGAACCAAGACCTCGTGTTTTGAGCCACCAGGAAAAGTCCCTATAAGGCAGGACACAAATTTTAACTGCAGAATCACAGACCAGGCTTTCACCTTTTGCATTTTGGGAAATGGTGATCTCACTTTCAGGGAGGTTGACAAACACATCAAAAAGGTCAGGTCTGTTACTAATTTCAGGGTCAACAAATCCGGCGACGTATCCTGAAAGAGAGGGGGGTGCAGGAAGTGAATAAATGGCTGCTGAGGTGATCGCTAACTTAGCATGAGCCGAGGATGCAGCAAAAATAAAAAACCTTCAGTCTTACGGTTATAAAGGGGTTTTTCCAGTCGACCAATGGTGCCTCTGGCACAGCATTGGCCAATTGCCTTAGAACATCCAAAAGATGAGCCATATCGGTCACGCAAGAGAGTCAAACCAAACTTAAAGGTGACATAGAATGGTTGAACAGGGTATTTATCCTTGTTCTGTGATGTGACATATAGACAACAACATTTTGGTTGGGTCTGTAATGCCTCAGAAGCTTCCTAAAAACCTCTCTCAAAAAGCTATGTTAGGGTGGGGGATTTTGAACGTGTTGTTTTGCATCTATTTGGCGACCTTTCGGGCTTAACTGGCAACCTCATTATGAAATGCAAGCACTTGACGCTGATTGGCTGGCTTTGCTGCCACTCAAAAGAATGTAAACTTCGCCCAGAGCGGTAGGGAAAATGGAAAACACTTGCTGGCTTCAGAACACGGACAGACCAACTTTATGCAGCTATGGCATATTCAGATATTCAGCCTTATATGTTTGAGCCCGATTTGGATGAGGACACTGAACTGGAGGAAGAACCAGTCCAGCAAAGGCTGGATTTAAACGTTTCTGAATGGCAAGTATTTTTGAATGTTTTTTTTTTTTTTTTTCCCCAAACATAATAACCACTTAGCTACTTCAGAGCTGCCAAGGCTTACGCATTCGGAGTGAGTCTCGCGCATTGACGTTCCTGTGCCGTAGTCAGCAAATATTCAATCAAAATGCACTGAAGAAATTAATTTGCAGAATTTAAGTCCTTGTGCAATAAGTTAATCCATTTCACGTGCATTACGGTGGATTTCCCCACTAGTGACACGGAAATCGATTATGACTCTGGAATTCTCACGCTTGTCTTTACTGAGGGATTGGAAGCAATGGAATAGCATAAAGACGTGTATGCAAATTATTTTGAAGGGGAGGAAACGGAGTGGGGGGGGCAGTGAGATACAAGAGACATCATATGTATCCGTTGTTCAGATTGGCCCGTTTTCTGGCGGTCATTTTTAAAAGAGGAATTTCTATGAAATGGAGATGTTCAGAATGTCTAGCACTATTCATATGTTCTTGAATGCCGGTAGACTACCGTTATTCAACATAGACAAGGTAAAAACGGTTTTTGATTCTATGTCACCTTTGAACCATCCCAACACCTAGTTTAAAAACGTGTAGAAAGAACTTAGACCACATTTAGACTGAGGTCCAAGTTAAACCGCACATCAGAAAGTGAATTTCAAAACCCCAGGTTTATGTATCAATAGAATCGATTGATAAACTTCACTTAAACCGTATTTAGACCAGGGGTCCACGTTAAACCACACTGAGACCTGACTTCAGAATACCGGCCTGAGTGTTCAGACCCAAAAGCGCCCCCTACTGATCACCATGCAGTACATCACAAAATAAGAACACCAGCATTAGTACTCATAGCGCTTCGCCTTCTTGTAAACCACCCACACAAATCAGGCAAATAATGCAGAAGTTGGCATTTATGCCAGTACTCCATCAAGCACCTGCTTAATATGAGTAGAAAACCCCAAAACAGAAAAGATAATCACTCAGTCCGCAATGAAAAGAGTTTACCACTTGATAACCCTGCTGACCACCATACCTGTACACAAGCGAAGTGATTCCAGCTCTATGTCATTCAGATGGACGTAGGGATGCAGAATAGACCAGTCCTTTCTATGCCATGATAGAGCTGGGAGAACTCTATGGAAGAGTATGAGAAAAGGCTTATTTTACAGGAGGATATTACAGTGACGAGGTAGCTGCGAAAATTAACACAATCACTTTTCGCACGTACATTCACATTACTTACAAATGACAGACACTAATCTAGTACTCCCATAGTACTGCCCTCTCGCAAATTAAGTGGACACAAAAAAAAAAAACAATTAGGACTAATGGAAATAAGAAATTAAAGGCACCAGTCACAGATGCCATGGTGTCAGAAAAAATTCTGAACAGTAACACCCTATGCACCAGTCACGATAAGGTTCAACCTCAAACATACAGCATGAAAACAACATATCAATAGAAACTAGGGTTTAGTAACATTAGACAACTAAACCTAATTAGGCTAGATTGCTTATTTACGCGGAAATAACTTAATACATCAATGTAACCAGCTAACAACTCTGAGAGGGCTCTAGGTACATTACCTGGTGAACTCCAATAGAGCTTCGATCCTCGGGTGATAAACCACCACCCTCTTCTTTAGCATCAGTGCTGTGTAAAGAATGATGCTCTCCATGCCAAATTGGGAAACCACGTCTGAAGCAGCAAAAAGATACAAATCTGTCAACAAGACTCTCAACTGATCACAAAAGGGTGATTCTCGCGTTACGAGTGTGACATTTGGAAGGTATTCTTGACATTTTTCAATGTACTATACTTTAATTGGATTGCAGATGGGGATCAATATAGGACAACCACGAGATACCTGGGCTGTCCCATCAATGTGGTACATCAACTTGATATTTGCCTAAAACATTGGAAGTACAGGACCAGAAAGAGGCTGCTTTACGTGTGTGACACAGAAAATGGGTCAATCGCTACATTTTAATTTACATTCCAAAAGTTCTGTGATTTGAATGAAGATTATGACACTTTGGCTTCATCAACTTCAGCAATAGTTATTCCTGTTTGCATTAACGTAAACTTTAATAAAAATACCTTGCTCATTTGCATACTGCAACCTCATTTGCATGGGTTACGTGTGTGACGCCTTTGTTACGTGTGTGACCGCGTGCAAATCCTGCAATTCTTAAGTCCATTTCATTTAAATAAAATCATATCTGTGGCTATTGTAGGTCCTTGTCAGTAAGCATGGAGGTGTTTAACATACATCCTTTGTACTAGCCAATGTTCATGATCAGAATATTGGGTTTGGCAGTATTAACATGGTGGACGGAAGTGAGCAACAAACATTTCACAGGTTAGTTTTAGTCACCTTCAAATTGGAATTGTAAACAGCAAGCTTTCCGTCTGAGTGAACGCTCTGACCATAAAATAAGCAGTTCCTTTAATGAGTAAGTGTGCTTGCTAATGCGGCTTTGTAGAAAAATGGAAGAAACTCTGAACTTTATCATGGAGAAAAGGCATGTTTTTGGTTTGGAGAGGGTACTGGTGACCATTGATGTCCAGCTGCGCCTATATTGATAAACTCTTGCAAAATTAAACCAGAAAATCATTCATTCTTATTGAATTTCATGCAGCAAAAGTTGATTTGTGGGAAAAAATATGATTATTTTATGATCTGACAGTGCGGCATTTTGAGGGCTGTGCGTGTTTAAGGAGCCACCTGGAGAGCCGTCTTATTTGGCTTCCTCTTTCAAAGCCAAATAAGATTTAATGCTCAGATGAACAATACTTGGGGTTTTGGAGTTTAAGATCCCAAAAATGTATTGTTTTAACCCCCAGCCATTTTTCAATCCTCAGTATTTTTTATTTTTTTTTAAATCATTTCAATGCAGAATTTTCATGAAGGTTTTTTCTGTTTGCAGCCGCTTTATCTACATCAGTGTTTCCCAAACCTCTCCTGGCGTACCCCTTGTCCTGCATGCTTTAGATCTCTCCCTGCTCCAGCACAGGTGATTCATATGATCAGGTCATAATTAACCCCAGAAGCTGCTTGATAATAAGTGAATCATTTGAATCACCTGGGCTGGAGCAGGGAGAGATATAAAGCATGCAGGACAAGGGGTACGCCAGGAGAGGTTTGGGAAACACCGCTCTACCAAAATCATGAAAATAAACCGAAATACAATGGAATACTAAATGCTGCAAGTGTATCATCTCACTTGAGCCATATTCCCCCTCTCTATGAAGTTTAAATCTTGAATTATAAAGCATTAAGTAGGTTAACGCATAAATAGCCATATTTGGCTTCTGCGCAAAAGGGTTGATTTAATCCAATGAACAGCATTTTCACATTACTTTCTGAACATTACATATTCCACGATACTACATCTAAATTCTTTCCTGCTTTGTACATGCGCATTCACATCAAAGTTGCAAAAATCTGACAAAATATTTAGGTCAGGTCATGGGGTGGCTGACCTTCATGTTGAAGGCTTTAGTCGTCATCGTTGTTGTTGTTCTGGATAGAGATAACCTAGACTACCTTTTGACAGAAGTATGAACTAAACCTTTATTAGTCTAAAGATAAAGGAAACAGGTCATTAATGTCCTGTCATAGCATAGGCTTTGTACTTTGGTCACACATGTAACGCAAATGTCACACATGTAACACCGCGTTACGTGTGTGATAGGTACATTTTTTGCTATAAAACAGATTCTATTTGTGGGACTGAGGAAGTTGTGCCCTCCAAGCATGGAAGGTATGGTATTAATTTATAATTGCAGGTTTTTCATATTTTCCCTAGGATTTATTAATTTTATAAAAACTTTTGTTGCTATGCGTTACGTGTGTGACGTCATTCACCACCATATATTTTGACGCCCTTAAAGAGGGCAACTTTTCAGTGTGCAGGGACTTTTACTGCAAAAGTTGAAAAATAACAACCTCAATAGATTATTTCTGCTGCTGAGTTTGACACTCATCCAAATCACAAAAAGATGACCGTAATTTCAAGCATGAACCATATCTCAAAAAATGGTGAAAAACTAAAGGACTTTAAAGTTGGGAAATTTTGCCCCAAAATGCAATTTTTCTGAAATCGGCATTTGCCATCCGAAACTAGAATAGTAGTAGTTAGAAACACATGCACTAGTTATTTGATGGAGCTTATTTGAAAATTTGCCTTTCCAGGCTCTTATTTCAGAGAATGGCCCAAAAACTACTTCATATATTGTATGTGCTGGTGAGAAACACTGCTCTATTATGAGTTACACTTATGAAACCCACCACAATCCAAAACAACTCACATTTTAATGATGTGCCACTTAGTAAAATGCTTTACTAAGACCTTTAATGTATGCACGATCTTTGAGCACGATACATTCATAACAAGATTAATGATCTGGCTAGGTTTTATACTGATAATTGGAAGTGTTATTTGTTTTGTATGTGCCCATTAGATTTTTGCACATGCTAAAGACCTTTGTAAATTGGGCCAATAAAGTGTTCAGTAAGGGGTAATTCCATATTCCATTAATTCTATATAATTCATTGACTCCAACTGCGCAAATTTTACACTGCACTTCTGACATGCAGTGCATTATAAGCTACACAGTTTGTTAGAGGGCCAATACAGAAATATATAGGGTCCGTAAATGGCATATTGGGCGAGGCGTCAGCCGAACCATTTACTGATCCCCGTATATTTCCGTATTGGCCCTCTAACAAACTGTGTAACGAATTTATCCCACCGAAGACCTTTTTCTCACATGTATGCCATTTCAGCTGCTCCAGAGACGCCAAGGGAGATAATCTACTCGCACACCATGTATGGGCTCGAAGATGTAATACGGGAATATACAGGGTTTCCATGTGACTGCTTTCGACCAATGCCATCCAAGTATTCTGTCTGATGTGGGATAAATGTTAATCTGCATGCTTTGCCTGGTGTAACTAACAATCTGTTGATTTGTATATTTTTGTCCGCATTTTAGTAAGGGGCGAATTCAACAAAGTAAACACACTCAGTCATTAAGTGAGTCACGGAATTTCATAACATCTGCATTTAAAGATAGACAATAGATGGCAGGCAGCAGTTCCCATCCCAACGCACCTTTGATCGAGCCGGCTAAATACGCCTTTCGGGCATCGTAGTCCTTAATGAGGAAGGAGCCGTTTTCATCACTCTGGCACATGCCCTTGGTGAGAACTGCAATATAGCCCTCCATCATTCTCACTGGGCTGCCATGTTTGGAGTACATCCTGACCCCCCCAAAAAAGAAAACACTCATTGTTTAATATTTCACAAAACAACCAAAATGCATCGATGAGTTCATATTTATTACCAAGGATAGCCCCACAAGCATGTACTGCAGCTGCAGTGCCCCCTGGTGGTGACTGAGGGAGTGAGTGCATTGAAACCACAATAGGTCATTCCATGTCAACACAGCTAATATTGATGTTCCTTGTACATGGCACCTCTCAGATTTTGCTCAAACTTTATCCAAAAATACTTTATGGTACCAAACAAAAGATCCCAAGTTACATGTCAGTATCTCTGATGGTCTTCGTGTGAAAATTTCTTGAAATTTGGGTGAAACGCCCCTATTTGACTTAGGTGAATTGATCATTTCTTTTTGTAGCATTTTGGAAGGACCATAACCTCTCACGTAATCGAGACAGGAAGCTGAAATTTCATGTGCTGGTGCATTCTGGCCCATATAATCAGGATTCTGCAGCCAGAGTCACCATGAGAGATCAGAAGGGTGAGAGGAGGGCCCCCAAAATCCAAATTTTTTTAAAGGCGGCAAGTGATTTTTCACTTTTTGGGGGTCCCTAGGATTCAGTTCAGTGAATGTTACTGTTTGAAATGTGTTTCTCCCTCATATTTGGGAACTTTCCCACCACCAAACTAAGTTTTAGGATAATAGTACCATTGGTGGGGGACTTGTGGGGGTCAAAAAACCACTTCGGACCAAAATGATCCTCTCAGACCCTGGACTTCGGACACCCAGATGACCCTGTGGGCACTGGATGATGGTAATGGCATTTTAACCAGACAAATATGCATATTTAAACATTCATGTACTGAAATAAAAACTTTGATTATCAACCTCCTTCTACATGAATGCATTTTATGAAAAAAGGCATTCTGAGACCCTTATTTGGCAGAAATTTCTAAGTCCAGAAACAGGATTACGTAGAAAGAGTTAACCAAAGTGTCAAAAATCAGTTATAATAACATTAATACAGGTGTTCAACGATGAACACCTGAGGTAAGTATCCAAAATTATGCATAAAGGGACATTAACCCCTAGTACACCATAACACGACCATGACCTAATGTGGTGGGAAACCAGGTTACAACATACTGTCAACATGGTCAAGGTTGATCACTCCATGCAAAATCAGGCATCCCATGTTATACTACCATATGTCCCAATAAATTATGTTGTTTATGATTCCCACCAAATAAGATATAGCTAAAGGTTAAAATAAGGGCCCAAGTACTGTATGTCTTAAGCAAGGGTAGTGTCAATTCGCTGGAACCCAATCAGAATAAATTTGCAAGGATTCCAAGTGATGCAAGACACGTGAGGAAGAAGCAACATGGTGACATCTATGTTAAACTCATGAAAAGTGCCTACAATATCCCTTCTTGACCATATGACCAGGAACAGGTTCTATGCTGGGTGCCATTCCAACATATTATCCGCTGTATAGAAGCACCTGAAATTCATGGACGTAGCGCATGCCAGTACAAAGTTGCGGAATATGACCATCAAAAAAATCATGTTGCTGCTTCCTCAATTTGTAGGACAAAAGACCTGAAGGATTCTGAATAAATGGTATTCCTTTTTCCTGGTAACAACAGAATGCTACCACGTGTCCCAATAAATTATGTTGCTTATGTGCTGAAACCACGTCTTGAACAATTGTTGGCAGTATGTTGTAACCTGGTTTCCCACTATTTTAGGTCATGGTCGTGTTATGGTGTACAAGGGGTTAAAGTCCCTTTCTGCATCATTTTGGATGCTTACCTCAGGTTTTCACTGATGAACACCTGCATTAATGTAATTATAACAGATTTTAGAGAGTGTAGTTCACTCTTTCTATGTAATTCTGTTTGACCTAGTTTCTGGACTTTGAAATGCTTAAAAAGGGTCTCAGAATGCCTTTTTTCATAAAATATGTTCATATAGAAGGAGGTTGATAATCAAAGTTTTTATTTCATTAAATGGATGTTTAAATATGTAGATTTGTCTAGTATAAATGCCATTACCATCATCCAGTGTCCACAGGGTCCTCTGAGTGTCTGAAGTCCAGGGACTGAGAGGATCATTTTGGTCCGAAGTGGTTTTCTGACCCCCACAAGTCCCCCACCAATGGTACTATTATCCTAAAACTTAGTTTAGTGGTGGGAAGTTCCAAAATACGAGGGAGAAACACATTTCGAACAGTAACAATCACTGAACTGAATCCTAGGGACCCCCAAAAAGTGAAAAATCACTTGCTGCCTTAAAAAAAATTTGGATTTTGGGGGCCCTCCTCTCATGATCTCCCCCTCTGATCTCTCATGGTGATTCTGGCTGCAGAATCCTGATATATGGGCCACAATGCACCAGCACATGAAATTTCAGCTTCCTGTCTCCATTCTGTAAGAAGTTATGGTCCTTCCAAAATGCTACAAAACGAAATGCTCAATTCACATAAGTCAAAAAGGGGCGTTTCACCCAAATTTCAAGAAATTTTCACACGAAAACCGTCAGAGATACTGACATGAAACTTGGAATTCTTTTGTTTGGTACCATAAAGTATTTTTGGACAAAGTTTTAGTAAAATCTGAGAGGTGTCATGTACATGGGTGGCTGAGTTGACATGGAATGACCCCAACGTAAGAACAGAATTCATCCACTTGTAAAGTAAGGAATAAGGGCAGCAGACAACAAGACCTACCTGCAGAGGACCCTGCTGAAGGCAGCATACTTCTCAGGGTTGAAATCTTTCGAGGTAATTACAATTGAAAAATGTGTTACCTTAACAAAGGAACAAAAAAGACATTTTTGTGATGAGGCAAAGAAAACTCTCTCAACCCAGTGATGTAACATACCGAAGACACTTGAGCAAATTTCGTCGTAAACATGCAACTGCAAACCAGTCACGGGAATGAATAGTCAAATTAATTCCTGACACAAGTTGTAACTCAAAGTATTTTGTTTCCGATTGTTACTGAGTAACAAGAAGGAATCTGAAAGCCACCAGGCCTGTTATGTGTTGGAATATGACCACCTCAGTAGCAATCATACCTTCTTCAAGGCGGTGGGCTCCAGAACTTCCACAGTAGTTATGTAGTACCAGGTGCGGCAGAACTGGCCGAACACAAAGGGGTGCAGGACAGCACCGTCCAGAGTGAGGCAGCACTTCCTGAGCAAGACATCCCGCACCTCAGCACTGACAGAGGGGTAACACCACACCCACAGAACATCCTGGTTCACATCCTTTTCTGAGGGGAGAAGGGCCCCACAAGAGAAGCCAAGGAGAACTATTTAGCATAAAAATCACATCAGACATTCAGATGAGGTACGTTTAGTTATAACGGTGAAAAGTATGTTACATATCCTTTCGAGGTAATCTTAAGCGTTTTCTTACCAATTAATCCAACACTCAGCATAAGTTGAGTCTCAACTCCAGCCATGATCCATACCGCTCAAACTGCTGGCGGTATAGTGGAGTTCGGATCTTTCCAGAAAAATAGGCAAAAATCCAGAGGTAAACCGGTTCAGGGTTATTAAATCGGGATAATAAGACCAAGAACGGCGGTCCACCGAATAAACCCCGCAGCAGGCAGTCACGAGTAAAAATGTATCCAAGGGCAAAGTGAAGTCACCTTTTAACCGAGGAAGAAAAATAACCAAGTTGTAACAAACATTCAAGTCATACAGCAGATGCAAATGTCCTCATTGAGACTGCGTTCAGAGAAAAATTAGCTTTAAAGAACAGAAACTGCACTAAATGCAGGGGGAATTCTCCACAAATGAAAACTGAAGCCACATGACAATGTCACGTGGGTACTAGGAGTAGCTGGTACATGGCTAGGTATATGATCAAGCGCTGGTGGTATATTGTCACTTTTCGACTCACGTTTTTGTTTTATGTTGTGAAAATATGCAATTATTTCAATTCATAGAATAAGCTCGACAAGGAAAATGTATGATATACCAGTGCATATTCAGTTCAATGTCCATCGATAGGTCCTTGATCGATAGCCATTTTGCGAAAAAAAAGTGAAATTTGCGACAGTTGTCAAATCCCTTGAGCTATCCAATGAGGTTGCTATTAACATCCATGCAGTTTTGCATACGGACCTGGAGTGACAATCCTGGAAACTGAAATACTAAAAAAGGTAAAACTCAAAAAATTCCTGATGACGTTAGCTTGCGAAAGCCGAAATAAAATGAACACAAAATTCTCTTCCTACTTTCCTGCTCTAAGAACAAGGCAGTGTGCGTGATGCCGCCATCTACTGTGCTGGATGTTTACTTTGGGACATAGAAATAATACGTCCAGAATTTGTGCAACATATGCCAATGAATGAATTAATGAATAAATAAATAATGTGTCGCACCGGGCGACATGGTGCATCACTGCTTTAAGGTTGTGGGACTGAATCTGGCTTGGGACCTTTCTGTGTAGAATTTTCAAGTTCTTTCTGGCTGTGATCCTTTGGATGAAAACGTTCATGCTGGGATAACCATCGACTCTTCATTCGTGAATGGTGCACATGCCCAGCAACGGACTGGCAAACTGTTCTGGGAGTATTCCTGTCTCTTGCCCATTGTAAATGGGGTGGGACAGGTTCCAGCCGTCTGATAACCCTGACCAAGAATGAGCTGGTCAGATAATGGATGGATAGATTGATGAATATGTGCGTAGTTTATTTTCAAAGGGGTTAATATTAATGCAATAAAGCAAAATACTTAAGTCAAAGATACAGTAGCCTATTACACTCCCCCTCCCCCACCCCACCCCCGTCCCTGTGGGGGAAAAAAGAGAGAAAGAATCCCTGCTCCCAATTACATTTTTCTTGTGTTTAGTAATACTTGATTATACCTGATGTATGTGGCTTTGGGAAAAAGTAAATGTCATGTAATGATCCTGTAGTTAGGAATGAAGAGGATGATTATGCACCTGAGCTGATGACGGCGCTATCGGAAACCAGAGCACGAAAGTGATTTCAATGCCAAAGTTCAAATTTGAGTTGGTGAATGAATGACTTGAGCAGAGGGCGATGTCACATCCTGGAACTTTAAAAGGAGTGAAATTAGCTCTCTTGGCTAGGCACTGAAGGCCTTATCTAAACATCCTAATTGTGCATATCTATTGTTGTCTAGACTGAAAGGTAAGTGCCATTATACCAGAAGCAGACATAGTGCGATAGGAGAACGTCTGCCACAGGCTTTAATATGTGGCACTTATCAGCAGCATCTCAGGTTATTTCATGCAAGCCTAACCTCAGTGCTGTCTTGTGACAATAAAATGCTGTCCACAATAATCAGAACAGTATTATCAGCTGCAGTAGTCAGCCAGAAGTTCAAAACAAATCTGAACAGACTTCTCATTAGTTCCAAAACTAAAAATGATTTAAATGTCATTTGCATTTGGGAAGATTAAATCCCCATGCCATCGTGCTCTCAACCTTTGCTAAGGTTCATACTATGATATTTTTACGGTTTTTGGATTAATTTATTGATTTTTTCCCTGTCGTTGCCTTGGATTGACGTTGAACATTATTATTTTGAGTTTTGACAAGTGTAGTACGCTTGCAAGCCCTGTACCACAATAGCAGACGGTGGTAATTGAGGCCAGATGTGCCTCAGATGTGCCTTGGTCTGGCCTGTACTAACATACGGCTGCGAAGCATGGGCACTTCATGCTAAGGACACTCAGAAGATCCAAGCTTTTGAGATGAAATGCTACAGGAAGCTACTGAGGGTCTGCTGGACAGAACATCGCACCAACAACTCAGTTCTTGAAGAGATAGGGACTGGAAGATCACTACTAAACATGGTCAAAAGACGGAAGCTTCAATACTTTGGCCACGTCACCAGAGCCCAGAACATCTCAACCCACATCCTGCAAGGAAAGATCTGTGGCACCAGAAGTAGAGGGAGGCCACGCAGGAGATGGGGAGATGACATCAGGGAATGGACAGGCAGTCCCTAGCAGACTGCACACAGAGGGCGAAGGACAGAGAAGGATGGAGGAAGCTTGTGCTGGAAGCGACCATAGTCCCCGACCCTCAAAATGAGGATGGGACTAGGTGAGGTGAGGAGGTAATTGAGGGGGGGGAGGGGGATGACCTGAAGAATCTGAATAACTTGCTTCACAGGCATATTTAACTGAGGCTTTAACTGAGGCACATATTTGACTAAGTTTAGTGTAAATAGTAAGGAGCATAAAAATACATATTCCTGAACTAGAACATATAGACTGATGAGCCAAAAGATTACAACCACAATGCAGCAAATAATGGTAATTATCTCATGACAATGTCACATGTCAGGGTCTGCAGGCAGATATTTGATGTTAAATGAACTGTCAGTTCTCGTATTCAACTTTTTAGATGTGGGAGAAATGGGAACTGAACAATGTTGACAGCCGCCAATTCTTTGTGGCCTGACGAGTGGGTTAGACCATCTCTGAGGTGGCAAGACTTCTGGGGGGCTCTCTCTCAGTAGATGTGAGTACCTACTGACAGTGGTCTAAGGAGAGACAAACCATGACCTGGCAACAAGATTTTGGGTGCCCAATGCTCATCAATGTATGAGGTCTATGAAAGCTATCCTGTCTGGTCCAGACTGACAGAAGGGCGACTGTGGCAGCAGTTGCTGAGAATTTCAATAATATTTACAAAAGGAATGTGTCACATCACGCAGTACATTATACGCTGCTGTGTATTGCACTTTATTGCTTGCAGACCTGTCAAAGTGCGCTCTATAACCCCGGTTTTCCTCTGAAACCACCTTCAATAGGTCCCTGAACTTCAGAATTGAACCTTGGAGCAGTTGAAGAAGGTCGTCTGATCCAGTGAGTCCAATTTTCTTTAGCATCTTGTGCATTGGCCAGGCATGGGTGCACCGTTCACCTGGGAAGAGGTGGGCTCAAAATGCACTGTTGGAAGAAGACAAGCTGTTGGAGGGAGTGTGATACTCTGGGAAATGTTCTGCTGGGAAACTTTGATTTTGGGATTTCAAGTGACGTCAGTTTCACAGAACTGTTTTAGCAGCACAAAGGGGACCCTCACGATATTAGGCTGGTGGTTTTAATCTTGTGGCTGATCGGTATGTCTGCTGTATTTCCGTGCTTCGCCTACCAGCTACATACGGGGAATTCGGGTCATGAACAAGGTTCACTTGCTCACGTCATTCCTTTCTCCGGTGGTTGACAGAGCGAGTTAAGTGTGGCGCGGATGGCTAACAGGGATTTCTGAAGAAATATCTTCTGCATCTTGAAATCCACGTTAGACGCAAGCGACAACAATGCCGGCTTATTTTCAACGCCCGGAGAACGCCCTGAAAAGGGCTAATGGTGAGATTTTTTTCTTGGGGTGTTTATTGGAAGTTGGTGAATTTGGCAGCCACTTACTTAGACTGGACTGCACAGCATGGCGGGGTGGCCATGTTGGGAAGAAACGCTTATTCATAATTCAACTGAGCTCGCTAGCTAGCTAACTTAGCTATGTTCTCAAGTAACACAAACGTCAGCTATTTCCGACCTTGCCAGTGATTTTGCATGACTTGGCTAATAGTTTATTGTTAAGTTGTTCCTTCGTTGAGTTTGCATAATTTGGTGATTATGCGAGCCGCAAGTTGATTTTCTCGACCTTGGTGTGTTGCGTAGCTAGTTAGCCACAGCATAATGATTTTCGCCGCCGAATCCGCTAACGTTAGCCTACTAGCGTGCAAGTCTTTGTAAGATGGACTAATATTATCATCGAGCAGGCTGCGTGATTAACTTTCTGAATGTTAGGCTAGATGCATTAACCCTAGGGGTTGCAATGTTAGCTGATCCATAAATATGATCTCGCTAATGACTTATTTAACATTACCTAACGGAGTCATTTGCGACCTCTTCAGCAAGATTGAGCTATTTAGGTATGTATTTTAACGTTAGCTTGCCGTTAAACCCATTTTGTTTAGTGTTGCGCGGATATTGTTGAACTTTGCTTTCGACCACAACTCCGTTATATCCGTATATCTAGCGTTAGTCCAGCTTATGGGATTTTATTTTAAGATGCAAAAAAGTTGATGGCAATGCAGCCTGCATTACGGTCCACCATATGGGTGCATTTCGAAGATCATAGCTTGCAAGAGGAAAATGTCGTCGAAATAATTTCAGTCACGGTGTGTTTTTTTCCCGAAGAGGCTGTGCATAGTTGCATGCTTTATGTATCTGGCCAATATTCACTGTTGAACGTTGTATTGATTGAGATGTCTAATTAATATAGTGGAGGCTAGTGAACTAGATAGGGGAGGCTCAAAACAATCCCTTAAAATTAGTGATTGGTCATGACCTATTTTCAATCATTCATTTAAATAGGCGCTACAAAAGCTCCGAAAACTCAACATTATCAGGTGTGGCCAGTTTTCATTTATAACGCATACCGATTACGACTCCGGATTTCTCTCGCTTTTCTTTATTCAGGGATTGGAAGCAATGCATGCGTTTCATGATCGTTTAAAAGAAATAAGATCATTTGACACATCTTAATGCAATTCCATTGCCCTCCATGCACAAGGACTTCAATTCCGACCCAGATAGCAAGCACCTCCGCTCCGGATCTGCCCCGGCTCTGTGCCGACACCAGCTGATCCGGCTCAGAGCCGGGGCAGATCCGGAGCGGAGGTGCTTGCTATCTGGGGAGCGAGAATCTCTTACACACGCGTTGATTGAATAATTGCGGACTGCAGCAGAGGAACGTAAATATGACACTTAAACTCACACCGAATGCGTGAGAGTTGACAGGTATGCCTTTTAAATGAAAACTGGCCACACCTGATTTTGAGTGTTTTCGGAGTTTCTGTAATGGCAATTTAAATTAATGATTGAAAACAGGTCGTGACCAATCATTAATTTTAAGGGATTGTTTGAGCCTCCACTGAATTCACGAACCGCTACTGAATTAGTACAACTTTATGTAGTACCGTGTTATCGCCTTTCATCTGTGCTGCGGGCCTCCGCTTGCATGCTGCGTGGAAAATGGGTCCGAGAGGAAATATATTGAACGCTGTCAGCCCTGACAGCTTGGGTATCCCCGAATTCCCCAAGCAATAATGCCTCAGTAAGTGAAATGTGACAATATAATGCGCAATAACTGAGATTTCGTGGGAAAAAAGTATGAACATGAATTTAAGTTAGAATTGGATTGAAATATTGATTGACGAGGTTCTTCCTCTTTTAGTTCGATATGTCCATGCTAAATTTTTAAAAAATTCCTAGAAAAAAGAAAATTCGCTGATTACGTTGTATGCGGCTGTGGCGGCAGTGGGAGTGAATCCGTTCCATTTGGAAATAAACGACGTTGCTGCTATATTTTTTTTTTGTTTTGCCGTATATCTGTATCAGTAGTCCCCGGTCTAAGGGTTCGGAGCCGTACCAATAGCCAGCGTCCTGAAGATACAGATGGTATTTCCATCTCACGCCCTAGGCGTCAAAGAGTGCCGTTTGGGCATATGCCCTGGGTGTCAGTGTAGATGCGGCAAAGGAGACCTTTAACGTTAGTTTTGATCCCGTAGCTATCCTCATTGACTTAAAATCGACAGAATTTGACCGCATTGGTAAACAAGAAATAAGGATGGATTTATGGGAATCAATACTGTTACTATCCGCATTGGAGACAGTGGCCCTAACACAACCCGCCTACCTACCTCGCTGACAAAATGGAGGTTTAAGTTGCATGTGTACCCCTAACGCCAACCCCAATCCAGGTCCTAAACTTAACTAAGCAGTTTCCATGCCTAAACCCAACCTAAACCGTAATCCTAACCCCTACCCTAAGATTAACCAAATACTTTCAGCGCCCAACCCTAAACATAATCAAGTAGTTTTGGCGCTTAAACCTAACCCCAACCCCAAACGTAACCAAGTAGTTTTAGTGCCGAAACTTAACCAGGTTGTTCCGAGACCCCTGTTTGTATCTTGAAACAGTCTTATTTTGGTGTACGAATCTTAAGACCAGGGCTGCCCAACCCTGTTCCTGGAGAGCTACTATCCTGTAGGTTTCTACTCCAACCTTAATTTAACACACCTGATTCAGCTCATTAACAGCTTGTCAAGATCTCTAACTGGGAAAGCAGGTGTTGTTTGCTTTGGTTGGAGTGATAACTTTCAGGATAGTAGCTCTCCAGGAACAGGGTTGGGCAGCCCTGCTTTAGACCGAGATATACAAGGTACGGATGTACGTACCTCTTGCCATGTACTTTTTTTCTTTTTTTTTTTTAAAAGATTGATCGGGTAATACGCATGCATCCCTGGAGTGTATGTGAGTAGTTATACACTCTCATGCTTCAGACTGTGAACACGCCTGAATTCCTGTACAACAGCTGCTGGTGGCAAGAAGCATGCAAATTTCCCAACATTTTTGTTGTCGAGCAGTTTTGGCTGGTCAAAAAAACCATGGTCTGACTGAAATTGTGCAAAAAGGAAAGAATAATGTCCAGGAGTTGAATTGTTTTGTCTGGCTAATGACTACACACGGGGTTTATGATTTTATAACAACATAAATACATCTGGCTTCTCAACGGTTCAGTAGATCTATTTTTATCTGTGACATGAAAAGCTATATATGAGTAAATTTTTGGTGTATAGTGGGTCTAAATGACCCATAATAAACAACTTGAGTATAAATGTCGAGCTTCTTCATGACCCAGTTTGACTGTCAGTATCTTTCGAAAGTTAACTTGTGACTGGGGCACCATCAGCTGAGCTGTCATTGAAAGGATGATTCTGTAGCAAGTTGCTGCCAGCTTCATGAACTCACATGCCGAGTCAACATTGTTCCTCCTTGCGTATTGATGACCACACAAACGGGCGTTCCAGCTTCCACAGCACTGTGCTTAGCCGTGCTTTGGGGTCTCCTTGATGGCTCATTGGTTAAGTGCCCATTCTACAGAATGGCTGAGTCCTTCCTGCAGTGGCCTGAGTTTGAATGTGGTCCAGGCCCTTCACTGCATGTCTTTCCCATTCTTCTCCTCTTCTTTCCTGTCTCTCTCTGCTGCACTGTCTAATGACGAGAATTCTCCCGAGAAAATAATCTTTGGGAAAAAAAAAAAAAAAAAACTTGCTTGAATGGGAGAGTATATGGTGCACGGCATAAATAATGTTGTGATTGTTGGGAATGTTGAATATGTGGAAGGCAAAGACTGCTCAGTCAAGTTTTTTTGGGATGCACTTACTCTTGGCCCTGTTGCTCCGTACCCTGCAGAAGCATGATTGTCCCTCCATCCCAGTCCTCTGCAGGCCTACACGTGCTCTGGCCCTAACCGGGCCTGAGTACAATTACCAAGTACATATGTCATCATAGCTGGATATGGATTAAGTGACCTGATTGACGGTCACTGGCTTTGATCGCATTGAAATTAACGTCAAAATGTGTAATCAACTTTATAAAAGCATCATTTCAGTCAGTTCAGGATAGTGGATTAAACTAATTGCAGATTGATTTAATTGTAAAACTAGCAAGAATCAACGATGGAATGTTTTCTGATGGTATTTTGCACAAGTGAAAATAGGTGATTTAAGTGGTTCAGCAGTTTTTTTTTGTTTTTTTTTTCCCACCATTGGGTTTTTGCAGATAGCAAAAATCTGTGTGAATACTTTCACGTCCATATTTTGTGGAAATACCGAACGTCATATAAATTAAATGTGCAGGGTTTAAAACTGTACTTGCTTGCCTTGCGGGAGAAATTGACTTTTTTCACTCAAAAGTTTGGACATAGGGCTTTTCCCCCTCTGCTTATCGCAGAAAAAGAATTTGAAAACCAGGCTGCTGGGGAGAATTGCGGCTAAGTTATCAAATTGGGGGGGTCCGATATTGCCCAAAATAAGTGCCTTCAATAGTTCGCAAGCGAATGATCCGGCCGAGACGACCTTGCTTCGCAGGTAACGCCTGATGCGGCCCAAGTGATTCAACACTACATTGACATCATAGTTTCATACCCGTGCTTGCTGAAGCACACCTCTTTCAACCGTGCCAGGGCCAAGAAAGTGTTTTGTGATTGAGTACGGTATGGTGCGCTTTGCTAGTTTCTGATTTTGTACTCTTTTCTGTTGTTCAGCTAACAATGAACCTCAAAAGTTGGGGTTGTTGGAGCGCAAGTGTTCTGGTGTCATTGCTGAAGTAACCAGGTCTCAGAATCCCCCCCTTTAGAGTGATGTCAGCCATGCTTCGAAGCATGGGGTGTGCTGAATGCTTGCGTTCTCTCAGCCACTGTCATTCTCTCTTTCTGCAGAGTTCCTTGAGGTTGGCAAGAAGCAGCCAGCTTTGGACGTTCTTTACGATGTCATCAAGAGCAAGAAGCATCGGACATGGCAGAAGATCCACGAGCCCATCATGCTCAAGTACCTGGAGCTGTGCGTGGACCTGCGCAAGAGCCATTTGGCCAAGGAGGGGCTATATCAGTACAAGAACATCTGCCAGCAGGTACATTGACGTCCAAGTGTACTCTTGAGAATTCGCTGGAAACCACTTGAGAAGGGGACCCCAATCTCATTCAGTAGTGGGTGTATGTTTTTGTTTTTGCCCATCACTGTAGCACCTGATTCAGAAATAATCCTGGTCTTTAATCAGAACCTTGTTGAGCAGAATCTGGCTGCTATTGGAGCTTCCTTTGAGAAGTTTTCTGATGGGTTGATTGGGCCATGTGCTGTGGTGGGTTTGCATTGCAGGTGAACATCAAGTCTCTGGAGGATGTGGTCAGGGCCTACCTGAAGCTGGCTGAGGAGAAGACTGAGACGGCGAAAGAGGAATCCCAGCAGATGGTGCTGGACATCGAGGATCTGGACAACATCCAGACCCCCGAGAGGTACGATTGGTGCTGGGCAGGGGTCCGGCTTTTGTACTCAGGTTTGGGTATCAGTTGAAGCACTTGATGCGAAAACATGCTCTACTGGCTGTCGCATAGACCTAGCATGTGGCTTGAAGTTTACGCCGGTGGTTTCTCACCCTGTGCGTTTTGACTCCAACCCTGACAAAACTCGCCTCAGTCTAAAGCAAGAGGTCTTTGTAACTGAAAGTGTTACCCAACTTCCTCTCAGCTCATTTATGCCTTTCTACTGACTTTTATAACAGCTAAGTAAATAAACCATGACTCCCCCATCCTGCCCTTATACATCAAGCATGGATTTCACATGATTTTAGCAAAATGAATGAGACCAAATGTGAGATGAATGAGAAATTAATTTGAACATGCCCCCAGTCTACAATACTACAAAAACCAGATCAAAATGATTGTTTCATGTAGTAATTGATCCTGGGGTCAAAATGACACAAACAACATGACGCTTAACATGCGTACAGAACATTATTTTTTAATTTTTTTTTTGCATTAAATTCATGTTTTACCCATGCAGTTAGGTAAAAATCTATCTGAAAAAAGTTTTAACCATGTTCTTAGGGACATTGAACACTGAGTCGGGTCAAATTGACCCGGAACATAACAGGAGGGTTAAGGGAATCGCAGATGCGTGTGTGTGTGTGTTACCATATATTGTAAACGTGTCTGTATTGTGCTGCTGTGAGTGTTCCTCTTGTGCGTGTCTGTACTGGGTGAGTGTGTATTACCTGCAATTGTGTGCACATATGCCGTATGTGGAGAGTTATACTGGATATGCATGTCTGTACTGATTGAGTGTGTGTTACCTGCTGTCGTGTACGTCTGCAGTGTGCTGCTCAGTGCTGTGAGTGGAGAGGACACTCAGGATCGTACGGACCGCCTGCTCCTCACTCCCTGGGTGAAGTTCCTATGGGAGTCTTACCGCCAGTGTCTGGACCTGCTGCGCAACAACTCTAAAGTGGAGCGCCTTTACCACGACATCGCCCAGCAAGGTGACTCCGCTCTGCCTGTGTGCTTCTCTTGCAGTCTGAGTTCCTGGACCCTGAGCCTTCAGATGGGCAGTTTGTAATGCTGGCCATTAACGGAAACGGCGCTGCTTGTGTTAGGGCTGGGCAAGACAACAATATATCGATACCATGATGTAGGATGTCGTCTGGGATTTTGGATGTTGTGATATTATCACGTGATGTAAATGTCATCTGTTTTTAGAGGTTGCATTACAATGAAGGGATACCGTTTTCTGCACTTATCAGCCGTTTTAGCTGTTGCCTGCGTCACCTTGGTCATTATATCCACATTACTAATAACTGTTTACACAATGAGATATCTGATAAATATTTTGTGAAGGTTCCAGTAGTTACCCCATTACTTCGCCACAATATTAGTATTGGGGTCTTGGGTCAAAGGTATTGCGATATTTGATTTTGTCCATATCGGCCAGCTCTAACGTGTGTACACTATACTCTACCGGCTGAGATTATTTATGTGTGAATTGACTTTAAGACTCTTGGAACTGTTGCTTGTGAAAATGTCTTGTTGCAGTTTTTGTGGGCCCGATCACTCCCATAGTTGCTCGCTTTGACGTCTGGTTTACGATTTTGGTAAGTTTTTCATGAGTAAAGTTTTTTTCTCTCCTTGCTCGACAGCCTTTAAGTTCTGCCTGCAGTACACGCGCAAGGCCGAGTTCCGCAAACTGTGTGACAACCTGCGCATGCACCTGGGCCAGATCCAGCGGCACCACAACCAGAGCACCGCCATCAACCTCAACAACCCGGAGAGCCAGTCCATGCACCTGGAGACCCGCCTGGTCCAGCTGGACAGCGCCATCAGCATGGAGCTCTGGCAGGTCAGCGAACGCCTGCCAATCGGCAAACAGAATTCAGTCCGCGAGCCAATCGGCAAACCAATTTCAGTCATTGAGCCAATCGTTGAGCCAATCAGCAAACAGGATTTAGTTGGAGACCCAGTTTGTAGCGAAATCCACTGCGATTCAACTGAATGTGTCAGTCAATAGGTAGAATCCATTTTGGAGTTGATGGGTATTTCATCTATAAATAAGACTTGTTCTCTGAAACTTTTTGAGACTTGGGCTATATAGTGTTTGTATTGTGAACTGAATGATGTTCATTTAATGCTTTTTCAGGAAGCCTTTAAGGCGGTGGAGGACATCCATGGTCTATTTGCGCTGTCCAAGAAGCCTCCGAAACCCCAGCTGATGGCTAACTACTACAACAAGGTGTCCACGGTGTTCTGGAAGTCTGGGAACGCTCTGTTCCACGCCTGCACCCTCCATCGCCTGTACCACCTGTCCCGCGAGATGAGGAAGAATCTCACTCAGGACGAGATGCAGAGGTGAGGCCTGCTCACCCCACTCGAGCCTTCTTTCCCCCCGATTCAAGCGGCCTAAACCAGGCCAGGATTTTTTAAGCTCAGTTCCTGATGTTGTCGAGATGTTGTCTGCTGGTGTCATTGTAGGTGGCTCCAGTAGAACTGCATCTGCCATTAGTATTCAGTGTAAGTCTGTGATAATGGTGCTGCGTTTCGGCTGGTGGCTCAATCCCCAGTGTAGCCATACTAAGATCAATGCAGTTCTTTGGACCTTGAGCAGTGTCCTTCACCTCACATTAGTCTAGGTCTAATATTCCAAGTCCCTTTGGAGGAAACCATCGGCTATAACTGAAACAAGTAGACATGGTCAACAACATCCCCCACCAAAATGTCTTCTTTAAAGATATTATGAACAGAGGTTCCCAAAAATGCCACAAGGGCAATAACTGTGTAAAAAATAATCATGTGCTTCTTATTTTCGAACTCCGTTAGGGTATTTATGGTCTTGAGCTACACACCAAATTTGCTTATCCTATGTTAAATAGTTTCTGAGAAAAGCTGTCCCCTTTTGAGATACTGTGGACAGAGTCCAAAAATACGGATCAAGGGCAATAACTCCGGAAAAAATAATCTTGCGCATCTCATTTTCAAACACCATCAAGGCCTTTATGGTCTCAAGCTACGCACCAAATTTGGTTGTCCTATCTCTAATAGTTTCTGAGAAAAGCTGTCCCCTTTATCTCGGATGGACGCACGGACAGGTGGAGCTCAAACCTATATCCCCCTCCCACTTTTCGTGGCGGGGGATAATAATATGGTCAAAGTATAAAGTCAACAAATCTTTACGACAAAATGTGGGCTCGTCTTCTCACGTGCCAATTAACCCATTGTCCCATTTGGATGGTGTAGAACTATTTTTATGAAATTGGACAAGTTTTTGTCCGTCCGTGTGGTGCTTGGAGATAGACCTGTCTTCAGTTGGCCATTTTTCGTCTCTGACTCACAATTTCTACAACATGGAGGTGCTCGGTACATCTTGGCATTGGAGCTTTTCTTGTCTGGCCCATAGAAAGTCAATGGGCAGCATCACAGATACTTTGTTCAGTTTTTCCACTACAGTCTTCAGCTTGCCATAGTTCATATAGTAATAGTTTCCGTGTGTTTGCTGCTAATGGCTCTGGGTTGTCCGGTCTCTCCCTCCCTCAGGATGTCAACCCGAGTGCTTCTGGCCACCCTGTCCATCCCCATCACCCCCGAGCGCACGGACATCGCCCGCCTCCTCGACATGGACGGCATCATCGTGGAGAAACACCGCCGGCTCGCCACTCTGTTGGGCCTGCAGGCTCCGCCCACCAGGCAGAGCCTCATCAACGACATGGTGAGTGCTCCTGCCCTGGCCCCACCCCACTCAGCTGGCCCCACCCCTTAACTGGGCTGTAGGCAGAGTTTCCGAACACTGGGGTCCTCTTGCACTGGCTGCACAGTGGAATTTGTCGACAGTTGATGCACTGGCCCAGTTTCACTCTGCATTGACTGTCTCCCAGGTGCGGTTTAATCTGCTGCAGTACATTGTGCCGGAAGTGAAGGAGCTGTACAACTGGCTGGAAGTGGACTTTCACCCTCTGAAGTTGTGTGGGAGAGTAACCAAGGTAAGAGTTAACCAGCCCTGTTCCTGGAGATCTGCTGCCCTTCAGATTTTCACCTCAAAATTTCTCCATCCACACCTTCTGGGTGTTTCCAAGAAGAGTTAAATAAAAGTCTGTGATGGTGGCACTCTAGGAATGGGTTTCACTCTCCTTGCTTTAACATATGCTGTTATTTGTGCACACGCATGCTTTTGGGTGTTTGTGTGCTTGTGCGTGCGTGTGTGCGTGCGCGTTTGGGTCCGTGTGCGTGTCTCTGTGTTTAGACATTTGTGCCTGTGTGTTTAGATATTTTTGTCTGTTTGTGTGTGTGTTTGTTTGTGATTGAGTGAATGGGTGAGTAAAGCCCTGTCTCAGTGAGGTTCTGTATTTCGGTGCAGGTGCTGAACTGGGTGAGGGACCAGGCTGAGAAGGAGTTGGACCTGCAGCAGTACGTCCCCCACCTGCAGAGCAACACCATCCTCCGCCTGCTGCAGCAGGTATGTGTCTCTCCATCGCCCGTCGTCACCCACACCTCCCTGCAGGTCACACGCGACCTCCCTCTGTGACCCTGCTGGTTATTAGCAGCCTGCTTTAACCTGCTGTCAGACTCTGGTAACAGTCTTTGGCAGGACAGTTACTCACCAGCTGGCGTGTAATTCCCGCTTAATAGGGTAACCTGACACCCGTGTGACGTCACCCTTACCTCTCTTTGATCTATCCCCCCCGTCTTTTCCTCCCTTAGGTGGCTCAGATCTACCAGAGTATCGAGTTCAGCCGATTGGCCTCCCTGGTTCCCTTCGTGGATGCCTTCCAGCTAGAGCGCTCCATAGTGGACGCGGCGCGCCACTGCGACCTGCAGGTACGTCGCTGCCTGTTGCAGTACATGGGACCGGCTCATATTATTGTCTGGGGACATCTGTCCGTCGAGTGATGTCATACTGAGAAATACTGAATGATTCTACAGAGCACTGTCGTGAGGTTATGTTTGTCTGATGTGTGTCGTAATTGGATTTCAACGACAGCTGTAGCGATGTAGGAACTGTTTAAGCAACAGAAAAAAATTGAGTTTTTAAAATGGGCATCGATTTAAAAAGGAGACAAGTTTATGGAAGGAATGCTAAAAGATCAGACGGCTTACCTCTCTCGGCTGTTCTGTGGTTATTCAGTGCTGAGACTCGATGCTGGGAATTCACTTGGCCCATACTGACCAGCTATTTGCAAAAACTTATTGCAGCTATACATTTATCCATTGGTATATTTCTGCAGTAATGTCTACTGCACTGATCCACTGTTGATTTTGTCTTCTCAGGTGCGGATTGATCACACCTCGCGCACCCTCAGCTTTGGTTCGGACCTGAACTACTCAACCAAGGAGGACGCCCCGGTGGGGCCGTTCCTGCAGAACATGCCCTCTGAGCAGATCCGCAACCAGCTCACGGCCATGTCCTCCTCCCTGGCTAAAGCCATACAGATCATCAAGCCTGCAGCCATCCTGGTGAGTTGTTGACCCCTGACCCTGATCGAGTCAAACTGTCTGAGTTAATGGGACAATGTTCAGATGCGGACACTGTATCCAAAATCCAGTCAATCGGTCGTCGACTCAACTTCTGGCAGTTAGTGTCATTTAAGTTACAACGGTTGTGGTTAGAAGGTAAGTAATGTTAAATTGACCCTTTTTGAGAAGATAAATGCCAAGTTTAATTAAAATGCACTATTTGGCTAAAAGTATTGAGAAGCCTGACCATTACACTTACAGGAGCTTTTATGACATCCCACTCGAAGTCCATTGGCATAAATATGGAGTTGGTTCCCATTGGGGCTATGAGTTTCCACTATTCTGGGAAGGCTTTTCTCAAAATTTTTGAGTGTGTCTGTGGGAATATTTGTCTTCATCCAGAAAAGCAATTGTGAGGTCAGGCACTGATGTTGGACAAGATGGCCTGGCTGACAATCTTTTCTGTAGTTCATCGCAAAAGGTATTTGATGGGGTTGAGGTGCGGGCTTGGTGCAGGCCTGTCAAGATCTTCCACACCTAATGCACTAGACTGCCTTTATGGACCTCGCTTTGTGCTCTAGGGCACAGTCATGCCGGAACAGAAAAGGGCCTTCCTATAATAATAATGCATTTTATTTGAATGGCACCTTTCTGGACAATTAAGGTCACCGTACGGACCAAAAACGGTACACGATAACAGATAATGGGAACTGTTCCTCAAACTGTTCACCCAATGTTGGTAGTGTAAAATTGTCCAAAATGTATTGGTATGCAGAAGCAGTAAGATTTCCCTTCACTGTAACTAAGGGGCTTTGCTTGACTCCAGAAAAACATCCCCATATCCCTCCTCCGCCAAACAGTGCAGTTGGCGCAATGTGGACAGGCAGGTAACCTTCCCCTGGCATCCACCAAACCCTGCCTTGCCCATCAGACTGCCAGACAGCAGAATGCGATTCAACACTCCACAGAACACGTTTACACTGCTCCAGAGTCCAGTGATTAAGAGATGTGGCCCAATACTTTTTTTTTCTTATTTTCCATTTTTATATTTGGGCTAATAAATATAAATTTATAATCTCGGGGACAAAAACGCTGCCAAACTCTAAAGATCCCACTTTTGGCGATGACTATCTTGTATTGAAGGTCACTACTTTGTCATCTGACTTCCTATGAGTCTAAAATGTGGCTGGCTTGCAAGGCCCAAACTGCCCGCTGCAGAACTCAAACTTAACAACGGATGAGTACGTATGCTGTTCCTTGAACAGCCATTGCCATTGGGAAGGTGCAGAAATGATTAACCTCTGTCAAAATTACTCAAAACGCCAGGAATTGGATACAGCTTTTGGTGTCAGAATTACATGCACTATGGGCAGTTTTAGGTGCCTGGGAGAAAAACGGCAATAGTTGAGGTGAAACCTTAGTCACTATTAAAAACACAAATTCCGTATGGAAAAAACCTGACTCCTTTGAATGAAAACTGTAACAAATCAAATGAGTAAGACAGATTGTCAGGGAATTGTGTGTCATTCTGTACTTTGCCATCCAGAATTGGAGACAGCGACGTTACACCAGAATTGTCTTTACCTCAAAAATGAGCAGTTCTTCAGTATTTGAGGTGGCTAGCGCTTAAACCTGGGTCGCCCTCACCTCTCCACTGTTCTCCCCCCCCTTTTCATTTTTCAGCAAGAGCGCGATGAGCAGAGCCAGCAGGCCATCGCGGCCTACCTGAAGAACGCTCGCAAAGAGCACCAGCGCATCCTGGCCCGCCGGCAGACCATCGAGGAGCGCAAGGAGCGCCTGGAGAGCCTGAACATCCAGCGGGAGAAGGAGGAGCTGGAGCAGCGGGAGGCGGAGATGCAGAAGGTGCGCAAGGCCGAGGAGGAGCGTCTGCGGCAGGAGGCCAAGGAGCGAGAGAAGGAGCGAATCATGCAGGAGCACGAGCAGATCAAGAAGAAGACTGTGCGCGAGCGGCTCGAGCAGATCAAGAAGACCGAGCTGGGAGCCAAGGCCTTCAAGGACATCGATATCGAGGTACACGTCAGAAAACTGGAACGGAGTGGGTACTTCTGTGTGGCAGTAGTGTTGTGAAAGGAGTGGTCTCGTACACATGCAGTTCTCAGTTTTCCATACCCTCTCCTCGCAGTCTGAATTATTATCTGCAGCAAGGTCCACAGCTGCTCTGATTGAAGTTATGGCTAGTAATTATATCTCCGGACGACGAGTCTGCGATCGTTGCGCAACCTCCATAGAGATTTTCTTAAGTGCTCTGTGGGCTACATTTTTCGACAGATTCATTTCAAATTTGCTGTGGGTCTTGTATGTGGTAAGGTCACGAAGTCTATGGTTTTTGGGGACTGATTGCTTAAGGGGTCGAGGGACATGCATTAACCAGCAGGGGACAAACTGTCTAGTTTATTCATACACTTAAATGGTGAGGAACACCTTCTGATAGAAGTGGACCTATTGATTAATCTTTAGTGAAGTAGCAACATAGTCTGTGTGTGTGTGTGTGTGTGTGTGTGTGTGTGTGTTCCATCAACGGTTTGTATTCTGTTTAGGACCTGGAAGAGCTGGATCCAGACTTCATCATGGCCAAACAAGTGGAGCAACTGGAGAAAGAGAAGAAGGAACTGCAGGAGCGGCTGAAGAACCAGGAGAAGAAGGTTTGGAGAGTCTAAAGCCTGCTTTCCTCCGCTGCTGCATCCATTAAATCCCAGCTTCTTACATGGCTTAAGATTGGCTATGGTGGCTTATGTAAAGCACCTTGATGGATATCATTGGAAATTAGTGACTGAATTTTCATGGCTCTTGACAACAGATTGACTACTTTGAAAGAGCTAAGCGTCTGGAGGAGATTCCTTTGATCAAGAAGGCCTATGAGGAGCAGCGCGTCAAAGACATGGAATTGTGGGAACTACAGGAAGAGGAAAGGGTAAGGAAATGCATCTGCCCTCCCCCACCTCAGCTGTCATATTCTTTATATTATCAAGGGAAACATGTCTACTTCATTTTTGAGGAGTTAAACATCAGAAACCTGCATGCTCGCTTCTTCCGATTGGGTATAGAGGCTTGATTCCTGGCTGTAATTATGATCCGTTTGCCTGATGTCTGTAGATCAGCAATATGAAGGTGGAGCGGGAGAAAGCCCTGGAGCACAAGCAGAGGATGTCCCGCATGATGGAGGACAAGGAGAACTTTGTGTCCAAGATCACTGCAGCCCGCAGCTTCATCTATGAGGTGGGTCTGCTTGGCATCTTCTGCTGGCTGTTCTGTCCTCCCAGCTCCCGCACACCTGCCACCTTTAGGACGTTCTGCTCTTTATTTTGGATGTATACTTTGTAAATGAGTCCTTTTAAGTGTTCGATTCATTGCCTCCATTTGGGAAACTCCTTAAATCTTAATATTGATACCCATCAGTTCTACATGAATATGAGCGAAAATAATTTACTGATGCTGAAGGAAAGTTTGATTGGGTTGAATTCTGATGCGTAACTAACGTTTTGTCTTCAAAGGAAAAACTGAAACAATTCCAAGAGCGTCTGGTTGAGGAGCGTAAAAAGCGCTTGGAGGAGCGCAAGAGACAACGCAAGGAAGACCGGCGCAATGCCTACTACCGCCAGAAAGAGGAGGAGGCTCAAAGGATTCATGAGGAGCAGCTGAAGAAAGGTACCTCCAATCAGTCTGCCATTTCTGGGGGCTCGTCCGGGATCCATGCTCATTGTTGGACAACTTGGAACAGCAACGTTTAAAAATACTAGAGCAGATAGCATTGCGAGGTCCTTGTATTTACAACGGTGTACAGTTACGCTAGCTAGCCAGCTATGCCTCCCTCAACTTCCCGCAAACGCGTCTTCCCTTGATGTTTGAATTTTCGGAACAGCTCATTCACTATGTTTAAACTTCCTAAAACAACATCTCTACAATTTACTAAGATTTTTGGTGTGACCAAGCTAGTGTTAGACCCCTGAGCAGTGTTTTGTCGAAGTTTAGAGGTAGTCAGTGCAGTGGTGTGCCTTGCAGTCCCACAAAGACTAACAGACAGGGGCACTGCCAGTTACAGTTGTAGAATTTGAGTCATCAGTTGTTATCAGAGGACTGTCGCTGCTGCAAATGGTGACAGGGATGTAGTGAGTTGATCTTTCTTGATAATGAGGTAGTAGTTGTGTGACCAAGTGTCCCGGTGCGTGTCTCAGAGGGAGGAGCGCGAGCGGCTGGAGCAGGAGCAGAGGGAGGAGGAGGAGAGGGAGTACCAGGAGCGCCTGCGCAAGCTGGAGGAGCAGGAGCGCAAGCAGCGGGCGCGCCAGCAGGAGATCGAGGAGCGGGAGCGCCGCCGCGAGGAGGAGAGGAGGCTCCCGGAAGAGAAGGGCGGAAAGGTGCGCCACCAACCGCACATGCGCACCACAAACCTTCGTTGTTGCTCAATTCCCAGTGTGGGCACTCGATTACAAAAGAGCCTTGCTCCTCTGTTAACTTTACTGAAGGAATTGCTGAAGTTTCCAGTTCAAATAGGCTTTAAGTCCTGAGGGCAACTCCTCACTGATTCTGCTCAGCTACACTGAGCACGTGTAATGGGTTCATCTCATTATTGGTCATTACCTGTAAGTGTGTCAGGTTTTGGCCCATTGTAAGCCCTGCTGACAGTTCTGCAGTAGCTAGCCAGCATGTCCGTGTTCTCTTTGCAGAAAAACAATGGCTACATGTGCTAATGGGGAGTATCATTCGCAGTGATCAAGTGTCAGGTTTGGTGTGCTTTGTGATAGTCATTACACTGTAACCCCATACGCGAAGACGGTTCGGTCAGTAGAGTGGATTTTTGAAGGGTGAATTTTATTCAAAGTTGGCGATAATTATATACAATTTTCACTGTTGCATCCTTCGGCTTCTTTTTTTTTTTTTTTTTTTTTTTTTTTTTGAGATCATAAAGATGTTATTGAAAAGATAAGCTTCAAAAACATTATATATGAGTAGCACTGACTCACTGTTCTGCTCCAGGATCAGCAGTGGTCTGAGAAAGAGGAAGGAGGCTGGAGAAGGCAAGAGGGCCGCGATTCCGAATGGAGGCGTCCGGCCCAGGACAGGTGAGTGGATTCGGGCTCGGTCATTCTCTCGGAGGCCCTCACAAGCCCCCATCTGCACCAAAGCAGTCTCCTCATTCACCTAAAGTTGTACGTTAGTCACCAACCATTCTGCAGTTATTCTCACAGTTAGCTGTGAATTGCTGTTTTTATGCGCAGGAAATTGGTGTTTTTTTTTAGCTTGCTTGGCCTCTAGGTAGGTCGGACTTAAGCTATGGTTGGATGCCTTCGTAGTGGTCTGTCGTGCGTCTGTAAACGTTTTTGCCTCGTCAGCGCTCTCACGCCTTCAGTTTTTCACGGATCCTTTTTCATATTTTATATGCATGTATATGGGATTAAAATCTCGGCCAAGTTTGATTTTGGCCATGCTTAGCTAAGTGGGCACAGTGGCTATGCCACTATTTTTACCGTTTGTAATACTGAAACTTGTGTTTTCGCTGGTTTCTGAGAGTGAAGCAGAGTTTCTGCTGTGAAGCCGAGAAGGTGTTCTTTACCTCTGAGATTCGTCTTGTTTCTCAGAGAGTGGCGCCAGGAGGGTCGCGAAGAGGAGAGGGCCCGAGACAGCGATCGGGAGCCGCCCTTCAGGAGGGGAGGGGATGCCCCCCGAAGGGCAGGGGGTGATGACCGGGGCCCAAGGAGAGGCTTCGACGACGACCGTGGACCCAGACGGATTGATGACGATCGTCCTCTAAGGAGAGGGGGTGATGATGACCGAGGTCCGCGGAGAGGATTTGATGACGACCGCGGTCCCAGACGAGGTTTTGACGATGACAGGGCGCCCCGTAGGGGCTTCGATGACGACAGGCCTCCTAGGAGGGGAGGATTTGATGATGATCGCGGCCCCAGAAGAGGGTTTGATGATGATCGCGGCCCCCGAAGAGGATTCGATGACGACAGGGCCCCCGTAGAGGTTTCGATGATGACCGCGGCCCTCGACGGGGATTCGATGATGACCGTGGCCCCAGAAGGGGTGGGGATGACGATAGGCCAGGAAGGAGAGGTGACGATCAAGGCCTTCGCCGTGGAGATGATGCCAGACCTTGGAAGCCCCAGGGCAGGCCAGGTATGGGAGTCCTCTCTGAGCTTTCTGGCGGCCAGAGCGGAAAGGCGAGGGGAAACAGTATTTGGCACAGTATCTGCTCTACAGCTGGTCTTTAGACAGTACCTTCGCTGACTGATGGAAATTTTGGCTGTGTTTGTGCGATAGATTGGCCATTTTAATTGATTCTGGTGGCTGTTCGCAGGTGGATGGCGGGACAGGGAGAAGGCTCGAGAGGAGAGCTGGGGACCCCCTCGTGATGGCAGGGATCGGGACGATGATGATAATCGGGACGGAGAAGAGCGAGAGCCTAGCGAGAGGTTCAGGGAACGTCGACCACCGCGGTAAGTCCCAGTTTCCTGTGCTCACCTTGGAGTACCCTTGGGTACAGCGCACTCATGGGTGATGGTCGTTCTGTTAGGTGATTGCCTGGGTGATGATAGCTCTGTGAGACTGTTACCCTGGCGAGGGTTACACTGATGCGGTACCTGTGTAAGGTTTACTGTGCGATGCTGTTACCTGGGTAAACGTCGCTCTGTGACGCTCTCAGGGAGGAGGGAGGAGGCTGGAGACGAGGAGGGGAGGAAACCAGCAGCTGGAGAGACTCCCGCCGTGAGGACTTCGACCGCGACGATCGCCGTGGTGATCGCGAAAGACGCGATGACCGTGATCGGCGCGACCGGGACCGCAGAGAGGATCGCGAACCGAAATCGTCCAGAGACCCTGATGAAGGTGAGCTGGGAAGGTGGCTGGTAGTGCAGGGATGTCCAATGTGCGCGGAAACGTGGAAAATCCCATTTTTCTTACTTAATTTCCGCATTTTAAAAAGCCTTTTTTGCGTCTTTGTTAAGTGCTGCAAAATACTTTCCTTAGCAAAAATTAGCATGAAATTGTGTGGAATTTAACACAAACCGGATATTGATGACTGAAGGCAAGCTCCGAACAGAGATACTTCTGTATAAATTCACTGTGCGCAGAAGTGTAGCTTAAGAAGCTTGTCCTGCTATCAACATTTTTGGAAATTGACGCCCTATAACATGGAAGTCGAGTGGAAAGTGGATACAACGAAGTTAGAAGCTGGGATTAAAAATCCACGGCGGTGGGAGATGGTAAGAAAAAGAAGTTAATAGAACACCATTAAGGCATGACAGCTACTTTAAGAACGGAAGTTAAATTAAATTCGGAGTGATATCATCAATCATAGAAGCTTAAAGGAGCCGCGTCACTATGACTGTGCGCGCTCAGAACTTAAATTCTTGGCCTAAGGAAGTAAATCTGCTCGACTGCAAACCGTAATCTGATTCCATTCTTGCCAGTCTACCTTTGTTTTGCATTGTCTTTAGTTGCTCAGGTATTATGCTTTTTATATGAAGGCGTTTCTATGGAAATTTGATGAATCAGTGTGCTATTTTAGCAGTCTAGCCAAAGGACATGCAGGATGTAAGCTGGTTTACCAACCATCAATAAACATCACAAGAAGAATTCCTTTTATGATTATTGTAGTTGGCAAACGGTTTACATTTTTCATATCCTTTGGCTAGACTGCAAAAATGACGCTTTGAATCCGCTAATTTTTCAGAGAAAACTTCTTAAGTTGAAAAGTGTAATGCCTTAGTAACTAAATCTGTATAAATTCAATGCAAAACCAAGGTGGATTGGCAAGAATGGAGTTTGCAGTCGAGCAGATTCTCTTTCTTAGGCTAAGAATTTTCAGTTCAGAAAGTCCGAAACATGTGCAGCACCTTTGACTACCACCCCGTTCTTGTATATACCTAGGCTAGTGCCTTTTATTGAAGACTGAAGTACAAGTTATGCGGGTGAACTGCCTTTCTAAATATTTCTGTGAACTTGAAAGTATGAGTGTTATGTAATTCCTGACCTTAGTCATGATTGGAAAAAATCTGTATGAGACACTGACATCGGAATTTTTCCTCCCCTGTCAGTGATAGGACGCTCTTGTATGGTAAGCACTCTAACAAGACTTGGTCATTTTCGACAGTTAGGTGTTTGTATGGTGCAAAAATGCACCAGATTGCATGAAATGCTATTCCACCTTTAAAACATTTTTCCGGGGGCAGGACCCCAGATCCCCTAGTTACGCAAATGCCTTCGAGGTTGCATTGCAGCATCTTGTCGCGTTTTTTTTTTTTTTTTTTCCCCCTTTTTTTTAATTATTACCAAATCCTGCTCACATCCGAGTGTAAGGCTGACCCAGTGCAGAGCAGAGGCAAAAAACTTGGTGGGTCCACAGTGTTGAAGTCAGTTTTAATAGAACCAGTGCTGGTGCAGAATGCAGTTATATTGGGTAAGTCTGCCTTTGCACTGGAACAGTTGCTTTGTGAATGGAGCCGGCCATTACTCAGGCCTCCAATAGGCCTGTAAGGCACTGTTTCTGCAGTTATAGGCAGATGGGCAGTGAGGTAAGGCTCCTTCTCAGTGACTTTACCCCCATGTGATCACAGGGGGCTCCTGGCGCCGGGGTGGAGAGGAGCGGAAAGACGAGCGCAGAGGAGAAGAGCGGGACGCCCCGCCCCGTTCTCATCCCCAGCGGGAGCGCGACCCCGAAAAATCATCCTGGCGTTCGGAGAAAGAGTCTGCAGAGAACCCGCGCCGCACCAAGAACGAGACCGACGATGAAGGGTGGACCACTGTCCGCCGCTGAGTCCGGAGCCCTGACTGCCCTGCTGTGGCCACCCCTGAGCCGGACCTGGGTTCATTTAATACTTGCCATGGATCCTAACACTTCGCTGCATTTGACTAAGCTTGCTAGTGTATTGTAACAAACAAAGTCAACCCCAAGTCTCAACCCGCCAGTTGGTTCTTCCTGACTGGCTCAAATGTTCCAGACAAGATGAGTCGAGTGCAGAAAAGTGTTTGAATCCAAAATAAATAATACTTACACCCAGGTCTGCCCTGAGCCCCTCTTTCCTCCCTCCACCACCCTAACCCCCCCACCATCACCCTGCCTGGCTAACTCCCACTGATTCACCATCCTGTCTCAAAACTTGCTAATGTGCTTTGGAACTGTAATGCCAAAATGTACCTTTCAGCAATCCAGCACTAGTTTGGCATGAATTCCATCTTGAGTAAAAAAAAAAAAAAAAAAAAAAAATTAAAGAAGGCTTCTTAATCCTCCAGTGAAAGCAAGTTGATTTTCAGTTTGTTGTGCACGCGTTGAGTAATTGGTTCCTTGCCATATTTACAGTGTGGATCTTTGGGGTGTTTTTTTTTTTTTTTGCCAGCAGTTATAATCAACATTTGAGTAATTTTGAGCAGTGAAATGAATTTCTTCCTTTCCTCTTCACTGGTACTTTGCTGTAGCTTCTATAACTACCTGTGCAGCACCTGTCCCAGCTAGATTTTCACATGGTTGCATGCTTTTAGGTAAAGCCAATCTTATTAATAAAGTCATTTGCTCAAATTTTGATGCATTTCAGTTTTTACACTTTGTGGAGCTTATGATTTTTTTTGATGTCATTATTTGGAAGGCTGATTGAAGTATGGAGGATGTAGACCAGCAATATTTCTGCTCTTTATATGGAAGTAGCTTCTGCATCTTTCACTGCATATTTTTTCATCAATTTAATGAGCTCGTGCAATGCTAATGTACGTAATCTTGTTACAGTCTTGAGGTTCTCGCTGTTTGGCTAGGCTTGGAGGAAAACTTATTTGAACTGTTTACATTGGTTTGCTTTTTAAGACAAGTACGTGCAGTTTAACCCAGCAACCATAAGTACCGTTGATTTATTGGACATGCTGTCAGTGAAATTGCGAGGAAAAAAAAACTGGCTGAAACAGAATGCGCCAGAATGTTGACCTTTATGTTTGCAGTTGCAATAGATTGCCAGGAAGACCCAATTTTAAATGAATTTCCCGTCTCAGCCAACTCATTTCTGACTCTGAAGCATGAAGTCTGTCAGACTTGAAGTGGTAACTGCAGCAAGGCCTGGCTTGTCTTGGGAATTATTTTGGGCTTATCTGGGTAACTGGGTTATATCTGACACACTACCATTCCTGCGCATCTTCCACCCGTGGTTTGTGAAGTCAATGAGGCCCTTGGTCATTTGGAGTGCCGACATGTATATTTAACGTTTTTTTTTTTTTTTTTTTCTGTCGTGCAAAGGAACCCTGATGGAAACTGGACCACAGAATTTGGCACAGTGCACCAACTAATTCTGCAGTGTTTCTCTTATGCCACCATATATACAGTATACTACATACATGGTCAAATGTACATGTACGCCTCATCCTGCGTGTCATGGGCACTTCTATGGAAATTGTACCATCCCCCGTTCCTATAACTCCCTCAGTTTCTTCTGTGGAAAACTGAAAACTTTGCACTAGTTGTTAGAACGTGGGATTAGCCGTTTCATTTCTTCCACCAAAGCAGTGATGTTGGATGATGGGGCTTGTTTCTCTAGTTCATCCCAGTGGTTTTTCATCAGGTTAAGGTCCAGGCTCTGTGCTGGCCTGTCGTGTTCTACACCAACCGTTCTCTCTGCAAGGTGCATTATGTCTCTGAAACTGGTAAGAGAATTCTAACATTGGCAAGCACAGAACCATTTGGAACCCTTTACAACTGTATGCAGTAGCATCAAAGTTTACTTCTGTGCTTCTAGGAGGCCAAGCCCAATCCACGATGAAGCTGCAAACGAGGTAGTTTCCACGTACTTAAGGCCTTGTAAGGTACATAATGAAACAAAATTAGCAGTTAAATGTATGAACAATGTCATCTGATGATTTTATGGGATTTGCCGCATACTGGTCTGTTTTACAGATTATGTGCGTAACCTTAGCGGGGGGGGGAATTATGCAAAGTGGTCAATTCCCATCTTAAGGTAGCCATTTGGCAATCTGCCATGTTAACAAGTAACACGCGCTTGCATACCAGGCCTTGTGTTGTCTTTGTAGCTTCCTTAATATTTTAAACTGAAATGTACAGTTTGGACCATACATATTTAGACGTGGACTAAGTTACAGCCATTTCGGCATATTGAAGTTGTAATTTCATGTATTGTGAGCTCAAAGTGTGGACTTTGGGATTTAGTTTGAGGGTATTTGAATACAAATTGGGTTGACGGTTTGGAATTGTAGCAATTTGCATACCTGGTCTCCTTTTAATGATACCTCTGCACCATGCAGTGGGTGGAAGACATTCTGTTTTCATATTGTCCGTTTGCACGTGTCCTCCATGAATATCCTGTCTGCGCTGTATTGCCGGAAGGAGCTGAGGGACTTCCATCAGGTCAGATGTGGTAACTTTCCTCAGAGGGCGACTGAGCTAAATAGGTTTTGGAGGTTAATGGGCCAAAGGTCAAGTTTACACAAGGTCAGTTGTCTGTAGGGGCTGAAGATCAATATTTTCAGGGGTCTCGCTCAAACCATCTGCCTGGAGAGCTACCATCCTGAAGTTTTTCACTCCAACCAAAGCAAAACATAATTTCCCGGTCAGAGATCTTGCTGAGCTGCCGAGTGACTGAATCAGGTGTGCTGAATTATGGGTAGATCACAAGCCTACAGTGTAGTAGCTCTCCAGGATCAGGGTTGGAGGCCACTGTTTCTGGGTGTATGAATGTACGGCAGGTTGAGGTTCAGCAATCATTGCTTTGCACTCAGTTGTACCTTATGAAGGAAGCGAATGTAATTTGACAATAGGCTACTTGGCCTTTCCCTTGCCAAGTGTATGTTATTCCCTCAATATTTCATTTACAAGGTAGCAGGTGTGGGGTCAAGAGTTTATTTCAAGTGCTGCATTGGTATTTGGAATTTTGTCCTTAGCCGCTTGTATGAAGTGGAGAGAGTTGTCACTGTCAGTGAAGCTAGCTATCATTGGGCTGAAAACTCAAAACGAACCCATAAATCACAGTAGATGTGGCTAAAGCAACTATTTGGTATATTCTCAAAAAAAAAAAAGGAACACTAAAAGGCCCGGAAGACCAAAGATACAAGGTATCCATGGTACAGGATAAGAATCCTTGCCAATGAAAGACCCCTTCTTATTACCTAACCAGATCACAAGCACCCTCCAGCAACCAGGCAGATCCGTGTCAAAATTGGCAATCAAGAAAACATTTAGTATAAACGGAGAGGGATTATCTCAAGATGTAAACTATTGTTAAATCTCAGGAAGTTTGCAACAAACTTCTAAAAAAAGTTGAGTTATGAAGATGTACTTACACCGGAATGATGGGAAGAGAATGATATAGCAAAAGAAAGGAGCTGCTTGTGATCAGGAGCGTACCACAATCTGAGAAGCATGGTCATTTTATGGCATGTATGTTTGCCAGTGGAACTGGATCCCTTACATTATGAGTACTGACAGAAGCAGCAGGATGAATAAATAATTGCATGTGGCAATATTTCCTGCTATGATTTGCCAAATGCTTCAAAACTCTTGCGTTTCCCTGTGTAGATGGAATATAGACTGAATTGACTGCAAAAGCATCCCAAGACTTTTTTTAATGCAATGAAGTAGAACGGTCTGCTGTGCTTTAGTAGCTGAGTCAGGCACCTGAGCTCAATCCATTTGGCCATGGATATCCTTGCTGAAGACAACACCAAAGGGAACCCAAGAACGAGTCAGATAGGAAGACTGCTGCTGTAAAGGCATGGCAGAGATTCGCCGCATCAGACACCCAGCATCTGGTGATGACTGTTTGTCCCAGACTGCAGACAGTCGACTGCAGTGGATTTGATATAAAATATTGAAATGACAAGTAATGATTGTTCCTTTGTTAATCTGACAAACTAATAATCAACATTTACTGAGCCCCTAAAATTGGAGGGGCTATAATGTGTAATTCCTAAGCAGTTTGTGCAATATTTTTGACAAAGCCCTTAAATTAAAACTCAAAGTTTAATCTTTAAGCACATTCTTGTTTCATTTCAAATGCGGTGGCGTACAGAGCCGTGATGATGAAAATTGTTCCACTGACCAAATATTAAAGGGCAATGCTACTCCATGCCATACTGTGAATTTACGAAAAGCATTATTATTATTATTACTGTTGTTGTAGTTGAAAAGACTTGTTTGTTTCATTGTAAAAAGGTTAGAGTCCATTCACCACAAGATGTCGCTTTAACGGATCACTCAAGATCAAGCCGAGCGATTCTGTGGCTTCAGGCGAGAAGCACTGAATGACACTTGCACATAGCCTGCTGCGCCTACAGGATTGTGAGAAATACCATGTCTCCTAAAGTAATCCAACTCCTCAAAGACATTCAATATCTACGATATGTCTACATAAGTCTCTTTTGAGTCGAATAAAAATGTTCACGTTCTGTTCTGATTTTGTCCACGAGCTCAGGCGTTTAAATCTTTACAATCATTGGTAAGGTGCTCTTGACAGAGAACAGCCATAAATTAACCGTATTAATTCAGAAATGTAACTCGCGCTGGTCCACCCACTGGGTGGTTGAAGCTATCCATGAGGTCGCAATAACGCGGAAAATCTGTTCTTGTTGGGAGTGCAGTCGGTGTATTGGTTGAGTGAGAAAAACATAAAGCATTGTAAACCTCAAGCCACAGCCGCCTTGTCAGGAATCAAAGAAACTACCATTGAGTTTATTTTCTGGAGTCCTCGGAAAGTTTTATGCTGTCTGACAGAATTCTGGAAGTAAACTCGTCGTAATATTATTCCGTGGCCCTGTGCCGCGAAGACCAATCAGCTCTCTCATCACGCTGGGTCACTGAATAATTCCACGTGGTTTTAAATTGATACAAGTTTAGTTATGCCCGCGTTAGCCTCTTTGCCAGTTACCAAACGTCAGTTTTCTTGAAATGTACATTTATGCTTAATGAATACAGGTGTTCTTGTAAGTATACTATTTTTATTACGGACCTGTTATAAATGGGCCCACGCATCGCCTTGAATGCGCAAGCGGATCAAACATTAGGCTATACGTGCTGGCAAATCCCATGTACTGCAAACTGTTGTCTACAATCAATAGGCCTATATGTAGCTATAAAATAAATCCGAACGAAGTCTCAGATTCTTGTTATTTGTGGACTTTTTCCAGGCGTCCTTTTAAAAGGTGTGTTTATGCGCCCAGCCAGATTGGATTCAGACAGTCTGTAGTCTATCCTTGAACAGAAACAGTGTACGAGAAGAAATCCATGGCAGTACGTCCCAGAGCAGTTTTAAATTGGACACAGGACTCAGTCTGAAGAAGGCTGCATTAGTAAGCATTGCTCTGGGCGTAGCGAGGCCTGACAGCTGGCCTCCTTTTAAGAGAAAGAAAGAGAGAAAAATGTACAGACCAAGTAACAGGTCAGAAACAGATGTCAGTGCCACAAAGAAAATTCTTACGACTTGAGAAACTTAAAACTGAGTATTAAAATGGGAGATAGTAGGCCACACCCAAACTGCGAGGATATCCGCGGGAATTACTTAAAATCTAAATCAAATTGTAACAACAAAACAATGGCCCGAAATGCAATTGTTCGCCAGATGTTTTACACATGCATAATCCATGGCAGCAGCCCTGTGGAATTCTAGTACAGCATTTCTGAGACTATGAAAGGTCAGAGACAGTAGTAGCCCAAATAGGCTACGAATAAGACTGCTCTGACGGACTCCTGCAATTTATGAACTGAGTAGAAAATTCTGATAGGCTACTTGTTGATCAGCCTCGGAATGTTTGTCAAATGATCATTTTTTCCTGGTAATCGAGCCTGGTATAGACTGTGATGCTGTAGCCTAGTCTATCGCTGTCTAATTGATCAGCAAATAAGTGGTTAGAAGGGGAAGCCAAGATAAAGATTTTATACAATATGCGCGAATTTGTTTTTCTATACCCTGAACCCATGCAAGCTGTCGGATGAGCAGGGTAGAATGAACGATTTGAATTCAAATGGTGCCCGTAAATTATGATAAGCCTCATACAGTAACCGACGTAAGTGTCCTGTATTTCCCCGTTTAATCTGATAGTATCTTTAACCGAATAATTTTACACACTGAAGAGCACTTCTGGAGTGCAGGAAATGTCCCCCATAACCACCAATTTTGCTGATTTTGCCCTACTTGACTCTTAATTGTGCTGGCTAGGAAAAGGAGAGACCTCTGAAATCCCATGTCAGTAGTGCCCTTCAATAATTAGGCGTAATTTTGAAAAAGAAAAATAAATAAATGAGATACTATTGACCAAGATAAGGTTAAGTGTCCACCTTGACGTGTATATTCCAACGGTCCTGCAACTTCGGCCACACGCAGGGGCAAATTTAACGGTCTATGCTAAAAAGAGTTCTAGCTTAGTATCATCCTACATTTATTTCCTCCCGGTTTAAATAGTATATACATCAGTCCATAAACCCGTGGAAGCTCTGAAAATTCACAGATTTCTATTCTTCGACGGTAATAAATTATTTGCGACCCGGGCTTTCTTTGAGATAAAATGAGTAATACATTGAGGTCATAGAAAAGGTAACACGTGCTTACCATAACATACGCGCTATTAAAGCCACATGTTCTCTGGAGGGGGTGCAAATAACCATATGTGTTTAAATGTCTTATTACTCCACCATGCTTTTAACGGTTGTTGAATCGCCGGGTGCGTGACAAGGCAGCATTCGAGCAATAGAAGGAAATCCACATTATTGTTTTTATATTCTATTTACAGGGTATTTACGCAGATTTTATTCATTGCTAGATCTATATTTAGCTTTATCAAATCTTCACCTTCCATTGATTGCCTTTACTTCTAGTAGTAGTAGTAATAATAATAAAAAAATAATAATAATAATGATGATGATGATAAATTCTGACCCGAAGGTATTTAAGTAGCCAATATAGGCTAATTCATAAAAGAGTATAATGAGGGAAAGCAGAAATTTTACCTGCATTTTGATAGACCTATTTGGCAAAGATGTATGCCTGAAGACTCAACTATTTTAGAGGTTCCTGATGTCTCAGATTCAGAAAGCAGATTCCATATCCACATGGGACGCAAATCACCAATTTGAAACGTCAAAAACTTAAAATTGTGGTTGATTTCCAGTGAATCCGTATTGTGCAGTTTTCATGAAACATGATGGAAAGATTTCATTTCTGATTCGGACCGAGCCTGCAAATTCCATAATAGCCCTGTTTTAAACAAGTTTTTGTCCTAGCGATGAAATCTCTCTAATTTTGCTATAATTCAATGATATTCTGAAAAATATATTTTTGAAGACTCAGAAATATGAAGTAGGCCCGAGCAGGTAGGCTACATCGATCTTCTAAGGTTTTTTTTCCCGTTTAATCTTAGCGACCCTGAAAGGGCATAGTGTCTTTAATGTGAAAACAACTGCATGCGTAGACAAGGATTACGCACAATCTGTGCCTACTTTGAGCAATGGCATTGTTTCTACAAGTATCTCAGCTTGGATTACCATTTAAAATTAAATTCATTATGTCATGGCCTGATTTTAATAGCCGCTGAAAACATTTAAATAGGCTATTCATATTTGCAATCTTATATGTCTCGTCTACGAGAGGTATTGGAGGATAAATCTATGCTGTGACACACACACACACACACACACACACACACACACACACACACGCCGACGCGCGCACACGAACACATGCAATTACCCACACAAACACTCACGCACGCACGCACACACACACGCACACACACACTCTCTCTCTCTCTCTCTCTCTCTCTCTCTCTCTCTCTCACTCACACACACACACACACACACACGAGCAGGCACAACGGTAAAGGACATCAATTACAATTAAGAACTAATTGAATTCTGAAGATATGAGTATTTTGAAGCTTTCATATATTCAGGACCCGTAAGAGTTTCTCTCATTCTGACAGTAGATATAGCACAAACCCTTGCGGATAAAGGTGTGTCTTCACAGGAGAGAGGCCCACGAGCCGAATTCAGTTTTGTGCAAGGCATGACTGGATCCGTGGTGATAGTAAATTGTTGAGTGGAATAATTTGGGCACAGACTTTCCATGCCACATTTGTCCAAGCTCATGAAGTAGGCCTACATGCCAAAAACAATCGCAAAATAAAACATTTTGATTGGTAAAGATATGCCGGAGATAAAACTCGTTGGATTTTTGACTTTAGGCCCAATTATCTTTTATGCTTGAAAAATAAAAAAATGCAACATCACATGAGGTAGCAAATTCAAAAATTGTTCTTGAGGGTAGTATATACCAAAAATAGTTTAGCAGAGTTGCCTAAAAATGGACAGGCAATTATCATGTAATCGGCTGGTTCTTGTCATTGAGCAGAGTTAGTATAAAATTCCTTGCGAGCACTTATAAATTTGGGTTCATTATTGCAATCAAACCTTAAATGTTACCTAAAAAGTGAGAGTGAACGCACACTCTCCCTTGAGCGCACTATGAGACTTCGCGGTAACCTTAGGCTGGAAATTTGGAACGAGAAAGCATACACAAATACTGACTTTTTGAGATACAGTTTTAAATCGGTTTAATTTGCTTGTATTAAAATTAAACTGAAGTTCGAATATATTTGAACTAATATTGAACTTATATTTGAACGGTATATTTTGCGCAGGATTGTCAGGCAACATTGTTTTTATTTTAAGCCTATAGCCAGCAGCTTGTGTTCATTTCCTTTTCACATACATACACTCGCGCGCGCGCATGCATGCGCAAGTGTATATAACCACATACAATAAATATTCTGTTCAGGCTTAGCGTGGAGACAATGCAGGAGATTAAACAGTTCTGAAAATATGACAGTCATGAGAGGAGGTACAATTATAGCAGACTGCTTAACATTTAATTAGTGTGAGTCTATTTAGTGCCTGATAAGTCAGCCTATATTTCTTAGCCAAGTTCTATGTTATAAAATGACAATCTATTCCCTACCATAACTTCAGTTAATTGAAAAACAGGCTACAGCGAACAAGTAAAATGCAAATATTCGCTTATTTTGCAAAAATATTAGCGGATGTTTTTTTTTCCTTGGCTGTTCTTCTGAGAGTATCACTTGAAGTGGGCCCAAGCAGTTTTGTGCTAATGTCAAGCTTATTTGCAATAATTTAGTAAAAAGACATGCGTGGTCTAGTGTAGACGCAACAAAGAGGATGATAGTTGTTTTAAGAACATCAATACTGTCACACCACTCATGTGCAGTTTACCTCCCCTTTTGGCTTCTTTGCAAAAGTGACAACATTCAGCAATTAAAGATTGTAATTTCAAAGTTACCGATGTTACGGCAATACATCTATCGACTTTGTGATACTATGGGAACAGAACTCATCCTGAAAAAGTGCGCGCATGTTGTCGTTCTGAAACTATGTATTTTGCGATGTACGTCAACTTTTTTTTTCGTATTTGTTGGATCATGAACAGCTCGTGAATTGACGCACATATTAAGGCGAATATTTTCACTTTTTAAATCCCGACGAGTAGTCAGGTGCAAGCGCGACTGCCCAACAATGCAGGGCGCAACAACCGTTCATTGTACTTCCACAGTCCTGCCAACAGAGGCCAGAAGTGTACTGCAAAATGAGCGAAAAATGAGCTAAATGAGCGGCAGCTGTCTGTGCCATTTGCAGTTCGAATCTGCCAAATTATCTTAAAGCCTTGCAAGCACTGAATAGACCTTACTTTTCATTTTTAATGCGGCTACTTACGGTCATCTAAAACCGATTATTATTATTATTATTATTATTATTACACTTTCGTTGCTATCAGAATTCTATTGAGCATGCTGATAAGCTCCTCGCTAATATCATCACACATTTATCCTTTTGAATTGGTCAATACACTGAAGGAAATAAGGAAGAAAAATTAAATATAATATCATTCAGCGACAAGGCAGAATTTTATGGTCTGACCCCATAGGTTTCCTGCCCAATCTGCTCATTTGTTTTACAGAATCTAAATTTGATTCTGGCAAGAACCGCAAACGATAGAGGATGACAAAAGCATGATTATGGTCACGATGATCGTGATGATGACTGTTGGTAAGCATAGCCTAGTTTTATCATTGTCGCCAAACATGTGCTAATTTATGAAAATAGGAGTCGCCAAAGTATTTCAACAGTAGTGGGCTATACAGACGTTATTCGTCGTTGCGGAGTAATTTATAAATATGCAGAGAAACTGTTGGGATTGAGTCGGCGTATGACGACCAGGTAATGTTTGACTACACTGGGGCACCAGGTCACGTAGTTCAATATTAAAGCAGCACGCTACCTTTTTGAAAGCAGATGTTTGGGCCTACACATGTTTGAAGCGTCACAGGTAGACCAAGTAAATAACTCGATAAGAAATAGGCAACCCGATTGCATAGCCAATGTATCGGGCGACATTCACATTTCTTGCTGTGATTTTAATATGGCCCTGTCATGACTTTTGCCAAAAATTATCATTTGACACTGGTATTATTTTGTATCAATAACAATGATATTATTTAATTGAACATATTGCCAAAATCTAGCCTACACACAAACAGAGTATAAATAATGACCTAAGGTGTTTATGAACACCGTCTATAAACGTATTTGTATGAAATATGAAATGCTATTGCACTGTGAGTTATATGGGTTACGATGTTAATTTCTAAAATGTTATGTAGAATGATCATTTTCAAAGTTTGAGTCGTGTATATTTGATCAGAATAATAAGTTTAACACTGTAAAGGCTTATTAACAAGCCTGCGGATCCATGCAAATCTCTGGTTCTTTGGGTAAAAACACTGGCATGATAATAAAATACTACAAGTTTGCGTAAAATCTTTACTGCACATTGGAAACGCAACTGCAATAGCTGACTGCATAAAGGAATATTGGGAAACAATAAAGAAATGTTTTGACGGGATATTTCATTGCAAGACAGGGAACCCAGACAGGGAACCCCTTTTTGTAACATGGCTTGTCAACCAATAGTAGCGATGACAGTGAGGCCGTTTCTTTTGTTAAAGTTGGTTGGATAGTACTATATTGACTGGGCCCAGTGTAAAAACTGTTGGGGATGTCCATCCATCATCTCCCTTCTTCCCTTAGCTAAACACACACGCGCGCACGAAATAGGTATACTTACATTTGAAATGAGGAATTATTTGAAATTATTATGAAAATTATATGAATTTGTTCATTTATTTTTAACTTCGTTCACGATGAGCCGCAAATTTGAATTTATTTATTTAATGCATATATCATTCCCCATGCTATCATGATAACACTATGCGAATCAGACAACTTATTATTATTGTATAGTGACACACATTTTGTAACTGCACATTTACTACATTACTGATTTCAGAGGCAACAGAGACCCAGGTGATGTTAGAATAAAATAATATAAAATATCCGGCTGTTTTTTGTTTGATAGGCCTATACATGATATCAAGTGTACGCCAGCCTACTAATTGCTTCTCACTTGTTTCCAAATTTCTCTAAGACATGACATAATCGGAAGATTGCGAAATCATCTCCTGTATTTTAAGCCCGCAACTATACAATATCTTAAACGTGCTTTCAACACCAGTATAGTAATCCTGGTATGTCATACTCCGCAGGAATTTTGCGGAATGTAATTTGGCTGTTTAGTGGATAATAGGTCCATACATAACAAACAAACATTGCAGAAAACATTGTGTGTATCGCCTAGTCCTCTTCTCAAGCTTGGGCCAATAGAAACATTGGATCCTTCAACCCCAAATTAATCACAAGATCGGAGAAAATGAAAACGCGGAGAGACAAAGCGCCGGGCGCACATAAAATGGGGGATGGGAGACGGCAAACGGTACATTCAATAGAAAATCTGAGTGAGGCGTGCAGGTACAAAAATGCTAACGAATTCGTTTTTTCTTGAATTTTCAATAATCATCCTCAAATAAAAACAAATGAAAACATTGAAAGGCAAATCACCGATATTTTTTTGCCATGAACGACAACTTTGCCAAGCATCGCTTGCTTTTTATCTCACTTTTCTCAATACTTAAGACACATGGTAAATGAAGTTGAGATTAGTTTAAAAAATAATAATAAACAGAAAACAAATGCATCAATGAAATGAACGAAACTGTACGCCTTGCTGCAGCATATTCGCAAACTAGAGTACCTTTCTGCTTTTCTACTGGCTCAGACGGGTATGTAAATTGTTGTAGGTTTGGTTCTGAACGAATCCGTTCCGTTTCGCCTGAATCCGCCTCTCCGTGCTCGTTCCTTTTGACGCACTTTAAGAGTCTTCCCTCAACCTTAAGGCGAGTCGCAGCGACCAATCACCGAGCCATTACAGGCTTCAGCGGACGCTGTTTATGTGACTCCTGCACTAATTAGGCTCATGAACTAACAAATCGCCTGCACAACTGCTGAAGAACTGATCACATGCATGGATTGCCTGGACTAGCTGGCCACCTCTGTTGAGATTTGTCGTTTTTTCTTCATCTTCGTTTTGTTCTTTTTCCAACTTAATCATCGCAGAGAAAAACTTATTCCGAGTGGAGTATTTCTTAGCGAGAACGCTTGCGTCTGTTTGATTTGAGCTGGAGGGATCTTGACTGGTAAACCATGTTTCAACCAACACCGAAGAGGTGTTTCACCATAGAATCGTTGGTAGCGAAGGATAATCCTCTGCCAGCGTCGAGGTCCGAGGAGCCAATTCGACCGGCAGCTCTCAGCTATGCAAACTCCGGCCAGATGAACCCATTTCTAAATGGCTTCCACTCCAGCGGCAGGGGCGTCTACTCTAATCCGGACTTGGTGTTCGCTGATGCAGTTTCGCACCCTCCAAACTCCGCTGTCCCGGTTCATCCAGTACCCCCTCCGCACGCACTGGCTGCCCACCCGCTATCGTCCCCACACAGTCCGCACCCCCTCTTTGCTAGCCAGCAACGGGACCCTTCGACTTTCTACCCTTGGCTAATACATAGATATAGGTATTTGGGTCATAGATTCCAAGGTATGTTTGATTTTCATTTGAATGACTACATACATTTTTTCATCACTCTGCACTGGGGAAAAATTAAAGGACATATATGTGGTCATAAAATTGTAGATGTTTATTGTGGTAGAAAACTGCTTTATTCTCCAAATGTAGTTTATGATTTATAAACGCAGGAATGAATGCAAATACAGTGGATGATAAAAAGGCCCATAAAGTTGAATTTGTTTATCAAATTCGTATCCTAAAGCGGTATGTTTTGAATGATCTAAATCAAGTAAGAGAAAATGTAATTTAATGTGCGGAGGCGGGATTAAAATTAAAAGCGAATGGACTTGCAAATACTCGAATTTTTTTTAAGGCTACACGCTAAGCTTTTTTTTTTTAAGATGTCGTAACTTCTGCCATATTTATAGGTTTTCAAAATTTCCGTGCATGCATGAATTATACACAACGACAAAGTCATTCTAAAACGTAGAATTAGGCTTTTTAGGCTCTTTTTTCATGATTCGGTTCATTTTAAATTTATTTTGTTATGCAGGGAATGTTCAATACGCTTTCAACATTCAAACGAGGCTCTTTATATCAGAGAAAACAGAATAAATTTAAGTAAAATTACACATGAATGAGTGAGGAATTATACGAGTAAACACAAAATCATTTTTACTGGAAAAAAGTACACCATGGACGACGTAAGGATTTTTACAGCCTTGATAATGTCACAGTGTAGACTATAGCCTACGCAAAATTAACAATGGGAAATTATTGCATTGCCTTTTATCTCCTTTTCATACATGTGTTTATATAAGGCCAGATAAAAAGTACGTTTATAGCGTAGTTGTGTAGACTCAAAGCAGCTGTTTCTATGTAGGCCTATTACCTGAAAATTGTTTGCGAGATTGTAACATTGGCCGACTTACATTAATTTTGTTACATAATTAGTGGTGTCTGATGTAATATTTGGTATAGGCTATTTTGACCATTTGAATTATTGAAACTCGTTCGATAAACAACAGGCTATTTATTTGGTTTTCCTGTGGCTGCGGGCAACCATGAGGAACCAGAAGTTAATATTCGCCGGAAATGCAAATAATTATGATATTGACGCGACATAGTCTCTTTTTCTTTTTTATTACAGTTCGCCCTTTTAAAAATCATGCCATTTTAAAATACCTAAACATGACGTAATTATAAGATAGTATGTAAAACAATTACATCAGCATTCTTTATGTCAAAATGTTTCTGTCACCATACGATCCAGAATTCCCATCTCTATCTTAACGCATGAACAATAAATTGGACTGAGAGTACAGAGAAATTATTATTATTATTATTATTATTATTAGCAGTAGCAGCAGCAGCATCGTGGAACAGTTTTTAGCAAACATATGAGAGCGAAGATCCGACACGGTTTTTCATTGGAATTGCTCGACCTCAATATTATTTTCGTTGACATTGTTTTTTTTAAATTCAGTGCACTATGCACCGTTTGAGGAATATTGGTGGTAAATGCTCATTGAAGTCTTTTATTTATCAGACCTATTGTAAGCGAATTGACCTACATTTTAAAGGATGGCTCACTTGTAAATATCGATTGATTCCGCTGAGAAGAAAGCTTCCGTGCCTAAAAACGATAGATTAGTGAAGGGATATCAATGTGAGCTGAGCTCAAATGTCGACAGTATGGAAAAGAAAACGGAGCCTAATTGTTATCTTTTTCGTTGTTGTGTGCAGGCAACGAGACAAGCCCAGAAAGCTTCCTTTTACACAATGCACTGGCGAGAAAGCCCAAAAGAATTCGGACAGCATTCTCTCCCTCGCAACTACTGCGGCTTGAACATGCTTTCGAAAAAAATCACTACGTCGTCGGTGCAGAAAGAAAACAACTCGCGCACAGCCTTAGCCTCACAGAAACTCAGGTAAGGTGCATGCTCTCGAACACGTGACATTAAACCAATGCAGTAATCCTATAAACTCTTTAACAGCAACATATCATCAGATATAAAGAAAATCATACGGTTTAAGTTACATTCTGTTCCAGCTAAATGCAGTGAATGTATGATTTGTGCTGTTCATTTAATGTTCTCTCAATGGTGCCATGATATATTAGCCTATATACATTAACAGCCAATATTGATATGCAAACAGACAATAGCGACCATATGCGCAGCATATTGTATTGCCTTGCTGCCGATTTCACATTTTATTGAAACTATCGTTAATACGTATTCATTTTTTTAAATGTAATTGCAGAATCGAATAGTGAAGATCACTTAATTTGGAGTTTAATTTCAATCTAAAATTGTGCGAATCCTTAAATTTGTACTCCGCGATTTCAAAACCTTTCTTTTGGATTCTGTCCACAATTTGTTAACCAGTTTTGGGTGCAAGGTTAAATGTCTTTATTTTTCGAAGAGGTCTAAGACAAAAAAAGGAGTAGGGTTAATAAGCTAGTAGATTTCATGAGATGCTTAACAGACAACAGCAGTCAGAATTAATTTCCCTCCCTATATTTGAAGGTATTTGTCCACGTCGATTTATGAATTGCTTTGTTCTTTTGTCCCGGGTGTGCGCTCCGGCTTTTTTTTACAAGCAGTCTCGTTTTAGAAAACCAGTCTGGGGAAACGCACTACCAGCTCCTTCAATTAGCCGAATCTGAAGGCCCATTAAATGCACCTCACTTCTCAACTAGTCTATCGGATCTGCGGACTAGTGCGTCAGCGGAGGGATGTTGAATGTTTTTATTTGTTGCTGCGACGTCTTTGCAGACTGCATATAATTGCGGAAATTGATAGGCTACTTTTTCTTAGGTACAATTGAATGATTTTAACTCTAATTTTTATTTTATTATTATTATTATTATTATTATTATTATTATTATTATTATTTTATTTATTTATTTTTTGCGTGGGCTATTTTCTGCAGTCGACGTTATTTTAGATTTTACATTTGAATTTGTCTCACGCGCAATTGTTAATTTCCGCACTTCAGCTACGTTGTAGGCTATTGGTATTATTGGCTGATAGGTAAGAAGTAGGCTAGCGTTTAATTTTAAGTTGCTTTCTTATTCCCGACATGACATAAATTATCAAACCCGATTGTTATTTCACGAGTTGGCGTAAGTAAACTTAGGCCTCATCTACGCGTACTTTTGCGACAAAGTAAATCAACCAGAAATGTTCATGTTGTTAAGTTCATGCACAATTTTGAGAGACCCCGACTATGTTTAGCTATGCCGTCCCTCAGAGTTGCCCCGCATGGCTGATCATGAAACATGTCAATTGTTTGTGTTTTTGTTGTGTCGCTTGCTTAAAACAAACAAACAAACAAACAAACATAAAACAGCTACTGTACTATTTTATCCTTCAAATCTGAAGCACCAGTGTAAACGGAGGCGAGGCCTACTGAACATAGATATCAAAGGATTTTTGCCGGATAAATAACCGATTTAGAACCGTAACATTACGAAAAATATCATTACTTGAATATCACTTGAAGACAAGTTTATGAACTATAGTATTGAGTGGCTTCATTACACCACGTGATTACAACTGAAACCACCTTCAGCATGGATGGATTAATGTCTGAAATATTTGGCTTTCTTGTCCATTTTTTTTTCGTTTATTTATTTAAATGAACTTGTAATGTCGTAAATCAGCCTATTTTCACTTTTTTTTGTCTCCATAGGTAAAAGTTTGGTTTCAGAACCGAAGAACGAAATTCAAACGTCAGAAACTAGAAGAAGAAGGTTCGGACTCGCAACAGAAGAAGAAGGGAACGCATCACATAAACCGCTGGAGGTTGGCAACGAAGCAAGCCAGTCCAGAGGAAATTGACGTCACATCAGACGATTAAAAAAACTGATTTCTGAGCCTGGGACAGTGCTTGGAAGCTGGCACGGATAAGACTGCTTGTGTAGCAGAACGAGTGGGTAAAGACATTGTCAAAAATTCGCTTCTTTGGACATCGGCAGCTGAGGGTGAGAGAGGTCCGAATGGTGGCAACACTGTCACAAACACGGGACTGTCAATCCAATTCAAAGTTCCAAGGCGAGGGGATTGACAGGTATCACATGCACATGTACTCCATCATCCCCCCCCACCACCACTACAGACACACACGCACGCACACGCACGCATGCACTCACTGACACACACACATACACGCACACACACGCACACATGCACGCACACACACACACACACACACACACACACACACACAATACGCACACACACGCACACATGCACGCACACGCGCTCAACCCTACACTTTCCCCTCTGTGACCACTATCTTACACTTATCATCCATTAATATATAAATCCAATTAACATTGGACATTTGCACTTCTTGAAGTTTCTATATGAACGTTCAACACAAGATACCAAAACATACAACCGTTTTTGTAAAACTTGAATTGCATGGTAGAGTAAACAATTTTGGTGGTTGTTTTAATTTGAGCATTTTCCAAATACTTTTGTTTCTACCCTATTTTTTAATCTTCTCAGAGATGTTGTGTGCTTCATTTTTACAACAGTGTGCAGTCTTTAAACTTTTGACTTCTCGTGTTAAAGTGATTGTGAAAACAATATGAAGTAGCAGTGCTGCGGTATAGTGTTTTTTTAAGAGAAAACTAAAGATAAAGACATTTCAACCTTAACAAACTTTACCACAGATAAAGTACTCTAAATTAAAGTATTCAGGACATTCCTCTAAAGCTTTACCATATCTCCGTAGCCTTGGTGCAAACACGTCGTCAGGATTGGGCCCTCCTGTGAAAGTTGCCATGAAGGACTAAATGTAAATGACGGCCGTATTGGCAGCGAGATTTAAAGCACTGAGCGTATTTCATGTATAGTGGTACTTAAAGTTAATGTTTCTGTTAAACTCTCTTTTATCAGAATGTAAATAATTTTGTGTTTGTGTTAAGTTTGCTACAATTTTAACACAAAGTATACTTCTAAGAAGTATGTAATTGTCAATATTTTGTCAATAAAGTTTTATCAATATGCTGCTCAGAGTAAAACGACAGGGTTTTTTTTTTTTTTTTTTTTTAAATTCAAGGTTATCGATGAACTGCATGTAAAATACGATGGGTAGCGTAAAATGCTTTGCTTCTTTCATTGCCTGGGAATAGCAAGGTAGTGGAGGACTGTCAGATACAGACCTCTGCATCTCAAATACAGGCCTAGGCTATATGGGCTACTTGAACATTCAACTCCCGTTATCTGATAAGTCATGATTGTCTAAACGTCCGACGACTGCACTGGGAAATGTCTGATGTGACTATAAATCTCTCGGTTCAATTTCTCGATATAAACAGGTGGTGTGGTTACTAGAAATATGCGGGAATAGTCGCTTATGAAATAGTTAAAATGGTAACGTAAAGAATGCTGTTACCAGTTCGAAAAGCTGAGTTTTCTGGGGCAAGTGCTTGTTTTTTCACGCTTCATTTGCTTCTCAGCCTGATAGACGGCATTAATCAGTTTTATTTCCATTGATAGTAGAGCAGCGTCTGGTCTGTTCAGGCTACAAAGAGTCCTACGAGCTTTTGTGAAAGTGCAAATCAGTTTAGGCAATTATCATACGAGTAATATGAGGGGTAAAGGGGAATCAGTGCCCAATGGTCCGCTTTAATCTCTTAATCCGCGGATCCAAGGGGGTTTGGTTGGACATAATTTAGTACAATCTGACTACCCCTTGCGATGTGATAAGGGAAGGTTGCAATGTGCCGCAAAAATAGGAGCTTTGTTTGAAGTCTTGTCTTCTGCTGCCACAATTAGGATATGCGAGCACGCGCTGGTTTCCCCCAAATTGATCACAAACAAAACAACTGTAACCCAGTTTCGTTTTTTAAATAATAATAATAAAAATAACAATAATAATGATCGGGAAATTATGCAGCTGGTTATGGTGTCGTCAGTTTTTGGGTCATATTTTCATTTTTTTTTTTTTCAGTAATATTGAAATTAAAATCGTGGAACGTGACCTTATCCGTGTTACACTGATGACCACACGCTTAAAACCTATTTTATTCCAGAAATAGCACAAGATCCAACTTAAACATTTCCTAGTGAAAGTGGAGTAGCTTTTTTCATAATTGTTTCACAGATTGAAAAGGAGTTTTTTGGGGAGGGGGGGCTGTACATACAAACCATGGATGGGGAATTTTAAAGCGGTATGTGGACTATAACAGCAATAAAAATCTTCAGAGAATACCATTAGCTTTGAAAAACCCCTAAAAGCTTTATTACAAACCCAGCTTTGAAATAGGGGGATTAGAAGCCTGAAAGGGTCCCACAATAGTTAGAAGAAAAGGTTTCATGCTAATGAGGTTAATGCCCTTTGTATCTCAGGACTACACAACTTCATTACTCCTATCTCGAGCTACACCGAGCGGCTCAGAGCGCGCCAATCCACTCTAGCATTTCCCTACCCTGGCTAAAGAAGGATTTGATAGCGGTCCTGTTCAAACTAGATAATTATATCTTTTCAAGTTAGAATTAAGATAAAGAAAGTGCAGCGAAGGCGGTGAGCCTTGATCCGCGGCAAACAAATTTGGCGCACTTTCTCCCCTCTCCTTGGCTGAATAGGCAGGACGGCCCCCTCATTAGCGCTCGCTTTCCTTTATTAATTCCTCCTCTCTCTTTAAATGCGCCAGTATTTTGCAGATAATTGGATGAAAAAAAATGAAACAACTTTTGCGGAACTATTTCGGAAGTGCTACAAAATATAAGCTACAATAATTAACCCCTTACTTATTTGAATATGTTTATTGTGTTTTTAAATTAGGTTGATTAGACCTTTAAATAATATAAAATCGACTACAGGCTTTCACTTTTCGCATTGAAAACATAAGTATAGGCTATAACTTTCATGTTCTGGAATGTATTGAAATGCATAGGCTCGCATTTTATTCATAATGTGGTTTCTGACGAAATATATCCACAATTGACATGAATTATGTTTGTGTAGCCCATACCATAAAATGCAGCAGGGCTTTCTACATTAATTGATTGTTTAAATGTTCTGTATACAGACTAGTTTCCAGTGAAACAACAAGCATTTCATCATTAATTTCATTTTTTATTATTATTATTATTATTATTATTCAAATATGTTTCCCTTTTGAAAACAAAACACACATTCGTCCTCAAGATTCCGTTTTTACTCCGTATTAATTCATGAACTATTGTTCTCCACATTATTATAATTTATGGATATATTCATAGATAATGATGAAGTGCGCTCGAAGCTGTAGGTGTTAGGCTGTACTATCAGTGCCAGTTATGACCGGAAATACCGATACTGTTGTTAATGAGAAAATTTGCACCAGCATTCGGACAGATGTCACAGTGTTTTCTTTCCTACGTCTGAATTTATCGGTGCTTAGTTAACCTCATATTTCAATCGATTAACTTCTCTAAACAACCCCCGCTGCGCTCTACACGTCTGGGGAGTACTGAAAGCTCCATGACCCGCGAGAGCATCCGCTCGTACGATTCGCTGTCAAAGTCTGGCATTTGGCTAAAACGTTTTAACACCGTCACGCTTATAAGCGAGGACACTATTCGTCATCGATGGCACTCATTTCAACACCAGTCTTCTTTTTCAGCCAAATATTATCGAAAATATGGCAAGTAAATAATCAATGGCGAATTGCGCATCCAGTCTTCTCCTTATATCATAAATCAACAGTTTTTTTAAAAAAATTTGAAACATGCAACCTGCGAAATACCCTTTGTGACCCCAAACCTCAAATCTACTCAGTAGTACCTTTAATTACGCATATTGAGCTCAGTAATTTGAACAGAAGTTCTCACGGCTCTTGGATAGGGCCAGAAAAAAGACGCGCTCATTATGATCAGATTTTCATTACACGCTGAAAGTAACGGTTTTTAAAGTCGCTATTAAATATTTGTTCGAATCTATTTAAAATAAGACTACAAATCATATCGTATTCCAGGCTCAAAATAGGGTATATTTAACATAATCATTGTTTAGACTACACGAATTCTGAAAACTCACATTATAACATAGTAACAATCGGTTCCTGTCACTGTATTCCAGTTTCTCCATACGGCTAACTCCATCTTTTTTTTTTGGACAATTTGTGTATTTTCTTTTGGCCTCACGTCAAGCCTCAGCCCTTGCGATCGCTGACCTGCTACCTGCATCATCGATTTCTTGAACACATTGCAGTATATGTTGGCCTTTGAGCTAATATTTATAGCCTGGGTCTCTGGTTGTACCAGCGGATCCTGTGACGTTGGACAAACTTGATCTAGCCTGTTTCACAAATTGCTTTTGAAACTGATCCTTGAAAGAAGAGACGCAATCCTGCACAATTCCCATGGCCTTGACATAAGGTACAGCGATAAATATACTCTGCTAATGAGCAATTACGATATAATCACCCTCCAAATTGCTAACATAATGATGAATTAAACATTCTACTGTCACAGATTGAATTTCTGACTTTATATAGCATTTACAAAATTGACAGGTTTTAAATCATTTTTAGTTACTATATGGTATTTTGCCATGACGCACTGACTTCTCTTCACTTCTCCACTCTTGCAATATTTTTGGCGCATTCATTTTTTTTCATAGAAATAATGATGTAACTGTATATACCGAGCATGATTGTTCGATTTTTCTCAGGCTCATCAACCCAGACACACATACACACGCACACATACACATACACCTACGTACATGTACAGGTACGCACACCGACGCACGCACGCACAAACACTCGATCACACTCATCCGCGCACGGGTTTCATTGTGGGTATCCTCTTTGATCATTAATATGGAAACTTCGTTCCCGCCCTGGCCATTTCACTCAAAGATTTAGACTGCTTGGAAATATTTTCGGAAAACCTGCATGGTTCAAAGATCTTAGCTTACATTTATTGAGGTAAATGATACGTCAGGCATTAAGATGTACAATGTGAAAAGGGACAGCCGACTGGGATAGACTGTTTGGTTTTACGAGTCCTTTCGGTTTAATAATGCAATGGTCGAACTTTCTGGCTGATTAATACAGAACTTAGTTTATGAATCGAATATTTGTTCTCTATAAATTCGTCTTTTAATTCTTTTAGAGCTCATCTGCTCGAGCCAGGAATTAAGCTGATCTATTATCGGTGGCCTATCGCAGGCTAATCCATTGCACTGTCGTCTGACTTGGAAAAAGTAATCAATGCTCCAATACAACTGGGTTACTGCTTTTATGTCTAATAGATTAGAGTGTGAACAATTCATTGCTTCCAATCCCCGCTCTGCAAGAAGTTACGATCGTCATTGCATAGTTCCTATGGGCCGCGCGTGTATCTTATTAAAGCTTGTTTTATTGCTGGAAAGGGTCTGATACAATTACGGTGCCACTTGTGTGTTTTGCAGCAATTTGGCAAAATGTGCATAATTATGACAAGCTTGATGACGCACTTGGGACTATCCCAAAAGAACTGAATATCAATTGTATTGTACTCCCCACGATAAACAACATGCAGACGGAAGACTTGGTGGGTGGCACCAACGGATTGCACACTAAAATAAATAAGCTACGTAATAAATGTGTAATAAGAAGTTATAGCTAGGCCTTTAATTTAAATTGACACATCCACGTAGAATCTAAATTACATTAGTGTTTCCTAGATCGCTAAAGTAGCCTATATACCGTAGCCTACTTATATGTACAGGCCTAGCTTCTCGCTAACCCTCCTCGTAACCACCCCCCTTGCCCCCTCCGTGTTTATTTCCATCAAATATATCGCTCTGGCAGTTTATCCATCTTTTCTATTCGTGTTATAGGCTAGGTTTCATAATATGAGAAGTTGGAGTCGGGTAAAATAAATAGTAATAATAAATAATCATAGTAATAATTGAAAGAAAACCAAGGCTTAGTAGGCCACAAAGGTGTTTCTTAATTGTATCCTGAGTGGTCAACTTAGCTACTCCGTGTATTTCAGCCTTTTAACGTAGCCTGTAGACTTTCCTATTTCTAGAGTAAGTTTAAAATAAGACTTCCGTCTTATTTGGACTTTGAATGTTCAATGCTCCTATGGCGTAATCATTGCCGAGCACCATGGGTACGGTGCGAATACTTTTGCTCTAATTCTTTTTGCTTTGAGAAGGGTTGGATGACATTATTTCAGAGTTAGAGGTAAAAGGCATGCATAACTTGGCTCATTCATTTACTTGTGTGGCACAAACCTTTATTCCCGCCTATTTATGCAACCAACAGCGACTGCTTGATGTTGGCTAAACTTTTTTTTTTTTTTTTAGATCTTGCCTGGCCTACACGGCAGGGTAAGTCTACTTGACCGCCCGATGTTGATGTGAATAACTTGATCTGAATATAAAGCTGTCGTTGAGGATTGCTATTATTCTTTGCTTCGATTTTTTTTTTTGTCGCGCCAACTTGAAAATAGGCTAGTTATTTCCCTGCAAAGACCCTGTCAAGTTTTCACTAACCTGTATCTGTAGCATCATACAATCCTCGGCGCACTATTCAATAAACAGGCCTAAAAGCTGTCAGTATGAAGGATGACAAAATCTATAGTCTACTTGTTAAAACGTGAGTCAAGAATTCCCCTGGATTAAAGGTCCAATGCATTGTTTTTTTTTTTAAAGTCGGAAAATCAACATGTTAGTCAAATAAATGTATTACACCGTTCTCATATTGCAAATGGTTGTGGATTTCTTCCCGTTATTAGGCCCGGCCCAAAGGCGTTTACATGAGGGCCCATATTTCAAAATAGCTCGGTCAGCAAATTTAATTCATGTCTGCATCGAGTAAATAAATGAATGATTCAATCAGCAAGTGACTGCAAGAAAATAGGCATATATTGTATTCAATGTTCTACAAAGAAATGAGCACTTAAGTGACGAAATGCGCCTGCATATAAACCGAAATGAGGTACACAAAATGAACTAAACATCTTTTCCGGCATGTTATTCTGGTTTTGATATTGGGACATTAAACGGCCGCCTATCTGAATTAAATTAAACCGGCTTTGTTGCCTGGGTAAACGCTTTACATATTAATGACGCCCCCAAAATCTCACTTTCAAAGCTTTGAGTGGTTTATGAGGAAGCCGAGTGCAATTGTGGACCTACACAAAGTGCTGGAGGTGGCCGTTTGACGAACTGTTTCACTAGAGGTCAGCATTCAAGATAAAACATTTATTTATTTATTTATTTATTTATTTATTTATTTTCCAACATGCTAAGAGACTTCTTTATCAGGCTTCTGGCTTGAGTCAAAATTTAGAAATTACTTACTCCCTGAACCGTTTAATAATAATAATAATAAATATTATTTATTTATTTATTCATTCATTTATGTATTTATTTATTCTGAAGGCATTCCACCCAAGAAAACAATGACACTTTTATGTTAAAATAGGCTAGCCTATATCAATAGCATACCCACATTGATAATTACGACAGGCATAGAATTGGTCCATAAATTATGTTTGATGACTTAATTTGGGATTGCAGATTTTCTACGTATAGATCAGATTACGAATTTGTTTTCACGTAGGCCAATGTCGTCCAGTGCAGTGCGGTAGGGATATTTAGGCCTAAAACTACTCGTGGATATTTGGATAAGTTCAAAAGAATGGTCATATGCGCTATACTGGCGTGTTATATTTATTTGAAGTTGGATGATCACTGGCATGCATTATAAACATCAGAGTATTCTCATATCGATGAGTCAGAAAAAAACATGCATCTGATATGACACTCATGATTGTTTTAATAAATTTGTTCGAAGATTCTTACGCTCTTATCCCAAGATATTTGGCTCTATAACAAGGGTGCAAACACGCCAGAATGATCTTTCGAAAGAGCCAATGGGAAGCAAAATGCCCGCTGACAGCATTGCCATAACCCAGTATTAACACTGTTTTTCTATGAAACGGGACTCAGAAACTCTAATCCCACCTGTAGACGTCTCTCCTGTTCTCTCTATGCATTCCGGGCTCCTTAGACGGCTGTTAAACTGATGGCCCAGGACGCCTGGGGCTATCCCTGATCATGAGTAGGCTAGGCTACTGTCCTGACAAGCAATGGGATTCACACTATTTAACTCTAATGGTGAAATATTGACCTATCTTCAAATAGCTGTCGCACGTAGGTAAACCCGTCGTTATCTACAACCTGTGTTCATATTAACATTTACTTAAAAAAAAAAAGAGATCTATCTTAGAGCCATCTTCTCGCCTTATTTATATTTATTACTTTGAGTTGGAAGAAAATCTAAGTCAAAGGTGTTTTTTTAAATTCTTATTTATTCACACGCCTTCTTTCTACTCTTTCGCACAATTTCGGCCTATGATGCTGGTACCAAAATAAGACTTTGCTGAATTATTTTGAATACCGCAGATGACTCAGGTGATGATTCTGCCAGTAGGTTAAGTTCGCTGGTCAAGTTGAGGTAGATTCGCGATCAGTCCCCTCGGCAGAAGTATTTCTTTTTCAGTGTTATCCACTCGCTCCCTCTCGCTCAAACTCGGAAAATATATAGTCGTCCCGTTCTCTTGAACAACAGACCAACAAAATCTGAAAACATTTCATGGTTTATGTGTCTCTCACTGACATTCCTCACAATGCCAGCTATAATGTGAAACGCATGGCTTAACTATAATTGGCCTACACCTGATGATATATAGCTGGTTTGGAAAAGCGCAGTATCTTCTATAAATAAAATAAGATACTGTTCTACTGGGTGATCTGCCGCGTTCTTTCCGTCGCTCATTTGCGTTGATTTTCTCGAAACCGATTTTTATTTTTATTTATTTTTTACGCACCATTTGTTCAGTTTAGTCTGGATTTATTGTAACTTCATTTTTCGTGTTCTCCGTATTTTGACGTCTCAAGTCAGTTTGAATAGCCGTTTTATAACAATCAATTGGGTCACCTCCTCATGAGATTAAGGACAGCAAAAAAGCTTGTATCGCATCTCGCGTGTTGGTGGATTTGGTCTCAGAGTGTGGTGTAAGGGGTCAAAATTACGAAAAAATTGCGATTACGGTAGGCTACTCATACGAACAACTGTGCTGCCACCGTTCCTGCTGGTATCTCCATATGCAGTCGATTTTTAAATACAGATAAATATCAGATTTTAATGAATGCCTATTGGCCTATTTGCATTCTTCATTTTGGGCTTGTTTTCTCATTTCAGGGCTATTTCCTGCTCCATAAGACAACAGATGAAATATATATCTTCTTCGAGGTATAGATATTAAATAATATTTATGCTGAAGAGTAAATGGAGGATACTGAGCAAAATATATGTTTTATTGACTTATTATGACGTGTAGGCTCCTGTCTGGGCTATTCAGGCAAAATAATTTTGTAAAGCAAAACAAAACAAAACAAAAAACAAAACAACTTCACCATGCTGTTTGGGCCATTGACTAATCAGGGGTGGATCTGCTATGCTTAAAACATATGTTCTTACCCTGTTTGCAGGCTCAGGGAATGACAGCTCTTTTCATGCAATTTCCTGGAAATTTTCTTGGGACAACCTTACCTGTTATTACACTATGTTGAGCACCTGTGCTTTGCTCAGTGGTGTTCAGAGGCATGCAGTACTTTTAGGGGAAACAGCACCTCCGTGGAACGCAGCCACACATTTCTTGTTGAAAGAATCCTTCTGAAAAAAATTAAGGTGATTTTTGAGAATGGAACAAACACTGTACCTATATACTGTGTAAGATGCTGATCAGTATTAAATATCTAATGGTTAATAAAATAATTAAAATGCAGCAGAAAAAAGCACACTCAGTAATTTCTGATAAGGGCTATGGCGTTAGAGGCACCAGATTCATTAAAGAAATACAGCCAGAATTAAGTCAATGACGTACTTCAATCTCAGATATTCCAACATGAAGGATAAGCATTCAAAATGCATTGAATTTGTTAACTTTTCACAGTTTTGCCATGTAGTTATGTATAGTATGCGGCAACTTTAGCACCGTAGTTTTTTTATCGGCATGTCCTTTGTGATTGGTCACACTGTGCCCACCCATTTTTTGGCCCTATAAAAAATGAAAAGCGTTCCTCAGTTGAGATAGTTCTCCTGAGAGCAATTGCTGAATGTATCAGCTACTGTATTACAAAGTAAAAAAAGAGGATGGTTCCTGCCTTTGAAAGCTGCTGGCCATCTCATCGAGTTAAAACGCTGTTCCATTCCATGGATGGAGCTCACAGCCTTGCATTGAGAACTCAGTATTCAGAATCAATGACTCATGGTGCATGGGCAGAGTCAATGGCACAGTGCCAAGTCCTGTGGTGTACCACTGCAATGACAGGGGAGGACATTCAGTCAAACTGACATTCTTGTGCCCAATAGGCATAGAGTTGGGCATTCATGTTTTCAAAATATTCTCGTAAGTGAGAGAATTTTGTCAGAATTTCCCTCCTTTAAATATTTAATGTAACATCGCCAACACCTATAATCGTTGCGATGCGGTTCTAATTTCTCATCACTGCTGCAGTTCAGTAGCTCAAATGTAATATGCTGTTAAGCTATAGCAAAGATCATGACAAAAGTGTCTTTAAAGTTTATAAAACAGAATGGATCCAGGAAAGTTTGCACAAAATGCAAAGAAGTGTCTGAGACAGAGATATTATATTAAAGCATTTTTTTTGTGTACTCCATAATATGGATAAAGTATTGATTCTCAGATCTGAGATGCATTTTAGATTCATCGTGTGGAAATATGATGACTATTTTTAAGTATTTTCCTATTTTAGGGGACCATGTTCCGGAAAATTGGCTTGGCAAGTTAGATAAATAGGCCAAACCAATGTTTGGAACACGTTTAAGCGCACTGTTGAGATTAACTGCAAGAGAGCGGGTGGGCTAAGGAAAACCTATGCAGTTAATGACAAAAAATTCTTGCCATAGTGAAGAAAAACAACTAAAACTCGCTTGACAGATCAGTAGCACTCTTCAGCAGGCAGATGTGAATGTGTTAGTGACTTCTTTCAGCATCGGACTTCAGAAACAAATGCAGAGGCTACAATTCAAGTTGCAAGCCACTAATTAGCTGCAGAAATGGGATGACCAGGTTACTGCTAGCAGTGCTGAAGAAAAAAGACTTGACAAAAATGAATAAGGTCTTGTGGACAGATCTCTGTCATCCTCAACACATTTTTGGTTGAGATGAAACATCCCCATGATGATATGGAATGTCTAGACTGCAGTGTAAAACTACAGTTGTCCAAAGCTGTTCTGTCAGAGTCCGGTGTTGCAGGGTCAGTGACAGACAGATGAATCAAGTGACTCTCTGCAACTTCATGAGTTGGCTACAACTGGTTCATAAGGGTTCTGTTTTTAGCCAACGTCTCATTTCACACAAGATGAAATCAGGAGCTATTCCACGTTATACATCAATCCGCCCAATAGCACTGCCTGTCACAAAAAAAAATCAAATTCAGTTATTTTTATTGTGCATTTACCTGCATATTAACTTAATCACATTGTGCTGCATCTGAAATGGCATTGTGTGGCCAAACAGATAGAGTAGTTGAGGGCTCTGCTGAGATCCTGGCAGTCCTCAGTAACTGAAAAAGGTGGAGCGTTTGGGAAGGCAATCCTGAGGGTCTGAAGCCTAGCGAGACACAGGAGCACAGACATGAGGTGCTTATCTGAATTATAAGGAGCTGCAGAGGTGGGAATTCAGGTGAAAACAAACAGTAACCGAAAACTTAATACCCCTCTCTGCCAAAAAGACTTATTGACTCTTTCCTGATGTGTCGACTCTGGGACCCAGAAGACATTATCGACAAAAAGGTTTGAATTTTTTGGACTAATGAGAGTGAGTGCACGGAGGCCCATGATTTTTAAGGCGAAGTGGTCCCCAGCAATGTTATCCAGTCCTTCTATTCAGGGAGACGTTTTACTACTTGCAGGTAAAATGAAGGTCCCTGAACCCAAATGTTAATTTCATTTGAATTCTTTGTAACTTTCTTTTAAAAACCAAATGTAATTTTATTGCCTGCAGTATTACACATGTGCATGACCACACACACACACACAGTCCACAATCACACAGGCAACCTCCTTTCGTGCGAACACACACATACACACCCCTCTTTTCCAACCCCCTTTAGTTGCAAAAATTGATTAAAAAAACCAATGTTACATTTGCCACAGTCCATTATTAATTTTAATACAAAATTAAATCGCACAGATGCTGGGGAAAATGTAATTTTTTCATCATATTCATTTTTTTTTTTTTACAAATTATTGCAAAATTGCTCCTCTTTACAACAGATGTGCTGCATATGAAACACATGTACATTACATTACAACCACTTAGCAGATGCTTTTAAAGATGAAAATATCTTTCCTGACAGAGCTGTTTTCCATTTCCAGAGAACATTGCAACTTCATAAGAAAGCTGGAGATTTACACATAGGACTGCAGTTTCTTGGGGGCGACAAGACTCATTTGGAGGAGAAATGTCTGACATTCCACCATGGCCTTGCGATTTATGTTCATTACAAGCATTTTTGATCTTTTCCCTCTTAGAAACTGAAGGATTGCTCTCTGAGTCCTTTTGTCGGTTGAGGAAAAAGACTCATTTGGAATGTCCAAAATATTAGAAACATATGCTCAGCGAAATAAGGTATGGAAAGAAAACAAACCACAAGAGGACTGTGAAAGAGCTATTCTTTAATCCTCTCAAGTAATTGCGTAAGAATAATAAACAGGCTGAATTGCCTCTCTAAATAGGCCCTCATACACCAAGACTGTGCGCATTTCAGTCACAGTGCAGTGCAATAAGCATGTCTATATGAATATTTTAGTCTTGTTTCCTAACTTAAAATATTTTTTCTTCTCAAGCAGAGCTTATTTTTTGTTTCGAGTAACTATTTGCCTCATACATGAAATTTGCCCATTAGTAAATTCTGAAATAAATCATATTATCTAATCAATATATATTTGGTCTTGTGAGCAATTTGTTTATTGGATTCTTAAATTATAACTGTGATTTACAACTATCTCATCTCATTGCCACAAGCTATAAGCTAAACAGAAGTCAGTGTGTATAATGCTGGCTGAGAATGGCTTACTTTTTTATTTTTTGCTATATGGGGTGAATGTGTTCCGGGAGTTTTAACCATTCATGTTTGAATCCTGCACTACTTTAAAGGAGTGCACCAGAGTCCTTGAAGCCACAGATCAGTATATAACTGGCAGCCTCTGAGAGACCCTCTTCACCAAATCCTGAGCTTAACCTCTACTCTGGCTTCCACTGCATGACCTCACGGGCACAAAGCCTCATGGGAAACAGCTCCATCCTCTCTCTGATGACCTGTCAATGGAGAAAGAGAGAGAGAGAGAGATGGTGAAAGAGTGAGGAAGTGAGAGAGAGAAAGTGAGAGTATGAAAGGGGTCAACCTGTGACCCCTTCAACATGAGGACACATTACTGACCCAGTGACCTCCTTTCAAACAGGAGTGGCTTGTTTGTTTCCTCAGGTAAAGATGTGTCTCCTCTTCTACACCAGGGGTAGGTGCCACTACTGTCCTCGATTGAAACAGTAAAAATATGCAGGGTTTCGGAAATGACACTGACTACTTTGCAATTTTGCTTCAGCTGGTCGCTACCATTACACCTGTTAATCAAGCAAGTGCTGTTTTTTGTTTGTTTGCTTGTTTTTTCTGCTTGTTTTTGTCATCAATATAGTTAAATAATTATATTTAATTTTTATAGCACTTTTTACTGATCACTATTGCCGACAGCTTTACAAAGTTACAAATGCTGATGCACTGCTAGCGAAAAAAAAAAAAAAAAAAAAAGTTGCACACTCTAATATTGTATTGGACAGACTGTAGCTTTGATCACAGCGCACATTTGTAGCATTGTAGCATTGTTTCAACAATCTCATGCAATGTTACAATATTTATTTTCATCCAGAGTTGCATTCATTTTTGGCTGACATCTTGTATTGTCAAACTGAGAGTTAAACCATTCTGTAAAGCCTTTTCCAACACATCCAAAAAACTTTCGACTGGTCAAGGTCAATTCGACAATAAGCAGCCAAATCATGCGCTAACATGATTCCTCATGCTTACTGAACCACTTTTTCACAATTTTAGCCCAATGAATTGTGGCCATAGACTGTATAAAAAGATGGACGAAGCTATCGTGACGTCACCCATTGGTTTCAGCATACCATAAAGGAAGCCTCGATTTTGGCACTTTGAATTGCGCCATGTTGTCATTTTGAAACCGGATGTGATTTCTATTGGACGAGAGCGTGAATTGAAGATCCGGGGAGGAACGTGGCTCTGGATCTGACCATATAGATACAGTCGGCAACAAGGGGAATGCCCACAAAAGTTGAACCGAGGGGGAAAACAAACCGGTCTCTGCCATTAGCCATAATGCCAAAGAGTTGCTGTGTGCCCTTTTGCACCGCAAATAAACAAAAAAATCACCAATTAAAGTTTTACATTTTACCAAATAATAAAATGGAACCACAAAGGAGGACAAAATGGCTTCAAGCTATCCGAAGGAGGACGAGTTTGGCAGATTATAGGGGACCCCACAACAGAATGTGTATGTCTGGAGGCCACTGAGTCGGATCATTCGCCCAGTCTTTTAAAACGTATGGACTACAATCCAACCCCAGTATATTTAATTTTTTAATATATCGATCCTTTACAGCAGGCAATAGCGACTCAAAGTACGTCATGACAACTTCTTAGCGTTGGCAAGACAAGTTAAAATACCGCGTTTTTACAGTATAGCGGATGGGGGGGAAGGATTGCTTTCCCCCTCGGCTCTAACCAGATGTGACGTTTCTGGGCGTTCCCGTTGTTGTCGACTGTATCTATCGGACGAGGACCAGAGGATAGCCACGCCCCAAAAGCATATTCTGGCTTTATCCTTTATTCTAGTCTATATGGGACCATAATTTTCAAAAATGAACATCATGATATATCGAAGGAGACTTGAAACTTGCTATAGCTACCATAAAATAATGCGAAAAATCATTATTTAAATGAAAAATCAGGTGGGAAAGTAGGGTCATTTTCTCATAAACTTCTATAGGATTGAACTTCTTTCTGCAACCACCGACGTCGCCATCTGCTGGCCATTAAATAGAATGCCATTCTACGGTACTTCCGCATGGGCTTCTTTTTTCAGATCATGGTGCTGCGTCCATTTTTTTATACAGCCTGTGATCATGGCATTGTCATCCTGGAATATGAATATTGCGCTTTCAGGAATTATAAAATCCACTGATGGGATGGGTTGTTTAGTATATTCAGGTAGGCTGCTGACTTCATTTTATGACTGCATAACATTGCCGAGCCTAGACCTGACCAACTGAAGCAGCCCCAGATCCTAACACTGCCTCTAGTGGCTTGTACAGTGGGCACTATGCATGATGGGTGCATCATTTTATGGGCTTCCTTTCTAACCCTGATGCGCCAGTTGCTCTGGAATACAATAAATCTGGACTCATCGGTCAACATGACCTTTCTCCATTGCTCCACACTCCAGTCTTAATGCTCCCTAGCCAATTGATGTCATTTTTTCCTTTCCATTTAGTCCCAATCCCGCAAGTTTTCATCACATTGTGCATGTGGAAATGCTCTTACTTTCACAATTAAATATAGCCACAAATTGGCTGTCGATTTTTCACGATGAAAATTCACCAAGCATTTTGCGTATCTCAAATCATGATCATTCATGATATTTTCAGGCCATTTCCTCTGCGAAGTTGATGGTTCTCCACTGTCCCTCCAGGTTTTATTAATCCATTTGACAGTTTTTAACCCAATTCCAGTGATTTCAACAATCTCCTCAGTTGTTTTTTTTTTGTTTGATGCAGGCCAACAATTTGCCCCCCTTGAAAGATAGCAACATCTTCTCTTTGACAATTGGATTCTTCTTGCAACATAGTAATTTGAGAAATGAGACGCTACCCACTACATCAGTCAGGGTTAAAATAATTGTTGCCAGTTGAAAGACATTAATCGCTGTTTTCATTATTCAGTCATAGGCTCTTAAGTATTTGCCCATCATTCCGATCCAAAAGGCAACTTTTTTTTTGGCAAGGCAGTGCATATTATTGTGCCTATATATATATATATATATATATATATATATACACAGTGCCATGAAAAAGTATTTGCCCCCTTCCTTATTTCTTATTTTTTTGCATATTTGTCACACTTAAATGTTTCAGATCATCAAACAAATTTTAATATTAGACCAAGATAACCTGAGTAAATACAAAATGCAGTTTTTAAATGATGATTTCATTAATTGAGGAGAAAAAGCTATCCCAACCTACCTGGCCCTATGTGAAAAAGTAATTGCCCACTAAACCTAATGACTGGTTGTGCCACCCTCGGCGACAACAACTGCAATCAAAAATTTGTGATAATTGGTAATGAACCTTTCACATCGCTGTGGAAGAATTTTGGCCCACTCTCCTTCGCAGAATTGTTTTAATTCAGCCACATTAGAGGGTTTTTGAGCAAGAATAGCCCGTTTAAGGTCATGCCACATCATCACAATCAGATTTAAGTCCAGACTTTGACTAGGCCACTCCGAAATCTTCATTTTGTTTTTATTTTAAGCCATTCAGAGGTGGACTTGCTGGTGTGGGTCCTGCTGAATAACCCAAGTGCGCTTGAGCTTGAGGTCATGAACTGATGGTTGGATATTCTCCTTCAGGATTTTCCGGTAGAGAGCAGAATTCATGGTTCCATCAATTACGGCAAGTCGTCCAGGTCCTGAAGCAGCAAAGCAGCCCCGGACCATCACACTACCACCACCATGTTTGACTCTTGGTACGATGTTCTTTTTATGAAATGCTGTGATAGTTTACGCCTGATGTAACGGGATGCACACCTTCCAAAAGTTCAACTTTTGTCTCGTCAGTCCACAGAATATTGTCCAAAAAGTCTTGGGGATTATCAAGATGTATTTTTGAAAATGTGAGATGAGCTTTTGTGTTCTTCTTGGTCAGCAGTGGTTTTCATCTTGGAACTCTTGCATGGACGCCATTTTTGCCCAGTTTCTTTCTTTTTGTTGAATCATGAGCACTGACTTTAACTGAGACAAGTGACGCCTGCTGTTCTCTAGATGTTGTTCTGGGTTCTTTTGTGACCTCCTGGATGAGTAGTCAATGTGCTTTTGGAGTCATTTTGGTAGGCTGGCCACTCCTGGGAAGGTTCACCACTGTTCCAAGTTTTCTCCATTTGTGGATAATGGCTCTCACTGTGATTCACTGGAGTCCCAAAGCCTTAGAAATGGCTTTGTAACCCTTTCCAGACTGATAGATTCAATAAATTTTTTCTCATCTGCTCTTGAATTTCTTTAGTTCGCGGCATGATGTATTGCTTTTTGAGATCTTTTAGTCCTCTTCACTTTGTCAGACAGGTTCTATTTAAGTGATTTCTTGATTCAACAGGTCTGCCAGTAATCAGGCCTGGGTGTGGCTAGTGAAATTGAACAAAAAAAAATGTGGTTAATCACAGTTAATTCATGATTTAAGAAGGGGGGCAATTACTTTATCACATAGGGCCAGGTAGGTTTGGGTAGCTTCTTCCCCTTAATAAATGAAATCATCATTTAAAAACTGCATTTTGTATTTCCTTGGGTTATCTTTGTCAAATATTAAAATTTGTTTGATGATTTGAAGCATTTAAGACTGACAAATATGCAAAAAAAAAAGAAATCAGCAAGGGGGCAAATACTTTTTCACGGCACTGTATATATATATATATATATATATACACAGTTGCAATCAAAATTGTTCAACCCCTGTTGCACATTAGGTTTACTGGAAAAATTTACGAACTTTCAGCTGTTTGCAATGAACAAATCAAACAAGAACTATTTAAATGGCTCAACACAACAAATATGACAAGTGGCTTCTCCAAATTCAACACAAAATGCCACTTTTAATGACTGCAGCAGGCTCAAAATTATTCAACCCCTTTGTGACAAGCATCTTTAATACTTAGTAGAGCACCCTTTTGCTGCTATAACCTGCTGGAAATGTGATGCCGAGGCAGACAACAGCTTCTGGCAGCATTCCCAAGGAATCTCAGCCCAGTTCCCATGGACAAAGGCCTCTAGTTCACTAATATTCTTGGGTTTGCGTGCTGCAACTGCCTTCTTCAAATCCCAGCAGATTTTCTATGGGGTTCAAGTCAGGTGACTATGATGGCCACCCTAGAATGTTCCAGGACTTCTTCTGAAACCAAGCCTTAGTGAATGTTGAGGTATGCTAAGGATCATTGTCCTGTTTGAAGGTCCAATGATTCCCAAGCTTCAGATTCCTCACAGAGGGCATGACATTTTCTCCTTGGATATCCTGATATTTGATTGAATTCATCTTGCCCTCCACATGTTGCAGGTTTCTAGAGTCAGAGGAAGCAATGCAGCTGCAGAGCATCAACAAGCCCCCACAATACTTCTCTGTAGGCAGGGTGTTCTTTTTAGTGTATGCTTCTTTCTTCCTCCGGCAGACATACCGTTGATCCATAAGCCCGAAAAGTTCCAGTTTTGTTTCATCGCTCCTCAGAACAGTATCCAAAATTTCTGTGACTTATTTATATGGTTTTGCGGATATTGGAGCTTGTGCTTTTGGGCCAGTTGCGGTACATGTCTTGGAGTTTGGGCTTGGAGACCTTCAACGTTTAGTGTGCGCCTTACTGTGCAAACTGAAACTTCAGTGCCTCCTGCCTCTAAGTCTTGCTGCAGGTCTATTGCAGTCACCGTGGGCTTTTGACGCAGAAATTTGGTGGCAGCCATTGATAGCTTCCTCTTTCTGCCAGGTCCTGGTACTGCAGCCTCTGTTCCTTTAACTCTGAACTTGCAAACTATGCATCCAACTGTGTCTCTATGAACATTCAGTGCCTGTGCTATCTTATTTATCCTTTTCCTTGTTTGTGGCAGGCAATGATCTCTTCTGTAACCTTTTTGGACGATTCTCTTGACAGCCATATTTCTGATATGCAATAAAATCTCACTGTCAACTAACCCCTAGCCAGTGCAAGTATTTGATGTTTTCTATCTCAAGGAAACATGATGCCACTTATGAAGCTCTTGATTAGTTACATTAGGTGTGATTGAGACAACACCTGATTTGCAAATATGCTCTTATGACAGATTCTATTCAGGGGGTTGAATAATTTTGAAACTGCAGTAGTCATTAAAAGTGGCAGTTTGTGTTGAATTTGAAGAAACCACTTGTAATATTAGTTTCATCGAATTATTTAAAATGTTCTTGTTTAATCTGTTTATTGCAAACTGCTGAAAGTTTGTAAATTTTGCCAGTAAACCCAATTTGCAATGGGGGTTGAATAATTTTGATTGCAACTGATATATATATTTAATTATCTCACACATATGAGGCAAAATATAATTTTTAAGAAATAATATCGTAATATTAAATTTTTCATACTTGGCCGGAATGGAGAAATGAAGACACGAGGACAGTAGTACTTTGCAGAAGAAAGTTTCCAACAAGGAGCAACGGATATTTCCTAGAATTGACCAATTAGCACTTTACATATGTGGTTGTTGACTTTAATTGGTCTATTCCAAAAGTGAGAAATATGAGTCACTTTCTGAGCCAATGTCTTAACAACGCTAAGCACAAAACTGCTTACAGGTTGGACAGGAAACTCGACCATGACCCAAGGTCTGAACAGCAGCTCTGCGTGTCAGTGGCTGAAATGGATTTTATACACAATGTCATTCTGCTCCATCTTCCTTTCAATGACTCCATGACCTGTTCATATCGTCAGAACGACTGCTAAGGTAGCATAGGAAATAAAAATACTCCACTCTCCCTTTCCTTAGATGTGTAGCCACACTACTGAGGAAAAACACAGCAAAAAACAAAACTATGTACAATATTGGTAGAATTATGGCTTACATATTTGTTGAGACTGAGTAGAAAGTATAAGATATACTTATTTGATGAATAAGAAGATTGTGAGCAAAAAATATTTTCATCAGTGAAAATGCATGCCCCGTAATAGGCAGATAGGCCCTGCCTGAGTAAACAAAATAATCGAAATGCAGAAATATTGTGAGAAAAGTACTTAGGCTAAGTTCCATGATGTCCACCCATGTCGACATCAAACTTACTAAATATTAAAAACTGTCCATTGTTCATTCAGCCTCCACCCAATATCAGAGGTCAGGATATCCAACTAACACCTAACCATGCTGGTGTTCAACAACATCTCCAGCATAAAGGACATCAATATCTAACCGAGGGTCCATTGTCTGCTCTGACTCAGAAATCATGAGATGTTCGTCTCACAGAGGAAGATTAGCTATTATCAGTGAAAGGTGTTAACTCTGGGTAATGATTTTAGGTAATATTGTGTCAGACTACCCAAAATAATACATGAGCTTGTTACTAATTAGAGGTGAGGGTATATACAATCCACTTCCACCAACATGTTTGTTTTTAATGACAGCTAGTACATGGATGGTTGAGTAGTCATCTGAATGGTAAACCTGCAGTTTTGCCTAAAGATTCCAGGCTCTTTGTTAAATGTGGTCTCTGCATGCTGTCTGAGTGCTCAATATCCATATCACAGGTGGCTGTTTGAGCATGCAGGAAGCACACATATCCAAGCCTGCCTCAGCAGCTACCGCTCCACTCTCCGCAATGTAAATGTCTACAATCCTTTGGGACACTCATTTCACGTTTGATATAATTTCAGTTCACCTGAGATCACCTTGAACTGAAATGACACACACTCTGAAGTGTGGCCATACTACGTATACCAGTTTTAGCATCTGCTGCTTCATAAACTTCCATGGAAAGACCCACAGTCCCTCGTAACACTCATTTCAGTTTGATACTATACTTTCCCTTCATTGGAGAAGAGCCTAAACTGAAATAAAAGGACGTCTCAAGAAAACAGACTGCAATAGAAACATTGCAATGAGCTACCCATGAAACACCTGCAATGAGGTCAGCGAGTGAATCCATTTCCCGGCACTTATATTTCTAACAGATAAAACAGGCATTGCTCAACCCTGCTACTGGCCATTTACTGCGGGTACCAGCGATTGTGTGAATGCTAATCATGTCTTGACGAGAAAACATGCAAAATCTAAACTCAGGGAAAAAAGAGAGCGAGCCTGTCCCTGCTCCAGATTAAATAGTATTTGAAAGACTTTCGATCCATTAAAAGAATAGGCTTTTCGGAATGTTTTTCTTTTAAAAATACTTGGTCAGTGTTCTCAAACTCCATTTATTTAATTTACAGTGGTGATTGTCAAATCAACTTAAAAATGCCTGGTGAAGAATATACTAATCCTGTATTTGTGACCTGGCACCGCATGAGGTTTAAAAATGTGTTTGTTAGCAATGGGAACGCAGGATGGGATTTCCGGATGGCGGAAGGCCTGCGTGGTTTGGTGAGTGTTTGCTGGGCGTTTGAGGCTGGCCCAAAAGGATGAAGACACCTTTGATCAGCACAGACTCAGTGCTGCCAAACCCTGGCTCTCCCCCCAGGGGGCTCTACAGGAGCCAGTTAAAGAAGGCAGCCCACTCTCACCATGAGTCCAATCAGAATTCAGACAATGGGCATGTGTTTCCCTTTTAAGAATCAAACAGCAAAGAGAGGTTTTAAAATCCAAAGAAAAAAAGGCCAAAAACCACCCACAAAAAAGATAGAAGGCTAATGAACTCTGTAATTGAGAAAATGCTGCCAGACCTAATGGGTGATTTAGAAATCGCACCTCTTGTCTGTTAAGTAGCAGAGTATTCAGAGGTCACTGTCCTGACCTGAGATAACGCACTCTTCAGGACTTCAGGAAACTATAGCGGTGAAAGGGGAAAGGGATGAAGCTGAAATTTTCACCCACACTGACCTCAGATTACTCCCCAACAGATATATTCAAGATTTGATAAATATGCATAAAAATGACTGTAAACTAAAAATAATATGTTTTAGACATTGTGAATTCCCCAATGTGCCTCGCTGAATAGTTTGCTTCATGAATGATTCACTGGAATGATCCAAAGTACAACATTTTTCAAATAACCTATTAGTTTCCCCCAGAATCATTTCACAATTATTGGTATTTGTTTTTTTATGCTTTTTTAATGGCTATAGAAGACAAAGGGATTCTGCCAGCATTTTTATACCTTACTGTAATAGACAGTGATGATGGGATAAGTAAAAGCAGATTTTAACAATTTAATTTTGACTTTACTTACAGTAATTGTTCTGGTTGCCAATAGTAATGATTGACAAAAATTTTAAAAGTTACTTAGATAAAAAAAACATTCAGGTGTCAGAATAAAATACATTATTTTTATTTATTTTTTTATTAATACTCATTATTTTCGTTGTCATCAATAGTACCAATAATTTTGAACCCACTTGTGTATTCATGTTTCCCGGCGCAGTCATTTGGAATATGTGTGCTCTCTGCTACGCTCAAGCATTGCTGTTTAAATGCAAAATATTATTTCAAAAAGTCTGTGCCTCTAGCCAGATACCTATGAAACTGACAGAGAGACAAGGACGAATTCCCGCTAACAACTACTGAATAGACCATAAAGAGCATAATCTTTTGGCTTCATGGTCAATTTTATTTTGCCAAAAAAGAAAACATCCTTTTTCTGTGTCATAGTCTGGCCTTCCACACTATCAGAAAACAGATATATACCATTGCAGAAGCCCATAGCCACATAGTGACATATATGAGTGACTTTCAAGTCAGTGCAATGCATTTCTGTCCATATGAATATTTAAACAATATTTAAACTAGAAGCACTCGTAGAGTGCAAACTTCCGGCAAGGCAGCACAGTCCAAATCTTCATGAGTGGGAGCAAAGTTGAGTTGTCACGTGTCATACGATTTCAAGATGGCTGCCGTGACGGCCATATTGTTTCACTAATCGCCGTGAAAATCAATAGGGTCCTTCCTTGATGTAATAGCAATGCACCCACAAAATTCCAGACAAATCGGTGCATTACTTTTTGAGTTATGTTGTTCACAAATAGACAGACAGACACACAGACAAACAAACAAACGGGCGAAAACATACAGTAACCTCTGCCCCAACTTTGTTGGCGGAGGTAAATATATGAATTGATTATAGCTTTTACTACCGGACCAAACATTACAAAGGAGGAGCACAATCACATCTGAGTATGACGAGGTAAGTCACGTGACGTCACTGACGCGCAGTTGGCAATTCAACACTCCTCGGACAGTACAGCGCTTGTCACAGTCGAATTATTTCAGCGCGATAGGATAAACAGGAGAAACGACTGGGCCACTGCACTCGGCATTCCCACGGAAGATTGCTCCATTCTAATTATCGCGTTTACTTTAGATTCTTTGACTGTAGTGCTGATAAGGAGAGTTCACTTGGCCTCAATTAAGCATATTTATCTGAGATTATCCGTCGCTGAGATTTCTACACGAGCCAAAAGATTATTTTAAAGAGCCAGCGATAGGTAAGGAATGAAATGTCCCGATAAGAGCACATCTCAAAAATAAAATAAAGGAAAATTGATTCAAAATGAATCTCAAGGTTCTCCATGAAGCTAACAGTGGCATATAACACCCGCGCACGCATGTCCATTAGTACATCATATGGGGCAGATGTCTGCAGTCAGATGATAGGCCAGGCCTCGGAGAGACTCTGTGAATTTAGTCATTTTTACATTACCCTCCGTTTTTTTTTTTTTTTGTAGGAAGCGTGATTTGCATAAAAACACCTAATGCTTAAAAGGAAGAGTGGCTGCGGCGAAATATAACCTTGAGTGTCTGTCCAGCCTGCTCAGTTTAAAATGTTTGAAATCGAAATTCTGGGGGTTATTACTGTTGCTCATTGTAATTATCTAATTAATATCATCATAAATAGTATTATATTCATTTAGTTAAAATCTCAATTAGTATTGTTCGCAGTAAAAATGTGGATTCTGTCACACAGGCAGCTCTGAGCAGTGCAGCCATGAACAACAAAGAAGCAGCGCTTCAGTTGCAGCCATTATGAAATCTAAGAAGCTAATCAAACAGGTATAGTAGTTATAACAGTATGTGGACTTAGTGAACTTTCATTTCATCCAGAGAGGTAAGAGAATAGGTGCAGTTTTAAATGATCCCTGGTCGCTCGGACTGATGTCTCTCATAGGTGCAGCGTGCTCCATCTTTCACTCGCTGACCTTTTGACTGCGGCAAGCGTACGCGCATCGTTGACTCATTTACACTGTTTTGACTGCAAAGGTCCTGCTGAAGGCCACTGCACCTGGGATTTGAACTTTTGACCTCATGGCAGAAGGACAGAAACTTAATCCTCTCGGTGTTTCGTTGAGGAAAATGATCATCTATAATGGAGAGACAACCAGATGATTTTTTATCACACTGTACAGTTCTACAATTATACATTTTCTTCATGGAACACTACGCCACATAAGTATGCTCTTTTAATTCTGCTTTCTCAATAATGAAATAATGTTTGATATACTGGTGTATTAGAGTGATTTGAAGCATAGAGACAATGTAGACATAGTTTTTACTGTTTGTAGTTCAACACATTGGGTTTGAAAACAGTATGAAAAAAGCAGACATAACATATATGTTCATTCAAACACAATGTGTGAATAATATAAAAACAAAGGCCGAATGCTGTTACTCTCCAAACAGTCGTGCCTTGGTGTGCAGACTTTCTTTACATTTAGTGCTGAAGTTTTACATTCATCCAAGCACTTTTCCCCCTTAATTCTGCAATGTTCACCTAAGTAAGAGTCATTGGCTGCTCTTAACATGGGCTCTGGAGTGCAGGAGGGAGTCTGTAGGTCTGTGAATATCTTGTTGTTACTGAAAACCTGCTGAGCTGTAAGAGAGGAAAATGCCCCAGGGGAGGTCTGGGGAGAAGGGTGTGAGAGAGGGCGGTTTTTGGGGCGGGATGGGGGGGTTGCAGGGGCCACTTGTGTGTGATTGCAGGTGAGATCCTGGGTGGGGTACTTCAGGTGAGGCCCTAAGCAAGATTATTATCGGTGTACTTCTGCTTTAGAACAGATAGTGAATGAACAACTAAAGGAAGAGAATGAGAAAAATTGATACAGTCATGTGAGAGGGTGTACAAAAATTGTGTGGCACTGCTACATGTAGCAGCCAGGAGCACTTTCTGGGTTTGAATGTTTTAGACTTGAAATGAGGGGTAAAGATTGTCTGACAGAGATTTTACCTCCTCAGTTAGTGTCTTTTGTCTTTGGGAGAGGGATACAGGTAATGGTCACTGCCAGGAGGGAGGCCTCTGTAGTTTTATTATGGCAGTATAAGCTGAAGTATCAGTCATGCCACAGGCCACTGTCCAGCTTTCGACTGTTCCTTTAGCAATGAATTCGCCCCAGGTCTAAGAGCCTGGCCTCACTTTCGAAATTTATACAGGGAGTAAGAACCACCTTTTATTTGAGGTATGAATTCTGGGTTCAAGTAACATCGGAGACTGGAAAACAATGGGGCAACTCCTCACTGCTGACTAGGTAGTATTCAGAAAGTTCTGGAATGACTCAGAGATTGATATGAATGAATTTTCCCAGCCCTTACGTGGAAATTTTTGTTAATTCCAATGCCATATGAACAGAGATCATTAGCTGGGCCGAAAAGCTTGGGACATGGCAACTGCTTTGCCCAACCACTCAGTCATGAGCAGGCGCTCTCCACTGATCTTTGTCCTGCACACCGCCCCCACACCGTGGCATAACAGGAAGTGCTGACCAGCTACAGACACAGAGCTGAGCGAGCGTTTAAGTGCACGCAGCCTCGGCACAAACGATTCTAAAATGCGCGGCTTTGAAAAGAGAGCGGGGTTGTGGGAGGGAGAGAGAGAGAGAGAGAGAGAGGCAAACTGCACGGCGGTTCGGCGGTTCAGCGGCTCGGCGGCGGTGCTCTTGGCTCGCCGCGCGCGCTGACCTCTCCCCTCTCTCTGCTGCAGGCCGCGTCTCAGATAATGAGGCTGGAAGAGGGCTGAAGGAATCCTAAATATTAGTGGCAGTAAATCAGCCAGCCGTGGCCTATGGGCAGCAATTATCTTTTTCTCGCTAATAAATCCCCCCAGTCGCTGATAAGGTGGCTTCCTCTCCTCGTCCAAATGCGAAACTTCTCAGCCCAGGGGAGAAGTGCCAGGCGGGGGTGGGGGGTTGGCCCCCCACAGGAAACACAGGTATAGGATCATTACACGCCACTGTGTTATTTGTGGCTTTTAAGCAGAAATTGATGCTTCTCTCTGTAGCCCTCATTAAAGGTTTCTTTTAATTCTCTCTGGTGAGATATGTACAGAGGCAGCCTCACACACAAAAAACAAAACATCCTTTTTATTAGTGGCCAGTTACAGCTATATGTAATTTAACAGAGCGCATGGAAGTATAAAAGTTTCTTATTTTTTGAATTCAGGTAATGATAATCACTTCAGAAATGACACTAACCACACCCTCAATTTCCTACTTTGTCATTAATTAACTTCCCCCAAACAGTCAAGCAACCCACTGACCTAATGGCATCCCGCTGCAGCTTGGTTGGCCCACTGTTACCTCTGTATGGTTTACCATGGTAAAAAGCAAAGATAATGATAGGGCAAGCTGTATGTGTTTAATAGGGGTACTGAGTGAGGGAGCCCTGATTCTCCTCAGCTCACATATGCATGTTCAACTACAGGCACAAATACACACACACACACACACACACACACGCAGGTAAACATCAATATGCACAGACACACACACAGGCACACATAAATACACACACACACACACATGTGCGCACATACACGCAGGCACGCATAAATACTCACAGATACTCTCACACACATAGGCAAACATAAATCCATAGGAATACACACAAACACCCATACACGCAAACAAAAAAATGCACAGATACACACATAAGCACACATAAATACACATAAATGCACACACTCACACACATACATACACACACACAGGCGTGAGGCGTTCATGAATACACACACAGGCACGCGTAAATACGCACAGATACTCTCACACACATGGGCACACATAAATTCACGCAGATACACACACACACACACACACACACACACATATACACTTGCATGCGGCCAGTCTCTACTCTGCCAGAGCCCTGTAAAAGCAGCCTGTCACTTTTCAGTCGCAAAGAGCCCAGTACATGCATGCGTGTACATGATCTTAACATGTGTCTGCTTGTGCATCTGCATGTGAATCCTTTTGCAGGAATTTTATGTGTGATGGCGGGTACATTCAGTACACAACATATGTATATATGTGCACGTTTATTGTGTATCCATGATTTTATGCGTATTTGTCTGTGTCCAACTGCCAGAGTACACATTCAATATATCTGAATAAATTCACTTTTTTGTACAACATAAAATAGTTTCAAAAGAAAACGTCATAAAGTAAACAAAACGTAAGTGTTTCAAGCTCTTTCGCTCAGAGTGTCTCTTTTCAGCATCTTAGTGAACTAGAGACTAATTATTCCATGTAAAAACTAAGTTTAACCTCATTAAGAGCACATATACAAGATATATAATTATCCCTAAGAGGCTTGGCGGCACTAATACAAATTAGTCCGATAATGAAGCAACTGAGACTGGTCATTGTGGCTCAATGGAGTTCACACAGAATGCACCATTATCTGGCATTAGAGTCTTTGTTTACAGTCAGGACAAAACCCTTTAGCAGTGGGCTGGGTGGGGATCTGTTTGATGCGCGCAACAGAGGATCTTTAGAAATTGCAGCTAATAGAGAACAATGCAGCGATTTCAAAGATTTTAACACATAAACTGCAGCTAATAGAGAATGATGCAGCGATTTCAAAGATTTTAACACATAAACGGAGTCACAGAAAATATAGATACGTTGCAAAATGTCTTGTTCTGAAATAATTTTAGTTTGTTTTAACACAACCCTGTACAGTACCACTTCACTGCAAACACCAAAATATAAGTCAATCTTAAATAAAATAATCATTCAGTCTTATATTAAAATCTAAAATCCTATTTCTATTGAATATTTTGCACAAGAAAACAAATTTCCAATGAGGTGAGATCATCCAAAGTGTGGCAAAAAATTTGACTTGTCAAGCAAACAGTGGTCTAAAACAAGCTAAAATTCTCCAGAAATTTAAAGGGACTATGTCAGCTGGGACACATGCATAGTAGAGTCCAGTGGATACAGTGCGATATCAAGTTAGCAGAAATACGAACCCCAAGCTTTGCATAAAACTTAACTTTGTCGTCGCTGTTTTAAAGACAGAAGATGCCCTGCAAACGCCGAGTCTTTAGAGTAGTTACATTTTATCTTTGCTGAAACCCACAAAGAATAAATGATACTATCCATCCATATTTCTCTGGGCGAAAACACATTGAAAGCGTAAGGTAGAATATTTCATCTCTGTCAGTGAATTCCTGTTGGAGTTTCAATCCATTTGCATCAAGTTCATCCCTGAGAGGTTTGCAGAAATTTTTATCAAGCAACTGTCTATATTGTTTGTAGAGCCTGTTTGTCACAACATTATGTAAGAGTTCGGGCTTCTTGAGCATTATTATTGCTTTTAGTTAGAATTCATCCCGGACTACATTAATTGTTATGTCGTTCCGTGGCGGCCGTTGAACTGGAAGCGGTCAAAAAAGGATCTACGACAGCAGCACTACAGGAATCAGAGTTTGGCAAAGAGGCCATCAAATATGTCAAACAAAATGTTGCGACAAACAGGTTCTACGAAAAATAAAGACAGTTGCTTGAGAAAAATTTCTACAAACTTCTCAAGGATGCACACGATGCAAACAGATTGAAACTCCAAAACGAATTCACCAACAGTATTGAAATAGTTTACCTTATGCTTTCAATGTATTTTCGACCAAAGAAATATGGATGGATAGTATCATTTATTCTTCGTGGATTTCGACAAAGATAGAATGTGTCTACTCAAGCGACTCGGTGATTACAGGCCATCTTCTGTCTTTAAAACAGTGATAATGGTAGGTTTTATACATGCGCAAATAAGCTTGGGTTTGTATTTCTTCTCCCTTGATCTCACACTGCATTTATGTAGATGTTTATCGACTGGACTCTACTATGCACGTGCCCCAGCTGACATAGTCCCTTTACAACTTTTCGTAAAGTTAACTTAAAACCAGCTCATTTTCTCAAGGAGGAAAAAAAATAGATTTAAAGTCTCATACTAGGACTAAACACTTGCTAAGACAGACATTTGTTTCAGTATTTGACCCCTGAAACCCCTGCAGCCGTTGGCCAGAAAGTGTAGGGATCTTGTTTGACACCAGGGGAAAGTCCCGCTGGGCACTCATAAAAGTTCAATCCAAACAAAAATTCACCTGCGCAACTCAAACTGCATCTGGTCTTTATGTAACAAGGCAATTTAGGCCCTGGATGTCCCTGCGAGCCAAACTACTTCAAAGATGATGGTATTTCTTTAAATACCTCCTTCAGGGGGGGAAATGGTTCTTTTTCCTGCCATGACAAACGTACACTCAAACTCAGACAATAAATCAGTGTTATTGCAGCATTCCTCCTCAGATCGAATTACACTCCTTGCTCACGATGGTCTGCCCTCTCAGCAGTCAAATTTCCCAAAATATGAAAACAAATCACACTTCTGCCATTTACACAGAGTGATTGCAGCAGTTTTTGAGAATTTATGCACTCGCCGTCTCCTTGTCAGTTAAATTTAGAATGAGAATAAATGCGTATGCTCCAAATTACACCCACCGTGATACCCGCCAGCCACATTTACCTTGAATCATTAAAGCTAACCGTTCTTGAGAGCATATAATATAAGACTGGTGTTTTCATTCTGCTTTTCTTGTCAGATGAAGTAGCATCATGGTCTTTGCAGTCAGGAATCACATAATTCATTACTTGTAAAAAAAGAACAGTTGACATTTTAATGAGGCCAGGGTTCAGTCTAAGTTTTGTTTGAACTGAATCAATTTCCATTTGCCGAACGTGACTTAGGAGCCATAACTTTATATTATCCTGATCATTTAAGGCTATAAATATGCCAAGGACAAGTAAAGCCCATTAGATGTAGCATTTTGGGTGATTTTTTTTATTCTTCAATCTCTCCTTTTCATTTTTTTTTTTGAATTTTTGCTTTGGGGTGCAAAAATAGGACAAATATCATTGTAAAATGGTATAAAAAAACATCGTTTTTTCTTTATACTGTTAGTTGCCGGATTAAAAAATCCACAAAGATTAGGATTGACTATAAGAACAGTTTTATAACCACATCATAAATACAACATTAACGCGTCATACTAGTGGTCACAAATCAAAGCAAAGCTCATCTTTTCTGCCCTAATTCCATGTCTTCGTTGTGTCAGTGTCATTCTTCTTCAGTGTTTTTTGGATAATGAGAGTATAGGAATGTAGAGCTGATTGACAGACATAGTGAATGAATGAAAACCATTCCACCGGAGGTTCTGTGGCATCAGCAGTAAATACTAGCTTTCATTTTTTAGGGTTATGAGTCTTTCTAAAATTATAAATCAAATAAAACTCCTATCAACCCCAACGGCCTGTAATTATAACATTAATTATTATGACGGTAATACCCGCTTTAGATCCACTGATCTGTTAGAACTAAATTAGCGCAAAATACTTTATTCTGTCTTTTAAAGATGAGCTTAGAGTTTAAAGTTATACATCTAAAATATTGGCAAGGTTGTTTGCTCCTGCTACGGCTTTTGTTCAATCTTTGCTGTCGTTTGAACAAAAAAGCATTTTGACCAGTCAGAAAGGGATCCCAAACCAAAAAAAAAAAAAAAAAATGTTGATCAACTCACATTAAATCATTCAAACAACTCAGAGCAGCACATTTAAAATAATAAATAATAAATAATGAACAGCTGTATGGATTGACGTTTATCTTTGAAGGCTTCAGAACAGCCTCTTTCTTGCACAGCAAAAGTGAGAGTGGCCAAAGGCAAAGGTGAATTAGTTTGACAATGGGTTGAGTTAAGTGATTTGTCAGCGATCTTGGGTGTGTTTCGCTGGTGCTGTAAGATCTTTTAAACTAGTGCAATTTCCTCTGTTGTTGGGGATATGTGTGAGCTGAGGTGGAAAGGGAGGGGGGGGGGGGGGGGAGCGCTTTGTTCTGTCAGAACGGAATTCATCTGGACCTCAGGCTGAACAGTCAGGCTTGATGGAGCTGAGAGATAGAAAACGAGAGGGGGGGGTGTATGAAGAATCACTCACACCTGTGAAAAACTGCTGAGAGTTACAGCTCACTTAAGACTGCGGATTCCACACAGCACAGATCCTCCCCGGTGCAGGGGCAGGGCTAACACAAGATCACAAGCCAACGAGCCACTTTCCCCATATATTCATCCCATATACTCTGCCGTCAACACTGCAAGCTGTCAAACTCTACACTCCCTCGCACTCTCCCCATGTAACCTTATATTGGAAAGTATACAGTGTGTGGTTATAAGGGGAAAGTGCACAAGGGTTTATTGGAAGAGGATAGAGGGGTATCTGGGTTATATTCTGTGACTGTATGAAATAGGGCGAATGGGGGGAGTTTATGTTGATATATGGAGTGCGCAGAGAGAAAAGATGGATGAAAGGGGCAAGTATGATGCTATCTAGCAATAATACGTGGAGTATATCGCACGTGCTCTACATGCTATCTAAGAGTACATCTGTCCACCACTCTTGTCGGCATGCCTTACCTCTAGTTTATGAGATGTGATAACTTGCCGACTCAGGTTACTGTATGTGAACTGTACTTGATATTCATGGCTATATTAACTGATACTTTGTGAGAATTGTGCCTTATCTGTTCAGATTTCTTTTACACTTCCACTGACCTTCAGTGAGGACATTTCATATGCCATTCTGGGTGAAAGCATTTGGCAAATAATGTCGGGTCATGTCGTGTAATGTACAGCTACTGGGACTTAGTAGTATGAGCAAACAGGGGACCTGTAGTTTGCTCAGGAATTGAGTGAAATTCATCTCGGAAACTGCTATGTGGATGATCCTAATATAGCTTTACTAGTAAGTCCAGTGACATGATGACATACATTTTCCGAGTTTTCAGATTCTTAGCCTTTTGTGCATGGCTGGATATCGTAAAACACTGATGATTCTCGTTGACAACCCGACAAGACAATTCTTGTGGTCCATTATACCACAGTTTACAGACACTGCTTTTCCTCAATGGTATTTTCTTGAACATTTGTGCGTGAACTAAGAACCCGTCACTCTCGAAGGTTCCTATCACTCCTCTGACAGCGATCACTGTCACTGACCTACGTGACAGCCAATCACTGATTGCAATGATTGCAACAGGTAGAATGAGGGCTTGGGGTTAGTGGTTGAGGGTTTTTGGAGAGTATAAAGCCCCCCACCATCCCTTTCGACACTGAAAGATGTGTCAGAGGTCTCCTTCTCTAAACTCCCTGGAAAATCCACAGCTAACCGTTACGGTTTCAAAGGCATGATTTAGTGCCACGAGGAGGCTATTTCACCAGCATTCCTAGCGACCTTTTTTAAGACCATAAGTACACGTGCGCAGATAATCTGCAAGGGAGGGGGGCACCATTATTCAAGGGTGCCGTGTTTTTGTGGTCAGCTCTCCACGGGGCGAGTGATAGAGAGCCACGAGAGGAGATTACCAATAAAGATGTCAAAGTAAGGAGGATCGCCCCCACCCACCCACCCCCCCACACTGGAGCACGACTCTCCCCACAGCTGGCCGCACATCTGGATCTGGGTGTGGGGCTGGGGGGGGCGCCGAGGGCAGGCACGTTTGGTGACGAAAAGAATGTTCCAGAAGAGTTGAATGCTAGTAAACTGCAAATCCAAATGAGGCACATTCCTCTTAGTTCTTTTCTTTCTTTTCTTCTTAATCATTCTTGTTTTTTTATTATTCTCATGTGGTGTGGGTTGTCCACTGATGGATTTGTAGCACATTTGTTGACATTTAGGGGAAAGAAACTGGTTTTGTCTGTTTGCGGATTTATGTTCAGGAAGATGAACTTAGAATAATTTTTCGTTGAGGGAGCTTTAGAAGGCAGGCAAGTGAACAAGGAAGAGCTCGGCGATGTTCAACTTAAACTTACAAATGAGCAAGTAAAGAGAATTTTTTTTTTTCTTTTAAATAGAGGTTGTGTCCGCAGGGGATTGTGTGGACTGGTTAATGAGCTGACCTTCAGCTGGCAATACAGTGTAATATCTCTGTTAATCAGCTATGCAGACTGACCCTAATACTGACAACAGTATATTTTACCAAGTGAAAGGAATTCCGAGCTGTAGGCAATTTTGATGTGGTTATGAGACATGAGGTGTTGGATGTGAATATTTGTGGATTTTGAGAGATATGATCCAGGTGAGATTTTGTGCTCATCAGATTTCATAGACTTGAGAGGTTATCACCTGTAGAACATTGCATGTTGCGTCATAAAAGGGGTTACATTTCCAAAAAACTTCCTCCTGAATTTGACATTAACCATTACCTCTTGGTTTAATAGGGGTACTTTGTGGGTCTTTTGTGGGTAGAGCTGTGGTACTGGAGCAACACTCACTAACCCTATTATTTCATCTGATTATTCTCAGGCTTTGATGACTGTGCTGAGGAGATACAGTATATTGAGGTCACAGTTATCACAGAAACCTAGCATCTTTTTCTAATTATAGGCATGAAATGGATGGAACTTTTCCTGACTTTGACATAAATGAGCAAGGGGACATTTTTTTAATAACACACTCACGATTAATGAACCGAGAGCCTGTTCGTTATTACAAGAATTTGCATCATGTGCAATGCCTCCAAGCTACCATTGTCTCGGATGTGTAAAAAGCAAATGTGAAAGAAAACAACAGAACCGAATGTATTGGTTTGGATTTCGAACTAGGAAGGCTATATAAATAAGAACTTGATATTTAAGTGCCTGATCATCAACATGCTTTTAGCTATTCTGCAAATCACAGTCCTGACAAGGGAAAAAGATCTTTTTTGGATGTCTTGGAGAGTCAGGTGCTGTTTGCCAAGCTATTATAAAACTTTCATACTGAGTCATACTATGTGAATTACAGTCCAACAGACATTTTCTTGATCAACTTGGGGGTGGGAGGATGAGGAAGGCATTCTATTACCTGGGGTTTTTGACTAAAATACGCTTACTTCTTAGAGAGTGTTTTTGTTCCTAAGGAGTTTTTCTTCACTGGCAAAATAATTCTTCTGTCATCCAACACACTCCTTACATGTGGTCTTGCAGGCCTTTTGGTGTTCCAGAGCTCAACAGTGCATTTTTTTTTCTTTTTAAGAATGTACTGTACCAAATAGTTTATTTGGCCACAAGTAGTATTTTACTATCTCTCTGATGGGTTTTGATTTTTCAGCCTAATGCTGGCTTTCTTCATTGGCAGTGACAGCCCTTTGGACTTCATATTGAGAGCCAACAAGAGCAGGTTACAAACGCTAATGATGCTACACTTGAACTCAGTTCCAGACTGTATCTGCTTACTTGTAAATTAAATAATAATACCAGTTATTATTATTATTATTATTATTATTATTATGCCTTTATTTAGCCAGGCTGGTCAATAAAGAACTACTACTTCTTTACATGGATGGCCTGACAGGAGACATACCTTCAGTGGGAGATAAAATAAAAAAACAAAAACAGCATCTAACAGCAATAATTCACTTAGCATGAGGGAAGGTACCTGAACAAACACCACAGCAGGAGAGTATAAAACAACACTGAGGAAAATAAATTGTGCGGAGACGTGGGGCAGAGAAGACATCCATGTTAGTTAAGGAGAGAGGAAAGTTTCAAAGTTCTCCACACTTTATGGTGTGCTTAGTCACCCAAACTCTTGTACAAACAGCACAGAAGCCCCCAGGTCCTGGAGCCCACAGTGACTCTGCGGTACCCCCCCACACCTCTCTCCCACCCCGGCTCCTTTTAGCGAGCTCTCAGGCCGTTAAAGCAGAGGTGGACTGGGTGCTGACACTGGCCATCAAGAGGTGTTTCTGGGATGTGTCACCACACAGGCTGTGAGCGCGTGCAAATTGCCTCCTGGCGTGCTCGCTGCAGGGGATTATGGGAGTCATTAGGCACCCGCCAATCGGCCTAATAAGACGTGTCACAGAGCATCTCTCCACCTCATTAAAAAAGCAGGTCTCCGCTTCCCTACTTCACAACTCCCGCTCATTAAAATCCAATTGGTTAAAGGGCTCATGGCATGAATTCAAGACCCCCCTCCCCAACTCCCATATACACGTTCATATTCACACACACACACAAACACACACACTTCTAACTCTTTCTACGTTTTGCTTCCAGCGCCTTTGATTGCCTTTGTATAAACTCCCTGTCGATCCTTGAACCTCTGACCGGATGTGCTCAGTGGGTACTGAGCTTGTCTCTGTCCACCTTAGCCAGAGTTGGGAATTTCAAGGCTTTTGTACAAAGCCGTCACAGTGCCTCTAATGGACAGTTATATAGTTTTTTCTGAATAAGAGCTGGAGATCAATAAGAGATAATCCCTTCTGATTCTTCGACATACGCCGCTCCCACCTGTTCTGTCTTATAAGAGCACAGTTTGTGTGGTGAGATGTACTCACCTCAGCAAAAGCGCATCCGAACTGAGAGAGAGGTTTACTGGGAAATCTGCGATCGAGATTAACTCACAGGGACTGGAAAAAAGAGAGTGATGACAGCATTATAACAATAAAGAGGGTCTTTATTTCACAAAGTTTTTCCCTTTTTACTGAAACCTGACCTCAGTAAAATTTTACAGATGCCTTAGGGGCACATCCTAACATCCAGTTCACATCAATTAGCGTATCTGGCTGATTGCAGTCTGCAGATGTATTGACCAAATTAGTTGGCGTTGAACCATAAAGCGCGCCTTTACTTGTTTGAAATGTGTCCTCTCTCCCATCTCTTTGTATAGAAAGTGTCAGTTTGAGGGGAGTCTAGCTGGATCTGTACGAGGCACACCTGGAGTCACAGCTGGATTGGGCCCTGAACCGGGACCATAGAGTGGGGGGTTTCAACACAGGCCTTCAACAATTATGTGGTTATTATAGAGGGATGGGGCCCAATTTTGAGATCTTGTCACTTAGCCCAAAATCTTCACCAGCATTCCGGCATATTTGACATTTACAGTTAAATTTCCATGCTGATTCAATACAAAAACTACACAGCAACACAGAAACATACAGCGGGCACAGTAGCATCAGACGCTGGATACCTTCTCTGGTGATGCACCGCCAGGCCTGTACTGCAGCCATCTTCAGGTCCTTCTTGTTTCGGGGACTTTTTGCCTCCAGTTTCCTCCTCAGCATATAAAATGCATGTTCACTTGAGTTCCAATCTGGTGATTTACTCAGCCGACAGAGCTGAAATAACAAAAAAACATTTCTTTGTCCAGTGAATTATGATACTCATTGTATTTTGCCAAACACTTTTGCATGATGCTCAATTTTACCGAGCTGTGATGTTCTTGAGGAAAATTCCAATTAATTCAATTGGTCGACTCTTGGTCGAAGGTATTGCCGTTTTTACCAGTTTTTTTGCCCGTGTCTGATTGGTGCACAGTTTTTGTGTGAGACACAAGATTTCACAGAATCTATAAACGGCCATACATCTTTACATTGACAGATATTGGAGCATTTGGGATTGTGGTTTAAGGCTATGTTCCCACTTAAACGATACATGGTTGTCACTCCCCATCAGCGTGCACATTCCAAAACATTCTTATCCCGACTCATCATATAGTGACGCTATCTGACCAAGCGTCGATGTGCAATGAAAAAGGAGGCTTCTGGTATCCTAATTTGATGTTTAGGGCTGGGGTTTGGGTTAAGGGTTAGGGGTTAGGTGGTAGGGTTTGTTTTAAATCGGCCTCAAATAAGGACGCCGAAAGCATCCTTTTTCATTGTACAGGGACGCTTGGTCAGGTAGTGCCACTGTATGACGAGTCGGGATAGGACTGGGCTCCACATTCACAGTTTCCTGCACTGGTCACCACTCCTGAATGAATCCCTCCACACCATAGCATTGACCTAATAACAACTCTTCTCTGTATCCCGCCAAATCCTTCGTCCTGTTCTAGGACTCATGCCGAATGATCAGCTGGGATATTGTACTCAGGCCAGAATATTAGTCATACTTTCAGTATGGAGTGCTTCCCTGACTCTCAAAGGAAGGAACATGTGCTCAGCACAGCAAACGTTAATCCTCCTCCAGCCATGAAATTGCGTATTCTGACCCTTGTGTTTTTGTAAGGAGAGAGTTTACATGTGTGCTGCACGTGCTTGTCCTTTCTTTAGAAATAATGTAATTAATCACAATTAATCACTCCTCACAGCCCCATACATTCTGTCAACAAATCAGCGAATGTATGGAACAAATATAGACATAAAGAGCAGTAAAAGCATGCTTTAATTCTTATATCACTGAATAACGGCAAATATACTTAGAGGAAACATTAAAGTAAGACATGACTGTCTGTAATTTGTAGGCAAGAAATTAATTCATTGAGAGAACAAAAAGATCTGATTGTAAAGTAACTTATTGGGATGGAAGCTTTCCAATGCAGTTGGAAAAAAGGTGGTCCAGGTTAACGAATGAAGCAATAGAACACGAGAGGCCTTGTGTTGCAGTAACATCCCGGGTGTGATTAGGTCACTGGCACAAGCCGAAGGTGAGTGCTGCAAATAATCACAGCTGTGATGTTATTTACTGTAATGCACGGGCCTCAAGCCTTCCACTGCTTTTATACAAAATTATTGATGTTATATTTGTAAACATATCCGTTTTTGGTTCGCAGAGAGTTGATGAAATGAGCTGATCTTTGTGTTAGCTCGCTAAACAGAAGCAGAATGAGCTGCTAATCAACTGTCAGTTTGACAGCTGTCATAGAGGACCAATACAGATGAAGTGAGGCGGCCCTGAGATGATATTGTAAATAACACATGGCTCTCCCCTAATCAGACGGCTTGAACAGAAACATCTGTTCTATAGATGTAAATAAAACACTCCTTCAGGAAGCCATCATCTTGGTCACCGGAAGACATACTCACTCACTTAAGAGTTCATGGTGAGGAAAGGGTGCCATCATGAATTTTGAACTAATTTGCCCCGTAGCCTCCATGTCTCTGTATGTGTATACATGTACTTCTGCACGTGTGTGTATGTGTGCATATGTGTGTGTATGTATGTATGTGTGTGTGCATGCATGCAAATGTGAGAGGTGGTCTCTTTAAAACTTTTTTAAACTAAGCTTTTATTTCTGCAGTGTATTCTGAGCCAAAAACTATTGCCTCACATCTCTTTGAGTCAGTGCATGCTGTCACAATGATTAATAATTCTTAATATGCAGACACTGTTTAGCACCTCCCATTGTGTTTGAGTGACAGGAGCACTGTAGTCAGCTTTGGTCTGATGCAGGAGGGATGGGCAGGGCTGAAGAGGGATGGGTGGCCTGCCGCAGGTATTTATTTATTGATTGTTTAACTGCACTTTCAGCACTTTTATGGCCATAGTGTGTCAACCATCGGATGCTTCTAAACGCGTGTAGGAATCAAATTGCACAACATTCCCTCACATAATTTCAGTCTCCAGTAGGCCTGATATGCATGTCTTTGGACTGTGGGAGGAAACTGGAATACTGTATCTGCGCTCAACCCATACAAACGCAGGGAGAGCATGCAAACTCCACACAAAAGAGGTTTAAGACTGGATTCGAATCCACAACATTCTTGCTGTAAAGGAACAGCACTGCCCACAGTGCCACAGTGCAAACCCAGCCATACGTACTTGACGACAGCCCACCCTGGCTCATATTGTGTGCTTCATTTTCAAATTAAAAGCCATGAGGAGTAACTCAATTATCTGATCATTATTGTCATCATGGCATAATCTACACACCAAGTTCACGTAAAAAAAAAAAAAGTAGGAAAATCTGTGTGAGCCCTGAATGAATTAGTTTCACTGAAATTATGCAGTAAAAGCAAAACTGGGCCAAATTCTATCAGAAACAAGTTCCCTACAACAATTCTTGAACGCAGTCTTCCAATTATACGTGGATCTAAATGGCTTTAAACCATTTGTAAAATGGTATGTGACTATGTAAATTCAAGGAAATACTTGATTATTCTTCTTGATTATTCTTTGATTCAGTGAAGTTAATTTTATGACGTCATAACAATGTAATTTACTTCTAATACAAATAAGTACCTGCATAGTCATTACTAATGAAAGTGAAAAAAACGTACTTTTATGTTGCATAAACCTAATGTTTCAGGCTATGGAAGTATCCAACCCCAATTCTGGAAAAGTTGGCACATCATGGAAAATACAAATAAAATCAAAAAGGACTGAGTAAACAAGTCCATTCCTCTTCTAGTATATTGAAGACAGGACAATGACACTTGTCATTTCATGTTATAGCGTGAATTTGTCTATGAGGAAATTGTTCTGAAACCGATGGATTATAAGATTACCCTCCTGTTGGCACATTGGTGGCCCTCGACCCATCTTTGCCCTTGAGAGATAAGGCCTTTTTTGGGGGCTCCTTTCATTCTATGACTCATTTAGTTCACCTGTATAACTTCACCTGTTACACATTATCTTATCATTGCAACTTACCACATCATTACTAGTCCTAAATTACCCCTGTGCCAGCTTTTTCGTGGTCTGTTTCAGTCATCAGATTTGAAATAAGCATATATTTTCAATGAACAATTGGAACAGTTAAAACATAATATAACGTGTTATTCTAATGTTTACAATATGAATGGACTTTTCAAATGACTCCTTTTTTGAATCATTTTATCAGTATTTTCCATAATGTGCCAACTTTTTTGGAACTTTGGTTGTCTATTTTTGGTATTATGTATTCTAGAATGTAATATCCAGATAGAAATTTCATGTAAATACAATGCAAACATTGGTAAACGTTAAATATCCTGTTGTCTTTACAGAATTTAATTGCTTGTGCATTTTTTCTGCACACATGCATGCATGCATGCCCACATACACAGTGAAATAGTTAATTTATTGATATATAGCTAAATGCATGAACAATATACTATTTGTTGGTTTCGGTCACAATAAATTCCGCACCCTGTCTCATTCAGCAACGTATCTTGCATTCAGAATAGAGTCAAAATAATTTCTTTCAAAACCTGAATGCGATTAATTTCTTTCCCAAGGTAAATGAATAATAAATCAATTTTTATCTTAAACTCTGATAAGCGGACAAACCTATCCCGGAATAATCAGGAGATATTCTCGCGACTCTGAGTCAACACTTTGTAATACAGCGTCTCATTTCAAGGTAATTACGATATTTTCCCCCCCAATTGATTTTAATTTAGTTTCCAGCTAAGTGATGGCTCTGTCCTCTATGGTAACAATTGGAGTTGTTTCATCCTATATTTATCACAGGGTATGCAAGTGTCCACAATTTGATTGCATCTATTAATAAAAATATTTGATGTAGATGATCGATTTTCTCTTCAGCTACACTCAGTCACAGTTCTTGAGCACAGGAAATGTAACAGCTTATTTACTGTTGCACCAAGTTGAGTATAAATTATGTTGTAATAAGGTCTGTTTTGCTGCATCACCTATGTGCAGAAGAGCATGTTGTACCTTGTAAATAATTTCCTGCACTTCATTTTGTTGTGAAACACAGTTTTTCGAATATTTATAACATTTTTTTTAGATTCTTGGATGAAACTGAAATATCTTCGCAGAGCTACTTTTGGTTTTTGCTTCTAATTTCTTTGCTAACATGTGAGTACCCACCTGTATTCCTATCCCAGAGTTCCTGTTGGTGATTTCTGTGGTAAAATATTGATGACGACATGTGCTACTGATGAGATAATCCAAGGAAGTCATCAGGTTCTCCTTCAATAATGATCTAGAAACTCAAAAACAATGATGTCTGATTCTGTGCTCAGTCAATAAACAAAACATTCCCCGCAAATAACACTGTCAGCAATTGCTGTCAGCAATAACATGAAATACAACTAGGCTAACAAGTGACTGTAAAAAGCAATACAGCACTGACCTAATAAAAGGGACTGCGAAGTGGCATGTGCTTAACAGTTATTTGTTATCTTTAGTTTGCCAATTTGCAATTAAATACTTAATTTAAAGTGATTAATTCACACATGCGTCTCTTGCTGTGACCTGTGGATCACACAGGTAATTAATGCATAATTAGGAGCATTAGTTTCAATGCAGTATTTATCCCATCATATGCAATTACACTTATTACTCTTCAGTTCTACCTAGCCATGAGGCAGTGCTATGGCTTCATTTAATGCGGTATGGATTTGATCTTTTCATTTAAATGTGAACGTGTAAACACTGAGAATAGCTCATTCAAGAACCTAGCGATAGTGATATCAGTTATTAATACATCTAATTGCAATTTTCTTATTTTAGGGGCTTCACATCAAACAATTCTGTCTTAATGTAGTTTTTTCCTCATTTTCTCAACCAACTCATGGTGTAACTTCATTGCTCACTCAGTCATAGACTTTTGCGGTTATAGGGATGGACTGCAGCAAAGCAGGGGATCAGTGTAACAGGCCAAAGTACATTCCCAGCCCAGAGTATACCTGGCGTTAAAGAGGGCTAGCCTGTTTTACACCACGGTTATAATCTGGGTTATTTAGCAAAGGATTTAAATAAATCTAAATAAATAATAAAATAAAATAATCTGGGTTAGCCCAATTTATACCCCGTGGTATAATCTGGGGTAGCTCCCCCAGGTCAGGTTATACCCCCCACATTAAGTCACATTTTATTCCCTGGGGTATATTTTGCCTAAAACAGATTATACCTGGTTATAGTCTGGTGGGGGGGTTAATCTGGGCTGATACATCCCGGCACTGCAAATGCGAAAATCTATGACTGAGTGAGTGATGAAGTTACACCATTGGTTGATGCTGCAATTACATCATCAGGAGGCTGTTACGGCCAGGTGCAGACAATCCTTAAATACCTCCTCTTGCCATAAGCTAAGTTTTGGCCTAGTCTTGTTGAACGCCTCATCGAGAAGTGTCTACAATGAGTCATACGCCCCTTGCTTAAAATTTGTAAAAGTGCCCTTTTGGCTTCGGTTATGTTGTCCAGTCTATCTTGACACGTGTCTTTTTAGTTTGAGCACATGCCATCAAAAAGTCTGCGCCTCATCTTTTCCAAGCGCTCTCAACAGCAACTATTATCATTTATTTCCGCTCTGCTGTCTGCTCAGTTATTATATTCGAGGGCACTGCCTCACACCGTGGCACAAGCCACAGCTGACAACAGTATCACAAAGAACTGATGGCAGACCATGTGACTGTAAGCGCCGAGAGACCAGTTGCTTTGGCATGTGTCTGGAAGACTGCCAGCTCAGGATTTATGATCAAAAAGTTTTTATGGCAAATGTCAGCCAGGTTGTTTTACAGGCCTAAATGTCATTGTACAATGTTTAATGTTGATAAAGGAAATTGTAATTCACTTATGATTCTGTTCCAGGTTGGCAACAAATAGCACGCTCCAGAGAAGACAATACAAGCACAAACACAACTGTTATCATTGATCAGCAGGTCTGATTGAGTCCCTTTGAAAATGAAACGCTTTAATTTTAGGTAACATTCTTCATGTGTCTTTCCTCAAAACGTCCCGACATCGGTGTGGTGATGGGTATGACAGCTTGCAAATCTGTTTCATCGTCATTTCATCAGCAATTATCTGATGTTATGTCCAGAAGAAAAAACAAACTACATTTTAAATGACAAAACTGCAGCAAGAATAGGATCATTCATGACGTCAAGACTTCAGGACATTATTCACAGAGACTGCATTTTCCTTCATCACCTTAAAATGGCCACAAGTACTGGAAATGTGGGACTAAAACCCAATTACTGCCCACTCTCTGTGCTGCCTTTAATAATAATATCTCAGTAATGATTTTTAGCTTTTATGTGGAGTGTGTCGTTTGTGAATGAGTCGCCACTTTTTGGTAAACATTCAGAGGCAAGTTGAATATCTTGTAATAGTTTTTGTCTGTAAGCCAATAAAAGACCATTCTTGATTGTCATTATGCAGTTTATTTTCATGTAGTAAAAGTTCCCAAATTTCAATGCATGTGCATTGGCATTCTATCTATTTTTTGATCAGGAAATGCAAAATAATGCTACTTTGGAAATGAGAAGATAGAGACAGATTTCATTTAACAATTCAAATTATACTTTAGGAGAAACATCAGTCATAAGCCAGACCTTCTCTATAGTAAATTTCTGTGCGTAAAACTTGAAAAGCTTCTGAACAAAGAGCTGTTGGGGAGCTGAAAGAGCTGGTTCTTATTGGTGAGCTGCGCCAAATTATTTGAGCCAATGTTTCCCTTGCATCAAATTTAAAACAGTTGATATGTCCTCCAAAAGAGAATACAAATTTATTTTTACCTTTTCTATTCTTGGAATGCACACCCACGTGCACCCGCATGCACACACACAGGCACACACACAAATGCATACACTGGCAAAATAAAAGCAAGAGTGGATTGTTTAAATGATAATAATTAAGCATTCCAACTAATTCCAGCAAATGTCTGAGCTAGTTAAAGCAGAAAAAGTAAGAATGCCAAAAACAAATCTAGAAAACAGGTGGTAATTAAACAAATTTGGTTGCTCACTGGAGAGATTCCCAAAGTTTTTATCTTACTCAAGCCAAGTCAACGCATCCCTGCCAAATTAACCATTTAATTTTAAGTCTGGCTGTCAAAGTTTTGGCATGAATAATTTGCTAATAATAACATTTTTTTCCCCAATAATTGCACAACCTGCTATGATGGATTTCATCATTTGGCATATCTTAATATTTTCTATTTCAAAGAAAAGTCCCATGATTTTCTGAGGCTAGGTTTAAGTCAGTCAATTTCGTAAGTATTTGGACAGTGACAAAATTTTCATCATTTTGATGCTGAGCGCCACTGCAATGGATTTGGTATTAATCACAAAATGCTTAAAGGATAGCCTTTGAGCTTTAATTCCTGGGTTTTGTCAAACATATTGCATGGATCATGCAGGAGTTACAATCCATTTTTTGCAGCACCCATAATTTTAGGGGTTCACGCATAATTGGTCTAAAATAATCATATTAAATTTTAATTTTTAGCTCTTGATAGCAAATCCAAATCCATCACCAGACACAAGGGCTTCTCCTCTAGCAATGCCCCACTAAACCTTTACTGCAGCTGCGATCAGGTCCTTCTGTCTTCAGTTTGTTTTCAGCAAGTAAAATCAATTCAGATCAGGGGGTTGACTTGACCATTGTATAACATTCCACTTCTTTGCCTTAAAATAGTTACTTGCTCAGTATATTTCAGTTTATTGTCTATCTGTCCTATAAAGCTCCACCCAAAGGGTTTTGAAGCATTTGGCAGAATCTAATATTATAGATGATATTATAGCCCTTTATCAATCAGTATTCACCCAGCTACTTTTCTCAGCAGTCACATCATTAAGGAACCAATCCTATTTGCAGCAATACATGCTCACACATGATCATACATCAAAAAAGAGGAGGTAGGCTTCATATTTTGAGCAGTTTCTTCTCTCTTCCATACTCCTTACTCATGGCAGAAGCTACTGTTTGTCTCCTCAGTCCATATAATGTTGTTTCAGAGCTGTACAGATTTTTTAGATGGTTTTCTTTTGAGTGAAATGCCTTGTTTTTGAATCTTACAAATGGTTTACATCTTGTGACTGTTCACCTGTCATCTCTTTTTACTGCCACAGCACAATGATAGGAACCCTAATGCATTTAATTAATAAAAACTTCCAGCACTCTTATGGTTCTGCTTCATGTGTGTTGTCTTTGTGCTTATTTGTGCTTGTGCTTTACTTTCGTTTTATTTTTCAGCTTTCATTCTGCCGTCTGATGATCGATTCCCTCTCTGCCAATCTCCAGTGATGTCGCGTGACAGCCTTCAGCATGCCTGGGTCTCGTTATCCAATCACGTTTCTTCTTTCGTTTTCTGCTGTGGTATTTCATTCATTGTTTCCACCTGTGCTTGATTCTGGGTCTCGCTAAACTGAGTGAATGCTTTCTCTGATCGGATAATTACTAACCGTACTTACCAGCACTTATTTGAGGGTGATTGTAAATATTTCGTCACGTAGTATTAACCTTAATTAACTCATTAGCGAGTGCGAGCGTTTCCAGCTTTTGTAATTCCTGCCTAAGCTTTCCCTGACTAACTGCGTTTAAAGCTGTGCTTTCCTTTGCTTCTCTCGTGGTGCTTTTTACTCGTCACGTTTAGATTACCTTAATCTAAACTGTCTAGTTTGATTGATGGTCTCAGCTTCTTGTCTCGAGTCATTATGGTTTACCCGGTCCTCATTAATTTGTTTATTAATCCCATGTGTTTCTGTTCCAGTCGAGATTGCATTCCGAGTCCCCGCCTCCTCTCGTGACTATAAATGTGGCAGAGATGGGAGGAGACATCAGACGGAACTTTGCTAGACTTGCTCTGCATGGTGAAATCGCAGCTCCTTGTGCCTTCTGAGTATTTCCTGTGTATGATTCGAGTCTTGTTTTTGCTGCGCCACGTCTTGTCTGCCCCTTGTTTAAGTCTCCCAGTGTGTCCGTCAGTCTAGTTAGGTTCAGTTTTTGTTTTTCTAGTTTAGCCACTCTTGGAGTGTGTACTTCTGTTTCTCCCTGCCTTGGGCAGTGTACTTTAGTTTTCCCATTTGTTCAGTGCATGTGCACGGTGTTTTATTTCTGGCCTGTGTGCCTATTTTCTCCTAATGTTTTGTGTTTAAATAAACACTTCAGTTCCTGCATCTGGTGTTCCCCTGCCTACTTCCTAACAAGCACTCTATCAAGTTAACACTATTCCTTTTTTGCATCTCCCATACAGTGGTTCTGTCTCATCTTTTTAGTTGCCACATGTAAAACTTTTGTGAGGATACGCTCAGGAACCAGACACGAGAACCAAGCAGTGCAGTAGATGAGAGTTTATTAAGCGAGGGGGGAAACCCCCGCAGGGCAGAAGGCAAAGGTACAAAGTCCACAATCCAAAAATCACAATCCAGTAGGGCAGAATCAGAGTCGAAAACCAGGGCAGCAATCACAGTACTCGTGGTCGGGCAAAAACAGGTTCGGTACACAGGCACAGGATTGTCAGAGAAGCAAAAGCCAAAATCCAGTGGGCGTAATCCAAACCGTTAACAGGGCAGCAAACACAAAACTCGTAGTCGGGCAAAAAGGGTTCGTAAACAGATGCAGACAATAGTACCAAAAAGCAGAGCCAAAATCCTAAGTCGGACGGTCCAGTCAGAAGAGTAACACTATGAGTACAAGGCGAAAATGATAGCAGCACAGGTAAACAAGAGGAACGTTCTGACGGGGAACTGCAGTGAGAAGACAGCTTAAATACACTCAAGGGAAGTCTCATGCTATGATTAGGATCAGGTGATGAGGATCAGACTAATTACGTGGGAGGAAACACAAGGGAGAACCTAACCACATGAAATTGGCAAAAGCCAAAACGCGGACAGGGAACCCGAGACAGCCTATGACAAGACATACAGCTCCGGTTAGGGAGTTCTAATGTGCACAGATAATGAGAGGTAGGACAGAGTGGAGCAGGTGCGGAGGATCCGCTGAATTGCAGCAAAGACTAAGTGCAGGCAAGAGGCGGAGACTAGAACAGGGCGAGTGCTGAGAGCTTGTTAATCAATTAGTAAGTGCAGCTATACAATCCCTAGTGCTCGTTAGTAAGTTAGTATTATATACAATGTTAGTCTTGGTTAGTAACTTTAACAAAAACAACAAACTGTTAGTATTGGTTAGTAAAACAGAAAAGAGAAGCGAAGGAAGCAAACGAGATTGGAAGGAATGTTTGAAACCCAGAAACCATGAAATCACCTAAGCATGTGACACGCAGGACTGGGGAGAAGCTGTAGCTTAACAAAAGACCAGACAGGGGAGACAAAGTGCAATGAAGGGCATGAACAAAGACATGGACCGGAATCTAACAGAATAGTGGATTGGGAATGGCAAAAACGAAAACATGGCAAAGTACAAAAACTAAACAGAACATGGCAAAACCTAACAGAACTGATCATAAACATAACAGGGAAGACAGAAACATAATAAACATGGCAGAATCAAGACAGACAGAGCAGAATCATAACAACTTTATGTTCAGCAATATTGAATTGAATTGAAAATTGAGGTTGTGCTCTCTATTTGGCCCAAGTCTTTTTAAACACCGTATTGAACTTACAATTTTAGTTATATCTCTTAATTTTTTATCATCCAAAAATATTACCAACTCAATGTCAGTATTCCTGTCAGTGTCATTAATACCAATGAATATGAACATCGGGCCTAGAACTGACCCCAGAGGGACTCCACATAACACAGTAAACTGCTCAGATGGTCCCTCCGACTAATAATCTTTTTGTTCTATCAAGTAATGAGTTATCCTAATTTAATAGTACTTTCTGAAATACCTCCTGTAATTCCTATCTTCTCATTTTAATAATATGTCACCCATGTGGTACCGTATCAACTGCTTTGCAGAGATCCAAGGATATAATATCAAAATCCATGCTCTGATCAAAAGTCATAGAAGTCTCTTGAAATAATTTAAAAGAGTTTGTCAGGCAGCATTCTCCCTCACAAAAAAAGTGTATTGGCTATCCAAAAAGATGTCGTTATTTCCAATACATTATTCAAAACTGTCTCCAATGATAGATTCCCGTATTTTACAGGTGATGCAAATTACACTGACAGGACTGTAGATTTCTGCATCAATATGGCCTTTTTTTATTGTATATTTGCATTATATTGTATGAACTTGTTTGCAATCAGTGGGAATGTCACCATTTTCTGAGGAAATGTAGAAAAAACTAACCTCATTTAACTGTAGAGTAACCTTCCTTGCTTTTAGTTTATGAAACTAAGCTACTTCTTCATAATCCCCCATCTCAGTATCAGCTAAGACATCTGAGTTCACAATATGCCTCCCAGCCTATTTGTAACATCCCTCAAATAGACTCCTCAACAAAGTAACCAAAGAAATGCTCATTTTATTGTGTGAATTGTACCTCTTCTTTGACTGTCTTTTCTCAGCTGCAGTAGATAGTCTTTTTTCGATCCTTAGTTCTTTTAAACTGTAGCATGCATATCATTAAATTCAGCTTCATTTTTGAGTCTCTGTTATTATTCTTTATCCTGTGAAGTTTATTCTTTTTCCTCAAATCCTTCTGTTTAGCTTGTTGGAAACTATTCTTACAGCTTACATTTGAACCGCATGAAGAGAGTTTACACTGTGCATCAAGTACAACCCTTTAGAATCTGTCCAATTGTTTTATAGTATTGCAATGGGCAAGTTTCAACCTGTCTATATTATTTACATTTGTTCATATCTGACAAAAATTACCATGCCTAAAATGAAACAAATAAAAAATGAGTCTTTGTGGACTCATTTCATAATTTGCAAAGATAGTGTATCTAAATTAACAGTGGAATGATCACATTTCCTAATTAGCCTCATTTTGCCCATTATACTGATGCTCAGTTACTTTTTGCTAACAGCCTGATTGCACTCCAATTAGCACGCAAATATGTTGATTTTTCAAATCTGTAGAACACATCCCTTACTACCACATCCCTGATGGCACAACCCAGAAAAGTCAGTGTTGCCACCCAAGCAGATTGATACATTGGAAGGGAGTTACATTTTTGAGTTGAGAAAAGCTTATGAAATTTATTGCTTATTTTTCTGCTCAGACCTTCAGGAAACTTTTGTTTAACTGACTTTTTCACAATACAAGACCCATCCACCCCCCCCTTCCGCCCAACACCACTGCCTCCTCTCTGCCCTCCACTGTACAATTTATAATGCCTAAGCTCTTTCAATACTCTAAAATGCCAGATAAACTTTTCTCATTTGGTCCTAATTTGGTCACGCAAGATAATGCCAACATGTGAAGGCTGTTTAAACTGCTTTTAAAATGCATTCCTGAAAGGAGCGGACCAGGGCACCTCTGCACCTTGTCAGCTCCTATAATTATTTCCAATCCAAAGCTGCCCTTAATGTGCTTATTAATGCAGGCTTCTCCCTCACTGTGAGAACCATTCAGCTCCATTCATTTTTAAAGCCTCCTTTTTTCTAGGGGACTGTGGAGGAGAAAGCTATTAGAGGCTAACACGTCGCTCTCCCCAGGGACTGGCACAGGACTCTCTCGCTTTTTAATGCCACCCTCTTCATGGGGACGCCAGCTGCCGACCCTGGCATTCTACGGGCCCCCGGTACCCCCTGAAAAAGCAGCCGCTTTTAATTAGTGCTGGGTGGAGTACTGCAGAGACAAGCAGGAGAGAATGCACCGCGCTGTGTTTCTCGCGCCGGTGTTGCGGTCCGACGGCGCTAACGGGTTTAAGCGCGGCCTTTCCTCGCGGCCTCCAGCCAAACTCGCTCTGTGGTACCCTGCAGAGCGAGAGGCCTAGTTTTGGATTTCCAGCTCAGAGCAGCTGAGCTACAAAGCAAACAAAAAGGCACTAAATGCTGTCAGTGCGCTCCTTAAAAGAACCATGTCTAAGCCACATACTGCAAACCATAATCCTCCAACATCTGCTATACCTGTTGTTATGTCATATGACTGTAAGTGTATATCAGTAGATCTATGGTTTTACCATAGAATAGGAGCAGGGAGATAGATTCTGAAAGAGCTGTACCAATCCCTCCCCTCTGGACTGTTTCATTTGTCATTTCCCTCTTCTGTTCCAGGTTATGGCAGATGTTACCTTCAGTCAGTTTTTAGCAGCTAGCAGCTGACTGTTGTGCCCAGCAGTCAATAGTAAGGCACTAGTTTTCAGAGGTTGGGAGCCAGTTTTTAGCATTTTCTCTCACCAATTCACCCCAGAATTTGTTCACTTGCCTTTAGAAGTTAGATTTTAATGACTAGCTGTCATTTCAGCATAGTTGTCAGCGACCAGCAGTCAGTTGTTTGTCCTTGAAGTCAATTGTAGGTAACCTGGTATCTATTGCCAACCTCAAGCCATCAGCCATTAGACTCTACCTAGCCCTGAGCACTAAGTTGTCAACCACAAGACGTTTCACTTGATGGTGTCCCCCATAGGCAGAAATGCCAAGGGCGCTTGCTGGCTTGGGCACTCACAGAAATAGCCGATCAGTCATCATTGATTAAGTTAGCATACACAATGCACTGTCCAAATGAAAGCTGTTTAAACGTGAAAGTGCAAGGTTCTGGCAACTTGCTGAGACTGCAGTCAGCATAGCTAGCCAGCAAAAAAACGATCATACAAAAATTAAGCACCCCAAACAATCCTACCAACAGTGATTGCAAAAGTCTCACCCAGTGATGTCAAGTAATAACTCTACCAATATAGAGACCTGCAGTAAGAGTAAAAACAGAGGAACTCGAGAGCAGAAGACAAACATATCACCTATTGTAGACAGTCACATGGTGAGGATAAACGCCTGTCCTCACATCCATTGATGGCTTCCCTGTCCCTCTGTTAAAGCAAATTAAAAGCCTTGGCATCATCCTTGACAATACCCTATCCTTTAAACCCCGTATAAAAAACATCTCAATGACTACATTTTTTTCTCCTGTGTAATATCTCCTGACTCTGTCCTTCACTCTCCCAGACCAGCGCTGAAACTTAAATTCATGCCATTGTCACCTCCTAGCTTGAATATTGCAATGCTTTTCTCTCAGAACTTCCTACTAAACTCACCACAACAGGAACACTTATGCCATACCATTTCAAAGCTCTCCCCTTTCCTGTTTGCTTCCAATTTTTGTTCACAACTAATAGTCATATTTATGCATGAAAAAAGCTAGATTTTCATATGCGATACAAAAGTTGTCTGTTGCTGGTTAGCAGTGATTTCACCGGGCTTTCTACATGCATTAGACATGATCTGGCTCTTTTTGACTCCAGCAAACACAAAGACCCACTGACAACTTATTTTCTATAATGCAGGTTTTTGAGCAAATGCTGTGGAAATTAACTCACAAGCACTGATTTTTTTTTTTTTTTTTGTGTGTGTGGCTGTTTTTGAAAGAAGCAAACAAGTTCAAATGCTGCATCTGGCCTAATAAACAGTGTATTATTGAAGTGTTGGAATGTCAAAAATCTGTACAGTAATGATAACAGCACAGCTCCTGCTTTCTCTCCAATCGTGGCCTGCTCTGGAGAAACAAAGTGCGGCTTCATTTATGTGCTAATGTGAAGGCAGCAGATAAAGTTCTGAGAAATGATCACACGCCATGTCAGAAAGTACCTCTTTGAATAGTTCTTAAAGTCAATGAAAGTCAAGAAAATAAAGGAATAAATAAATAAATATTCTCATTGGCAAGGAATGCCCATTTACCCCATACGCTCGAACAAGCCAAGGAGATGAGAGCAAGGTGCATTTAATAGTAACACTGAGAAATATAGATGTTGTGCTGTTGCTTGACGAGTGGCTCTCTTCCTGTGTTGAGTTTTTGAGTCTTCGTGTTAACACAGCAAAGCCTCACAGTGAGGCCTCTGCATAGAACCATGACTTTGAGCCAATAGCTTTGGGGGCATTAGAGTAATGTATTAATTTCAATACCCCCCATTGCCCCATTTTATTTGGTTATGCAGCTACCACACATGTGCTGGTAAATAATGCGTGGTAAAATCAATCACTGCAGACATTCTGTTATCATACCTGAGCGTAAATCGTAAGTCATATGGCTTGAAAGTGCATATCATATCAGGAAAGCAAGTTTCAATTAATGTAAATAGTGAACTTTAAAATGCTGAGAGACTGAGGAAACAAGATGAGTGTAAATACTCTTGTGAAAGCTTGCATTGCCTTAAGAAACTGACGGACACAGTAAGGTCTAAACCAAATGAAGATTTATATTTCAAAAAGTCTGTAGTACTTCATCTCGGTTCTTGGCTAACAACCTGCCTAATTTGTTAAGAGGTTTTCTTGCTGGCTTGAATATACCTGGGCTATGACCGGGTAAAAACTCAAGCTATGTTAGGGTAATTATGTCGATTTATGTCAGTCCTCCTTTTCAACCTAAATCATCACCCCTCTTGAAGTCAATACTCTGCTGTTAACTCAATGAAAATAATAACATACAATACAATATTCATCATGCTGGCAAGGATTATTTTACAATGCAAGACTGAAAAATATAATACATTATTGAGAGAAGTACAAGGTAAATCAAATAAAGTTGAAAATGAAGTGGTAGCAAAAGTAAGGATCTTTCACTGAGAGACGGGCACATTAAGAAACAGGGTTTATGCCGAATCACACACTGGACAGCAGAAACTATATGCTGCCTCTGGCTCCTGCCACTGTCCTGGAAATATGTGCGAGAATATGGACCCAGGGGGCAGAATACAGCCCTTCAAACCAGGTGAGTAAATGAGTGTGAAAGCAGACGTGACCCTTCAGCAAGTGTAGAGAGCCAACAGTGAGTCCCGTGGTGGAAACATAGGGATTTCTGTTAGAGAGGCTGTGTAATAAAGTCATTTTTCATTAATTGCACAGTTTACAAGGGCATTTAAACCCTTCCGGGTCACAATACCAAACTAGAAAATGAACGGAAAATGAGTCACGAGCACGAACCCACAGCCGCCATTTCCACAAATTCAGAATAATTTGATTTCTAAGCATAACAGTTGTCCTGTTACTGAATGGCCAAAGTGTGTGGAATGGCCATCATATTAACCGATAGTGACTTAAAGGCTACATTACTGCTGCAAAGAAAAAAAAAACTGCTGTTAAATATTTCCACATGTTCTTCAAATCTGAACAAAATGTACCTGTTACATTCATTCCCATTGTTGCTGTTCTGTGAATGCTCTAAAAAGTTAATCTTTTAAAGGGATTAAAAACTTGTGTAGTTACCCTGGAGTAAACTTTCCCTCTCAAAATAATTTCCACCTCTCTCACAGGTTCATAAGGAATGTCTTTGGCCTAAATTACATCTCTTCACATTATTACATATTAACATCAGGGTGGGTCACCTCTAAGCCGTAATTTCCATTGTATCATGGACGCACTGGGCAGTGATACTTTTAAGAAAAACAAATCCTATAACAAGCCCAATGACTGGTAATTAGAATTGCTTTCCAAAAATAATTTGTTTTGTTGTTAGTTTTCATATGATAAGATGGTTTTGCTCATGATACAGGCCTCAGTGGTCTGGATCACTGACTGCCATCGACTTCAGTCTTACCGACACTGAAATGATAGATTGCGTCATATATGATCTCAAGATTTGAGAAATGGTAGTTCTGCTTGCTATTGTATGTGTTACTGAAGAATACAAATGAATACATAAGAATTTGGTGAGAAACATGGCAAAAGTATCTATTGGGACATGTTCTTGTTTTAATTAAATTATTTGTATAGCTCTGATGCTTTTGCTACTTGAAATTATCTGATGGCACACAGCAATAGTAACTTTATTCACAACCCCAACAAGTACCTACCACTTCCTTCCCAAAAAAGTGGAAACTGTATGGAAAATGCACATAAAAGCAGTGATGTACTTTTTTTTTTTTTACTTCAGTTTCTGTGCAGACAGAATAAAGCCTAAATATATTTTGTCTTGTCAGTTTAATTTAATTTGTAAATATACACTAATTCTTGTCATTCAGGCCTGACAAGCAAAAAAAAAAAAAAAAAAAACTGGGATGGTGACAATTCTGGACTAGTTACAAAGGTAAAAAAAAAAAAAAGAAAATTAATAACGTGATTTGAAATACTGTAGCTGATGGCAGCAGGTGATTGTAGTCATGATTTGGAACAAAAGCAGCATCCAGGAAAGGCCAAGTTCTTCAGAGGCAAAGAGGGGGTGAGGACCTCCAATTTTCCCTCAAATGCATGAGAAAATCATTGAGAGGTTAAAAAACAATATTCCTCAAAGAAATATTGGAAGGGATTGAGATATTTCACTTGCTATAGCGTCTAATGAAATCAAAATATTCTAGAAATCTGGAGGAATTTCTGTGCATAAAGGGCAAGGCTTTAAGCGTAAGCTTAATATTCATGATCTCCACTCTCTAAGATGGTTCTGCAATGCATCAAAAACCATGATTATAACTAATATAACCACATGGGCTCAGGATTACTGTGGCAAACTCTTGTCAAGTACTACAATGTGTTGTCACACCCACTAATGCCAGTTATGAGTTAACTATGCGAAAAGGAAGCTTTATGTTAATGGTATCCTTAAGCACCATCAACTTTTCTGAACTTGGAGCCATTTGCAATGGGCCGTCACACAGTGAAAATGTGTATTGTGGTCAGAAAAATAATTATTTTTTGGAAGAAAAGAGAAAAGGACAATTCAACTCTTACCAGCAACAGGTCCTAAAGCCGTGCTCAGGTATAGTATGGAGCTATGTCAGTGCCTAAGCCAAGGGTAACTTACACTTCAGTGAAGGCACTATTAATGCTGAGAGGAACCCTGAGATTTTGAAGTATGCTGCCTGCAAGACCACACCTTTTCAGGGATGCCCATATTTCAACAAGACAATACAAAACCGCATTCTGCATGCGTGACAGGTATGGCTGCAATAGAGTAGGTGGTCTACTGACCGGCCGGCAGTCCCAACTTGTCCCCATGTGGCGCATTGTGAAAAGCAAAATTCAACAACAAAAAGACCCCGTACTGTTGCACACCTTAAGAATGGAACAAAATGACACCTGAAACATTTAATCACTTGGGGTCTGTAGTCCCTCAACGTTTATTAAATTTTGTGAGAAAAAAAATGACTGCATTACAAAATACTTAACTTTCCCAACTCTTTTTGAAATATATTGCAAGAATCAAAATTGGAATAAGTGCTCATTTTACCAAAACATCAAAAAAATTCTTGGAGTATTGCTTTCCATATAGTACAGCTCAAAGCTAAGATACAAATGATTGCTTTCAGCTTTCTTTTTAATGTTCTTTTCGAACTTTTAATGATTTGAGGTTGTAGTTTGTGTGCAGTTTCGCACTTTGAGTCCACATTGCAAGTGTCATTTAAATGGTGTCAGTGGTATAGCAGTCAGTTATGGGCTGAGCCAGTATTGGTGGTTCTGTTTGGCTCTCAGTGTGGTGCTATTTGCGTAATTTGACTACATGTCCCACCTAGATGGTATAGTATTAGTCGTTTGGTTGGCAGTATTCTATGGTTTCGGTTTGGCTTTAGTCCTGTGAAATGTCTGTCTCCAGATACAAAATGGCTGGTGATGCTATTCCATGTCAGTGTTGCACAGAGAGAAATGGGTTTCCCTCAGGGTCACGTGACAGCAGCCATGCACAGCATAGAGCTAGGGAGATAGTTCTGCATCGCATCACAAAAATTAACATGTTGGTTTAGCTGGGAGTCCTCTGTGAATATCAATATGTGTTTGTTGACTTCGGCGGCTGCCCGACAACGAGGAGCACTCTAAATGGGATTGTTTGGCTCATTGGCGGAGAATGGCTTTAGTGATTCCTGTGTCCTTCGCAGTGCAGCCGTAAATTTGTCTTTTTGAGCACAGGAATACAAGGAAGGATTTGCCACCATATGTCTAAAATTGAATCTAGTATGTGACCAATGTACAATGAAAACACGAAGAAGGACAATTATGAGAAAAATGACACAAAATTCAAATAATGCATATATTTGCTCTAATAGTGTAGTTGGCTTCCCAAAAAGTAAGCAAAGCTGGGCCAAGTGTGTGCCGGATCCAGCTGACTCTGGGCCTGGAAACACATCCAGCTCAGAGTCGCTTGCTGCCTGGGTTGCTGTGGAGTCCAGTATTTAGACAGCAGAGGAAGCCGAGCAAGTTCTTATAATGCAATACGGAGCTGATTGCCTTAAACAGGAGGTCGCTGATACTGAAAAGCACTTCAGTGCACATGCGATATCTTGGTGACTTGGTAAAAGCAGCTGTTGTCAATGCACGTTTTACTCTGTCTTGTGAATACCATGCTATATGAGCTTTGTTATCATGACTGTGGACTCATAAGTATCTAAATTCATCCCATAAGTGTTCTGTCAGTTCAATGGCATGTTGTGTTATCTGAATACGTGTGCAGTTCTAACGCAAAGCACATTTCTGTGTTACTTCAGTGCAGAGGTCTGAGTCTGGGGTGCAAGTCTATCTGTAATCGCAGGAGTGCCGAAGGATCTAGAAATAAGAACTCAGTAGAGTGAAGCCTTCAAAGGTTTGATGTATTTTTATGTGCTTGAAAAAAAAAGGTCCCGAATTAGTCCTTGAGAAAATGCACTAAAAATGATCTCAGTGGACTGAGTTCAGACAAGGGGCAGACTGGGAGAGCACGGAGTCGCTTTGAGCAGTGGATCGGCATCACAAGAATTTTTTAATTTCCTGTGACTCAATAATTCTGCTCTCGTTAGTTCTTGGACAGTGTCCCATGTGATGCGCTTGCCTACAGACACAGACAAGGTGTGTTTCGAGCAGCGCTGCGAGTGGTTGACTTTCGTTTTTCTGTTCCCGCGGTAGTATAATGAATACTAAGGGGGTTGTTTCTGGCCTGCGACGCCCACTATGTTACAAAGTAAGGAAACACCGGTCATGTTTCAAAATGGAGAGATTGAGCCTGTTACGAGCCTAGTGGCCCATCGGGCCGGTGCTTAACCCCGGTTTCCATGGCATGAAGCGACTAGGAGTATTACTACTCCCCCTGGATGGGATGCCAGCCCATCGCAGGTACTCCCCCAGCTCTTAGTCAAGTTTCCCTGGCTATTTGCTGGTACCCATTTATATGCCTGGGTAGAGTGAGGTGTGGAGTGTGGGAGTGAAATGCTTTGCCCAAGAACACACATACATGGCCGTGACCTTACAATCCCAAGTTAAGCACTGCGCTATCGCGTCTCTCTGTTTCAAAATGGGCCTCACTCTAATCAGTTATGTTTCCCTCTTTTCCTTTCTATCTTGCTCCCGGCCCAGAAGTTAGTCACATTCAATCATCATTGAGGGGATCTGAATCCGATAGATGAGTTAATAAGAGCAATAGGGGTCTCTTTAAGCGAACTTCAGTAAGGAATGGAGAGACCATCCCTCGCAGAGATTTTTCTATCTGAAATGCGTGATGTACTATACAACTCAATGACCTCTAACATTACCAATCCCCATCTGCCAGGCATCTGCCTCACCTGTAACTAATGGTATTTGTAACTAACGGTAATTGTGTCTCAAAATGGTGTTTGAAGGACCAAGGATGGTCCATTTTGTTCATTCACTTTTCGTCAACGACCCTTACTTTCCTTCTTTGTCTCCATAATGTAAATGGAGCTTAGAGCACTGAGAGGTAGAAAAAGTAGTCAGGTTGTGAAAAAGTAAGTTATTGGAACGAGCCCATTATGGTCATGTTAACCAATTAAACAGCATCCTCTCCTTTTCTTTTTACCTATGATATACTCAGAATAAGGTGCTTATGTTCCTGCTACACCTTGAACTCAAAAACCTTGAAGTACCATCATGATCTCCTCTGAAAGATGAACCTCAGGAGTTTGCTTTCAGGATTGTTAACACTATTAGTCAAACTGAGCAAGAACACTGCAAATGTAAGTTTTTTGTCTGGAAGAAAATGATTACAAGCTTTCTTTTGGCCCTGTGGCTCTATAACCACATCTGATCTGGGGTGCATTTCCCAAAAGCATAGTTACTATCTATGATAGCTACTTGCATGACATGAACTATGCGGTTGCGATGCAAGTGCTTCCCAAATCATCATTGGAACTATCGAGGTAACTTACTTAGCAGTAGCTATTGTTACACGACACTGGTGTCACCCAAAACCATAGTTCAAATGAACGTTCGCAACCACTGTCATTAAGTTGAGTAGTTAAAACTACAGCTCTTGAGCTGTAGCTGGGAGCTTAGTTCTTGGCGACTGTATCATCAGTGGCAGAAAATGCAGTCCACAAAGGTAAAAAAAAAAATCAGGTGAGTAGGCGAAATTGTTCAATAATCTTGCTGTACAAACATACTGTATGTAATGTAAAAACTTTTAAAATGTAGCTGGAAAAGAACTTTTTATTGAATTTCTCTGTTCATGTGTAGGCCTATAGTTGCATCTATTGAATTGTATCGCTCTTGTGTGCATTGGCTGAGTAATACTAATATTCAGTAAGGTGAAACTGTGCTCTCTTAGTGGTTCAACATTATTTCATTTCAAGGTGTTTTTGTTCCGCATTGAGTAGAGTGGGAGGTGGTAAGTACATTACATTTGGAGGGTTCACAATTCAGGATGGCGGTATGATAGTAGAGCAAATTATTAAAGAAATAGAAATAGGAAGAACATTTATTGTTGTTATTTACCTTAATTGATTTTTAACCCCTTTTCCCAAAAGCCAAATCCAGCAAATTATGCATTGCATAATTTAAGGCTTTATAATTCAAGATTTGAGCTTCACAGAGATGGAGAAATAGCTTAAATGAAACAAGACACTTGTAACATTCAAAATACTTATTTCAGTTTAAATCTTATTTCAGTTTGTTTTTAATGATTTTAGTACACAGTGAGGGCCCCAAACACACAAAAAATTCCTCATGAAAATTCAGCATTGAAATAGTGAAAAAAAAAAAAAAACACACCAAGAATTTGAAAAAATGGCAGGATTGTAAAACAATACATTTCCGGGATCAAAACTCCTTGTGATCACTAGGTGTGAATTAATGGGTGTGGTTTGTGACCTGGGAGCAGATTGATGTGGTATAGTTCACAATTTGGGTGAAAATCAGAGGATATGTTTTCTGATTAGACTGTGAATACAGCAGGTGCATAAAATAGTGAACTGTGTGCAGTTGTTAGCGCTGTGTTAACCATGAAGGTATGGTTAAATTTGAAATTCGACTGAATTTTTCCTGCTTGATTATGAATGGAGGCGTGTGGTTCACAAATGATGCATAAACCGAGTACCTTTTTATCTCCATACATTTAGTCATTGTTTCTTTTCAGGCTGATCAAGTGTCTGATAATTTGGAGTATAGGTAAGGGATAATTAACGAGAAGGTGTGCATTCCACGGTTTTAATGCACGATGCGGAGGCAAATAACCGGTTGCCTCCGCGAAGTGCCTTAAAACCGTGGAATGCTCACCTTCGAGTTGATTATCCCGCTTATACCATGGTCATTTGCCAGCAATATCAAATCGCAGCATTCAGAAATTTTTGGTGAAAGTTTTGCACCAAAAAAAAAAAAAAAAAAAAAACGAGCTGGTAATTATTAAACAGGCGCCGCGCCTTCTCATACCCAATACTATAGGCCAAGCTAAATTGAACCAGCTATCTTAGTTCATCTTACGTTCATGGAGAAAGAATTTTTTGCACACGCTTACATCTGTTTACCAGCTGATGATTTGATAACGGATTCCAGCTGAAATGGAGATTATGCATAACGCAACATTATGCGCGATTATGCAGACTGTAGCTAACTTGCTACCCACAATTACAATGAATTTATGACGGTTTCCGCAGTCAGCGAGCTGAAATCAGTCTGCTGGCATAGCACGTAGCTAGTGAACTGTCAGCAGTTGCTGATACATGAAGTGGACACGTTAGCTTCCTTTGTAACCATTCACAATTACAATCGTTTAATGAATAAAGCCTGATAACTTCGCAGCTATAATATTTCCGGTCATTATCGCTTGAGTACCTATAGTTAACCGCACCGCAGGACGCAATTTATATGACGCCGCCAAATTTACTGGAGATAAATGAGCAGCTTGGTTTCTGTTGTACCCAGCCGAATACCAGGGGTGCGTTCAAAGTCACACCGGTGCACATCGTTTTGTTACGGTTTCCGAGTTGAACGACCTGTTTCCTCCAACCGGTGTGCAACGGTGCACAACGGCGTTTGAGGTATGTTTTCTCCTGTTTGGGGGGGTGTGCCAGGGGTGTTATCCAATCAGCTGCAAGATGTATACAAACCGCGCCATCTTAAAAAGGCAGTGGCACAATGAATCCAACGAGGGTAGTATATAAATGCATCTCTTGCAGCTTGGTATTCACCACGGTTGATGACATCAAATGACATGTTTGTGGTAAGTAGAAGTTTAAAATGTTTAAAAATCAAACACGAATTTGAACCTATTTCATCAGGCTCCGAGAATTCTTCCAAGAGAACGCACAGTATGGCCCTCTCAGCTGCCATAGTTGCAACGCTTGTGTGACACAACGGGGTGTTCAGCGCACTACCGTTGCCGTTTAAATATACGTTTTGCTATGTGTTGCCTACTTTGAACGCACCCCAGGTCTAACGTTGCTAGGGTTACAAGTTGGCCAGTGGATGAATTTCGAATGGTGAAACTACCGTAGCCGAACTACCTGTGCGGTTCCACGGTTTTAATGCATACCTGCCAGCCAATCAGGAAAAAGTATTCACCCAGACCATGGTATAAGGCATTATGATTGCTGTATGTGTTCCATAATATACATTTGTTCCATTATATAAACATTCTCACATACACTGAGTGGTGCTCCGTTTCAATGTTGTGAGACTTTTTGTTAAATAAAGCGAGCTTTGAAACCACAGATTACATTTTCTTTAGGTCAATTTAGAACAATTTGCAAATAGAAAAAATTCAGACACACAGATCTTTGTTCATGCAATTAATTTTCATTCATTCAAGATTGTCCTGTGACAAAGGAATTATAGTAAACTACATAATTTTCATTACCTCATTTCCTAAAACAGACTAATATATATTTTGGCAACAATTTTAATATAGTTTTAATACAGTACACTTTTGTGCAATCATGATTATAATCATACTTTTTGCTAGTTGTGTTGTCATTCAACTGAATTTGGACCAATCCAAATAATGTATCTGAGTAAACTAAATCCTATTCACTCATCCTGATAAATTGACTGTCAGTTTATATTTATCACCACTCATTAATGAAATTTCAGCAATGTCTGCTTGTATTTCACTTAATAATTTCAAGAATGCAATAAATAATAAAAAAATAGGAGGCAAATTCTTTCTTACATATTGTAGAGCGCAAGAGGCAAAGGCCTTCTGGTGGTAAGTACACAATTTAAGAATGACAGGCACACTTTTCTCAACGTAAGTCAAGCTTAAAATTTTTTAATTAAAATAATGACTGTCTAAACATTTATCCACAGTGTGTTTCTGTGTACATACTCTTTGTCTAGACGGTTTTTCAGGACAGTCCTCAAAACCATATTAGCCGGCAGAAATAGCTTGCAATATCAGTGTCAAATGATGTCATCTTCCCATGTAATGTAAAGCTAAGATTGAGGTTGATCAATTAGGATCTGCAGTGAGGCAGAAAATAGCTCATGCCAGTGCTGAGGTACAGGAACTTAAGGTAAAAATAAACTTTGCCTGAATTTCCTGAAAGAGAAGGGTTTGAAACATGGACATTGCCTTGCTGCATTTTTGTATGCTAAATGGAAAATAGGGGCACTTTAAATCATATGATGTAATTCAAGTGATCGCCAATACAAAAAAAAAAAAACAAAAAAACCTGGATGTTGCAGTCAAGCTCTATTTCCGATGCTTTATGTGATAGTTTGGTGGCCAAGTTACTTCCAGTCTCGCGCAGCTGCGGGGGAAAAGTTGCGCTAGCACGCATGGTTACGGATACTTAGCCGTACAATACCAAGCATAGAAGCCGTATTAATTCTTCATGCATCTGGTACTTTTTCTTGGCTTGATTTTAGTGTTTATATCGTTTGCAGTTTCTAAAGTATAGCCCAGCTGTTGTTGTCACGCCCCAGCACAAGCTGTACGACGGAAGTGTGGCAGTCCCGGAAGTGTATGGATCTTCAGTGAAAAAGCCACCAACAGGTATTTATTTCTTTTTTTTTTTGTATCGGCAGTTGCTTGAATTGAATAATGATAGCAGGTTCTGGTCTAACATACAGTTGACCTGTTTATGTTCTCTATGTAAATATCCACCAGGCACGGAAGGATTTGAAAGTCTCTTACTATACCACTTTTTATCATTGTATTCTTTGATGTCGAAAAGGGAGGTTTATAAACTTTTTAGAAAATAGCTCCATAAAATCCAAAATCTCTGAGCCATTCTTGGCTAGTTATTCACTCTCCTCTGAAGCACAGGTTATTTTTTAGATACCATAGAGACCATCTAACACGTGGACTCAACTGGACGGAAGTATTTTCCATAATACATTTCCATAATGGGCACTTTAATCCAAATGTTTGTAAGATGCTGTATATAACTTTTGTTTTGGATGAAAGGCTTTACACGGCACCTACTGTTAACAAACCCCTTTGATCTCTCCTCTGAATAATGATTATTATGTTGGTGACACTGATCCCCCATAGAATTCTAAAACTGTAAACGGGCAAGACCATTACGTGAATGTGTCAAACAGTCGGCCATATTCGGTAAGACTTCGCTAGCTGCCTGCAATAGCTGGCCCAACTGTGTAGAATTTTATGGTTGTGCCTTTCTGATGTCACTGTTGTTCATAAAATGAATTCAGTTTTGTCCAAGATGTCCAAGATGCTGCCCCTATTAGCACATTCCACATCACAAGGTCCCCCTGACATTGTCCATTCAACTGTTTTTAATTCTATCGTTCCAAGTTAATCTGCTGTAAAGTGTTTGTGATCACTGTGCTGAGTTGTCTGATCACTTTAAGACACCAAATGGGTTTCATTTATGCATTTCCCTGGATTTTATAAACGTTTGATTCATTCATCATACAGTCAAGCAAAATGAGCACTAACCAAAATTAACTTGTCAAATTATGTTCTTGAACACTTGTATCGATTTGCACATCAAAGTTAAGGGCAATTTTTGAATTAGATCCAGCCTTTATTCATTTTTTAAAGATGTGTCGTTCGTGAATGTCCAATAGTTTTTGTGTTTTCCCCGAACATGTCTCTGTGTAGTAAACTTCAATCATCTATCATCTGAGATAAGACCTCGACCAGATTTTCCATGTGTTCATGGGAAACCACAAACAGTTTAGCAACGTTACCCCATCTTCACAGTGCCATGCGAATAAGACATTCAGGATTAGGCATCAGAAGAAGTACACTACAGCTGAAGAGATCACACAATAGAATAAATTAAAGAGAACGCTATGTGCTCTAGCGGTTTGACTGTACTTATCTGCTATTACTTCACTGTTGACGTTCAATACCAAAAGCTAGATTTTCACTTGGTGGAGGACACCTAATCAAAGGGAGTTTTATTTCTCTGCGTGTGGAAAAAAGTATGTACATCTGCATACCTCCTGATTAATGAGCCTGAGTAATGTTTCAGTGGTCCTACCAAATGCTAAAGATGTCATTTTTTTGTTAGAATGTTGTTTTTTTTAAAAAATCTGATTACTAATACTTCAGTCTTATAAAGCTCTGCTTAGACTACCTTATGCTGTGTTAACAAAGCATATAGTGACGAAATTATGTAAATTGTAACGGGTTCTCTTGGCTACAGTCATATTGGCAAAGAAGCAGTTTTTTTCTCCATGTGTATCTCTGTTTGTTCTGGCTCTAAAATGTGGAGTGCAGACTAAAAGCTTTGAATATATGTTGATGTAAAATATATGCAGCTCCAGCTTAGTCTAAGTTACATCAAATGGCATTAAGTTCTTTGATGAAGTTTTTCAAGCATGAACACAAGGGAAATCAATTACATTGTTATAATTTGCCTATATTGTCAATAATAACTGGTTTTGGTCCTTATTTTGGACCACTCATTGGTTGAGTCATTAGTTTTATGCGCAAATCTGAATCAATCAATGCGAAGTCTCAGCTAGTCAGAAAAGAATATTCAATACTGATACCAAGAGGAAGAAGAAATCAAAGGACCTGTAATCTTATGTGAAGTTTTGTTTCATCCTAAATAGTGTATTGCAGTCGCTTCTGATTGCGATTCACACTGAAGGGCCTGTGCCCAGGCTTTCTTGGGCTCAAGGCAGTGTAAACGATGGGGTGGCACCTGGGGAGACACCTAACTTATTCTTCTCTTTCCCTTTACAGGATTGGTTTGTGACCATTAGAGCATGTCTCTCACCCCAGAGTGCTCCCACTCCCACACACACAATAAACCCCTCCCCCTCCACCCCATTTCACCTCAATGGAAACCTGCGACGCTGCTGGCTTGCCTTGTGGGAAATATTTCCACCAGTGCTGACCCTTTCTCCCCTCCAACAGTGGCTCCAAAGTGAACCAGGACCATATTAGAGAAACTATATTAGCTGGTCATTGCATTATGAAGAGTAGACACTCTTTTTGTTTTTTTTTTTTTTTTTTTTTTTGCTCGGTTTCTCCTCATTTTGGAGGGACAGTTTGTGTATGTAGGCCATTCTCGATGTTGAACCATTGTCAGCCTGTGGGATTAGGGAGGAGGACATCCTTAACTCCTGCGTGTGGGCTGCCAGCTCCTGCCGATTTGGCCATCCTCTCGGGCTCAACAGCAGTCGTCGGCCGAGGTGTTTTGTGGCATTAATGCTTAAAGTTATAGTCTTACTGCTTTACACAGTGAGCCACGCTGTAGTGCTGGCAGTTTGAGTCAGAGATTGCATGACAAACTGTACTTTGAACTGAGGGTTAAGACTGACCCCCTCCCCATCTCCACCCATATAATCTGTCTATCATGAAAATGTCCTCGTAGGGCTCCTCTGCTCAAAATATGCTCAGGCATCAGACAGGCTGACCTGGTTAAATTGTTTTTTTTTTTTTTTTTTTTTGGTCATATGATATACACACGGCTAACAATGGACCCGTGCAGAACTCAAAGAAGACCACCTGTTTAAACTAGTGAAAAAAGTGTTTTTTGGAGATTTAAATATTTCGTTGTTTTTCATTTCCATTCGTAATTGCTACATCAGTATTAGAACATTCTGAACACATTTGCAACCTTTCCGTTTAAAGGGTCAGCACATAAAGTGGAGTTCCCTCACTCTACAAGGATGATACACTGCCCTCATTTGCCTTTGCCGGACAGCAGTTGTCAGGCGCGTAAGCATATCAGCGTGTGGCGTTAATGCGCTACGGTACATCGACGTACACACTCGCTCATTGTTAAATGTGACGCAGGGGCATATTGTCCAGTGAGGATAATTATTCCCAGGGTTTGTGTTTCCCTTCGTCTTGAAAGCAGTATCATGCCTTTGAAGACCTTGAACAGATTTGGGTTTATTGAATTCAGGAGCTGCCATTGGCAGCTTAGGCCACTTTCAACATGTGGCAGTAAATAAGACCACGTGTGCGCGTACATTTTAAAGGATTTAAGCGCCAACTGCGCCGAAATTCTTGAAATTTTATTGCATGTAAGAGGAACGATCTGAGAGACTGGGAAACGCTCAGTGATGACTCGACTTTTCAAACAGATCTATGATATTTCATAAAGATTGAACATGGCACTGATAGCCAGAGCTGGGGTCAGATTCGGTTCATTCAGTAATTGCAGGAAATTAATTTCAATTCAATCAATTTTCTGAATTTCAGTCAGTTCTCAGAAATAATTAAATTAAAATGGAATTGACCCATTAAAACATTGTTTTTGTTCTAAATTTCAGATTGTCTGTTGCTTGGATATTTTGATACAACCTCTCAGCATGAAATCACTATATTTGGAATATCAGGACAGCAGTAAACTTTGAGGCTGGATACGATGATAGCAAGACAATTGATTTATATAGCGTGGGCTTTGACTGTAATAATGGTTGTATTATTAAGAGGGCAAAGGTGCACGGAGGTGGTAAAATAAGGAAAACATCTCCCCCACAAGTTAAAATGTCAATCTTCAGGCTTCCAGCCCCTCCCTAATGTCTGTGAGCCAATTTGGCAGAGCCCAGGGCAGGATGGTGGATATTTCCCACGTTTGTAGTGCTGGTGACAGACCTATGACCTGCTTTTAAAGGCCAAACCGTTTGCTCTACTGATCACTTAACCAGTTTGACCGTAAAGGAAGGTCAGTCCAGCCTCAGGGTCAGGGCAGGACAGCCATCCCCCCCCCTTGTGATTTTGGTGATTTTTAGTCTGACCTTTTACTGGCATGATGGTACAGTGTAACAAAGTGTAACAAACTCTAACCCTAACCCTTTTATTGCAATCTGTGTGAACTCTGCATGTTCTCCACTTGTTCTCAGTATGAATGTCCTGCGCATATGCTGGCTTCCTCTTACAATTCAATAAAATACAGTCAGCCTAACCGGCCATGAATAAAAGCAGGTTGAATCTGAGGTACAGTCTGGTTTCCTGAACGAAATCAGCTTTGGACCTGAAACATCTGGCCAAGCGCTGGGTCTTAGACATCTGTGGCTTTTTAAAGGATCTCATCCCCCCATTGTTGGGATGGGACCCTATTTACTGCCATTTACCATCCAGTAATCTGTTCAATGGAACACCCTGGAGGTGATGGGCAGGTCTAATAAACTCTGAGAGATGACATGTCCACCTCGGGCTGGGTCTTGAGTGAACAGGTCTTTCTGGTGAAGGTGTTTGTGCAATGCTATAATGTCACTGCTTGTCGAAAAGGGCGAAAAATATGTACAAGCTTGACGTCTTCTTGTAATCTTGAGTAATGCCTGTCTAAAATCTAATTAGTTTTTGTGAAAATGAATACCTTTCAGGTCTTGTGGTTCACTTGTAAATCACAGTCTGTGTCAAGCCAGCGGGACTAGCCAGAAAAGGCAACTTACAGAAGTCATACTAATTGAATACTATATGGAAGTTTGTGAGTTTCATGTGGGCTTAGTTAGAGACAGTGAACTTACTAAGAATTATTTTTTCGGTCTGCTGCCATTGTATTTCAACTGACCACATATTTTTCTAGAAATGAATTGGACGGTCTCTGAGGGGTTAATATTGACACTTTGCCGTCTCAGTAGTTCCCCTAGGCTCAGATCTTCCAGGAACAATAACGTGTCCCTTTTCGCAAGGCACAACAGAGTTTCAATGCTGTTCCATTGACAAACAAACACTTTGTTCAAATTGCAGCTGATCCATCAATGGAAAAAGTCAAACTTTTAATTACAACAGTGACTCCACAACATGAGTGGTGACAATGCCCTCGGGGCAATGGCAATAGCAAGATGCATGTTTGCTCAGTGGAGGTACGGGATTTCGCTTTTAATGATGGTGATTTTAAAATAGACCACGCTAACACAAAAAATGGGCAGCTATATGTTTCCAGGTGCAAAGTCACACTGGGCCAAATTTGGACTTTTTGAGTAATGAAGGTCATTCTCTCTCTGCATGGGGTGAGAGTCCACCTAACGCTACGGTGATGAGCTTCACCCTGCTTCATCACAGCAAGACTGACACTAATCCCAACCTGGGGGCCCAGAACTGAAATCGCAAATTAAGGCTACACTAATTACAGGGTTTTAGAAAACAAACACGAGCATTTGCCAGGAAGTAAGTGCTTGCAAGTAAATTAATTGGGCAATATCTTGTTGTTTTTGTAATGCATGTGAGTTGTATGTACAACAGGAAGTAAGAGGGTTAATGTGGATAAAGAAGGACCTGGACCACTTACTCCCAGTGGTTTAATTTATTTTTGTCTCTCCTCTTCCCAAAGCATAAACAGGGAGTTTTCAGAATTGTCTAATGTTTAAAGCATGACTGGGAACACTGGTAGCAAGTTGAATGTGGATTAAGAAAAGATAGGGTGCAACTGAGATATGAACTCATGTCCTGTTTCGATTATCAGCCTTTGATTTGGCTGTCATGGGCAAACAGTTTTTAAAACCTTAAATCCATCTGATACTTTTTGTGAGGCTTACTCTGAAGATCATCTTTTGCAAATTTTGTGAAACTTAGACGCGTAATTTGTGACTTGTTAGAAATTTTTTCAATTTTTTGGTAGCATCTTATATGGTGGTTACAGCAATGTCGTTGACATGACAAGTTACCAATTCTATGCCTAATGACCTAACACAGTAATACCAGAGACAAAAGGTAAACACAAGTCCATATACCAAATTTGGTTTTGATGCATTCAAGTGTCATGGAGATATGACCTCACTTCATTTTTTGGTGGCTTCTTCCACAGGTTTGATTGGGTGTGACGGGCAAATGCTTTTGAGAATCAAATATCCCTCTTCACAAGGCTTGGTCTGAAGATCATCAGTAATATGTATGGTGAAAATTGGAAAAACAAATTGTTGCCGTTGAAAATATTTTGAAAACCTTTTGATAAAACCCAATATGGCCCCTACATTAATTAGGCTGACAAGACAATTTACCATGTCTTGGTCTTGGGATGATCCACAGCATAATTAGACACAATATATATACACTACAGGCCAAAAGTTTGGAAGCAAGATCAAATTTGTACGAAAAAAGATCATAGTTTCATTGGCATACTTTGCAACAAAATAAACATGATTATTATATAAAGAGTCACTTATCAAAATACATTTTTACTGAAATTATCAGGCCCATATTACTAGGCCCATGGTCCTAGTGCCCGCCGGATGGCCGTTGGCATATGGTGGGCTGTAAACCGTGACATAAAGTGAATAATGCAAACTGTGATTTGTTTTTTACTTTTTCACTGAAGTTGTGACTCTTGCCAATCCTCTCAACCCAAAAACTAAGCCCCTTCTTTCTTTTGTTAACATTTATTCAGCAATGGTCTGGTAACAAAAATGTATACAGTACCTGAAGGTAAATAGAGGGAAATGGTGCATATCAATGAAAGAAAAGTCTAATCATGCAGTAAATACATCCCAAAATCCATAGATTTCATACTGGTTTTTCAGAAAGGCATTGTGAACTGAAACTTTCAGTAGCTTCCAAAGTTTTGACCTGTATTGGCCTTGCTTACAAACTTCTGACCAGTAGTGTATTTTTAAGACAAACACTTCAACAAATATTAACCTAAACACACTTTTGCTTATTGCAATGCCCCCAAAGAGTCAATTTGTGCAAGTTTTTTGCGCTTCCTCAAGATGGCTACCAAGACTGGTTTTGAGACATCAAACCATTGCTGAGATATGACCTCACTTCCCATTTGGTGGTTTTGCCATTGATTTGAATTAGCTGTGACGGGCAAACTGGCAAACTTATAAAATATGAAATCTATCTGATAACTTTTCAGAGGCTTGGTCAAAAAAAATCATCTGTGCCAATGCTAGTGAAAACTGGACAAAGTTTGTGGCCAGTGAAAATTTAATTAAAGCCTGTATCCCACTGGGGTTGCGACTGTTTTCCGACAGTTGTGACTGTCATTCTGCAGAATGTCTGCAGAATTTTTGTGTGTTTGTGGAGGTCGTCATGTTGTCGCGAGAATTTTGAACATGTTCAGAAATTTATTGGCGACAACTGTGGTCACCAAGGTTTTGAAATGTGCACCAAATTGTCTGCAGAATGTCTTCAGATTGTCTTGAGAATAAGGGGGCAAAAATTCATGAAACAATCGCGAAATAGTCTGCAGAATGTCTTCAGAATGTCTAAAGAATGTCTTCAGAATGCCATCAGACATTTATAAGACATTTTGAAGACTTTTTGCATAATTCCCGCCAATTCTGTGCATGCGCAGTCAGTAATGCCATCTCGACATCAGACACGAAAGTACATGTCAAGACAAATCTGTTGTATTTGATTCAGTAGGACTGCAAATCTGTTCACGTACTTTGTCTTGAAACAGTTGCCAATTTAAAGTCTGCAAACAGTCTCGAACTATCACGGCCCAGTGGCATACAGCCTTAAAATGCAAAAAAAATCCGATATGGCAGAAAATCCAATATGGCAGAAATTAATATCATAGGGTGTCCAAGGAAACAAATCGTTCTTTATTTTTGAAAATCTGGCATATGGTAAAAAGTTACGTGCATAAAAGAACTTCCAACTTTGACCCCTCGGTGGTCCTACGGTGCTCAGAGCAAAGGAATTAAACTTTGTGAAAAGAAGCAAGAAACTGTCCCCAATCAGTGTGCCAAATTTCAAAAATTTTTACCGTACGGTTCTTAGAGCACCTATAGACACCCCAGACAGAGGAAGTTTTTAATGGGAGATGAAAAAAAATTAAACAGATTAACAATAGGGTGCCTACGCTGCTTCACTACATGGCCCCCAGTTGCATTACCTTTCCAGTCTTCCTTGTGTATGACCTAAGATCAGCTGATGCAAAGTCATTCGTGAATACGTACTACTCTGTGCCTGTACAATATTGCTGCAGCTTCATGGACATTTTTGTCTTCAAAAAATTAATTTGTTTAAAGACATCAGGTAATATTCAGACTGTGGTATTTCTACGGTTGTATTTTATGGTTTATTACCGAATGGATAGAAAATGCTTTTAAAAACGGGCAGGGTAAAACCACCAGTATTTGTACAATGGAACTTTTAATTTCATGTGAATGCTGCTGTATTTGTTTTGATGTGCTTCCGGTTTACAGTAGAAGTAACATTGTGCTGCTGAAAAGATCACCGCCTGTGAATGAGGACAGTCATTCTGCACTGCAGCCATGCTAACCATCACCCAGATCTGCTCCGTGCTAACCCACCTGCCTCTGCTTCGCCCTGTTTGTTGGAGGCTGTATTCGTACATATCTTTTCCCTTCTTGTTCACAACCAGGTATGGTTACCTCAGACAAACTGGGCAGAAAAGCATCTCTTAAAAGATCTTTATGTCTTCAAAACCTCTTGTTAAGACTGATCATGCGTGTGCATGTTTGTGTGTGTGTGTGTGTGTGTCAGCACGCATGTTTCTGGGTCAAACACAACAAACATGGGCAGGGTTATGTGAACATGTGAGAATTCCCAGGCTGGACAGCTGGTGTAAAGATGTGTCAGTCTGTCTGAGAGACAGGATTGGTGCAGTCACAGGTGTGTCCTGTGTAAGCTGCCCTCTGCTTTCTCAATAAGGCTGAATCAATTTCTGCTGTAATATTGTTGATCTCTGTTTTTAACTCTTTCTTTGTCTTCATTGTTCTCCCAGGAGAGGTACGGAGTTCTTTCACTGTGGCTTAAATAACTCCAAAGCTGGGTTTCTTACCACTAAGCAAACTGTAGCACATAAAGCATTTTCTTCACGTAGAATTATGAAATACATTCATAAATATGGGAATGTCTCTTACTTTTACTACCCCGTAGATTCCGCACTATTTATGTAACCCCGGCATGGCTTCCAACAAATCTACTCTCTAAAAAGTGTACTCGCGCGTGTGTCTGTGTGGGGGTGTGTGTGTGTGTGTGTGTGTGTGTGTGGAGGTGGGGGAAAACAGCCATGGCTAACTCCTTCTTTGAAGCTATTATGAAAACAAATGACTGCAATACAGCAATATGTCGGTCAAAACTAGTTCAGCTGCTTACATCAGTTGACTCTGGCATGACGCAAGAGGGTGCTAGACAGGACCTGCCAATTCTGTCTGCATCTGTAAGACGACACAAGGAGCTTTTTATTTTAATGAGAAAAATTACTCATGCATAATAAAAGTACAATAGACCACCGAAGACTGATCTCTGGTACTATTGAGTTCAGTATAATTTGATGCGCCCCAGTATTCATGGTAGAGTGAAGAATCAGAATTCTCGGCACATGTTTCCATGGCACCGGTGATGTCATAATTGATGGCAATGGTATCTGTTTGGCATTATTTCTGCGGGTTACAGGCATAGGACCCCAGACTGCGGATACTGTTTGGAATCATGGGTAGTCTTCTGCAAACAGTCAGCCTCTGTATCCAACTCTTTATGCAGGACTGTGTTTGGAATGGAAGAGATTCATGTTGCAAAAATGTTTGGCAAATTCTGCCCCGGCCTAATGGAATCCCGCAGCTTAGCTGTTATGAGTGCTCACTAATCATTTCACCGATGACTACCCGTCTGATTCAAACCAAAACAGTCTGTCTCCAATATTTTAGTCTTGTAATGAGACTTAAAATTGTATTCCTCGTCGATCAAGGCTCAAATATTAGCTTAAGTTGTTGTTTGCCTGAGAAGTAAAATTTTCATATCCATTTACATGATTTTTATGATCTTAACTTATCGGAAATATTTTTTTCTTATTATCTTGTTAACTCGCTCACTGATTTACTTCTGAATCCTTTCTATTATAATGTTGTTTTTCTTTTCTCCTGCTAATTATTATTGAAATAAAAGAATATAATATTTAATTGTGGTCATCCAAATCCCTTGAGAATGATAATTTGGTAATTTACTCTGTTGTTGAGGTTAGTAAGACAGCAGTATTGTTAGTTGTAGTGTGCCTGGAGAGAGGGACACACACTGAAGATGTCAGCACTGTGTGTTCATTCGCCCAGTGTGCAGTCATGCTTTCTGCATTATCGCTGTTTCCTCCGCAAAGGTGTCCAAAGTGCCTTTTAAATGATCCATTAACAGCCTCCAGCCTGTCAATGATCTGCTGTGATAGCCGCAGTTCTCTGTGATTCATTTAAAACTTTCCTCTTCTTTCGCGAAGGTAGGTATTAAATAACACTCCGAAGTGTGATCCTGACACAAATTTTATACTACTTAAATGTCCATTGTGAACTGGTATAACTAGTCTGGCCAAGTATGTCATTAAATAGATGAGTTAAATGGAAAAAAAAATTGCATTATTATTATTATTATTATTATTATTATTATTATTACTAATTTTGATTCATGTCATAACTCGGAGAATCCTGTGCAGCAAAAATTGTGTCAGGACTTAATTGGAGCTTTAAGCATATCCTAATTTGACACAAAAAAACATGAAGTTCACAGTACATTCTGTGACTAAGCACACCTTTCCTTTAATACATTACATCTAGCTAAGAATTCAATATTTTGTGTTTACTGGTGCCACACACGCCAGTAAAATTTGGCATAAAAAAGGGGGAAAAATGGATAGAATATTAAAGAGAAGAGTAAATGGATAGCATGTAAAAGAGAAGAGTAAATGAATAACATAAGCGGTAGAGATTGGGTTTCCACCCTTTTACCCCACCCCTAAAAAATGTGCAATCCCCTTTGACGGACTTCAAACACTTATTCGGCAATCATTTTTCAATAAGACCCCAAGGACTGCATTTAAATTCTGCAGTTTTTTGTTTCCTGCCCACCCGTCGTGGCCATGTATCATACGAGGCCACCGTTACCCCAATGACACCCTCCCAACAGCCTCCCCGCGCTGTCTTGTCTTAAACCCGCATCATCGGTATTAATTAGGAAATTGTCCTCCGAAGAGGCCCGCAGTAAAATGGCCCCTTTGATCTGAGCGGACGAGACGCGATTGAAATGAGATATTTTAACTGTCGTTTTCATCGTGCTCATTAGATGCGGCGAGGACGGAGCAGAGAAGCGGCGCATGACGGGTCCTGTCTCATGCCGCTGTCTCCCGTGGAGCAGGCACTCTGAAAGGCCTCTTCCGCAGTGACACACTACGCTCATGAAGTGCCCAGAGAAACTGCTCTGCTTTCTGCAGCCTGCATTGTAAAACCAAATGTTTAAGTTCTGAACATATGCTACACACTTTTTTGCAACACATTTTAAACAAGTCACAGTGTTTTGATTCAGTTTTAAAGTGTATTAATCAAATCTGAAAAACCTCCATCGCAACATCCAATAAACATCAGTGTTTTGAATGAGAACACCTAATCACAAAAATAATCACCAGGCATTTAGCTTTAACACACTGGTGTTTAGATTGAAAACATGTCACATGTTCCACAGTTTTACAGTGTGGTTTCTACGAGGAATATGCTGCCGTTTTTGGTCCACCTTGTTTGGTTAAAGATAAGGGTGTCTTAGGAGAACATCTACCATTAACTGACATCTCCTAAACCACATACCTGTAGCAATAAATCGGCCAGTCCCACCCAGCCGTCCCCTTTAAGATGATGCCAAGACCATGTGCGTAATACCGGATTAGAGAAACTTTTATCAAACATTAAAAAAAAAATTATGCATACAATTGTCAATAATAGACTCCAAAAACCAGGACTAGAGTTAGGAATAGATACTGAGAGCTCAAAGGAAGCAATACCACAACTGACTAATCAGAAGTGCCTTCAAACTCATTTGTCCCAAACAATATGGTGCCCTGAAACTGGGGAAACATGCAAAAATGTACATATAAAAATACCTCTTAATAAATTCTGATAATTCAAGCACATGAGATGTATGGTGTGATGACAGACTACTGACATTTTGGGGTGCTTCATTCAATGTCTACCTTTTTGAGGGGAATAGAACCTTTTCTCCATGGTGGATGTTACTCATTTTGCGGCTAATGAGAATTTTGGTTATATGGTAAATCTATGTGAAGCGATCTTTTCACCAAAGATTAGAAATGCAAGAAGAAGCAGAGCTGTTGGGTAATGATTGAACAGAAACATATCCCTTAAAAGCGATCATTATGTGACTTCAGCTCAAAACTGGTTAAAGATTATTTTCTTGAACTGGGAGAGATAATAAATCAAGGGACGTGACACTGTGCTAATCCAAGTTGTTTTTTGATCAGACTTTGGAATATTTTGGTCTGGTCATTTGAAAAGTAAATAAAGTATATAAATAAAAAAATAAATCTGACATGCTTTTACAGATGGAAACATTTTATATCACCAAAATGCATAGACACATGTAAGTGTGCGAGTATTTTCAAGTATTTATCAAAAGTCTTGGGCCTCTTTTGTTTGTTGGCTGCTCTCTTAGTGCTTTCCTCTACCACTTGATGGTATGGTCAAGACATCGCTTAATGACTCCATATTACAGATAGTGTAGTGGCCATTACACGAACCACTACAGACACACCAGGAGTAGACCAACAATAACCACCCTGGTCTGGTTTGAATGGAGGGAATCATTATGTGGTGCTAAGTGCAATATTTATCTAGCGCGATTACCGTGACAATCAAACGGAGCAGAATGCCAACGCGAGGTTGGTGGGGTCTCAAAGTCCTACGGGAACATTTCAAAGAAAGGACACAGACTTCATTTTAAAAAGAAGATGCTTCGGGGAAACTAAAAAAAAAAAAAAAAAGATAAACACGGCACTGACATGAAAGGTAACATATTAAAAACGTCCTTTAAGAGCATCGTCCGTTGGACAAGCTCATTTGAAAGGGTTACCAAATCTAGTGAGGGAGTGATGATGAGGCCGCGAGGTGTGGTGGTGGTGGTGGTGGGGGGGAGTTATAAGTGTGATGTAGGAGTATAAGGGGTGGGTGGGCGAGGTGGGGTGGGAGTAAGAAGGGGAACATAATGAGTGACATATTGTGAAATCTGTACCTACAAAGAAGAGTCTTCTGCCATGCAAATTAGACTGCGGCTCCCTGAAGATAAGGATCTATTTGAAGGGACATGTGGAATCCAAAGTGCTTAATTCCCTCATTAGTATTCAGCAGCAGTGATTGGCAAGCGCCAGGAAGAGCCAGCGGAACTGCCGGCTGCGAAACCTAATATTGATTTGTTTAATGGTGTCAGGGAGTCAAAAATCGCAAATCTCCAGTCAATTGTTTATGAGGCAGTTAGCGGAGGCAATGGATGCCCCTCGCTTAATTAATAACTCATTACTGCAATATGATTATATGCTTGAACTGTTAAACGAGCTCTCGTGTTTAAACTAGACACAAAAAATTGGTTCTTTCACAAACCAAAATGAAAATAATAGCCTCACATCATTCTGAATTCAGTATTTTATTTTTTTATTTTTACATTTTTTTTAGTTTAACATATATTTAACACGACTTTAGAGTATGGCTTTCTTTTAAAAAAAATATTAGTTCTATATTCTAGTTTTCAAAGAAGAGGAAGAAAAAAAACATCCCTCAGGTACTGACCATGAGGACTCATGGGATTTAGTGTTAACATTTATAGTGTAACGTGTGTGTCCCATTTTGCACATTGAGAAAAAATTATGTAGTGGGCACAATATCTACTGATTGAATAAAAATGAAATAGATGACTACGCTTATTCCTGCTTGTCTGTGCACTGGTTGATATGTTTCGCTTTTTGCTTTGCATAATAGGGAAAACGTGAAGAGCCATTGTTCTCTGTGCTTAATGCTTCGGTCAACAACAGTCTGGGAATGAATTACAAACAGACTCCGAAGATTTAGACCCGGCAAAACATATAAATCAACCAACACAAGCAACCAAATGGCCAACTGTGTTCTATGATTAAAAAAAAAAAATTATTAAAAAAAAAAAAATCTAAAAAATATTAATCCTCTTCCAGGAATGTTTGTGTAACCCAACGGTGCATTGTGAATGATTCCATTTTAAATTAGCATTCACATTCACATTTTGGGTGGTAATGTCAGCTTTGAAAGACTTAAATAATTGTGATTGTGAATAATTTGGAAATTGGAATCAAATATTTATTTGGTGCCAATAAATTTGAGCAAAAAGCAGTTAAAAATGTTATGACTGCTCTATTCACTGTGAATAGCACTATTTAGTGATATTTATTTGGAAATTAAATGAAAATTGAACTAACTAACTGACTGACTGACAAAATAAATACATAAAGTAAGTGACGTTCTTCCACTTAAGTGACAGATGATGCTCTCGCTTATGCAGAAATGCTTTTAAGGTCAAAACTAGTCAGAGCACGGTCAGGTATGAAGCATTTGCAGATAAATGTATTGCTTGCTGTAAATGGTGACATATTAGACTTGCACACAATTTATTGTAATGTTGAGACAATGTGCATACTTGCCTAAACTTGCAGCAACAGTCAATCAAAAATCCATCTTTTTTTATTGAGACATAATCGCAGACATTGCAGTTATACATCTATGCAATGTTTTGCATTTCTGCATTTTGTATTGTTTGCGTTTTTATTGTTATTAATTCTATTTGATGCATGCTGAAAAAGGCACAGTCATCTCACTGAAATTGGAGACGGGGGTGTATTATGTGCGTTCTTGAAGTATCCCGGCATTTGGCAGTGTGGTTATAGAGTTATACACCTCTGGGCAAGCGCTGGGCTGCCATATTGTTCCTGGTTTTATTTATCCTGAGTGGATTAGCTCGCTCCTGTGTTATAAACACATTAAGAGGAGTACCTTGGCAGCCATTCTTATTATGCTTGATTATGCAGCTGGAATGGGAAGGTGGCCGCTGTTTTCAGTTAAATAACTCCGCAGACGTTTTTTTTTTTTTTTAAAACAACTATCTTCAAAGCGTTGACGGGTCAGTGCTCTCAGTACAAAGCAGAGATTGATTTTCACCCTCCCACTCTTTGTTCCCATAGTTTAAAGAAGACAGGTTCTGCTAAATTAGTTTGTCCATGTTATTAATAGGGGAGCCAATTACACTCCCCTACTGCAAGCTGGACTGAAACAATGCAGGTAAGGAGCCTTCCAGAATTCAGCAGAGAAAAAAAGACCATCACCTATAAGAGCACCGCACAATCATCAGCCTCATTTTTTTCCTGCTAATTTTAACACTAAAATATTGCAAAAGATACTGTATGTTTTAATAAAAAAGGATTGCAATTAACCTGGGCACCTTACCATCATATAAAGATGTGAATATTCTTGGATTACAGCAAACATACTCGATCATCCAGACATCTTCTCCTAGATTGTCTCAGTAATGTACTGAGCATACACATGCAGTGCATTGTCTATTTTTCAGAGCAAATAGCAAGAAACTTACAAAAAGTGTTCATAACTGCTGGAATTGTTTTGACTGTCAAGACGAAGTAGCTCATTCTCTTTCTACATCTCTCTCAATCTCTCTCTCTCTTACTCACACACACACACTTACTTCTCGGTCTGTCTCTCAGTATGTTTGCCTGTCTCATGCATTGACACGCTACCCTCAATCTCTTCTAGCAAGACTCTCTCTCCCTCTCACTCTTACTCTGATGATCAGTACCTTGAGCAGTTTCAAATAAAAGACAAAAGACGCGTTTATAAAGGGCGACAGACGGGCAGAGACAGAGAGAGAGAGAGAGAGAGAGAGAGAAAAAGAACGAGAGACGCTTGTTTGCCAGGAATCTCTCTTCCGTAGCTGGGAGCTGAGTGTCAGCACGTAGACTGAGCCTGTGTCAAATTGAAATTAATTAGCAGGAGCACACCCACGGTTCTGTCTTTCAGCTCTAACACTGACTGGAGTTTGACTCGATTCGGCGTTTGAGTAGGACGCCTGCCTTTAAATATCATGACACTGCAATTATATGCATGTAAATATGAATTTTATCTGTTATCCAGATGCCAGCGAAAACAGTATGACTTCTGTTCCGCACTTAGCAACACTTCTGCCATGTCTCAGGTGCGGTGTGGCTGATGGGTCACATGACCATGTGTTATGGTGTCCTCCGCCACAAGTGACCAGAGACACATGCTGTCGTTTCTGACGTCGCACAGCAACAAGAGTGTCGCCTGACAAGGCTGGTGACATCTTAAATGCAAAGAAACAAAAGAAAAGAGGGAAGTAACAAAAAAGAGGTAGCTCCTCTGGTGGTAAAACAAAAATATTGAATTTTGTGAGCCATAAATTCTTATTTTTTTCTCAAGGAAACAACATTACCTTGTTTTAAGTTTTTGTTTGCTTCACAACAGGATTTTCCCAGCCTTTTAACCAAAAGAGGGGTTATGTAAAACTGTTTAGCCTGTTTAAAAGTATTGCTTAATTTAGCTGATAAGTCACAGACATAACACTTAAATTAGACTTTAAATACATTTGTAAAATATTTCAGAATGATTTATTTTGTGGCCTTTGCAGTTAATGCCATGCTGCAATGATTGCTTCAGACTATCACATTAGTGGACGGGTAGCTATTAACTTTGAGTAATGTATTAAGGCGTAATGACGTCTCCTTTTTTTTTTTGCATTACTTGAGCAACATTTTCTGCTTCATTTCAGGGAAAAAGTTAAAGATTGTTTGTGTCATAAGTAACTGGTAATACTTCCTGTGACATGCTCTTACTGAACCACAGCCGAGGCAGGGAGAGGGTGTTCAGGTGCTCGGCTTTTCCTCGGGGGTTACGACCCGAACACCATAGCCCCCCCAACCCCCTACACCTCATCCTCTCATTCCCCCCACCTCAATTAAAAATGCAGCGGTGGCCGGCCGGCCGGGCCCTATTTAACACCTGTTGGGCCTAATTTCCATAGTGGAGGACGCTGCGGATTCCAGATCATTTATCACTTCCAAAGTGCTTCCACATGTCTCTGTTTTCCTGCGTCCCGACTCCCCTCAGGCCCCGAGGCCCGCTTTTCCGAACGCATTAAAATTCAGCTCGGCCCAAAGAAGTTCAGACACTGATGTTCCATTGTGGTGATGTCTGGTAATTATTAGTGGAAATTACAGTCCGCCTGTGAGCTGACAAGGTAGACTCCATACTGACGAGAAGGGGTGGAGCACGTTCCTCTCCTGTCAGAGTGTCAGTCAATCAGTCAATCTGCACCATGGAATCATGAAATCTCACCCCCATGTTAAAGGACCAGTGTGTGAATGCTTACGCGTGTGGGTAAGTGTGTGTGTGCGTGAGTGTTTTCATTGTGTATGAGTGAGTACGCTGACGCATGTATATTTTGTGTGTGTCTGTGTGTTTTGTGCTAACGTGTGAGTGTGTGCTTTTGCGTCTATGTCTATTTACATGCTTTTCTGTGCATATGCATATTTTTGTCTGTGTAGGCTGTTCGTCGACGTGTTTGTACAAATTTTATATGCGTGTACACTCCTAGATGTATGTGCATTTGTATACATATGTTTGAGTGTGTACGGTGTGTATGCATGTAGGTATGTATGTGTGTGTATGTATAACTTTTCATGTACACGCAACCATGCAAGCATGTGTGTGTGTACTCGAGGGTGTGATGATTGACAGACTGGGACCCAGGTTCGCATGACTTTGTGGTGTGCACATTACTGGGCTGTGTGTGAATGTGGGGTGTGTATCTGACAGCCATAATTAAAGGAAAAACATTATATTTGGATCACAGTATACTTGCTGGCAGACTGGAGCTCAAAGTGAAGAACATGACGTTCTTTCCCTTTCTGGCTTTAATTAAAATTCAAATTATGACATTTGTTGTTTTCAAAATAATATTTCAGCACATTTCCTCAATTGTTGAAATAAAATAGTTTGAAAGTTGGCGTAAGCATTCTTAATTAAAGCTTGACTGCCGAAATGCGCACTAATCAGATACGGCTAATAACAAAGTCCGTGAAATTACTAATTAGGATTCCATTAAAAGGTGCTGCTCTATCAGCAAAGGAAATCATAACCTTTTAAAAGCTTTCAGGATGGCGAATGCCGTTTCAAACAGTTTAAAAAAAGATACTGCTGCCTTTTGATGGGCTGTATCTCTGCTTTAAACATGCTATTGTCCTGACCGTCATTTATCAGACTAATTAAAGACAATTATTGCCTCAGTAGGGCTGCTAACTGCATACATCACCTCTTCAATAACAATCATCCCAGTGTTTAGGGAGTTAAGGTTTGTTTTTTCTCCATTTCTACAATAGCGAAGCCTGTGTATTGTTAAGAATGGAAAAACCAGGAAATATTAAATATATATGTCGAAGCAAGCATTTAGTAAAAATTCTCAGTAAATGTTCAGACAGTTGGAAATAAATAAAGACCCCATTTGATTCTCTTTTTTCATGGGAACTGAAACACATCCATCAAAGTCTTTCTGCGTTGTAGGAAAATGCATCATTTTTAACAGTGAGGTACTATTTGAACAGTTCGTTTCCAAAACGCAATATATCCATTTTACTCATTTTGAGTAAATCAGCTTTTTCTATGTCGCCACCTATTGCATTTTATAGAAAAACACAAACTTTGATCATGAAAAAATACACCAAATATGAATTTCATAAAACGGATTTTTGCACGATTTGTAAAAAGCACAGGGCTATCGCTTAATTGTATTATCTAAATTTTTGTAATTTTGGCACTTATTGTTTTGGAAACAAACTCTTCATTTATTTAATGCCTGCGTGTGCGTATGTGTGTGTGGTCAGTGTATACCTACCCTTGCGGGGATAAAATGTCCCCACAAGAGATGTAAAACAAGATTTAGGGATATTTTCAGGTCCCCAGAAGGAAATTGAGCTATTTTGGGGTTCGGGATTGGGTTTGGGTGAGATGCGCACTGCTTATGTTTAAGGTCAGAGAAAGGGGTTAAAGAATGAATGTAAGTCTATGGGATGTCCCCGCAAAACATAAAAACACGACATGGGTGTGTGTGTGTGTGCATGTACGTGCGTGTGTGCATTTGTGAGTGTGAGTGCGTGGGTGACTTCTGCGTCTTACCTATTCTTTACACCTACATGTTTGTCAGTATGTGTGCATGTATATGTGTATTTGTCTCAGTGGATCAGTATCCATATCTGTATCTTCCCCCGTCGGTGTGTGTGCATGCATCTTGTTTGTACGTCATATCCATATGTGCGCACACATGTGTGCACGTATCCAACATCTGTGCGTGCGTGTGTGTGCATGTGCAGGAGGATGAAATGACTGCTCTGCCTCTCTACCCTCACACTTAGAATAATAGCCCGGCTGCAGTTCCCTGGGCAGAATGAATGAGGACTGTTTCCTGAAACAGCACAGCCAGGGGAGGTGTATACCAGCGGGGGAAATTCAACACAGGCCGCGAATCTAAACCTGGAGGCTGGTAGGGAGCACTTCTCTCCCCTCTTGTGGAAACACCACGGACCCCACTGCCTTCCTGCACTATAGCAACCCTGAGCTGGCTTTCCCTGTCATAGCTTTGGAGATTACGCAAATGCTCGGGAAGATGGCGCCTGCAGCCTAATGTTTAACGACAATGTTGACCCTTAGAGCGCTGAAATAAGTTCTCAAAAAACTATAAATTATCTCGGTGCTGTTGAAAACTTATCATGCACCGACCTGTTTAAAAGAGCTCCCCTGCGGGAGCTCTTTTAAACAAGTTGCCACATGATAGGTTTTCAGCAGCTTTGAGTTTGATATCCCACATCACTGGGCAGCACTATTTGTATTTAGCGCTCTAGGGCTTAACAAACTGATTTATCACAGTATAAGGTCAAACAAAATTGTGTATATTTTAACACATTAACCGCACTTACACTGGAAGCAATTAAAGTGTGTTCTATATTAGTAAGGCATTTGAGACATTGTTAAGAATGGTAAGAGATTAATCAAACAGTTTTGCAAGTGTGACAAATAAGTAAGAGAAGTTGGTGAGATATTAAAAGTGCGGCTCTTAGAAACTTCGAGGTGTTCGTGACTTGGTAGTTGGTTGTAATCATGAGCGTAATGATCAATTTTGTGCCAGTTTATGCACAAGTGTCCTATGTATGAAAACAAGCTTCATGCTGTTTTTATTTCTCGATGAACCTTGTTTTTCTCTTTCTGGACATTGTTATTTTTATTATTTTTAGCAACAAATATATTCACATTGCATTCTCAGAACATTTGGGTTACACTCATAAGTAATATTACGGTCTGTTAGTGTATATGGTGTTCATTTTTTGTCTTTTGGACTGTTTAGTATAAGTACAGGGTGTATAGAGAAAAAAAAAATCCCAGCTACAGCCAGCTTTTTCAAACATGCCGCTGAAAAATTACACACATTCAATAAAATAATTGGAGACTGTAGAAATTGATTAGAGTGGTCACTTTAGTTGATTGTGTCACGCTCACGGCCAATTTGTGCCATTAGCTTGATTTGTGGTGCACCTAGGCTCCCCGAAGCGGAAACTAATTTGCACCTCCACATTGTTGACGCGGCCGCATTAGCCAGTGCATGTGGCAGCACCTGTAATTAAAACAGATGGCCGAATAACCCTGTCAGGACTGCTTTGGTGTGGTTGACAAAGTGAGCCCAAAACGAGTGCTAATTTCCCCCGCCCCCAGTTTGGGGAGAAAGCTTGGCGTACCTGCCGTTCTTAGGGCGAACACTGCCAAAGTCCCTCCACAGCCCTGTTTTCTATTACAACGTTTTTGTCGACTCGAGCGGTGTTCTTTCATTACAACCCTGCACATAATTCACACTTGTACGAGAGAGTATGTACAAATGGACATATTTTAGTTCTGTGATACATTTGTTTTTCTTTCATATTCATTTTGTTTAACCTCTATTTGTCTCGGAAGTTACATTGGTATTAAAACCTTTCACAAGTAAGACGTAGCCAAGACTAAGCAAACACAATAAAGCAGGGGCGGACATTAAAAAAAAAAAGAATAGCAATCAAATGTTGAGGGAAATTTTACATATGGTGGTTAAACAGGCCGCTGATGCTGATGTTCATCATAAATAATGACCCACAGCTACAGTAACAGCTGTAGTATTGTCCCTGCACTGTATGTGGACATACAGACATTGAATTAAATAGCTGCATTTCATGCTTGGTCCACACAAGAAAGATGGAGGAACTCACAAATCCTTTTTTGACAGTTTTCTACACTAACCACATATTTATTGTTGCCAAATACAATGTTTTAACACGGAGGATAACTATTTCACTGTGCGAGTACATACAGAGGGAACTGTATATTTTCCCCATGCGATAAAAGTCTAATTTTGTTTGGCTGTGGGGAATGAAAATGTGAACATACATCTGAGAACAAGGCTCTTTAACTTCTTTTTTTGTGCTTGCTGAGGTGTTAATGGAGTGTCAAGAAGGTGGAGTTAGCACTGGTCATTCTTTCTAAACTGTCTGGACTTATAATCTTATATTTCACAGCCTTCTGCTCTCTTTTTCTGACCTTTTCTTACTCTTTGCTCTACCCATTGGGGTGACAATTAAGAAAAGGAAGTGAAGACCAGGATTGAAGAAATAAGAATTGATGAAAAACACCATTCTTGCTCATTCAAACGACAGTTTAATGCGACATCAGTCGCACGTATGCCAGATGGATGGCAGATGGGAAATTGTAGAGTCATGGGCCAATCGTCTATATGTCACGCAATCCATAAAAAATATTTCTCGTCATTACTTGCGCAAAATGTCCTTGGGAAACCAAACTCCTTTCTTGGAATTCATTCAATGGATTGGAATTTCCTTAAAGATACCGGACATTGACCAATTTCTGGCTCAGGCTCATAATTTAAGAAAAGTTATGAAAAGTTGCCTACTTGCTTGGGTCATTTCTGAGACAGTCTCTAAGCTCCTGTGCCTCAAAATATGTACTGTCTGGTGAACATACTTCCGATTACATACTGCCCACCCAAATGCAGACAGTTTTGCCTATGTAGGCCTGCTACTTTTAGCTAAACGTAATTCTAATTATATAATGCCCACGTGAATACGGGCAGTTTCACCTATATACTACTGTCTGCTAAACGTACAGCTAATTACATACTGTCTACCTGAATACGCACACTTTCTCCTATGTAATGTGTGCTAAATGTACTTCCAATCACATACTGCCCACCCGAATGCAGATAGTTTCTCCTATGTAGGCCTACTACTGTCTGTTAAACGTAATACTAACTATATACTGCCCATATAGTTTTTCCCATGTACTACTGTCTGCTAAATGTAATGCTGATAACACAGTGTTCACCTGAATACACACTGTTTCTCCAGTGTACTGACTGCTAAACATAATGCTAATCACAGACTGCCCACCTGAATTCTGGCAGTTTCTCTTGCTGTATGTTGGTCTGCTAAACATACTGCCAAGTACATACTGCTTCTGCCAACCTGAATACAGGCTGTTTCTCTGATGACTGTCTTCTCAGCATACTGCCAATTATATACTGTTCACCTGAATACAGCAGTTTCTCCAAGCAGCACATTAGCACCCTGGATGAAAAGGTTGTCAAGTTCTCAGGTTACGCACATGCTGTATGTCAGTAGTTTAGTGAGTTCGTTCAGGAACTTTCCTGGAATTATACCACACTCGTGGGAAAAGTGATCCATTTTGGGGTCCAATCACAACTGGATAAATCAATCAAACACGCAGCTACTTTCTTATGTACAGGCAAAGAAATTACTTTTCTCAGCTCTTCTCCAATGAAAGTACACGGCTCCTACTATTCAAATATATTCTTCGGTAATTTTTGAAAATTTTTTGAAAAAAGTACTCAATCAGCTTGAGGAAATCAAATTTATACGTTGTTAGCAGGGAGCCATGTTTGTTGGAATTGGGGTAGCTTGCCATGTCACTCGGACAACCGAACTCTTGGGCTCGTGGAGGTTATAAATGAAATAAAACATGACTACTGTAAGCAAGAGTTTGTCCGATTAATTATTTGTGAATCAGTATAACTACAGTGACAAATTATAAGCTGACATAAAATTTGGAAAGCCTACCTGTTCTGTCTGTAAGTGATGCTGTCGTTTCTCTAGCCTAGCTAAAGCTGATAGGCGCTTCTCTTCGGGGCCTGCTGATGACTGAATACCGTTGACACGGCATCATCTTTCAAAATTTTCTGATATTTACTGGGCAATTCAATTCCATTCTTTGCGTAAACCCACTCCTTGAAACAACTGGGTAAAAAGTGTGCAGAACATAACCGGTGACGATTCGTTGAATCCGATGTTGTGCAACCACTGTCATAACAAGTCAGGCTTTGCCAAGGGAAATCTGCTGAAGCTGATGCCCACAGGTAGATCCGAGTTTCCTGTTTTGTTTGTGCAATCAACTGCCGCACACAGCAGCATTCTGACTGATTTTGTCGCTCAGGTTCTCATAATGATTGGTAATATCAAACCTTAATCATTTGGCGTAAAATGAAGCTGCAGCATGAGTGATAATCAAGATCAATTTGTTTACACTTTATATAGATCTCCTGGGGTCCCAGCGTGTCATAACATCCAGGACATTGCCATGCAAAGTATTTTTTGATTGGCAAAAATATACGGAACAGCGGCATTCATGAACTTGCGCTAATTAGTTGTATTTCAGATGTATGAGGTTTGATTACTCGGGTCATAAAAATTGCAAAAATTCGCAAAAAGTATTTAGGGAACGAGAAGAACTTGTTCTTTTTTGGGTAAGAGCTGAAAAAAGTGCTTTCTTTACCTTTAAGAGCGGACATCTGATGGTACAGCCATCCTACGGAAAGTTGTGTAGCGTAAAAGCCTGAAAGTATGCTTCGTAGATAGTACATGTTGAGGGCGTTTTATTTTCGGGCAATGGACACGCCTGGCAAAACCATGGAAATATCAGTGTTATTGTGGTATATTTGAATACGAATAGTTAACCTTCTCATCCAACCTGCTCAAGTTACGCATGATATAGTGAGCAGGTAAAGCGGCTTTGGACACTGCTGAAAATTTCATGTTGAACGGATTGGCTGGGTTTGCTGGGCAGGAATGATAAATCTAACCTGGAGACTGGGATGTCCGTGGTTCGGTTCAGACCATCTCTGCAGGTAAAGGCCCCATCGTGCTGGGACTACTTTTTGACTCGTGTGCATCAGTCGCTCTTGCCTTCAGTTAATAAGAGCCCAATCAGAGGATCAGAGTCTCCCTATGCAGAAATCATGGACCTCCATAGCATGGGCCTTTCTTACATCAAAACCCAAGTAATTTAATTTATACTCAGCTCTACAACAGGCCTTATCAGCCACTATCCCCGTAGACCACTGAAAACCAGCAAGCCAGTGTGATACCGCCGTATCATTTTTTGAAGCACAAGATTACAGAATCTAAATAAACATAATAAGCCTCGGCAATACTCTTGTTGCCCATGCCTTATCTAAGAATAACATAATGAGGCTCAAACATCTAACTACTTGTTTCGCGAAGAAACCCCTTCTCTAAATGATACTACAGCAGGGAGAGAGCGAGAGAGCAAGGGGAGATGTGGAAAGAGGAGAGAAAGAGAGAAAGAGAAAAAAAAAACATTAATTATTAGACCCAGTGGGATCTTTTATATTCTGTCTAGCCTGGACAACACCAATTAATACAGCAATTATTCTTCTGCCCTATAGCGCGAGGCTGGCTAAGCTTCCTTCTCATCTGATGAAGGGGCAGTGGGTGTTGGGGGGGTGGATGGGGGGGGTGGGGGACGCTGAAGCCAGATTACTCATCTCCTCAACTCCTGCTTTATTATGCATTACTGATGGAGGCAGATACACACAGTGAGTAATTATTTAGCAGTAGAATCGCGAGTCTTCCCGCAGATAATTGCCTGTAGGGTTTCGTCTTGGGGTGGGGTATGGTGGAAAGGAGGGGTTTGGCGGGGGGGTACAGTGTTACCACTGTGACAGTAAAGATGCCCCCCTGCCCAATAAAAAAAAAGTATTTAGCTGCTCTGTACAGCTTGTGCCTGGGTCCACCATACAGTACGCTACTGTACGTGACTGTATGACGTGACTATGTGCGTAGCCTTGTTAGTGCAAGCTGTCCTTTTCCCACCAGCAACTGTAAAATCCATCCTGACAGCCAATGAAAACGCAGCTGCTGCTTTGCATGTTATCTTAGCGCTGCCATGCTTAAGCTGAGCCACGCTGATTCTTAAATGGTGGCCATAAACCCCTTAGGAGATGCCTGGCCCAATGCAGGCTCCACTTTGTCTGTTTAGGCCACGTGCTACGGCTGTTCCTTAACTTCCTACCCTTCATCACCACGGATAGCATATCTCTTAGCAGATAATACAGCAGCAGATATTGTCATTGGCTAAAGAACCATTTAATCCATGGTAAAAATACAATTTTTTGTGCTATAAATGCATGTATCTTTATACTCACTGTGGAAAAGCCATAGAACTGTCAGACCAGATGCACATAGCCCACTGTGCTATGGGCTATCTAAAATAAGCCATTAGGTCAAAAATGGTGCTTGAAAGGCAGTAACAAGCTAAAATCTGGAAATGTATGCCTTTCGTTCCAGAGGAGCCTTTTCTTCAGTTCTTAAATGCAATAAAGTGTCTGGTACACGTTATATTGCAAGGCAGTCAGTGACAGTGCTGTGAAGAAGTGTTTGCCCCCATTCCCAATTTTTTCTATATTTGCTTATTTGTCATATTTATATATTTCAAATAATCTAAGATGAAGACAGCATGAATAAACACAAAATACAACATTTCAATAATAATTTCATTTGTTAAAAGTAAAGAGTTCTTCAAAACCTAAATCACCCATATAAAATCAATCAAACGGTCGCTATAACCGGCAATAAGTCTTTTACAATGCTGTGGAGGGAGTCTCATCTGGACTCACCATGTAGTGATGCTACCTGACAATGCTACCTTGCCGATATACAACAAAAAAGGAAGCTTTTGGCATCTGTATTTGACGCCAGTTTAAAACTAACCCTACCCCCTTACCCCTAACCCTTCAGCCAAACCTTAACCCTAAACATGTCATAAGGATGCAAAAAGCCTCCTTTTCTCGTTGTAAATCAATGCTTGGTCAGGTAGCATCACTATATGAAGAGTTGGGATGAGAATGTGTTGCTGGAGGAATTTTAGCCCACTCCTCTTTGTAGAATTATTTTAATTCAGCCACATTAGAGGGTATTCAAGCAGGAACTACCTTTTTAAAGCTGTGCCACAGCATCTCAAAGAAATTCTATTCAGGACTTTGACTGGGCCACTCCAAAATCTCCCTTTTATTTCTTTGGACCCATTCAGAAGTTGACTTGCTTGTGTGCATCAGATCATTGCCCTGCAGCATAACTTTACTGTTAAGTGCTGCTCACGAACTGATGGCTGGAAATTCTCCATCAGGATTTTTTGGTTGAGAGCAGAATTCATGGTTCCATCAATAATGGCAAGTTGCCCAGGTCCTGAAGCAGCAAAGCAGCCTCAGACCATCTTACTATCACCACTGTGATTGACTGTTGGTATGATGTTCTTACTGTGGAATGTTGTGTAAACTTTATGCCCACTGTAACAGGACCATGTCTTCCAAAAAGTTCCACTTTTGACTCATCAGTTCACAGAAAATAATCCCAAAATTCTTGGGGGACATAAAGACGTTATTGGGCAAATATGAGATGAGCCATTGGGTTCTTTTGGGTCAGCAGAGGTTTTCACCTTTCAGATCTCAAACTGATGTGATTTTTGCCCAATCTCTCTCTATTATTGTGCAATTATGTACACTGATCTTAACTGAGGCAAGTGAGACTTGCAGTTCTGCAAATGCAGTTCTTGGTTCTTTTTTGACCTCGTGGATAAGTCATCAATGCAATCTTGGAGGAATTTTGGTTGGCCAGCCACTCTTGGGAAAGTTCACCCCTGTTTAAAGTTTTCTTCATTTGTAGATAATGGCTCTCACCGTGGTTAGAAATGACTTTGAAACCCTGTCCAAACTGTTAGATGTCAATATCTTTGTTTCTCACCTGTTCTTGAATTTCCGTAGATCACTGCATCATGTGTTGCTTTTTGCCTACTTCGCATTGCCAGACATGCTCTATTTAATTGATGCCTAGATTCTACAGGACATGCAATGATCACGCCTGGATGTGTCCAGTGAAATTTAACCCATAATGAATTAGATTTATTTAATTGGTTGATTTAGTAACTAAGGCCTCATTTACATTGTCAGTGTAATGTGACCCAATTCCGATTTTTTGCTCTTATGTGGCACAGATCGGATTTGCTCATTGACAGTGTAGACAGGAAAAAAACCTCATTCATATGTGGAAATAAATCAGATATGTATCGGATATGTGCCAATGCGACCGCCGTGTAAACAGGCTGATTGGATTTTTTTACACATTGCGTCTCCAACGTCATCAAATCTGTACCATTTAGCTTATTTTGTCGCATAAACAGTGAACACACGGTAAATGAACGAGGTTTTATATTTGAGAAGCTGGCAGACTGAACATGGAGGCTGTCTCGCACCCAGACATTCCTATGAACGCCTGAAGAGGCAATAATTGCAGCATATGCACAAGATGCAATAGTGGCCCTTTTCCTTCTTCTCTGCCTAAAAATCCTGGCAATGTTAGGCGAAGTTTTCCTGCACCGCAACATTATCATCAAACATATCGGCGGCCTGCTGATAAAACCTTGTATGTTCAAAATGATAAACTTTACAGGAAAATAAAAAATTAATATAAAATAAAAAAAAAAATCAAATAATGTAAATATAAGTTAAAATATAAATAAAATAAAAAATGTTTAATTTTGCATGCAAGAATAGTGGACATACGAGTTTTTGTTTCTTATCAATTTGGAGATACGAAGTTTTATCAGCAGGCTGACGATATGTCAGCATCATCCATTTTTTGGCTTAGCAGTTAGCGCTTGGTGCAGAAGTAGGCCTGGCCTAAAGTTTAGTAAAAACTAAAAGTAGGTATGCGCGATGTTTCAGATGTTGTAGGCAAGTGTAATCGCGTGAATCAGATTTGGGCCACTTGATAAAATACATGTAACCGCACGGTAAAAAAAATCGGATTCAGGCAGCAAATCCGATCTGGGCATCAAGACATACAGTGTAAATACGACCTAAGGGGGCAATTACTTTTTTTTTACATTGGGCCGGGTAGGGTTGGGTAGCTTTACTCCTACAAGAGATGAAATCATGATTTAAAAACTGCATTTTTTTTTACTCAGGTTTTGTTTGTCTAACATTGAAATTAGTTTGATTATCTGAGAAATTTAAGTGGGAGACAATATACCAAAACAGGAAAAATCAGAAAGTGGACAAATACTTTTTTGCAGCTCTGTAGTATCTCAGTGCGAAACTCTGCCAATTTATTTATGCAGTTCCATTTGATTAGCGGAGAAAATAATGAAATAAAATTCCTACTTCTCGTCTCGCAAGCCACTAATACATGTGATTGTGCTGAAAGTGATTTGATGAAGGGAATTACAAAAAAAGAGAGAGAGAAAAAATCTGTGGATCTTTGCCAAGAACACAATAAATGCGTCAATAAGAGCAGAAATAAGACCCGCCTTTTCATGAAAGACGCTTTGGTGACTGCAGCCACAAGAGGATTTGTCAGCATAACACAGGATCTCAAACAATGAAGCTTGTGGGATGTGACTCACCAAAGGCTTTCCGAGAGAGAATTTCTACCTGGCTGCCAAGGATCTGTCTATGCGTCATACTGGTGAGGTCAAAGGTCAGGCACATTGCCTCACAAATGTCAAAATTATGTCCTGATACCACAAATGCAGTCATTACAAAATTTGACCGATTTTTAAGTCATGAGTAAATGAATGTGAGATACTGTTAGATATTGTTTAATCCTCCTGTTACATTTCCATTTGTACAACCAATGATCTGCACTGTATTCATCAAATCATATCCCTGCTTTAAATGTCTTACTTATCTTTTAAAAGACGAGCAACGAGGTTGATAAATTATTTTCGATGAAAATGAGGTCAGGATGTTTACTTTGTGTCCGACGTTAACATTTCACCTTTGAGTTCAGCAGTGACAGAAACAATATCAAACTAAATCTGGCATGAAGTATTTCATAAGCAAGTAAAGCAGGCTATTTATCATTTACTGAGTAGCATGTTGCAGTCAATATGATCCTGTTGTGAAATCAACCCCCTAATAGCGCTGCTGCGGTGAAATAAAAACCCAAAGAGGGTCCTTTTGAGGACATTTCAACCCCGATATGGCTGCAGTACAACAAGAGTGAGGAATATAATAGCTCTGCACCTGGTTAATGACAAACAGAGGACACGGTTACAAGACAAACGCTTTAGTGGACTGTTGACATGCTACGTTCGCTAAGAACAAAAATATCACTCCTCATTTCAAAACGATCTTTTTTCACCAAAGGGAGGTCCAGTGTGTTAACACAGACAGTCGTCCATTTAGTCAGAGTGTGCGTTCGTGTCTTTCTTTTTTTTTTTTTTGTCCGGTCCGAGCGAAGAAGCTGTTTAGTTCCTGTGTGAGCTATCTTCAGGAGTGCCTTCATTTATTTACGGGGTGTCATGTTGCGTCAGTGGCCCCCATCGGACAAAGACAGCTTTGACTTAAAGAAGAGGGCGCTGTCATTGTGGGTGTAGAATAACATCTCTTGAGCAGGTTGTAATTAGAGTGCCTTGTGTGTAATGAGGGTGCAAGATTCCACCCTGTCATGGGGACCAGGTTATTGGTGCCAGGACTCGGGTGAGAGTGAATGGGTACTGGTGCCAAGACGCGGGTGAGAACGAGCAGGTACTGGTTTACGGGGACGCGAGAGGTTGGGTGGTGCGGGGTGCTCAAAGAGTGACAAAATTTGGCAACTGCAAGCCCTTCCTCTAACAAATATATTGGTGAAACACGTAGCGAGGGCAAGGAGTTCAGCTGATCGGACACGCCTCTCTTTTACAGGATACACTATTTCAGCTGTTCTGGAGGCAATAGGAGGTCCTGCCTGGGTGTAGATTGATATATTAAGCAGGTCTACCTGACCTGCGAGTGTTCTTATAGCATGTGTGTATATGTATGAATATGTGTGTGTGTGTGTGTATATACACATGCACTTATGAGTGACTGAGTGTATATCTGCAGTATATTCAGTACACTGCAGTCACTATACCTACTAATACAACCACAAAAAAGCATAGCCACACGCATATGTGCGCCTATGTACACACACACACACACACGCGCGCGCGCACACACACACACACGCACGCACACGCACACACACACACACACACACACACATGCAGGCACACACATATGCGCGCAAAACTTATCTTTTGATTTTAAAGGCGACTATAATGACTTCTGACTGATGACAGAGTGCCTTGTGACTGAGTGCCTGACTCACAGCTCACTGTGCCGATGCGCTGGCACCTTCTTCTCCTCTGATTACACTTTATTTATTAAACTGCATTCACGAGATATGAGGAAAATGCTATCTTTCCCCCTCTGACTTTCCTTTTTTTCTGCTCTATTGGCAAAAAATGAAAACTTCAATCAGAAGTGGATTGAAATATGTATCAGTCAGTCGTGTGAGAGCCAAAAATGTTTAACATTTCACATCGATAAGTTGGTAGCTGGAGATAGAGGGATGGTGGGGGAGGAGAGAAGGAGATATCTGCTCTCTTTCTCTGCTCTAGACGGATGCGCTCTCAATAGGCGTGTCTTCGACACGAGATACTCCTCCTTGCTTTATCAATGAGCCGCCAGCCTGACCCTCACTTTTTAATGCCTCTTCATGAGATGTTATTCTGCGAGCCGCATTCTGCTCAATTTGCAAAAAGACGCATCCAACCACCTCCTCCTGCTACTAAGACTCGCTATCGCCCAGGGGTGTGACAGCAAACAAATGAACTGATATCTTTCTCAAATTGCTTCTTATATTCAGAGCATTGTCATGAAAAAAGGAAAAGTGTTAAGGCACATATTGGACATAAAATTGTTTAAATATTTACAGTTTACCTCAAAATGTTTGTTTTTGCACCTTTTAGTCGAAGAAAAATGCCCACCTTATCATTGAGCTTTTTTTTTTTTTTTTTTTAAAAAAAGACTGTTCTCTCTACATTTTGTGAAACTTAAACATGACCTAGCCTTTGATGACTGCCATTTTTTTTTTTTAGCAAGTCCCGTTTTTGTCCTATTTTGTCGTCAATTTTCAGTTGAAAGCTTAGGCTGTAATTCTATTATGGTATAAATAACGTTGGCTGGCATCCAATGTGGTTACATCCCCACAATGCTTAAAATATCATCAGCAGAGGGCCTGCTGATATAAATAGTTAGCACTCAGGCCCAGATCTAAAGCCACGTTAAAAGAGCAGAGGAAATTACACGTTTTAAGTGGAGTTCTTAGCATCTTATCATTAAAAGTTGAATTTATATTACCTTGGTTTCCTATTAGTAAAGACCTTAACATGGAGCCAAAGGAGTTTAACTGCTTGAAACCAGAACATCCAATAAGAACAGACCATCTTTTTTTCACAATGGTGACACCTGAACAGCAGGTGAGCATGATTTTAAATGAGCGCACCATTGTAGAGCTACTACATTCCTGTTTCAGTGAGGTTGGTGTTGAAGAGATGTAGTGACATCACTAAATGTTTGGCAGTTCATTCTCCATCCCTGGCTGATACCCAACCCCAGTTCATATTACAGGGAGGAGGATCTATGCGTGGGGCTGAAAAAGAGCATTGTGGACTCTGTGCGCTTTCGCTAATTACATAGTTGCAATGAATTAAATGAGTGTTTGATTTGAAAACAAGACAGTCCACATTCTCACTACCCCAATCTACTCAAATAAAGAGTATGTCAGTGTTATAATTAACATATTTGTGCACTGCATAAGCTTCCTGTCTCTTTCATACCCATACACGTGCACACACACACACACACACACAGGCATCAACGCACACATCTTACCGCCAAGTAGCTCTCATTTACCCCAGCACACACAGCCTGTTGAGAGTCATGACATTGAGAATGTATAACAGGGGTAATGGTCTGGTTGGCATGCTTTTAGCCTGGCAGGAAAGGGATTTTACTAGTGCCCGACTGTGCAGTAAAGCGTCCTCATGGTCCACAGGCACTGCAGGGCACAAACCATTCCCAGGCCTTCTCCGCGGCTCCGAAATATCAGGGCAGGGCACTAATTTCCCTTCATACTGAACCGCCAGAGCAAAATGTCACCAACAGTAAAGTGTGTTGGGAAGTTTGCCCGTTATCAACAGCTGCAACTTCTGAGCTGCTTTCATAGTAAAAAAAAAAAACAAAAAAAACATCAGCATCATCAGCAGGAATCAGCAACACTCCTGTTTGAAAATAGGCAGCTTCAAATATACATTGAAACATGGTTCCATTTGAATAAGCACCCTATGAACTCTATCAGGCTGCCAGTTGTCTGACCCTTTAGGTGACCAATTGAAAACTGGCCTGCATACAAGGGACAGCAGTATCAGGCACAGTCAGCTCTATAATACAAATAAACAGTCAGGGACTGTTCTGTATGTCAGGAACTTTGTAAATTTGCAATTTGCATTTTTTTGTTCGTATTTTACTTTGTGGGTGACAACGAGACTGTACTTACCGCGGTTTGCTGCAATATTTGCTCCAAGTTGGAGGAAACAGTGCCAACTGCTGGTAGACAGCCTGCACTACCACAGTTGGTCCTCAGAGTCATTCATCTGGTGAACAGAGGGATCACAGTGAAGTTTTTTTTTCACTGTGAACTAACTTTTACAGGTAAAGTGCATATACACACACATGCATCCACAAATGCGCATAAATACATACAGATGCTCATAATGATTATATTGTAGACATACCGGTACAGGAAACAACAGCATATTTGGATGAATGAAAACCTTTGTGTATATGGATTTTGTGTATATGTGCTTTCTGTTCCTTTGGTTGACATTGTAGTATCAACAGGATGCCAGATTTGGCAGAATGCAAACTGAACTGATTTCCTATTTTTAGTCATTCTCATTGTATTGACAGGTGTAGGCTTGCTTGCCCATTCCCTGGCCTGGCTAATGCGTGTCAATTCACAGTAATGCTGTCTAATTTCCCCTGCCCTGGGGGCATGACTGAGGGAATATATGACAGACCAGAGGCTTCGCCCCCTTCTCCCACGCCGCGCTCCGAGCTGCCGTCCCCCTCCACTGGTTTCTTGTTCTTGTTTTTTTCTTTCTTGTAGGGCAGATGGAGGTCTGAGATGGGGCTGGGTGATGGGGAGGGCAGGGGTTTAACCTTGGGTGGGGTTTAGAAGAGGGAGGTGTTTGAGGAGTTCTAGGGGAGATGAGAGGTTAGTGGAAGAGGGATTTGGAGGTAACAGAGTTTAAAAGTGGACTGGGCTCAAGAGCAGATGGGCATAAATTGCAGGTGGGGCAGTTTAGAGGGGGGAGGTGTGGTGGGGTCGATGGTGTAGAGCGGGATATTACAAACCTGACCTGGATTTTGGAGGTTTTTGGGTTTCGGGTTAAAAAAACCTGAAATGGGTTCATGAAGGGTTTGATAGAAGACGGAACTTAAACGCGGGTTTGGAAAGGTTTCAGAAAGTTGGGTTTAGAAGTGGGTGGGGTTTAATTACGAGTCGGAGTTGAAGAGGGGAGGTGTTTTTGAGCAGACAGGGTTGTCCACCTTACACCAGTGCACCTCTGCACCAGCTCATTGTTTGCACCTGCTAAAACATTCAAGCTATTCCAGCGGCAAGGAAACGCATTTGCTTTTGATTTAGGGTCGGCTTTGGAGACGTTTGAAGTGTCCGCGAGCTGAAACAGAGAAACATTCCCCTCTTTTAACCATTTACTCCTGGAAAGCGTCCGCTCCCACTCGCTAGCCGGGCTCAAAACAGGTCTGGTGGGGACCCAGTTTTTTCGAGGGGTCATTCCATTATTAAGTGTCACGCACTCTATTGCCACTCATCAAAGAGCCGTTTTACCATATGAATCAGCGGTGAGGAGCTAACGGCCAGCTTCACATGAGTATCGGCCGTTTGAGCTGAGATGGGTCCGGGTCCCATTGATCCGGGGGAGGCCAGCGAGCTAATTGTCTCCACTCCAGTGGGTCATTACCGCGCTTCGTCTCGGCGAGAGACGAGCCCTTTGTGAAGCCGCGCTGAAGAGATTCTCCATAAAAAAAGAACCTGTAATCAAATCGAGCTTCTGCCAAATTGCCAACGCAAACAGCTTAGTCCACGATTATTATGTTTTGATTACCTTTTCCGTAATTTTGGGGGGCTTTGCGCGGCGAATTGAGGCAGTGTCCTGTATTTAACCCATAATAGCACGTAGTTGTGGGGTGAATGGGTGTGGGGGCAGAAATTTGACTCAGGTTGGGCGCATTGAATTTTAGTTGGAAACCATGGGATTGTCACAGGATGTAACAGCCAATTCAAACTGCCAGTCGCAGCACGGAAAATTACAGCCAGTAAGTAGATACCAAACAGCGGTGGCCAGAAGCGCATGAACACATGCCCAGACAGATACATGTAGATGACCTCACCTAAACACACATGAGCACGCACACACACACACACACACACACACACACACACACACACACACACACACACACACACACACACACACACACACACACACACACACACACACACACACATTGTGTTTTCATGTTTTGTGGGGACATCTCATAAACTCACATTCATTCCCAAACCCCTTTCCCTGACCTTAACCATAAATAGTACATTCCTAACCCTAAGCTTAACCTTAACCTTAACCAAACTATATGACCTTGTCCTTCAAACCCTAAAATAGATCAATTTCGTTATAGGTCCCTGCAAATGTCCCCAAGAGGATAAACAAATCTGCTATTGCATCTTTTTAGGGGAAGTTTTGTCCCCACTAAGGTCGGTATTTACTGACCACGTGCACACACACACACACACACACACACACACATATGTGCTGTGAAAAAGTATTTGCCCCTTCCAGATTTTTTCTATTTTGCATATTTATCACATATAAATGTTTCAGACCATCAAACTAATTTAAATATCAGACCAAGATTTCCTGAGCAAATGTTAAATTCAGTCTTTCAATGATGACTAATTTTATTGCAGGTAAAGAGTTATTCAAAACCTATATCATGCGTGCAAAAAATAATTGCCACTCTAAATTTAATACCATGTTGTGCCACCCTTCGTGACAGCAACCACAGTCAGTCATATGTGATAACTGGCGTGAGTACGTAAATCGCTGTGGAGAAATTTTGGCCACTCCTCCTTGCAAAATTGTTTTAATTCAGCCATATTTGAGGATGTTCAAGCATGATCTGCCTGTTTAAGGTCATGCCTCAGCATCTTAACATCTCTCAGGCCCTTAAAAAGAACAGTGTCTTCATTCAGTGATGGTGTAAGCAAGAAAACTACTGAAATGTTGGCTTTTGAACAAAAAGGTCACTGCTCAACATGTAGGTGATGAATATTTATAGTAAGTGCCTCTGGTTTAACAGTTTATTGCACATTTGGATCACAACAGGTGGCCCTAGTGCTTCAATTCACAAGTCTTGGCAAACTTGCAAATGCAAAGACCTTTTCCATCTGCATTCCGTGAGTAAAAATATGAGATGGAAATGTTAGATTGGTCATCACTTTATGTGATAGCTAAAGCCAAGGCACAGAATCCTGTTCTCATGCATTACTGTATGCCCAGGGAACAATCCATAACATATCACTTTGAAAAGTGAAGTTCTGGCGAAGTCACTTGGCTTAGTCACTGCGGTTTCAGAAGAAACTGGAAGCCATTTTGTGCATTAAGTCACGAGATCGTTCCAAAGCTTTTTTATTTAGTCAATTTATTGAGTTTGTTTGCTGAATCCTGATGCAATTTTGCGAAAGTGTGTTTAAATTCAATTTCTCACCTGTGTTCCAGTAAGATATTCGCGTAATAAACAGCTTTAAAAGATCAAATTTTACTGAATTTGTCAATTTGCTGCCATCTAATCATTCCCATTTTCTCTGCTTCAGCTGATTGGTGGTGAACATTTTGGTACAAAATGGCTGCCGTGCATCACCCAGTAGACAGTGACAAATTTGCATTGGTGAGTTCCCCCTTACGATAAAAAATAAAAACGTTGACTCGACGTCAAAAAGTACGGCGACCAGCTGCGAAGCATTTTTTGAGTTGAACATCTTCATGTTCTGTTTGTTCAAAAACGAGTTTGTGCAACCACTGGGACTAAAAGTTGGGCTTACTCAAAAATGCTTAGCAGCTGGTTGCCTAACTTATTAAGTCCAGTCAACTTTTTTTACAGTTTGCTTTGTTAAAAAGACTTTTAGTTTTGTGAATAGCACTCTATAAATTTAAAGCCCTCATAGTATTATCTTGTTTTGCTGTGGCCATGCATTCTGTTTTGGTTAAAATAATTTTTCTGTGGTGCAAACTCAGTGGACACTAACTAACTTCCTTCTTTCTCTCTACCCTCGTCTCTCTGGGTCATTTTATTTTTCTGCTCTTTTTTCTTTCTTTCCTTTGCTCTGTCCATCTCTCCTTCCCCTCCTCCTCTCACTTTACTTTTTTTTCCCACCTCCCCCTGTCCATCACATCTCCCTCTCTTCAGTCCTGGGCTCTAACTGCAGTCCCGCTGAGTCTCCTTTACACGCTCAATTTAGCGCAATCAGTGCACCTATAGCAGGCCCACTGCTGAGAGAGTGGCCCCTGCAGATCACAGCTCTCTCGCACCCCCCAACACACACACACACACACACACGCACCATCTCGCCCCCCTCTCCATCCAGGGTCTTAGATGAGCACGGACTAATCACTCCAGGACCCTCAGAGGAAAAGACCTGGGGCAGCTGCCCTCTCTGTAGGGTTTAACCACCTCTTCGCCTCTGTCTGAAGCCCTACTCACATCAGTCTGCCGCGCACTCATCCCTTCCCACAAACCACAGCTAAAAAGGCTCTGCTCATTAGCTGCGGTCTCCCTATTACCGATAAATCCTAAATTACAGGGCCTTAATGTAAAAAAAATAGATGAGAATAAATGGGGGGACAGAGATCTTTAAATCAAATAAATCCCCACCTGAACTGCTGGTAAGGAGCTGGCACAGGTCTCCTTATATTACACTCAAATTACTCCATTTGTTCCTGGAGATATTTTAATCCTCTCTGACCCCAAACTTCCCGTGAACCGGGCCCCGTACGAAAGGCCGCCCACTGTCCCGGCAGTAAATCTGTTGTCTCCCTTCCAGGCCCTCAGCTGGGGATCATAGATCACCACTGCGCCGCAGCTTGCTTCAATTTACTCAATTAAGTGTGGTAAAGCACTTGTAAGTTGCGCAGATGTTGGTTTATTATCGGGGCCTAAAATGTACAAGTGAGTTCAGGAGCCTGGGGTTATGCTGAGGTTGGGCGGGGGGGGCATGGGCGAGTCTTTCTCACCGCTGGTTTTACACTGACAGGGAAAGGGAGTGAAAGAGAGAGGGAGAGTGTGCTCCTGTGCATGTGTGTGTGTGTGTGTGTGTGTGTGTGTATGCGTATGTTTGTGTGCGTGTGTATGTTTGTGTGTGTGCGTGTTCGTGTGCGTGTGTGTGTGTATGTGCGTGTGTGTACATGTGTACGTGCTTGTGAGTGTGTGTATACATGTGTGTGCAAGTGTGTGTGTGTGTATGTGTGTGTACGACATGAAAACCCAACATGTGTGTGTGTGTGTGTGTGTGTGTATGCGTATGTTTGTGTGCGTGTGTATGTTTGTGTGTGTGCGTTTGTGTGCGTGCATGTGTGTGTATGTGCGTGTGTGTACATGTGTACATGCGCGTGAGTGTGTGTGTATATGTGTGTGTGCAAGTGTGTGTGTGTGTATGTGTGTGTGTGTACGACATGAAAACCCAACGTGTGTGTGTGTGTGTGTGTGTGTGTGTGCGCGCATGCTTGTGCATATGTGTGGAGCTCATGTTGTGACTTTTCAGAAAAATTATTTTATACATCAGATTATATTTTTAATATATATTAATACATGATATGAAGAACAAAAAAAAAAACAGAGAAATTCTAATGGAAGTATGGCCCTGGTGAACAGGTGGAGGGCAGGAAATGTGTTTTTGTCACACAGGGAGATAAGGTTGGTGATTAACAGATGTTTAATTGAGCCATCAATCAGGCTGAGAACCTGACTAAAGGCTCATACCACCCCAGCAAATTACCACCAACACTGCAGCTGTGGCCACTATCTCACAGGGCCTCTCCGCAGATTTTATACACGTGAAAGGGTTTAACCGCCAACCCTCATCAATCGCTTCTCTGTATTTAGCGCTCATAAATAGACATAACTACAGATTTGACTGATGAAGGACAGATACTCTATTTGGGGCCCACATTACTTCTTATCTAAAGGAATTAAGCTACTGGTCACAAAAATATTATAGAAAAATTTCTTAGGGCTACTGTTGGCTTGTACATAATGACATTCTGTTTTGTCACCAACTTTCACTCTTGATGCATTGCCCCTATATGTTACCTATGTAATTTTGTCCTTTTCAATATTATTCTTTTTTTCTGTGAGAGGCAACGTTTATTTCCGTTTATTCATTTAATTTCAGGATTTGAAGTGCCTTGTGACTGAAATACCAAGTGCAAGTGGAGGACCTCCTCCCTTCCAAGACATGTGTGTTCCTGTGGTGACTGATATCTCATTTAATCAATGTCATAATACACATACGATCTGACAGGCAGCATTTTATTTATGTGGATTTGTATGCATGTTGTGATTTGTCAGTGTTCTACGGGATATGAGAACCAAAGAGGAATGTCATCATCTTTATTAGTGGGGCTTCTAAAAATTCCAATCTTTTGTTTATTGAACTGCTTTTTTCGCCAAGATGTACCAATGAATCAATGTAAGCAGTAATAAAAAAAATATGCTTTCGATTTTCCAATCATTTGACTTCAGAAAATGAATCAAAAGCGTGAAAAAGCAGTCACATAATCTTACCGCTTTGACATGAAGTTTTTATACAAAGTTGTACGAGTTTCTTTACGCTCTCTTTTGAGCAAAGTTGGCGTATGGCTTATAAATCAGTGCAAAAGTAACTTGGGGAATGTAAAATCTACAGTAAAGAGAGCCTTAATCTTAAACAGGTGTAGTTACCATTATCATAAAGTACTCTGAGCCCATGACAGCTGCTATTTGAAGGATGTTTTTTCAGATCCCGCTGTGCAGTGTAGCACATTCGTTACGCTGGAAAATCAAGCTTTGACGAATGATTTTCTTGTGTTGAAGTAATGAAATGAGTGAGGAAGTGTCTCTTAAAGAGATCCTTATCGCGGCGTAGTAGGCAGGATCACTCTGCTGAAGGTATTTAGGGAGGCTCATCTGTAGGGCCACGGCATGCGAGTCCATTTTATGAGTTAAATGGTATTTGAGCGCAGGTTGATCTCCGCTTTTCTAAAGTATTTATTTCTTTTGCGCCCTGGCTGACCTCCTCAGCATTAATAGCTTTTACCCCTTTTCGCATATCAAGGGCAATTCAAAACCGGTTTTGGAATCTTTGCACAGCCATTATTGAATACTTTGGTTTGTAAACCACCGACAAGTGATTGAAATCACTAAATCCACTTGCTTGTGAATTTGGTCCTGCACAGTGAATAGCTGCATATATTTTACACTTTTCACTTTTACCATCTGAGAAGTCTAGCAAAAATTTGTAGCTGAAAAAATGTTTTTCCCCTCAAATGCATGCATTTTGTTGTGAATACTGGTGAAGGCAAATCCGTTTCAACCTTTTCAATTTTCAAGTGATATTTTGCAATCTGTAAAGAACATTGTGCAAGGATTTATGAAGGACTATATTTATTACCACACATTAATGAATGCTTATGCTAATCACGCAAATGTATATGATCTTTTATCACCTAGATCATTTAAGTCACCCTATCATGCCTCTGTATTTTTAGGATATTCATCCCTGGAGACTAAGAAATTGCTTTTCCATTGCTATCAGAATAAAATAAGTTTCTTCTGTATAAATACACTGATTGTGGCAAGCAGGAAATGGCGGGAAGCAAAATTTATCAAATTCTTTCACCTCTAAAACACAAAGTGAAGTCAGATCCTCGGGGAGTGCGTAATTACAGAATCCTGTTAATGATCTTCCTAGTGGAAAAAAAAGCACTTATTCTTGTCAAACCTTCTCTTCTCTGGTGTGGGGTGTATTCAGTTTAATTACTGAGTTCTATTTGTTAATCTATCCACAAAGACACAAGCAGAATCATGTACAAAAAATCTGTGACTCAGCTTGATCCAATTATGGTAGAACAGAGGCATTTGTAATCGCCCTCTCCCCCCAACGCACTCTCTCCCTCCGTCCTCTCTCTCTTCCTCTCTCTCTCTCTGTCTCTCTCTCTCTCTCTCTCTCTCTCTCTCACACACACACACACACACACACACACACACGCTCAAACCAGCTTGCCATTTGAAAAGGAAAGAATATGTCTTCAAAGAACTGCAAAAGTTTAAGGAAAGGACAGTGAAATATGGGGTTGACGGATGTATTTACTGGGGTGTGTATGGCATTAGTCCTTTGGGCATTTCCTCACCGGTGCAGGGCAGAAGAGGGGAGGGTGCCAGAGGTTTTTTTTTGGGGGGAGGTGGCAGAGTTTCTCCGATTTATCTGTTCTTTAGGGAGTTGTAGAGGTGTTTCTCTCCCTGACTTCACTCACTGAGCGATGCTCCTGGCTCTTTAACCCCTCGCTGTCCTCCCCTTGCACTTTATAACTCCTCCTGGATCAATGCTGCTGTCCAAAGGCCTTCCTCTGCCAGAGCAGCAATATGCCAAATGGGATCTGAACCAATGACCTTCTGATCTCAACTCCCACGCTGATGCTCTCTGGCTCAACTGGGCCCAATATGTGAGCAATTAGATACATAATCTTTCTTAAAATGATTTTTTCAGCAGATGCACCGACACAAGATACACTTGCACACACACTCATGCACACCCACCCACCCACAAACACACACACACACACACACACACACACACACACACGCATGCACACACATGCACACACACACACACACACACACACACACACACACACACACACACTCATGCCCACAGGTATACACTTGGGGCATATCCAGAATTCCTTGTTTTCAGAAAGATAAGTCTCTAGAATTTGTGTTTTTTTATGAATCAAAATACTAAAAGGATCCAAATTATGCTGTTTTTGTTTTCTTTTTTGTCGAGTTATTACCTTCTGGGATGCCCAAAGGGAGGTTTATAAACCTTTTAACAAAAATTCCCATGAAAATCCATCATTTCTTGGTTATTCATTGCCTGCAATTTTCTTTCGTCTGAAGAACAGTTTTTGTGTTTTGAGTGGGTATGCTCTTATTGTAGTGACCTTTGCTGTGATTGGTCAGCGAATATGGATAAACACCAAAAAGCTTACATCAGTGCCATGGGGGAGACAGAGTTTGGGAGGTTGAGCAAGGCAGTGGGAGGGAGCAGGGCACACCGGCAGAGATGGTAGGCGTGACCTATGCAGAGCAGGTATGTTTGTGATGTAGAAAACGCAGGAGTCTCCAGCCAAGTGTTACAAATGCTGAGGGGAAATGGGGGATCTAAAAGTAAACAGGGAATGTCCGCAAAATCATCCTTCTCTGTGCGGATTCAGTGGAGATCACTACACAGGTGGAACGAACTGGGAAAATGTATTTTTCCATAATACGAGTCAAAAAGAAACAGCTAGCATCCAAATGAAATAAATGGGATTCTGCAGGATATGATTAATCAGCAGATATCTGAGAGCAGTAATCTTCTCTTGTGTATTTAGCTTACTCCAGTCCTAATAATTGCTTAACGCTGTGGAAAACATCAGTGTTTCAATGACTCATATTAAAAGCTACAGATAATATTTCTTAATTGCTAATATTAGCTTGTTTTTCCAGGACCTCTGGGACTCGTTTAATGAGCTCTGTAATGGCAACACCCTAGCAAGTCGTAGTCATAGGAACGAAGAAGAGGGTAGCCCTTGACCAGCCTTGTGTGAAATATCTTTTTTTTTTTGTTAATAAAACAGCCAAGCTTTCTGTATTCATAGCACTGAACACTTTAAGAATACAACTTGTATATTTGATCACATTCGTCTTCTTCTTCTTCTCCTAATTATTCTTCTTCTTCTTGTTCTTCTTCTTCTTATTATTATTATTATGATTATTAATACTACTACTACCACTACTACCACTATAACTATTGTGATAATGAAAATTGTTATGATATTTACGATTTGGTCTGGCGCCTTCATTGCCTTATTACACAAAAGATATTAGCGACAGGACCACAAGATCTTAATGCATAATTGTATTGAGCAAAAGCATTAAATTACTATCTGCATTGCCTCATAAGAATACTTATAAGATAATATTGAAGCCACTAAAGAAGTGAAGGATAAGCAGGCATCGCTGGAGAAACATTGATGGCCCACTGATGGTCTGTGTTTAGTTAGGGGGACAGATCTTATCTGAGGGGTCATTGGGCGTTCCTTATTGATCGGCAGCATTCCTGAACCAGACTGCCCCACCCCCGCCACCCCCACTAACTCTCTGTTACCTCCACCCAACCCCTCACCTCCCGTGATGTAATGTTATTGTCAATTAGCCACCATTAATTTACCAAAAACAAATAAGCATGTCGCCCGGCCCCTGCAGCGCATATGTTCCTGATTTCCTGCGTCCTCATCGGCTGATCCCCAGTGGCCTTCCTCAACACTGACGGATGTTCTGGGTTCAGCTGGACTTGCTGGTCAGGACTCAAACTCCCCCCGATGGCTCTGTCAGAGGTGTTCAGTCAAAGGAATTAAATGTCTCTGTCCACTTCAGTTCACAACCTGCGTTGCATTCAGCTCTATTGGAATGCAAAAATGGCTACCATTTTGTCATTTCGATATGATAATGGCAGAATGACAAGCATTGCATAGTAATTTGATTGAGTCTTAGCTTTAAAATCAAACTATTTTTATATGAAAAATTATCAATATTACCCCTGAATGAAAAAAATGTTCGGGATTTTTTTCCCATTGCCCCAACCCTCTGCATAGGCTTCATCTCATTAGGTTTGCTGAGTTTTGCTATTTGAAAAGGTTGGGATTGGAAAATATATATTGTATATTTTGTATATCAATTCCTTTGGGGTCAGCCTGTATAAGTGTGATTGTCAACACACATGTACCTGTCTTTGCTTTGTCAGCAAAAGTGATTAATTTAATCAGAATTATTACAGTGTAATTACATGGTCAGGAAAGTAAAAAGGATAATTATTTTGCGTATTTTCAGTACGGTGACAATGAGAGAAGCAGATTAGTAATTATCTGGTATAACAACAACAATAAAAATTAGATAATAATAATGATAATAATAATAATAATAATAATAATAATAATTGTTATTATTATTATTATAATTAAATTTTACTTATTTAAAAGATCAAAATAAACAATACTGTATTTTAACATTAAAACTATAAAGAAATAAAGCGCTTAAGCAAAGAAAAATATACATGCTGTAATAAATACCAAGATGTCATACTGAAATAATTGGCAAGTTAAATACGTAAGTACAGTATTTTTTTTTTATTTTTACCATACTGTGTTCCACAGCAAAAGTCTTTGCCCACCGGATATGTTGTGTATGATACCGCACTCAAGCACTGAGAGAGAGAGAATGTGAGAGAGAAAAAAACAAGTCAAAGAGCTAGCTACAGTGAATAAACAGAGTATAAACGGTCTGAAGTGGAGCTGAGGGGGTCCCGGGGGAACCGGTCTGATTTACTACAGTAATCCCTGCTGCAGAGCTTGGCTCCAACTTCTTATATATCTGCAGCAAACACAAACCCACAGCAGGACTGGGGTGCAAACCCGCCATTTGTGTACTGTAATAATAAGGCTAAAGCTGACGTGTAAAGATTAGGCCCTGGATCTGCCCATATCGTTCTCCACACAAGGTACAGTTCACAAAAAGCAGTAACTGACCTCCTTCTTCCAGGTGTAAACTGGGGAGTCGAAAAAACTGTCAGATCATTATGATCTGACTGAAGTCAACCCCCTCAGCAGATACAGACGTGCATGTATGCATACGCTCACACACATATGCGCATGTATGCACACACACAGACACATTCACACAAACATGCACACACAAGCGCACACACAAACACATGGACACACACACATATGCAAATTTACACACAAATGCACACACAAGCATATGCGCGTGTGCGCGCACACACACACACACACACACACACACATACACACACGGACACACAAACACGTGCGCTCACACCAATACATGTACTTACGCACACATGCACGCGGACACGCACACACACATTCAGGCATGCACACACACACACACACACACACGCAGACACTTGCGCGCACACACAAATGCACACACACACACACACACACACACACACCTCCTCCCTGCATTTCCTCTCAGGACTGCATCCCTCTGGACAGGTCAATCAGCCAGGCTCTGGCTGCCTTGTAAAGATGGTCACTGTGCAAGAGCCTTTTAAGTTCCCTGTTATTCAACCAGGCCCCTGTGCTGTCAAGACCCTCCTATACACCACTGACCTCATGAGAGGGAGAAGTTTGTCTCATGATGAAAAATAGACAAATAAATCCTGCTCTTTGCGTCAAGACACGTCGGTCTGTGAGACCAGTGTTTGGTGGAGTCATTAGTGGCCCTTCTCTTATATTACTCTGGGGTGTTCATGTCTGAACATGTTGCTGGACCCATTAAAGTGTACAAACTATAATCATAACCACTCCTATGGTTATTGTTAATTTTTTTAATGCAAAATTAAGTAATTAAATAATATAGAATTGCAGAAAAATATATTGGGGATTGAGCATTTATATGGTGAGATCTACGGTATATACATGTAGATCTCTGTCTGGTTGACAAAGTACATTTAAACTGAAGTCCATATATGATTAGTCATTATTCAAACTTCTTCCTCCTTCTATGAAAAGCAGCTGGACAATATTATTATTATTATTATTATTATTATTATTACTATTTGTATTATTATTATTATGTTTAATCTCTGAATTTTTCACTGTAATGAAAATAAGCTTTGTACAGAGTGCAGGATCCAGTTAATTAGTAAAGAACCAATATACAGCTACTTTAAAGCCTGATTCCACTATTTTTGCTAGTTTAAAGAAAGATAAGTTGTGTCACAAGCGTAATAAGGATAATAAAGATAATTCCATTACTAAATGAAAACTGTAAAGCTCCATAAGGTGCGGTACCAGATCATGGCGTACGCTACCACACCAACACCATGGTTGTTGAAAAAAGCCTTGTTGAAAAAAAAGCCCATTTTATGTAGTTGTTTTTCAGCCTGAATAGTCTGCCACATCATTCCTTAGCTTTAGCTGATTTCAATGATAATTTGTAAATGTCATCCAGGTAATTTTTTTGATTCTCTGTATTTCATTCTGAACTAAAGGATTTCAATGTTTTTAATGAAGTTTGTTTATATTTGCACGACTTTTTGTCACATCGTTATACAAGCAAACTGAAATAAGTTGGAATTCTAAATTGCACAACTGTCTTGCTTCATTGAAAACATTTTTCTAGTTTCTGTGACCCTCAAATCGAGTTATTAACCCCTTTGCACAGAATACAAATATTGTCAATTTTTTTCCTGTTATGCATGAGCCTATTTAAGGCTTTATAACTCAGTATTCGCGTCACAAAGACTGTGGAAAATTTGGACATTTGGAAATTAAATTTTCAGAATTGTTTAGGAACTAAATTTCGCAATTTACGGACACCGGCGTCTATATCTGCGCCAAGGGGTTAATCCTTGAATACAGGTCACGTACACATTGGGAAGGTTTGGTTTGATTTGGCATCTGCACCAAGGGGATAGGTAAAATTCTTGGGATAGTTGCAGCGGTAAAGCCAATTATACTGTGGAATATTCTGTGATAAAACTCAAAAGGGTATAAAATGTCAATGGTTATGCACCATGCAAGTAATGTACCGATCAATATTGTAGTTTTTGCTGCTCTTTTGAATGATAGCTCAGTCAACTAGCTGCAAAGGCAAGAGGCTCATGCCATTGTAATGCTGGAAAACTGAAAGTAGCATGTTAGCATTCTAAAAATCCAATTAACTAATACAAAGTACAGAGAGTCAAAAATTATATCTATATTGTTGATATGAAAATGGATCTCTGACAAAGTCAGGGAAAAATGTGATAGCATATTTATGAGTGCACCAAAACTGTATGCATGAACAGTATGCATACAAATGACACTGCAGGTGGTTGTAGTTACACAGGCCCTTGTGAATTTCTGCCGTTATTTATGATAAAACCCTAGACTCCTAAAGGAAATCCAGTGACTTAGAAGGAAAAAATAAAACACACATTTTTAAGAGGTGCCCTTGAAACTCTTGTAATGTTTGAGATATGTTTGTAATATCTTTGAAAACATCCATACTGTGAAAAACATACCCACAAAATAAAAACTGCGAGATTCTCAAGCCAGAAGTAAGGATGTGCCATTCACTAGTTACCATCCACAATCCAGCACATACAGTCATATCTACACTCATGCAGCACACACACACACACACACACACACACATCGACACTCATGCAGTATGCACACACACACACACACACACAAACACACGCTCACGCATACACACACACACACACACACGCATGCACACACACACACACACACACACATACATACACGCACACACGAACACATGAACACATGAACATAGAGACCATTTGAATTCACATCCAGTACTCAAAATTTTATCAATCACTGCAGAGAAGCAGCACCATTGAGAACAGCAGCTCTGCAAGGCACACGGACCTCCCCTGTATTGGTAGAACAGCAGTATATAAATGCAGTACGTACATAGTAATACCACACAATCATGTCTGATAGCCTTCACTTTATTCATCGTTCTAGCATGCTGATCTGCCTGCACGTTGACTCTCAGGTGCATCCGGCTCAAAGGGGGGGATTTAAATCACAATGCTTAATGCTCTCCCTATCAGCTGCATATGAGAAACCCTCTGCTCTCCTGGCAGCCTAAGCTTATTTCTATTCAGTAGCAAATTCATCTATTAAATACAAAAAAAATCTGAGGAAAAAACTTAAATATAACTCCCACATCTCAAAGTGTGTCTTTGAGTGTTGTTATTATTTTATTCCAAAGAAATTGTTTATCACACCTGAGCCATCAGTGGGAGGTAATGGGGATGCTTTTATCGCAGACTGACTGCAATAAACAACAATGATTATTAAAGACATAAAAAAATCTTAATCTAGAGGGCTGTGTTTTCTCGATAGTGGAGGTTGTGCTGGCAGGGCGATTACGCTCTCATCTCCCCTGTTTACTTTCCGCTGAGAGAGCACCCAATCTTCCTGCTTACTCTTTGGCCCTCTCCCGTCCGCCGTATAGCAATTCCACAGCGAGATTTAGGGGCCTTCAAGCGTACTGACGAGTTTCCATATCTCAAACAGAGCAAGGCAGCGATGGGGCTGTCCCCACCTGTTACAGTGAATCAAAAACACTTCGAGTTTTTTTTTTTTTTTTTTTGGTGATTTTCTTTCATTGGAATGCCAAAGGCCATCAAAATTTTGACAATGTTAAAAAGCCCTTATTGATATATTCGTACATGTACAAGTCATGTACAGACGAGCACACAAGCCAGTTATTGGGGAGTAGCCATATTATTGGAAAGGAATTCATTTATTTATGCATTTATTTTGCTGTTAAAAGTTGAAAAAAAAAATGATGAAGACACGCGGACAAATATTTATTGAGACCTGAGACGAAAACAACACAGTACACAGGGGTGCAGCTGCTGTTTTGGCTATTCTGGTGACAAAATGAACGCTTATTATTCAATGAAACACATCAGGTGACCGTAATTTAATTTGATCTGAAAATATTTTCTGTGTTTTGTCCGGGCATGCTGAATGTGTGAAGTGTAATTTGTATGTGCTGTGTATTTGGGCATAAGAATACAATTGAAAATGTCTCTGATTACACACAGAGCTTGGAAGCAACAGTCCTTTGGGGACTTTGTAGTGAAATTTTAGGTTGTGAGTGAGGTGGCCGGGGTTTCGGAGTTCTTTTTTAAACATCTTATAATAACACTCCTTATGTGATATTTATGTTCCTAAGTCCCTTGTGAAACATGAGAAAGCAATAAGTAGCCAGGCATTCAGTCAAGGGGCAGTTACCCTGTTCCCATGACAGAGATCAAAACCCACCAGCCAGCTACTACTGCCTCCACAGATGCTCCTCTTTGACTGTTTAAGCTCAATAATTGATCCAATTAAGACATTCAGGGCTTGATTGAAACAGAAAGCAGAGGAGGCAATGGATAAGGGTTGACCTTTGTCCTCTGCCCTGTGAAGGACTGTTCATGTTTTTGGGCTGTCCTGAGTCTAGTAAGGATGTATTTGGCTGAGAAGGCTGACCGTTGGCAGAGGTGATGGTTTTATGCGTTGATAAAGTCCTCCTTTTGAGGCCGTAACACGGAACTCTGGATCCCTCGGAAAGAATTCTGATCTGGGCTCTGCTTTTTTGGTGAAACGTGTGTCAGGGACCCCTTCACACTCTTGGCCTCAAAAACTGTCATCTTGTTTCACCCCTGGTGTGAAAGCCTCGGCTCTATGAACAAGGAGTAATTGAAGAGCCAGTGTTTTTAAGTAAAAGTACTTGTCACATATTCACTCACTGTGAGGTAAAGATGGGGAAACTTTTTTATAGTTACCTGAGTCGTTTTTCTCAATTTTCTTTAAAATGGACATTTAGTGACTTAAATACTTTTCAGCACACTGAAGTCTTCAATTCGCAGATTTTCTGGATTTATTATATATTTGGACCCGTTTTTGTCACAGCTCTCATGTGAATGGCTTATATGTTTATTTATTTTCTTTGTCAAGCGCAATAAAATTCATGCCAGAAGCAAGCTCTTAGCGCTTTACAATGCTCCAAATGTTGAGCATTGTTTCCTCCCATTCACTTGCGTCTCAATTAGAAGTAACGTCGCCATGTCTCATTTCACAGTTCTCATCCCTTGTATCTGTGATGAGTATTTACAGTGTACCCACTCCTTTGCATTGCAAGTTGCTGCTTTGTAATTCGCCATGTGTGCTTAAATCCAGTCAGTACTTCTTAGTACTAACTCTTCATCTTTTGAAATTAAAATGTAACCTTTAATGACAGTGATTCCCGGAAGTTACCTTCTTTATTTCGTTTATAAGAATAAGCTCCCAAGCCTTTCTCAAGGATCCTGGGACTGCATTCTTGTTAATCCTGTCCAAGTCTATTCCTCTGTCCAGTTTTTTAGGAATCAGCTCCCAGTCCTTCTACGGTCATCAGAATTGGAACTGCGTTCCTCCAAAGCTACTCCTCCCTGCCCCGGGTTAGTTTGGCTCTGACTAAGTGTTCAGTCCATCTGGCTGTCACCCCGGAATGCCATTGGCTGGCTATTGGCAATGCCTCCTGAACTTCGCCCACAACATCTGCACTGAACTGTGCTTTTCTAATCTGGGTTCCATCTCATTACCATATTACTATCAATTAACCATACTGTTGTATTGTCTCCTCACTTGTATCTTGGTCAGCATCATGACACTTTTTTTTTTTTTCTCAAAATAGACCTTCTGTCACTGAAGTACTTTTAGTACCAGGGTCTTCAATTTCTAGTGTAATGGTTAGTTCATGGTGCCACCCATTGAGTAATAAAGTCACGAGGTGGCGGATGAGAAGGGACAGATTAATCAGCATTTAAGAGAATTATTTTAAGGTCATTACAGGAACGATTGAGTGTTGTGGAAAAACCTGGTGAGTGTAATTTTGGTAAAAAGTGAGTTTGGACCATTTTTGTACTTACTAGGCTTTACTTCATCACATATAGTTTGATTCATAAAAAAGTAATATCTGGTTCCCTATATTTTGTGATGGCAAAACCTAGCAAGTCATCAGTATTTAATCATTTGTGAAGCAAAAACCTAGCAAGTTGATCTTACTGCATTTTTCCACACGAAATATTCAATTTTTATGGTAAAACCTTCCCAGATAGCATGACTACATTGAAACAATGTTGATTTTCCATCTGAATCATCAGAATGGTTGACATTGAAATATCAATGCTAAATCAATGTTGAATCACTGTTGCAATAACCCGACGTTGATACAGTGACATTGAAACAACATTGATTTAAAGTTATGATTATAATTGATTGAGCATCAATTCCTGGTTGACAGGGTGATGATAATAATGTTGAAAAGTCATTGAAAGCACATTGATCTATGGTTAGGTTGAAATTTCAACACTGTTTCAATGTTCTTTTTAATTGAAATAACACTGAAATACCATTGATCTTTAATTAGAAAATCAACATTGATTCAATGTTAATTGAGGGTGCAACGTGCAACGTTGTTTCAATGTCTTAACATTGACAAAACAATGTTGATTTAACATTGTTTCAATGACTCTTTGCTATCTGGGTTACAAGTTGAATCAGGCAATTGTGAAGCAACATACAAATCACATGATCTGTCTAGTCAGATTCCATGCAGAACACTGGTTGTGAAGGACATTCTCAGGAAAGATTAGAAGGCAAGTAAGCATTCACTCGGGCTGCTCAACTCAGTAACATGATCTCACGTTGTACATAGTCTCGTTTTCATGATGTGATACCGAAACACTTCAGGGTAAATTCCCATTCTCCATGTAAATGATAGATAGAAAGATGAAACGGTAGACCTAGATGAGTAGAAACACCATTGATAATTCTTGAACGACCTATTTTGTTTCGAATTCAATAGGTTTAGACTGTTGCACAGTGTGTGTAAGGCTATGGCTCGAATAAAGAAATGATGAGTATCATCACAAAACAGAATAAACACCACTTTCAAAATTTTTGAAGCACCACTGCAAGAGGATCATCATTAGTGGGCCAGTAGTCATGCCAAATTCAGCCCTTAGCAACATGCTATATATCCCATTGTTTAGCATGCTTGAAAATCAGCATTCATATCAAACCGCAATAAACGTCAAGCCAGTTTTTCTGCTAGCAGCGATGTACACTCGCAACCAATCAGCGATGAAGTGTCCCACATTCCCAACAAGTTTCCATTGTTTAGCGATTTAGAGATTTTTCTTGAGCAAAACAAAAATATGAGTGTCATTTCTATGCTGCAAGCTCTGCGGAATAAAAAAGATTCTCTAATTTATCCGTCAAGAATGCACCCCGCCGATCAATTTTTTGGCCGTATTGTGCAGCATTTTAGCAAAATGGACATTGTACTACATGTGGAGGAGTATTATGAATTATTATTGAAACATGGAAATGTTTACATCTATGGTATTGACTGGCAGTGATTTGACTTCAAATTGCAGTTCTGTGTATATATTGCATTTTGCCAAATAATCACTAAGTTCACTTTTTCACAACATCCATTATTCAAAAATTTGCATCATGGTATGTTTTAACTTGTTTAGCAAGACCCATCAACAAATGAGAAATTTCTTCTTTGCTTACATTCCTATGATAAAATTTGTGTTTTTCTGAAAATGCTTAAAGTGGATATATTGCGTTTTGCAATGAAACTCTTTGAATCATTACACTCAATTCCAAGGTTTTTTTCCCATCATTTTGATCGTCGATATTTCAGATTTGTGGATGAGAAAACCCAGTTAGTAATATTTCCAAAGATACTGACAAGAAAAATGAAATAAATACTCTTCCTAAATATTACTTACTGAGAAATGAAAAAATAACTGCCAAGTTAGTTTTATTGTCAGACAAGCGCTTAATCCCAGTTGGACAGTTTTTTGTATTTTCCTCAAAATCAGTTTTTTTACTAGGTTTTTCCATAACACTCAAGACTTGCTAACGTAATTTTTTTTTACTGTCTTCCATTTAAATTGGGTATTTTGTGAGAAACTGTATTTCCATGCCATTCCATATGAAAAAAGACTGATGATTCATTAATACAGTAAACACATGTTTAGTTGAATAAACTCATTTCTAAATATTGCAAACCTCTGTGGAAAGACTGATAATATCTCAACTCAATATGAGAAACAAAAACACTTCAATATTGGACATAGGCAATATATAGGAAATATCAATTACAAGTAGAGCTGATAAAAACAAATAAGTAAACAGTCCAAGAAACAGTATTACCATAAGTTATACTAGTATACTATATTGAAGAATTGTACTCATTACTAATGGAATTTCTGTTTTTTATTATTATCCTCCAAGAGATGAGTCATCATATGAGATGTTCATTCTTACTGTCCTGTCCACCGTTGTGCAGATTATTTAGGAGAGAGCAGTATAAATTCCTGATTTGATTGATTTTATGGGCGTGAGGGTAACCTGCGAGCTGACCAGAGAGGCGGGTGTCTGAGCTTCGTGTCGCTAATACATGAGTGAAAGGGACTGAGGAACATTTTTGTCGCTAATTGCTGCAGGTTCGGGGACCAAACCTATCCGAATGCCTGCCCACCATAGCTGCAGGGTTCTAGCATCATAAAAAATCCTGCTTTGTGGAATTTGAAAGCAACATTATGCAACCATATTACCATACGATAGCAGCTTCAAAATTATTTTATGGTACACTGACTTGTAATACAAAGAATGGCCCATCTATCATTCCACACCCTGTATGCCTGTTCTTGCACTTCGTAACTTGGGATTGATCAAGTACAATCACCCGTGAGAACTGTGAAACGCTAAATGCCACTAGATAAATTACACGCCACTAACTATGGGCCCTCAGCGAGCAATAAGAAGAAGGTTGCTCAGTTGTCGCAGCTCGAACATCGTGGCAGAGGTGAGGACACCAAAGCGTATGCTTACAGAGGAAGCCAAGAGGAAAAAAAGAGCAAATGACTTAGCAACATCACTGGACAACAGCGAATCACGTACTGGCTTTTAATTGTTGGCGATAGCTTGCAAAATAAAAGGCTGCAAGATATATGCCTACTCGTCTTTTTGCTACTGGACAAATAAGGACTAGTAAATGATATTAGCCAGCTTACACTGTATTGTACGTTTGCTTAATGTTTGGTTTTGTTTGCATAGTTGCTGATTTGCTAGTTTTTGATCATGAACCAAGTCTATTTCGACAGGGGTTTAGCCACCAGCTAAATCTCTGTCAGATATCAGTACTGGTAGCAAGTGCTCTTGCCTCATCTGGCTTGATTGATTCTTGGGATAAAACCTCAGAAAGAACCATTGATGTAAAAACAAAAACCTAATACACTGTTAGCAATGCATGAGCTGCCAATCGTTATAACAGACCCTTATTTTGAAGGTCTAATAGTCCAAAAACTTTCCCACTGGACCAAAAATCCGTTAGTCCAATGTTCTTTCTCCTGAAAACAAACATCCATTATTCTGGAGACCCGATAGTCAAAAAAAGTTGCATTGGAATGATAGCCCATTAGTCCGAATGATGACATTTACAGCAGCTTGCTTGCAGCTTAGGCAGGAGAACTTCCACTCACTGCTATCCATGGTGGATTGACAGTGCCACCTCCCTTTGCTCCACTGCATCTCCTTTGCTGTGACTCTTATCGTTGGTGGTGAAAACTTGGCTGAAAATGGAGGAAACTCAAAAAATACCTTTAAACTGATAATTAGTCTTGGCCCATCTTTAATAATTTTTCTTTCAGATTATTTGTCTGGAGAAGTCAATTAGCAAGTGAATAGCATCTTTCTGAATGTACTATTAGGGCGATTTGCATAAAAAAAAAAGAAAAAATTCACAAAATAGCATATGCTTTAAATATAAAGATAAACAACCTTTATTTTCTGAGTTAACATGTAGAATATCCTGCAGTGCTGGTTATACCTGTATCTGCCCTTTTTTTTAAAGAACTATACTGAAACACAATGAAAATGCAACGCCAAATTTTTTAAAATTGTAGCTGATTTTTTGAAGCCATCAAAATTACCATGGAAGAAATATAGTTGTATGAACGTTAAAAGCTGGAATTTGTGCTAGTCCGAGTTCAAACCCAGTTTGTGTCTGTCAGGGGATCACTTCTTCAAAACAACTTTGTCATGTCATTAGCAGCAGGTTGAATGCATCACTTGAATGACATGCAAGTGCAGAGCAAGACATTGGACACACAAAAGGCACAGTGGTTGATCCCCATCAGCATCAGTCTCAGAATTCCACAGCTTACGGAACAGCAGAGGGAGCAAACTTTGGGGATGCTGCTAGTAGGAACATCTCAAAGAGAGGTTGCCTGCCGGTTCAGGGTCAGTCCATCCACCATCAACAGACTGGAGCATTGCTACCAACAGCAGGAAGCGTTCACAACCTCCCCCGACCAGGACAACTTCCGGGTACAACGGCACGTCAGGACCGACACATCTGGCGGATCCATCAGAGGAACCGGTTCCAAACAGCAGCAGACACGGCTTGGAACACGATAGGACGCCACGGACACCCCGTCCATGTCATGACTGTGATTCGGCGACTGCAAGCTGTGGGGTTAAGGTGCCGGAGGCCGTATCAAGGCAACGTCATGACACAAAATCACAGAAACAACAGACTCCAGTTTGCTGGACGTCGTCATCTTCAGCCATCACGAGTCTTCCACCATTGGGTTTTTTCACAAGAATCGAGGTTCTTTGTATCATTTGCTGACGGCTGACAACGGGTGTACAGGAGGCAATATGAACGTCATCAAGACAGGTGTGTTCTGGAGAGAAATTGGTTTGGTGGGGGTAGCGTCGTGGTCCGGGCTGCCATTAATGTGAGATTTCGGGGTGAAACTGTTGTGATTCGTGGAATTCGTGGAGTTTGTGATTCGTGGAGGTTGTTAGCAATGCTCCAGTCTGTTGATGGTGGATGGACTGACCCTGATCGGCAGGCAACCTCTCTTTGAGATGTTCCTACAAGCAGCATCCCCAAATCTCACTCCCTCTGCTGTTCTGTAAGCCGTGGAGTTCTGACATTGATGCTGATGGGGATCAACCACTGTGCCTTTTGTGTGTCCAATGTCTTGCTTTGCACTTGCATGTCATTCAAGTGATGCATTCAACATGCTGCTAATGACATAACAAAGTTGCGTTTTGGAGAAGTGATCCCCTGACAGACACACAAACTGGGTTCGAACCTGGACTAGCACAAATTCCAGCTTTTAACCTTCATACAACTATATTTCTTCTGTGGTAATTTTGATGGTTCAAAAAATCAGCTACAATTTTAAAAAATTCGGCGTTGCATTTTCGCTGTGTTTCAGTATATAACCTTGTGCAAATTAGTTAGAAACAAGCGGCAATTTTTGAAATCCCAATTTGTGTTCTCAAACAAAAAAAAAGCTGTATTTTCGTCTTTATTTCTGCATGTTTTTTTCAGCAGGGAAGAATAAAATCATACTAAAATCATAAAATCATAAGATATTTCGTAATGTTTGTTTGGTGGGTGACACCACAATTGCTCATGCACAGTTATTACATCAATGGGTATTACATTGCATGTTTCTTGGTCTTTGTGGTCTTTTTTGTGCCTGGTTAGTTACTAGTGAATCACACGCTGTACAAAATGAATGTGACATCTTTAAATCGCATGAGGATTGTGACTTTGCACAAACATGCAAGCAAATGATACAGGGACATAGCAAATACAGTTGGCATCAGTTTTCCAGTTTTAAAAACTGAGAGGATATATTATATCATCTTATATATTAATTTTTGTAAATCAATATGATTGATAATAAAAATATAGTTGAAATTGGAAAAAAATCCATGATGTAGTATCTTTCTCGCAGCATGTTTCAATTAATTTGCATTAGGGTGTATAATTTTAAGTACAGAAAAGTACCCCCAGCATGGAGTACAGTGAAAAAGTATTTTCCCCATCTCAATTTCTCCTATTTTTGCTCATCTGTCATATTTAAATGTTTCAGATCATCCAAATAAATTTAACCCTTTTTTGCATTTTCCTCTTTGCCTAATGGTGGGTGGGTGGGTTTGGTTACTTTAGTAATCATTAGGCCACAAAGCGTTCATATTAGACAAAGACAATGTGAGTAAACACAAAAAGCTGCTTTTAAATGATCATCTTCAGTGAACAGATTTACAACCATTCAACTGGACTGAATGACGTCAGTGTGGAATAATGAATCATTTGTATGTTGAAAACAGTCCTATTCTGAAGCAACATATACAGTATTCTGGAGAAGTGCAAATTCCTCTTACTGAGCAGGTCTTAATCACCAGAATTACCTTCGGTTCCTCCAAGGATATCCACATTAACATCTTCCAGTAATCAGAAGGGCCATACCCTGGTTTGAGAATTGTTCATTTATACACTAGCCACATCTGCAGAATGATTTTCCTGATAATTTGAAACATTGAGATGATTTCTGCTTTAAAACACAATAATTTTATATTTTATAATCTTATAAATGTTTTTACTCAGTGTTCAGAGATTATCTGTTCTTGCAAACCTTTCAGGAGCTCAGTATTTTTTTTTTCTGGTCGGTGATTATTATTTATGTTTTAATATTACAGCAATGCGATTTACTCTGAACAACTAACTCATGAGCAACAGCATAAAAATCTAATTTCATATATTTTTCGTTGTCTCTATAATGTCACATTAACTGCTGTGCTATATGAGGAATACAGTCGGCGTATGATAAAGGAGGTAATAATGCTTATAAAAAGCAGGATTAAAAAGGAAGGCTATTTAATATCACTTTGCATTTATGTTCAAAGGCATAATAGCAAACATTGATGAAACAGGTTACAGCTTTGAATGTGAGTATTTCTCTGCATGTGGTCATTAGACTCTAATTAAATTGCCCCAGGATATTGTAATAGCTTTTCAAAGTCTCATTATAAGAGCAGACATACTGCTATTTCTAATGTTGACAAAATTGATATCGCTAATTTCTACTGCCGCTCGTATTAACATTCAGCAACAATAGGAAGCAATGCCTATTGATCCAAATAGATCATTCACTTTAAATACCACAGTGTTGTCCACGGCACATTTAAAGGGCTGTGGAATATACACAGGGTTCCATTCTCCGCACTGATGACATTTTGTTTTCATGTCATTATATTTTACCATCAATTTACCGAAAACTTTCAAGAGTGAGATTGCAGATCATTGATTAGAATAATCTCAAAGAAACATTCTCATGCTAATGTGACAAGTGCTGCTACAAATGGGAAGCACTGAAGTTCTAGAACAATGACTTTAGATAATTTAAAATTTACTGAAAGAAGAAAGAAATGTTACAAAAATCCTACTCTTCAAGAATTTAATCTGACTTCCCCTCCAATGCAAGCAGAAATGTCTGCAGGTAAACGCTAGAGCGTGCCGGAATGGGGGGAGCAGGGTGTGGGGGGATGTGGGGAGGAGAAAATCTCCAATGAAATAACCAAAGCAGTAGAGATGCTTGCAGAGTCTTCTGCCAGAAGCCTGCCGGGCCCAGAGCCTCTCGCTAGCACTACGATAATGCTTTTGTCAAGCCACATGACCCAGTTGGCGCAAAGAGGAAAATTATGTCATTTGCAAATATGCTTTCATTCCTTGATAGTTTATAATTGTGAAAATGAAAACAGATTATCTCTCGGCTCCTTCACATGAGCCACCATCCCACTTTAGAGAAAAAGTGATAATTCGCCGAAGACCCACAGTGTAATGCATGTACCAACCTGGGGCTTGAGTTATTTTAAGGGGAAGCCAATCTTTGATCAGCCTGGCTGAAATGGCTCTGATAAGTGGAAGCTCTGCGCTCGGCAGGGAGACTCGGCGGTTTGTTATTGCTATTTCCTCGTTGGTTTTTCTCGAGAGCCGCGCGAGAAGAGAGGGAGAGAGAGAGAAAAAAGCAACCTCCATTTCCCTGTCTACGCTTATCTGCTTCCACTTTCTTCTGGAGATCTCTGTCACTTTAATCCAGCAAGTCTGCTGCTGGTTAACAAGGAAATCCTATGTCAATTATCACCAACAACTTCCTGCTGGGAAGCGGTGGGGAATCAAAGGTTCTGAGAGGCTTTTGCGCCACAGAGTAGCGGTGGGCCTAATTAAACGGCCCTTACATCCTGCAGCCTGTCGGTGTCTGGGTGACAGATAGCACTCCCGACGATAACCTCCTTTTTCTCTCGATTGTTTTGATTCAGGGGCAATGGGCACTTTTCGCCCTTGGGGCGGGGAGATTATGACACGTGAGTCATATTCAGCCACGGTGAGGATGTTTATGCAGGTAAATGGTGGGTGAATATTTAGATGTGTTGGACTCAGGTGATATGGCGCAGTTCTCATTGCTGGTGCTGAGGCAAGATGATATAAGCCTGGGAGGTTAAAAAGCACCAGATATTTCTGGCAAACTTTGTGCTAATTTCTACCTGGATAAAATTACTATCACTATACAATGTAGAGAAGTAAATTGGTTGGCTAATTAATGTGGGGTTAAAAACAATGGAAGCATAGTTCTGAACTCACAATTATCTCAGATACACTGCACAAATACACCATGCATGTCAAGTTCACTGGATGAAATGCACCATATATTTTGGTATATACTAGGTCTGTACCACATAATTTTAGATTCATTACCAAACTCTTCCCTCAAGTTTGAATATTGCCTGCTTTTACTAAGGGTTATTTTAAAATTTAGTTTTCACCACATACACCCTCATCCCTCATCATGGAAAGTGCAATAAATTCATTAGGGAGTGATGAAGTCCATTCACCCTATACTATATTGAAAACATGACAGCAGCACATTATTTGATGCACTACCTTGGGAATTTCAGTTGTTTATTAAAAATAGATGTTTGTTTGTCGAGTGCAACAGACTCCAAAAATGTTACCACATTAATTTAGGGTGAATAATGAAGTGACACATCACAATAATAAAATAATCTTAAGCAGATGAGCTGTTATAATGTCATTGGAGCCTCCATAGAAGGCCTCACCCCTCAGGAGCAAAGATGGGGTGAAGCTCACCAATTTGCCAACAGATGTGTGAGCTTAACATCCATTACTTTGAGAACAATGTTCCCCAAAAATAAGTTGGTGAGATCTGGGGAATTTTACCTCTGCTGTGTCACATGTAAATAAAAGATGGAAGCAATCCAGCCAAATCTTGCAAAGGGCAAGGCTGAAAACTACCTCTGAATGTATATTATCCTCACCCTTTGAACCCTATAGGCTAGTTTAACAGCTGCATGGAGAACCTGCAATAACCCGAAATGCCGGAAAACCAGCCTCTCAACATGGGACTGTGATTACAAGACTTTTGGTTATCATGTGACTTTTTTTTATGATCAGGTGGTTTCCCCATCACAGTAAGCTGTGTTTTGGCATAGGTTGGTGAAGGGGTTCACAACCCCCTTATATAGTACAGGGTTCAAAGGGTTAAGATCCATCATGCAGCTTTAATAGCTATCACAAGATGGACTTGGAAATCATTGGGAAACCTTTGTCAGTCAACATATATCAATGCTGCATCCACATATGTAATTAAAGCTTTAATATGCAACGCCAAAGTCATGGATCAGCACTGTCCAAAAGTGCCGCCAACTTCTCTGTTCTCCGTGTCATCTGAGATGGACAGTCACACAGTTGAGTGTTTTGTGGTTCGGGGAGTCAACGTTTTGAGAGGTTAGTGGTCTGTGGACCAAAGACAAGGACTACCCAAGCTGTTATCAGAGTCGGATCCAGAGCATAAAGGAGTCAAAGCTTTATCCCAAACAATTAGCAAATACCATGTGTAATCTTGCACGTGGAATTGCAAATTACCTGGATGACAACAATCCCTCACAATTTAAATAAATCAGAGCATTCAGTGATGGGCACACAGTTGCATGGACATCCAATCGATTGCACTTGCCATTATGACATTTCTCTTTTTTAAATATCTTGATTGAAGCAATACCAATTTTGCACATTGTAATCTTTTTATTTTTTATTGTTTGCATGTCTGTGCGCTGCTACTCGACCATTGTGTATAACAAGCAAAGGGTATGCATGTTGTGCACACGCCTACAAAGGCGCATAAAGCTATTATTAAAATCCTATGATGGCAATTATGGTTGGAACAAAAACCAGCATGCACAGGGAGGCTCCAGGACTGAGTTTGGGAACCTCTGGTCTAGTTTATTGAATGAGCCAATAGCACTTCTGTTGAGTTTAAACAGAAACAGGTCTGCGTTAGGATTTGGTAGGGAAGACACCAGGCGTGAGATGAAAATTCACAATAATTTTTTTTTTTACAAAATGCAATGAAAATAACAGGGCACGGGGGTGAACAAAAAAAAAACTACACCCAAAGGGCTTAAGAAAGGAACAGATGCTACAATGAGCAGATGAACTAAGAAACAAGAACTAACATAAACTAAGGATAATACAAAAATAAGGAAGGCAGGTTCCATCTGCAGCCTTCCTCCAGCCTCTCCAAGATAGTCAAGGGGGCAGGATAATGGAACAAGGAACACCTGGGCAGCACACTAGGAGAAAAGCACATGATAACAAGACACGGGGAAACACAATGAAAACCCGGACTCAGACAATGACCAAGCAATTTAATAATGACGAGCTCATTGAGAGTAATGAGTGTGTTCAGCATAGGAGTACCAATACAAGATTAAGGGAAAGCAGAGTAGTGAAACTTTAAACAGCATAGCACATAGATCTAAATATTAGCGAACGGAGGAACTCATACCAGTCAATGCCCTAACTAGTTTAGTCATGGTTAGTAAGTGCTTATCTAATGAAACACCCTCCTGTGCATTGTTAATAATGGGGTTAGTAATCAATCAATCACTCGAGCTTAGAGCAGTCCCACACATAGAACAGCTGTGAAGGAAGTGAGGAAAAGCAAAATGCCACTTTCAAATGCGGTGATGAAACAAGAGACAAGGAGAAGACAAAACATGCAATGGAACGCGTACTTGGAGAGGTGGAGTCAGGCTGGCAGACCGGACAGGGACCACTGAAATAAACAAACACAACACACATTACCGGAAAAAAAACCAAATACATGAACATGACTCAGGCAAAACACAACAGAATGATCATTCACCTCTAATTTATCAATTTATACCTGCCAACTGATTGTGGTCTTAGTGCATCTTTCTTTACCGTGCCACACTACACTGCTTTCAATAGCACAATACAATTATAAATAAATTCTTTTGCAATCTTTAGTGAATTAATTGCTCTACAGCATGTCAAGTGTGCAATAGACTTTTCAAAAACACAAATACAATTTTAAGAAAACAACTGATGTTCCACCCACTATGTTGTAAATGTGTCAAAAATACCATTGGATTTATTCCCATAGAAATACGAAGCTACTCGTTTTTAGCAAAGAGGCTGAGTGAATGCTTCATCTTGAAATAAACTTTTATTTAAGAGGAATCCAGCTAATTTGGTGCTACAAGCATTTAATGTATGAAGTACCTGTGAGTTAACATTCCTTAGCTAGTTAATCTATTAAGTGTGAACAAATCACATAAAATCATCCAGACTTGATCATTTGTGAATGGTGAGCAACAAGAATTCATGATGCATCCTGCATTAATTCATGCATTAAATCATCATGAGTCATGCGTTAGTTCAGGATTACATAAGCGTACAATTCGTACCCTTATTGTAGAGTGTTACCTTTAATTAATGCTTACTTAACAACGCTTTGCCAGGCCTTCACTGCAGCTGTTTTCAATTCTTGCTTGCTTTTGGTGCATTTTTCCTTCACTTTGCCTTCAGTAAGTGAAATGCATGCTCTACTGGAGTCAGGGCAGGTGATTGATTTGTAGAAGGTTCCACCTTTTTGCCTGTTAAAAGTAGTGGCTTCCTTGTATGCCTTGAGACATTTTCCATCTGCACTGAAAAATGCCATCTGGTGTGTTTGGAAGTATTTGGCTGAATCTGAGTAGATAACACAGCCCAATAGAATTCAAAATTCATGCTCTGCTTTTGAAGTAGTCACATCACCAATAAATACAATGGAACTGGTTCCACTGGCAGCCATTCATGCTAAGATATGGCAGCACCTGACAGCTGAAGTGGTACACTGCAAAAAAGTCCATTTTTCCAGGCATTTTAATCTTGCATTTAGACTTAAAAATTACTTCTATTACCTTTTCTCTCAGAAAGATAAAAATTCTGCGAGAAAGGTGAGATAATATTGACACGTTTCTAGATTTTTCAGTGGGACACAAATATTTTACTTTTCAAGAGCATGCAGCTTTAAATAAGCTACTATTTTTTTTACCTGAGAGTAAAGTTGTAAAAGCATACCATTTTAAGGTAAACCATGGTATCAAGACTGTAAGCCTTTCCATGCAATACGTGTTGTGTATGTTACGCAAATGAATAAAAAACGTTGCACAATGCACATATGCATAAAGCTGCATGACACCTATCCACAGTGCTCGATTCCAGCAGTCAATAAAAAAAGATTTATTCAAGTAGATCTTTGCTGCAACTTTAGTGGTGAATAAAAACACTAGTCAGATTGTCATCCCGTGTATTCATCCACACAGCACACTGATCTAAGCAGGGAAAACACACACACCCACAAACAGACACACAAACAAGTGCAGAGATGTTTCCGTTCAATACAGCAATACTTTCCCCAAAGCAAAATACTTGCATATTTGTTTGTTATTTCAATGGGTCTTTGTAAGTTGAATTAAAAAGGGCGGGAAAAATTAATACTGTGAAATATTGTATACCAAGGTATTTATTTTTATTTTTATTTATTTAACCAGGGAAGTCCCATTGAGATTGAAATCTCTTTTTCAAGGGAGCCCTAGGGGTTGAGGTGGAGAGGGAGAGGACATATTGCACAGCCAATTAGATCAGGGGATGATTAGGTGGCAGGTTGAAAGAGCCAGGTTGGAAATTTAGCCATGACACTGGGGAACTCCATACTCTCATCAAAGTGTGTCACAGGATCTTTTATGACCACAGAGAGTCAGGACCTTAGTTTAATGTCTCATCTGAAAGACGGCTTCTCCTTCAGTACAGTGTCCCCATCACTGTACTGGGGCATTGGGGATTATTCCACCAGAGGGAAGATCGCAACCTACTGACCCACCAACACCTCTTCCAGCAGCAACTTGGTTTTCCCAGGTGGTCTCCCATCCAAGTACTAACCAAGCCCACACCTGCTTAGCTTCAGCCACATGGCTGGAGTAGATTGAATGGTGGTATGGCTGCTGGTATGTTGGGAGATACTGTACCGCAGGCGCGGACTGGCCATCGGGAGCACTGGGACATTTCCGGGTGGCCTGATGGTAGCCATCCAGTCAGCTTGACCTGCAATAGGCTAATAACCGAATTAGGAATGAATTGACGGATCGCACAGAATCCACCAATCAGGCGATCGCTGTGAAAATGAAACCATTACGGCACCCAGAGATGCACAGAGCAGCCGAACGTTACCTGCTTTTTAGACACGTCTGGAATAATACAGCAGACAAAACGGAAATGTGAAGCGGAGAGGGAGAGGATGAGAAACGCAAAGCACTGGCCACAGAAGCAGCGAAGGCTTTAAAAATTGCTGACATGTTCGCCAGTAAGGGAGCAGGTCAGTCAAAAACACTTACAAAACAGACACACACCCATCATAGTTAGATTTCACTTAAAGAAGCAATCGATAACTTTTTAACTGGCAAGCTGGTAGTGCTACTATGGTTATTATATTGATGTAGCTAGCCAGCGGATTTGGTCAGTCTGGCAACAGAAAGGTAATAACCATTGATATGTTGTGTCTGTCCATTGATACTCATATGAAGAAGTAGCCTACATCTATCCAGTTGGGTGAAATCGCTGGTCAGATGATGACGACCTGTCAACCTAATGAAATAACAAGGACGGCGACTGACTAGTGATTCATGTACCGACCTTAATGAAAATCAATGTATTGACAATATTATCGCCCTTTCTGTAATCAGTCTGACCTAATCCGTCAGCTACAGCCAGATAATGACACTACCGGGTTACCAGTTAAAAAGTTATCTGTTGCCTCTTTAATAAGCTCCACTTAGTGGAAGCCGATTAAAATAAATAAATAACCGGTGGTGGGGAAGCTACTTTGAAAGCATCGCTTTTGAAGCTGTCAATTACTTTACCCTGAAAGTAGTTTAATGACAGAAAAGCTATCCTAGGAAGAAAAAATCTAGTTCAGTTGACTAAAGCTGCTTAGAAAAAGTAGTATGAATTACTGATTATTCAATTCATCAAAATGACAATGTTGACGTTTGACAATGACAGCTGCTTTTGAGCTTATTATCAGTAGAACAGCCGAAAAACAAATGCAACACATTGCACTGGCCTACAGATGCTGATTTTTCATTATATATTAATCATAGACTGTATAAAAAGATGGATGCAGCACCCGGGTCTGAAAAGTGAGGCCAACGTGGAAATCTCTGAAATTTGCATTCTATTTAATAGCCAGCAGATGGTGGTTGCAGAAGGAAGTTCAATGCTATAGAAGTCTATGAGAAAATGACCCTACTTTACCACCTGATTTATTATTTCAATAATGATTTTCCACATTATTTTATGGTATCTATCGCAAGTTTCAAGTCCCCTTCGATATATAAAGCCAGAATATGCTTTAGGGGCGTGGCTATCCTCTGGTCCTCGTCAGATACGGTCAGATCCACCCGTAGACCCACTCCTCCCTCCTCCCTTATCTTCAGTTCACGCTCTCATCCAATAAGAATCACATCCGGTTTCAAGATGACAAAATGGCGCTGTTCAAATAGCCAAAATCGAGGCTTCTATCCCAAGTCTTCTGAGCTTTTTGATATTCCTGAGCTTTCTGGAAGATTCTGTATTATTAAGAAAATAAATAGTTGATTGACCTCACCTGAAGTTTTTGCTTTTTCTCTGAAGCTCTTGTTGTGATTTTTTCAGCATAATAATGGTTTGCTTCATTAACAATGGCAGCTCTTTCAACTTAAAATTGAGAGTTAAGAGCTACAGATTTCCACATGCATTTAACAGACTTTAAATCAACTCAAAAGATTTTCTCTGCTTACTAGTAAATGAAATAGTGAGGGAATAGCATGTACTAGGCCACAGAACGGCCCAATGCCCACATATGTTTGTTCCCTTGGGAGGGTGGAGAGATCATACATGAAAAGTGCTGTAATTCCTGCACCGTCCGTCCGTCTTGAAGGTAAATATTCTCGAATTAAAAATGACAGTCTGCACTCTGAACTCACCTCAAATGTGCTGTGCTAGACAGATGACATAACAATGACATTGTCATTGTCCAAATATTTATAGTCCTGAGCAGTAAAGGATGAACAGAGTTTTCAAATCAGTCCATTTTGGTTTTACCTGCATTATTCATAATATGCCTATTTTTTCAGAATTGGGGTTACACAAATGACTTGATTTCTCATACATACTTTACGGAGTACCAAGCCAAATCAATGGAATCAATGGAAAATGAAAGTTTTTTTCTGAATTATTCTGGTGCATATTGTATTTACTAAATTGAAATGTGCTCGCAGCTGGCCGTCGTAGCACTGTAACTAGTGACTTTTTGACAGAAATAATGTTAATTTTGTAATTGAGATGAATGCCTGATCTGTCTTTGTTAGTTAAACGTACAGCAAGAATCAAAAGTCATTGCTCAGTGACACATTTTTTGTTAATTTGGCTCTGTAACACTGGAACACGGTGTTACAAGGATACAAGAACAAAGAGGTTAAAGCCGACTTTCAGCTTTAATTGGGGCATGTTTCCATCCAAAAATATTGAACAGTTTAACATAATGTAGAATAAATGGGTTATGTTGTAAATCAAACATTGGTAGTACAAGGTTCTGTGGTAATGTGCCCAGAGGCAAGGATGGAAATAATGAGTTGAACATATGGTAAATATGTAGACGACAAAGCAGCATCAGATTGCGCACAGCAACTGGACATCCAGTACTGGTCCCCTGTGGTTCTCACTCTATCCTCCAGAACACATCTTCTCACCCTGGGCTGGGCCCAGCACAGACCCCTTCTGTGTGTGAACTCTTTCCTCCACTGTGATCCAATTAAACCTGTGGGGTTTACTGCTGGCCTGTATCAGCAGGCATCTGCTTCACCCTGCACCCTGTCATCACCTTTTCACCCTTCACTCTTCCGCGTGGACTGCAGGATCTCTCTCTCTCGCACTCACACGCACACACAAAAAAACACACGTGATCATTATCAGTATTCTGCAGCAGGAAGTGTGAGAGGTCCTTTTCCCCCTCTTAACAAACTCTTTTCAGTGAGTGTGCTACACAGCTGAGGTGTCCACTACATTCAGTTTCTTCCACACTGGAGGAGTACTCTTCTCTCTGCTCATAAGACAGAGTAAACTTCACCTTCAAAACACAGCTGTGTCTTAATGGAAGCTGAATCTTTGACATTTGTCGTTTCTGAGTTAGCTGGTCCATGGCCCAAGGTCTTCCATACAAGGCTGCTAATGAAAGCACATAATATAAAATAAAATATAAATACAGCAGTTCAGAAGAAAAGCAAGTAGATAAGTTATGATGTGCAAGATTATTATATATGTGACAAGTCCATACACAGGGCCGTGCCTGTCACAACAACATGTGGGCTTACAGGGACGAGTGCTCCACAATGCTATGCAGACTTGCCAAAAACACTTGCAAACAGCTAAGGGACTGAACGTTGTTTAGAATGAGGGACTAGGATTTTACACTGCTCAGAAATAAAAAGCTCTGACCACCCTTCTAACAGAAACATATTTTTCTGTGACCCTCCTTAACTGATTGGAAAACAATGACTGGCCCTCCTCGACAAAAATAACACTATTTTTACTATGATGAGTGTATAATAGATGATAATTTTGCTCATTTTGGTATCTTTTTTTAACAGGTTTGGTTGATTGTGGATATGTTTTATAATCGCAATATGCTCAACGGCAGCCCTGCCAGTAATATAAATAAACTCAACTTTTGTGTTCTTGCCTTATTAGATCTCAATCATGCACGGCCTAGTAAAATATAACACACACCCAAACATAAAATATTTTAAATATGAGGCATGATACCACCGTCCATAAAACATGATTGTGTTTGAAAAAATACTTGGTGTCTACATCAAAAACTACAACCTCAATTCCAAAAAAGTCAGGATGCCGCATAAAAAGTAAATAAAAACAGAATGCAATGATATGCAAATCTCATAAACCTATATTTTATTTACAATAAAAAACAGACAACATATCAGATGTTGAAAGTCAGACATTTTACCATTTCATGAAAAATATTGGCTCATTTTGAATTCGATGGCAGTAACACATCTCAGTTGGGACAGGGTCGTGTTTACCATTGTGTAGGATCCCCTCTTCTTTTAACAACAGTCTGTAAATGTCTGGTAAATGAGGAGACCAGTTGTTGGAGTTTTGGGAGAGAGATCTTCTCCCACTCTTGTCTGATGTAGGATTCTCGCTACTCAACAGTCCTGGGTCTTCTTTGCCGGATTTTCCGTTTTATGATGCGCTAAAATGTTTTCTTCGGGGAAAAGTCTGGACTGCAGGCAGGCCCTTTTAGCACCCAGACTCTTCTACTGCAAAGCCATGCTGTTGTGATGGATGCAGTATGTGATGTAGCATTGTCTTGCTGAAATATGCAAGACCTTCCCTGAAAGAGACGGTGCCTGGATGGGACATTATGTTGTTGTAAAACCTCTATATACTTTTCAGCATTGATAGTGCCTTTCCAGATTTGTAGGCTTCCCATGCCATAGGCGCTAATGCAACCCCATACCATCAGAGATGCAGGATTTTGAACTGTGCGCTGATAACAAGCTGGATGGTCCCGCTCCTCTTCAGTCCTCATGACATGGCGTCCGTGGTTTCCAAAAAGAAATTCAAATTTTGATTCATCTGTCTACAGAACCATTTTTTACGTATTTTGCCTCAGTCCATTTTAAATGAACTTTGGCCCTGAGAGGACGGCGGCGTTTCTGGATCATGTTCACATATGGCTTCTTCTTTGCATGATACAGCTTTAACTTGCATTTGTGGATTGCATAATGAACTGTGTTCACAGATAATGATTTCTGAAAGTGTTCCTGAGCCCATGCAGTGAATTCCAGTGCAGAATCATGCCTGTTTCTATTGCAACGCTGCCTGAGGGCCTGAAGATCACGAGCATCCAATATTGACCTTCGGCCTTGTACACAGAGATTTCTCCAGATTTTCTGAATCTTTTAATGATATTATGTACTGTAGATGGTGGGACATTCAAAGTCTTTGCAATTTTACATTGAGGAACATTTTTCTGAAATTATTCCACAATTTTTAGATGCAGTTTTTCACAGATTGGTGAACATATGCCCATCTTTACTTCTGAGAGACTCTGCCTTTCTAAAATGCTCATCTTTTACTCAGCCATGTTACTGACCTGTTGCCAATTAACCTAATTAGTTGCAAAATGCTCCTCCTGTTTTTTTTATTAGTACCATTTACTTTTCCAGCCTTTTGTCATCCCATCCCAACTATTTTGCTACCATCAAATTCAAAATGAGCTAATATTTTTCATGAAATGGTAAAATGTTTCACTTTAACATCTTATATGTTGTCTGTGCTCTATTGTGAATAAAATGTGGGTTTATGAGATTTGCAAATCATTGCATTCTGTTTTTATTTACATTCTACACACCATTCCAACATTTTTGAAATTGGGGTTGTAAAAACAGAAAACAAAGCCAGCCTGATACAATGCCTTCAAAATCTCTTGAATAAGATAAGGATGTGTACATTGCCTGGAGAAAAGGTCGACCAATTTGCAGCCACAAAAACTCCTAAAAAAAAAAAAAAAAAACGATGGTAATATCACTATAAAAAAATAAAAAGTTGACAAAACCAAAAAAAAGGAAGGCAACCAGCTGTAAAACATTTTTGGGATTGCTCAACCTCAAGTTCCTAATTCCTTCAAAAATGAGTTTGTGCAACCACCGGGACTTGAAGTTGAAAAAAGTCAAAAATGCTTTGCAGTTTGTTGCCTCGCTTGAAGTCTCGCTAAGTTTTTATTTTTTACAGTGATGACAAAACAAACTTTTTGTCAGTCATTTGAGTACTAATTAATATTTACACAACTTTTTTACTTCAAGTCATTCCTAACAGCTAACAATCGAAAAGAAAAGATGATTCGTGGACCCTGCACGATAGCAACAGTTTACACTACATGAAAGACAGAGATTCATGGATGCCATGCGAAAACAAACACATTCTCATGTAGGGGTAAATTTTACCTGCTGGCCATTACAGGTATAACTTAAATGTGCTTTTATCCAGATTTATTTTGACGATAATTAATGATGGGGAGCACATCAAAATAGAATTAAAGGAGAAGTCAAGGACTGGGGAATGTGATGATGCCCAATAGAAAAGACTAAAGAAATTAGTTTCAAGTATTAAAAAGCAACAGCAACAGTAAAACTGTTTCACACTATGATGGTCACATTTTGCAATTGATCTGCTGTTCACATACATGCTAAACTGTAGAAGGGGATTTGTACACACACACACACACACACGAATCAGCTCCCTTCAGTTACATGGCTGTTGTTGTGAAGCAGCAGCTTCTTCTCCTGTTCTCATTGGACTCCCCTCAGTTAGTCGTCTTCCGTTTTTACCCTCGTATTTTCTATTTTAATTAGACAATCTACAGCAGGCAAGACTGCAGCAAAAATCTTAATTTTTCTGTAGACAGCTGTTTTTATGGATATTCAGTCCCTCTTATTGTGCGATGTCATGTTTGTCATTGTTCATTCAACGCGCCAAAAATGTACCCCGTTATTACCAGCCATGTGCTACTGATTTGCCAGGTACTGTACAAGCCCTCTGTTTGAATAAGCCAAGCACAAAGATTGACAGATAGGGCAGCCAAAGTGAAACGATACACCGGGTCACACCAAACGGTTTGGCCGGGTGGAGAATCTTAGGAGGAACTCAGAATAACAATGCAAAAGTACCATACATTGCATGAAATAAACAGCTGTTATTTATCCCATGCAGGGAAATACTGGTAATTGACACATCCTCTAGTCCTATACTAACTACTCTTCTGCAGCTGAAAACGATTTAAACTTTGAATCCTTGTGCTTTTTGCTGACCAATTGATGCTACTGTTACAGTAATGATGGCATTGCAGCCATCCATTTTGCCAATATTACAAATAGTACTACTACTGCTCCTACTACAGTTAGCACAGCCATGATTATTCTATCCACTGTGTGAATGTATTGGGGATATTATGGATCATTGGTTGTTGTGTAACTGCGGCAATGAAGATACGTCCATAATTGCTCTAGTCAACAACAATCTTTCCTATGAATTTCAATTTTCAGTTTCAACTTCAAATCTTGCTCATGAGAAAAGGGAAAACCAAACAATTTTAGATTACAAATGTTGAGTGTTTTCTTTTAAACTTGGCTTGAGCATTGTCTTTTAAGAAAAGATGCTTAGCAATTTTTATAGTAATCATGTATACCACCAATAAGTTAGGTGCATTATCCCCTTAAACTCAAAGTTTTTGCTTAAGTTTAAGTTTTCCCTAAAATAGGTTCAAAGTCAGAAAAAGCTTCTTTTTTATATACAACCCCAATTCTGAAATAGTTGGAACAAAGTGTAAATTGTGAATAAAATCAAAACGCAATGACTTTCAAATCATACCAGCTAGCATTTTATTCACAATAGAACAGAGATAACAAAGCAAATGTTAAAACTGAGAAATTTTACAATTTTATCCACAAAATGAGCTCATTTCAAATTTGATGGCTGCTACAGGTCTCAAAAAAAGTTGGGACAGGGGCCTGTTTACCATGGTGTAGCATCCTTTCTTCTTTTTAACACAGAGTGGAGGTGTCTGGGCTTTGAGGGGACAAGTTTCTTGAGTTTAGCCACTGGAATTTGATCCCACTCTTCTTTAATACGGGCTTCCAGCTGCTGGAGAGTTTTGGGTCTCCTTTGACGGACTTTTTGTTTAATTTTGCGCCAAATGTTCCCAATTGGTGAAAGATCAGGACTGCAGGCAGGCCAGTTCAGCACACGGACTCTTCTACTATGAAGCCATGCTGTTGTAATAGCTGCAGTATGTGGTTTTGCATTGACCTGCTGAAATACGCAAGGCCTTCCCTGGAATAGATGTCATCTGGAGGGGAGCATATGTTGCTCTAAAACCTTTATATACCTTTCAGCATTCATGGTGCTTTTTAAAACATGCAAGTGTCCCACACCATATGCACTAATGCATCCCCATACCATCAGAGATGCTGGCTTTTGAATTGAACGCTGATAACAGGAGGGGTGGTCTTTCTCCTCTTTAGCCCGGAGGACACAATGCCCATGATTTCCCACAAGAATGTCAAATTTGGACTCGTCTGACCACAGGACACTTTGCCACTTTGCTACAGTCCATTTCAAATGAACCTTGTCCCACAGAACACGGCGGTGCTTCTGGATCATGCTCAACAATGGCTTCCTTTTTGCATGATAGAGTTTTAGGTGGCATCTGTGGATGGTGCGGTGGACTGTGTTTAAAGACAGTGGTTATTTAAGTATTCCTGGGCCCATTTAATAATGTCAATGACAGAATCATGCCGGTGAGTGATGCAGCGGCATCCGAGGGCCCGAAGATCACGGGCATCCAGTAAAGGTCTTAGGCCTTGTCCCTTATGCACAGAGATTTTTCCAGTTTCTCTGAATCTTTTGATGATGTTATGCACTGTCGATGATGAGACCTTCAAAGCCTTTGCAATTTGATGTTGAGGAACATTGTTTTTAAAGTATTCCACATTTTTTTTTACGCAAGCCTTCACAGGTTAGAGAGCCTCTGGCCATCTTTACTTCTGAGAGACTCAGCCTGTCTAAGACATCCCTTTTACAGCCAATCATGTTACACACCTGATGCCAGTTAACTTAATTACTCGCTAAATGTTCTTTCAGCTGATTCTCTTATATATTAATTGCTTTTTCAGACCTTTTTTTGCCTGTGTCCCAACTTTTTGAGACCTTTTGCGGCCAGAAAATTTGAAATTAGCTCATTTTATGGATAAAAATGTGAAATGTCTTAGTTTCAAATTTTGAAATGTTATCTATGTTCCATAGTGAATAACATGTTGGCTCATGTGATCTGAAAGTCATTGCATTTTGATTTTATTCACAATTTACACCTCGTCCCAACTATTTCGGAATTGGGGTTGTGTATATATATATATATATATATATATATATATTATAGGATACTATCATGTACATATTCTGTATCTGCTGGTTGCAGTGGTTCATTGAAGCGACATCACACTTATACTGAGAGAAATATTCAAACCCAAAATGCCATATTTTTATGGCCACAGCATCACATCAAATGGAAAATATTGAGATCTTGTACATAATTTTATACTCATTCCCCTGTAATTCAGTAGTGACCATTGGAAACCTGAGGATCTCAGTTAGAATTTGAAATAGATCTGACGTTGTGCAGGTTTGAATACAATAGCTGCATTTCACGGACCCATATATGGATCTGTAGGTTTTACAGGGTTAATCTTTAGTTAAATTTATTCATGATGTGCAAAAATGACTTAAGATGCTTAAAAATGCTAAATTACTAAGGCCAGCAGGACCTATTTGAAATTGCCAAAGTTTTTAAGTCGTTATTATGAACAAGTAATTATTTTTTTTGTATGTTTTCCATAGCAGAAATAATTCCAGGCCAGTAAAGAACTTCATGGGAGGACAATGCTGTTGCATGGGTACTGTTGGTGCAGTTCTGTCGCTGAAAATGGGAAGGTGTCGTGTTGTACTATCTATTCCCTACAACCTTATGACTTTGTTACGATAATCATGACTATTATTTACTGAGATAAGTACCATGAAGTTAAGTTCCTGACCAGTTGCAGGCAAATAACTTAGTAAATTATTTTTATTATTTTGCCTTTTCCAGGGAAGTATTAAGACCACATAAAAATCTTTGCCTTGTGTCCATCTCAGCAAAGAAAGAATTTTGAAAAGACTGTGAAGCTGAGCCACAAATGTGAAAACGATGATCTGAAACATGAACAAAGTGGATCTCTTAATGTGCAGAAATACAGAGTTTGCAGACTTTCTCTGGCTGGAGTTGGGAGTGAATATGTATCCCACAGTGCATTGGGAACTAAGAGACCCTTCAAACAGGCTTTTATCATCTTTATCGTCCTCAGAGGTGGGGTAATCTGAGTTCTGGGGGGGTTCAGAGCCAGCTTACTGACGCACAAGAGTGTCCACAGAGCGATGCGGCCATCTTATAGTGCCCTCTTCGCTCCCGGCAGTATCACGAGCCACATGCATAAGGCAAGATTATGTTATCACCTCAGTCCCCTGAAAAAATGTCTGTACCAGAAGTGTCCATGAAGAATTTAAAATTGCAAAAAGAAATCACTTATATTGTCATTTGAAATGAAGCACATACATATTATACCCATATACGTCCATATGTGCTGTCTGTCTCTTTCTAGTTCATGGTTAATTTTCTCTTTTTCCTTTGAAATTAAGTTCAAAATGTATAAAGGGAATTGATTAATTTCCGCAGATAAAATGTAATTTTCTCCCTGCTTTTATGGAAGGGCAGATTCTATACAATCCACCACAATGCTGAAATAGACAACCAATTATGAGTCCGTGCAATTAAAAAAAAATGAAAACAATAATGGATTTACGGGTCTAAAGCAGTTATGACATTCATCTCATGCAATTCCCATTTTCTCAGGCGGTACAAAATATCCGTGGATTCATGCGCCTCATATCTTATTTCCATTTCTTCCCTGTAATCGTTCCCTGGCGAGGGGCCCCTGCTTTCAAATTCAGCACCTGGCCTACCTCTACATTTTCATATGGAAAAAGGGGCCGGACTGCAGAAACCAATTTACCAACAGAGCGACATCATCTGTTTGTCCGTTTATCTCTTACACACCACCTCTCAGTCTGGTGTTGACAGTACATGATATTCCATTAATCTGCCTAATGAAAATTTAACCAGTGTTATAAACAAATAATTGGCTATTATCCTCTCAAAGATCCCGAATAAATTACTTCTGCGTTTTTCATCGCTTAAAAGGCAGCCCTCCTGATTGATGTTGGAATGAATGCGGGCCGCTCCGGGTACGAGCGAGTCCTGGTTAAGCCTGTGATTGACTTAATGAGAGTCTTTGGGGTGAGTAAATGTTCCAAATTGCTCAGTCATTAGCTTTGCTCGGCTGTCTGAAGATACGCCGGATCGGCTGCGCCGTCCTCTCCTCTTGCACTCCTCCGCCTCCAATTACATTTTCATTTAGAGCAAAGCTCTGAAGCCTGATAGACCGGCCTCCTTTCATTAAGCTGGCCTCCTTTTTCTTTTTTATCTAAATGGTGTGAAATGTCTCTTCATTTAGAGCAATTAAAGTTGAAAAAGACTGCACTGTAATGAATTATCATACAAATTATTTACTTAATGCCACAATCTTTCCTCTCTCTGCCTTTCTCTCTCACTCTCTTTCCCTCTCTCCCTCTCTGCCTACCAGCAGAGACAAAACTATTTGGAAGGAAAGAGAGAGAGAGAGAGAGAGAGAGAGAGAACTTGGTAGAAACAGATGTTGACCCAGAGAGATGGAGAAAAAGACAGATAAGACTCAGTAGAAACACTGAGAAGGACTCAGCAGTCGCACATTGAGATGACTGAAGACTGATAGAGACTTTGCTCTGATTGTACACACCAATAACTGGAGACAGGGCCACATTTCCTTGCCACAATGGGACAAATATAAAAAAGTTACAACCTTAACCAAAGCATAAACAATACAGTCCAATCTCCAAACCCTTCCTGAGACCCAACAGGCTGACCCAACCTGGCAGCTCGCTATGCAGCCCCCCTGAATGACAGCAGTGACCTTTAACCCCCACTAACTCATCTTTTATTATATCGTATGTTGGAATTATTTTTTTTTTTTACAGTACTGTGTGTAGTATTAGTCGTCATATTAGTTATTGTTTCATTACTATTAGTACTTAGATTCATTATGTATATTTATCTTAATATTTGCTCTTACTGCTACTTTTGCATTGTTACGATGTAGTAGCTATGTGGTGTATTTTTAACAGGTCACACAAACAAAGCAGACTGAAACAGAGAGAACTCAAAAGAGTCACACAGACAGTGGTCATAAACAGATATAGAGAGGACTAAATAAAATGGAGACAGATTGATAGAAAACTCAAAAGAGTCAACATGAGAGGACTAAAAGCAGATAGAGGACTCCATAGAATAAATCAACACCACTTGAATAGTTAGGCAAATATCATTCAGTTGTGCAACAGAGACAGTCACTAGAGATGAGGAAAAAGACTTGACATGACATGACATGACAGCAAAACTGACATGACTTGAAATAGAGGGAGGCGAAAAAGCTAGGGGAAAGATAGAGTGAGAGAGAGAAGGAGCAGTGACTTAACTGGAGGGAGACTTGAAATACAGAAGCAGGGTGGATGATATTGACGGACAGACAGATGGACATGAGCAGAGAAAGCTCAGTTCAGAATGGGAATCAGCTTCTGGTGCGCTGCGCTATTCTACATCGCTCTCCAGGAAACCAGCCATTTCAGGAAAGCTCAAGGTCCCCCGTCTAATGAAAAGCTTATGAGTATAAATTAATTCATCTAAGCCTCTATTGGAAGAGCCATACTCTCCTACTGATTGTACAGGAAAAATGATTTTTTTTCCCCCTTTTAAAATGCATAGATATATATGTGAACAGAATAAAGCCCTCACCATTTGCTCTCTGTTCTCATTCTCACTCATCACACTTTGAGTAGGTCACAGCAGGGCTTATAAAACTTCACCATTTACTCCTGTATTAAGAGGTTCTCCGTTATATCAAAATCTTTATTGGCAGATTTAGCTCTAGTAAGGACCTGCTGAACATGCTAAACTCCTGTGAGGGTCTGATCTTTTTTTCCCTGAGAACAGGGTAAACTCCAAAATGTTTTTATTCAGTGGTGTTACCAAAATCCCACACAGCTGTGTGAAAAAACGATGTGCCATCAGAGGTATAAAAGCCCTTCAGTGACCTACATTTACTCTCAACCTGCTCATGTTTTCATTTTCCATTAGCAATCAATCAATTAATTTTCTGAATAATCAAGACCAATGTCTAGGCTAATGATTAGTAATAACAATGACATGGTACTTTCGTACTGAGGAACAAATGAGGAGGTACAAATGAATGAATGTGGAGATAACAAAGAACAAATGAGCGTTACAATACACAAAACCGGAAGTAGGTGATAATGAACCAATGAATGAATGAGGAGTTACTGAAGAAGATCCTCATTTGCTCCTCAGTACCTCCTCAGTTGTTCCTTAGTACCTCCTTATTTGTTACTTAGTACTAGCTCGCGGTTTTGTGTTCTGTAATCCTCATTTGTCTCTTAGTACCTCTTCATTAGTTCCTTAGTACCTCCTCATTTGCTCCTTAGTACCTACTTGTGGCTTTGCATTCTAGAATCCTCATTTGTCCTTCAGTACCTTCTCATTAGTTCCCTAGTGCCTCCTCATTAAATTTCACTACTTAATACTTAATTGATTAATATTTCTGTTGAATTATTCGGCAGTAAGTGATCATGAGTGAAAGAATAATGGCAAAATTTCAAGGTGATGCTTGCGTACCAGGCAATATGACGGAACTCAGGTGTTCCAGGAAATTAATTAGTTAATTAATTCATTATTATTAATAATACAAAGCCCAAAATCAACCCAGTTCTCTTTCTTGATAAGATTTAAATGTATATAAATTAATAATAAAAAATAAACAAATTTCATATTTTATTTCCCTTAATTTCCCCCCAATAACTGCTTCCATAAGCTATGCTCACACAGACAGGGGTCAGGGGAAGGCCTTTCATATGCAGGTTGGTTGTGGGAACTCAAGTGACTGAGGAAGGGGACTGGTGGGTACTCGCACACTACAGTCCTGGTTTACTGAAATCCAACCTCCTTGGTGCACAAAGTCCAATAATGTGCCACCCCGCATTAATGCTAAATATGGTTAGATTCAACATCAAAAGGGATTCAACGTCACATACATGGGACAGAAGTGCTCATTTACACAGCTGCAATTCCTGAACAGGCTTTTAGGGACCCCTTGCCAAGTTGGGGTCGTTGATTTGTACAATGTCACATTAAGGTGTAGCACTAGGGCTTTATATGATTTATTAGTCATGGTTGGGGCAGAGCTTATCAAATTGCTGTATTGGGGTTACCCAGGGAGAGGGATGGGAACCTCAACATTAATGCAATGCCTTTACATACAGCAATCTTATACAGTTCTCTTTTATTTGAGGATTTGCTTAACATTTATATGCTTTAGGATCATGCTGGTGATATTGTCCAAAAATTATGTAGATATTTCCCTTCCCCTATTGCCCTATTTTCTTCCTTTTTTTGCATGGACTGTACTGAGTTTTGAGATTGTAGATATCCTGGTGGAAATTCAAATAATCACCCATAAAGCAACAGCAGGAGGATATGTAATAGGGGGGATATTTCTGAATTCAAGTGGACATACTGTATTGTCAAGTGGACAATGTAAAATACATTGGAAATGATTGGAAATCAAAGTTATTGCGTTAGTATTTCAAAGCAATTACCTTGTGGAAATGGGCAAATAAGTGTAATTTTATCACATTAGACAATCCTTCTCTGAATTAAAAATGTTGCAACATTCTCTGTGCCACAGATTTTGTGATCTGTGAATCATTTGTCAAGCCAGTGGTTGAAGGAAGTGGACCATACTGTTTCACAGTGATGTTCAGTGAAAATTGGTGACAAATGTTCAGCGATCAGGGATGTTTTCTCAAATGATTTTGAGTTTTCGTTGCTATACAGTGCGGCTGGCTGTGTTAAATTGGGACATAGTCTTTCAGGCTGTGTTAAGTTGGCACACATTGTGACAGTTGGTGCACAGTTAGCTCTCTGTATTATGCTGTGTTCAGGTGGCACAGAGTGTTAAGCTCTGTTAAGTTGGCACACAGTGCATTAACAGACAGTGTTCAGTTGGCATACAGTGTGGCTAACGGTATTTAGATTGTACACAACATGCCAGGCAGTGTTCAGCTGGCATAGGTGGGTGATGAGTTAACACGCCATGTTATTGCAGCTTGGTGGAGCCAAGATGACCTGTCACCATGGAAACTACCAGCCACGGGCAATTTTCCTGCCTGACCAGGAACAGAAATATCTGGCCGAAGGACAGAGATGTGCAACAGTTCAAATAGTCTATTTCTCATGTTTAATGACTTCTTGAAACTTCATTTAGTTCACTTTTTACCCATGTGACACCTGGAAGTGACGTGCGCTTTGAAGATTTTTTATTATATATTTTTTCTTTTTTCGCCTTTTTTTTTGCAAGGAATATCTAATTTTCAAGATTTTTATTTGGTTACTTTGAGTATTAAATAATTAATATTTAATAATTCATATTGTACTTAATCATAAAATCACCACGATATACTGTACTGTCATCAGAGTTTGAGGAAACATGCTCAGTTTCACGCTCTGATTTTTTTGGCTTCACCAATGATAATGCCATAAGCAGTATATTCTCCTTCAAAATTTTATTGGACAGAATGCTTGTTTATGTGTTGGCCTGTATGATCCCACCCACTGCCCATTTCAACACCCCGGGTTGCCAGATATGACACCAACTGGCAGGCAGACACAGTGTGCAACAGTTACTTAAGCAAGCAAGCAAGCAAGCAAACTGGATCAATAGAGTTAACATTTGATTCTACCTGACCTTTAAATCCTATCCTACTTTCAAGCTCAATGATCAGAGATGTAAAAAAAAAAAAAAAAAAAAAAAATGCAGGTAAATATTGGAGATGCATTTGAAGGATGGAGATGGCTTAGAGCCCAAAAAGATTTTAAGATGGATGCCAAGTTCACAAGCTAATGCCCTCCCGCACAGGAAAGCATTGAGCTCAGCTAATGTTAGGTAATCTTAAATAATTCATCATGGCTACTGCTAGCAATTTATTTATCTTATCAAATAAAGGGTATGTACAATTTTGTGATTGAATCGATAAATGTGTTCAAATTCTGCTGGCGTTATCATCTACACTACTTAACTACAGGTAGATATTTTCATGACATGATGTAGCTACAAATGACCTGTGGATAATGTCCAAACCAGGGTGGCCGAACAACAATGAAAGTTTGTTCTCTGTTAGCAAAAATTTCATTTTCAAAGTATTCTGCCCAACATTATGTGTTAGTTAGCACATGACTTGTGTTGTTAGGTTTATCTCAAGATATGGTTTTCATGTGTTGGACTAGTGGTTCGGTGACTTTCAGCTGAATGTTTATAAGAAACATTTCATGAGATAAAGCTTATTGCTGAGTGCAGTTGAACTAATTCTAACAATTAAATGGGTTAGCATAGCTAATAAACAGATTAGTATACATTGATTAATGTAAATTTAATGTGTCTTGCACTTATTCATGTGAGGTCAGTATCCTAAACCTGGCGACTGTGTGATCTTCGACTCTGGGGAAGAGGGGGTGGGAGGAGATAACTATCTCCAATATTTAGAACCTGGACAGCAGGACTGATTTTAAACGCTTGCTGTCAAGTGTTACATATTGATCCTTTAACCCCTTTGTGCAGAATACAAATAATGCCAATTTTTCCTGTTGTGCATGAGCCTATTTAGGCTTTATAATTATTTATGTCACAGAGACTGTGGAAAATTATTCCAGAGAAGCAAAACATTTGGAAATTCAATTAATGAATTATTCAAGAATTAAATTTCGGAATTCACGTATGCTGGCATCTAAATCTGTGCAAAGGGGTTAAAAACTGTGAACAGGCTAAAGCGAGCATCACGAAAACAACATTCATTTGACTTTGAAAAAAAAAACAACATATTTTTGCTCCATTAATTTCATTATTTTGTTTTTATATTTAAATACATTGTCATGCATTTGGTAATCAATAGATCAGCCATATCATTGGCCCATGACTGTGACTCCCTTATTGACATCTCCTATAGTATGGTCACATATATGAAATGATCCAGACCAGGAACCAAAGCAGATTCGGGGTACATTTCGCAAGGGAGTATGTATTAACAGGAATACAGTAGTAGAACAGTGAAAGGCCATATCCCCGAACTGCAGACGGGCAGTCTAGCTAAGTTGGTCATGAATGGAGATGGTAGGGGTGTATCTGCACCCAGGCCCGTGGCCATCCAGGGGTGGAAGCCTGGTAGCGAATCCCACTTGCAAAAGCCGGACTGCTTGACAGAAGAACCAAGGGCTTTAGTAGGAACGCAGTCCCAATCATGGAGACCAATGATGGCTTGGGAGGTATTCCTAATAAACTAACTCAGTGGAACAGGCAGGAACAATGGATCGTCAAGAATGTGGCCCCAATCCTGGAGATCGATATAAAGGCTTGGGAGCTTGTTGCTATTTATAGGACTCCAAAGAGTAATCATGTTTTACTTTATTATTAATTAATATTCATTTATTTACCGTACCTTTGCCTTTTTACACCGCATTCTTGTCATCGGTGCATTCCCAGTCAGAACAGAGAAAAAATAAGTTTACTCATAGTAGAGTGTCACAACCCTTGTGTGAAAGCCCTCTGTGTCCCCTCCCTTTCGGCAACTTGCGTATCTATTAAAAGTAATGACTCCTTTGATTGGTTTGCGTCTTGCGTGCTCCCCTAATCCCCGGCTGTGTCTTGTTTCATAGTTACCCCACTTCTTATGTGTGTGAGACGTATTTATACTTCTATTGAGTTGCAAGTCGCTGGATTGTAATTAGTTAACCCCTTGTCACTCCGACGGCCCGTCCACGGGCAGGGAAGTTAAAAACAAACTATGTCATTTACACAGCTTGTATGTAACGTGAGATACTCATGCCACATATCTTCGGAAGGCTAAAATTCTTGTGATTCAATTGATGCCAACCATTTCAAAATATAATCATCATAGCAGCTTTAATCCACGCCTGTGTCACAGCTTCATGCTGTGGTCCCATTGTGTTTTTTCAGCTAATAAGTCCCAGCTACGATTATCTGCAGGCATCTGTTTGCAAAAAAAAAAAAAAAAAAAAAAAAAAATTCAGGCAAGAATAAAAAACTTCTACTTCAGTGTGTTCCAACTTAGATTACTCAATGACAGTAGCACTTACAGTGATTCTTTCAGTTGGGGGGAAAACTTCAGAGTGTTTCCTTTCAAACGAGACCAAAACCATCCATATTCTCCAAACGGTTCAAGAACAGCTTTCAATTTACTTTGGGTACGCCTTGGATAGGCATTTTAGGCAAATTTTGGGCAAAGTGTTAAAGGGTTAAAGCACTTTGAAGCAGTCACTATTTACCTGTAAAACTCTTCATCTTTTGAATGTTGAACATAATGATAGTTATTACGGAAGTACTCTTCCTTGCCTAATTAATTGGAACAAGCTTCCAAGCCTTCTCCATGGTCTCCAGGATTGGGACCGCATTCCTGTTGATCCTTTCCCAGTCTGTTCCTCTTTCCAGTTTATTAGGGACAAGCTCCCTATCCTTCTAGGCTTTGTTCCACTGTCTACTGGATTAATATCAAAAAACTGAACTATTAGATTGTACTCTGCCACCGTACTTGATTCCTGATCTGGATCATAACAGTAGAGGCCAATATTGTGTATGTGTCAGGTTGAGGTAAAGAAGAGCAAGATTAACTCCTGTATGAAGTATTATAGAAGGCAACTCCAGATGTTCACTCCACAAGGCAGTGACATTATCATTGCTCCAAAAGGCCTGGCATCATAGGATAATCTGCCATGAAGCTTTATCTCCTCCAGCAAGGGAGTGGTGCTGATATTTGATTTGTTTCAAGTCTTGTTTTGATGTTTACATTCCGGATTCAGCTCACAGCCCATATCAGTCAAAACAGACAGTATCTTTTATCATTTGTCAATAAAGTCAAACCCTATCGTTGGATCTGATCTGAAAAGACCTGCTGTAATCTAAGTCCTTCAGTGGAGAGGATCAAATTCTTGGAAGCTGGGATTCCCTGATTCACACAATATCTATTCTGGGACTAGGCCTCAGCATGACAATACAACTGTGATAGTGAGCCAATCTTAACAAGACTTTATCTTAGACTTACACTTTTCTCCTTGGTGTTTTGTCATCTTTTCATTGTTGGCTAAATGTGGCAAAATACTGCCAATGCAATAAAAAATATGACTCATGTCAAAATTTGTCTGTGGGGCAGGGAAATTTTACTTGCCAAGTGAACAGTAACTTTAAGTAGCTATAAAAACAGCCAGAAAACACAGGGCATAATATGTCAAAGAGAAGGTTATTTATTTATTTATTTATTTTGCAAAATCTGTTTTAAAAGACTCACCAAAAGGGCATATAAAGTCATATCCTGTGATTTACAGGCGTGTTGCTTCAGTTCAACAGATTGTTCATCCTTATGAATAAACATTTGACTCCCAACCACCACCTTCCTTCTTTAGCAAAGTCATGAAACTACAGGCGACAGCTAAAAACCGAACTCCAGTTTTCTTCTTCTTTTTTTAACCATAAAAGATGCCTCTCAGTATATGCAAAGTGACTACAGTTTTGATAGTTTTAAGAATGTTGTTTGACTTTCACCTTGTGGTGGTTTGCAGTTTTACAAAATAATTGTAAAACAACAATCAAGAGATTTGTTTCATAAATAATGTTTTTTTTTTTAAACATGCTGAGTAGTGAAGCTTGAGCATCAAGTTTGTACAGCGAGGCCATCAGTGCAATATGTGCTAATTTGTAGTACCCAGGCCTCACTGTCTTTGTTTTTGTGTCAACAGCAGTCTCGCTCAAATTGAATTAAATCCAAGATCATTTTTATATACATAAAGACCAATTATTATTATTATTATTTTCAAATGTCATTCAGAATGGTTACATCAAGGCTGTTCAGATATATTCTTGGAGACATTGTGCTACAGGTATTCACTGCAACCCTAATCCTTATAATCCTAATCCCATCTCTCTTAAAGAATTGGGTGTGGCAAATTTTGACTAAAATACAAAAAAAAAAAAAAAATAAAAAAAATAAACAGGATAGGGTTGGGCAAAAATAAAGATAGCAGGTCATTAGGTCACCAGAGCAGCAGTACATCTATACAAACACGCATACTTTTATTACTGTGGGTATGCATACCTTATCCTTTTCTGTGCTTATCAAAACCAACTGTAAAACATTTGCACGCTTCCCCAGCCTTAAACCTGCCTACCTTCAGATGACAGTGGATAAGATAAAAGTACAGTTAGGAGATGATCAAGGGACCAGTTCCCCACAAACCCCATTGGATTCTCTTTCACTGGCAGGAAAGCACACCAGACTAGTCTGCTGTGCTGGGGAAAGCTGACGTACATAGAGAAGCAGCTCGAACCCTGTCAGGGCATACAGACTTTGGGCCCAATCTTCACAGGGTAGGTCTAGCACAGAGGACCCAGAGTCCTTCAAAAGTGCTGAACAAAATACCAAATTTGTCTTCAACCCTTCTGCAGTAACACATGTCAGCACATTACTGTTATTACACCAATAAAACAGCAAATGTAACTTAGATATTGATTGTGGTTTCAAACGCAGATGCATTGAACTGCATAAAAGTAGCAATCTGCCAATAATCATTAAAATGACTGCTAATCTGGAGAAGAACTTGTCCAAATTTGCGACATTTCATTTTCAGTTTTCACAGCGAGGGATCTGGGCGTAAAAAAAAAAAAAAAAAAAAACCAGGCCTACGCTGTCGGCGGCCGACAGCAAGGGGTATATCTCCGAAATTCCCCAATCGTCGAGGCCCCCTTTATTAGATTCCCCTTTACTAGACCTACAATATGAGGCAAATTTGAGGTCTGTGTAAGTAATTGTTACAGAGATATGGTTAAAAAACTGATTTTTTCAATATATAGCGCCACCTGGTGGCAAACCTAGGAGTGCATACTTGCCCAAAATCTAATCAGTTCATCCTCTCTACCATATCTACCCATATGCTAAAAATGAGAAGCCAATGTGAAGTTTTTTGTGCGTTATCGCGCTAACGGCTAAAATCTGCGGACGCGGTGGCGGCGGCGGCGGGTGGGGTAAAACCATGATATCCCCGAAACTCGAAACTCGTATTTCGGGGATATAATAAATAAAATACAATAATATAAAACAATAAAATAAATAAATAAATAATAATAATTATTATTATTAATAATAATAAGAAAGTGTTACACTTCACAGAAAGTAGCAAATGTGAGTTTTTTGTTTGGCCGTAGTATCATATTGAGCTGAGTCTAAGATGGAGACCTCTGTGTTCAGATTGTGCAGACACTGTTGGAGATGGTTTTGGGATCGGTTGTGCCACCTAAGGTCCTCCTAGAAAGTGAATCATCTTTCCACCCAAGAATTGCTTTTTACAAGGCATGACAAGCCTGCTGTTGAACAATAAGCAGATATTTCTGTGTGCACATGCAGTCTGTATGTGTAGCGTACATTTCCAGGAATGTGCATTAATTCATTCTGTAAGTGCTTGTATGTTTACATTGGCTTGCCTTAAGTGTGCATTCCATTGTTGTGCATTAATGAGCATGCAAGTTTGTGTATGGTAATTGCACAGCATGTTTGCCAACTGTCTCTTTGTATCTGTGTTTCTAGTGTGTGTGTGTGTGTGTGTGTGTGTGTGTGCGAACGCATGTGCATGAGGGTTTGTGTGTAAAAATGCACATGTGCTGTGAATGTGTGTCAAAATTCATGCGTGTATTTTGCATTTGTCTGAAAATGTATGCGTATTTGTACGTGAGTTAAAAATGTAAATGAATGATGTATTTGAGCAAAATTGTATAGGATGTGTTTGTGTGTTGGATGCTTAATGTGATTTAAGACATACTGTGTGTTGCGTATGTGGAGAAAAATGAAAGAGGCGTGTGTGCAGGCCAACACGTAAACATGTTGCGTAGTATACAAGACGCGTGTGTAAGCTGCATGTAAGTAAACACACAAGTGTGAGTTTGAATGTAGTTTAGCTAATGATGCAGTTGCTACAGGGGCTTCATATAAAGACTGAGCAATCATCACCCCCACCCCCCCCCCCACCCACAGCACAATGGATTTATTTCTTAAACATTAATAAGTAAGCTCACCTGCAAAATCAATTTAAAAGTACGCACACACTCCTGAAAGGAAAAACTATTAATTAAAAGTGGAACAGGTTCTTATTTTAGTGGAAAGTGTAAAAAATTGCTTGTCTTTGTTAGGGGAAGCCCAGGAGCATAGCTTGCATTACCCTACATGCATGGCAAAAGCAATTCATCAACTATCATTTTCTCTCAATAGAAAAAAGGGATCAACTTCAGCATGCTATTTATGGAGATTTACGCAACTCCGGCGAATGTTAATGTGATTAACAGTTATCTACAACATGTTAAAACGGCATTCCCGCTTGTGCTTGGCTCATGATTAAAATACCGCGAATACAGTGGTTATGGGTGGGGGTGGGGGGATATAGTGATCGTATATGTATTGTGTACATAGCGTCGTAATACCATTTGGATAGTGGACGCTTGCTATTTTGGCTTTGCGCTCCCGCCAAATTCATTTGAAATGGAACAATGAACACGAGGTTCCAGTATAAACAATTAGCTTTCATTTGAGTGTATTACTCTCTATTCAATATAGGGTAAACGGTACAGGATTTCTGGCCTTTTTTTATATGTAACCCCTCAATTTGAAAGACAATTGGCTCTAAGCTACTTCTTGTCCAGTTCATGCATCTGTAATCCATGCACATGGAAGATAGTTGATTATAGATCTCCCTATTGCACCTGGGAATTTGCTGAGGTTACCTTCACTTGAGGAGAAAATGTGTCTGTGTCAGTGAAAGTCCTTGTTGTGTAGGAATTTCAATTATTGAAATTCATTTCGGGCCAAAACATCGGATGTGTTCAATAAATGACCAGAGGGGTCGTCATGAATTTGGCGAGACAAGTGAGACAAATATTGCTTTTTGTGGAAGGACTCAAGCAGACTGAATCTGAATACAATGGCAATGATGTTACATTGGAGACCACCAGCTTAAATGTGCGCAAATTTACATCCCCATTGAATGATGTGGGAATGGCAGCCGTTTTCTGGAATGTTCCTGTCCAAATACTTTTGGAACTCGTCCGCCGTACACATGCCGTGATATGGGATCTTCTTTCGCGGGAAGCTCACAATGGCGCAGATGTTTGATTTATGGAGAATTCACTGTCACATTAGAGGGGATTTTTCCCCACTCCAAATATCTCTTTTCTCCTCTCTGCCTGTCCCCGGCTGAGCCTCGGCATTGTCCCACCGGAACGTTCTCTGGAAATATGAACTATTCCATGGATTAGCGGAGTGGAGATTTAGTGCATCCTCGCAGAGTATTGTTGAAATCTATTTTGGGATGCGTGCCTGCCAAGCGCTAAGCCTGGTAATATATGCCTGCTACAGTTTAAGAGAGAGGGTTCGGGGACCCCCTTTATGCAAGGATCACATGGAGTCATTCAATAAGAAAATGCAGCGGCGGGCGATGTTGTACCTAATGTTTCCACAAAGACCTGTCACTCCAGCACTTATATTCGCCCCCTCAGCTGTCTGGCCTGTTTAAATATTTGCTGTGCTGAAACTGGCTCTGATAGCTTCCAGATAAGAAGTCCATATAGATATGCCACGAAGCTTACGCACATTTAAGCGGCTTGGCTAAAGGTTCCACGAGGCCAGCGAAGCAATAGATAGAGATGGTTCGGACGCAGCTTTTCCATTCGAGGGCTGGATTTAAGAGTGCAAAACGAGGAGGCCCAAAAAAAAAAAAAAAATGAAATGGCTCGTATAAAATGGCTCCAGAGAATTTGTCAACATGTGCATAAATCTAATGTGGTAAAGTGTGGTTTGTGGTTTGTTGCCCTTTTACCTGATTTGTTGCACTTGATTTTGTTGTCTTGTTAATTGATTTTCTTGCTCTTGATTTCGTGCTCTTTTAATTTTTGTTGCTCTTGATTATGTTGCCCTTTTAATTGATTTTGTTGCTCTTGATTCTGGTGCCCTTTTAATTTCGTTGCACTTGATTTTGTCGCCCTTTGATTTTGTTGCTCTTGATTTTGTTGCCCCTTGATCTTGTTGCTCTTGATTTTGTTGCCCTTAGTATTTTAGTATATAATATCAGTATATTTGGTGTTTACCCAGTGGCTTGGACCTGTAACAACCGAATGTGTTCTCCGTCACTTTTACTGTTAGCACTTGTACTTGTCTCCTAGGAGCTCTGCGCTTTTGTCCCAATCTTTTGCACTTTCGGACGTCGCTCTGGGTAAGAGTGTCTGCTAAGAACCTGTAATGGTTTGCTGGTCGCATAGTGATGAGTCTGAAATTCTGGACCATAGAGCCTTGCGTAATATAGGGGCAGGGATATTATTAAATTCAGTTTCAGTGTTACTATAATTGTTTTTGCATTGGCTTAATTTCAAAGGATGTTCGTTATTTTGTTTCCCACTTAAATTTCACTGGATTGCTTCTGAATGTATCTCTCTCTCTCTCTCTCTCTCTCTTTCTCTCGCTTTCTCCCTTTCTCTCACTGGCTCTCTTTCTCTCTCTCTCTCTCTCTCTCTCTAGCTTTCTTAGTGAGTTTGTATGTATATTTATATGTATTTCTCCTCTGTCCACTGTCCATGGCTAAATCTGGATAAGCCATTCAGAGGAACGAGCCTCGGGCTGGAAGCTGTAAATCTGTGAAATCATGAATCATCCCCTAACCACAACTACAATTCCCATCATGCCTTCGGGGAAGTAAGGGCTTGTTCTCCACAAAGGTATTGAAGGTTGACAGACAGGGCAAATGTGTGACAGAGAACCGGGGGGCACACAGGAGAGCGGGGGAAACTGGCTGGACAAAGACAGACGAAGGCTTTGCACGGACGACACGATAAAGCTGACAGTATTAACTCTGCTGTGTGAGACAGGGCAATACTTCAAACGCGATTTCCCCACCATGACAGGACATTCTGACATTCCATAAAAAGCCCTCAGTTCAGAATAGGTTTTACAAAGTTGTTTTAGCCTATACTGCTTATCATTGTATTTTGAGGATGGGGGAGGGTTTTTGCCAAAGGGTATTATGGTAAATGCATCTTTACTATTATGATTTTTATGATCATCCAAAAGGTTATGTAACACTCGATATATAAAGTGTTTGGCGTTTATCTACGAGTTTTCAGTCTGATCCCTCGCACCAAGCAAAAATGAATGAGAGGAAGAATTAATTGCTTGCATTCATGTTTGCATTTTGTTTCTGCTTTAATGTTATTTTAGCTATTGTCAGTATAAAGACAACATTTTGTACAATGCTAAAATTATGGTGTATAATGGTTCTGTGTCTATGACGTATACGTATTTTGATGCTAGCTACATCTTTAATGCATAGGTAATTCCATTTTTTTGAGATGTGTATCCCAGCATTAGGATTATGGATTGGATTTTGGAATACATATTTTATGATCTGTGAACATAATTTCATTTGTGCAAAGAAAAGAAAAAATGTTTTATGCTGTTCTCTTTGTTGTTCTCTTTGTCACATTCCCTCTGTTTCTCATGAAAACACACACACGCAAACACGCACACACACACACACACACACACACACACACACACACACACATACACACACACACACACACACACACACACATACACACACATGCGTGCTTGCTTGCTTGAGCCCGCACGCATACATGTGCATGCACTCAAAATCAGAGGCTCGTAAAATGGCCCTAAATTCAACCAAATAAACCACTGACATATCATGCTAATGTGAAGAGGTGCTCCTTGTAACTCAATCTTTGGATAATCTTGAAGCAATTATCTCCTTGAAGTCTTTAACTAAGGGCTAGATGCACTCGCAATGTGCAGGTCCTGCGGGAGGCTGCAGTAATGAGCTTCAGCAGGGCGCTGTGTGGTGTACCGGAGATCTTCATTAGCAGCGCCGCATCAACAGCATCGAGTCCACTGCACTGCCTGCTCATGGATATGGGTCTGTGTGTGTGTGTATTTGTGTATGTGTGTGAGTGTATGTTTGCATTTCGTGTATATATGTTTATTTATGTGTGTGTGTGTGTGTGTATGCATGTGTCAGTGTATGTGTTTGTGTGTGTGTGTCTGTGCCGATGTCTTTCTGCATGTGCATGAGTGCTTGTGTACGTGTGTGTGTGTTTGTGTTTGTTTGCATTTGTGTGTACAAGGAAAGGTCAGGGTTGATTATGTGTTGTGTTTGTGTGTGTGTATGTGACTGTGTGCATAGTCACATGCTTTTTTTTTGAGTGTGTTCAAATTTAGATCTTTTCTAATGCTACGCAAGGAGTTTTAAATCTGAATTTTTTTTTGCAGATTTGAAATTTGTAAAAATTTATTAAAAAATCATCTGTGCTTACTCATTACATTTACATGCTGGAAGGTTCGCTTAATAATCCCAGAAATGTGTTTATTGGTTCATATCATATCTGTCAGCGTCAATATGTTTGGTGATTAATTAATGTAAAAAATTAATGTGTTGCAGTCAGACGACACAGTTCCCACTTCCTTCTTTTGGGAGCTGCCATCATTTGTTTGTTCTAGCTGTGCTCAGTGGCTTAGCCAATAGAATGTCTCGCTCTCTCCACTCTCTGTTAACATTCAATAGAGGAAAAGAACAGTGATTGTTGGCAACTTTTAAGTAAAAAACAGAAACATAAATAAGGCAAGTAACCAATTTCTGGGGGAAAAATGACTCACACCTCAGTGTTGCTTCTGGGATCAAAGAATAACACTGAATGACATGAAGGGGTCCCATACAGATAGGCATACATGTGTGTATGTATGTTTGTCCATTTGCCTGTCCTTCGTTTTTCTCAACAACCATTTATCTGATTGTCCACACACTCAGTTGGTGTATTGCAGAGGATCCGAAGAGTGCAGTGTTGAAGATGTTTGGTTGAGTGGTTTTCTCAATCTAAATCTCTAAATCTCAAGTAAGCTGCAAGCAGTCATACCAGAGGCCAAGCAATATTCCCGTTTTGAAGAGGCACTTTTTAACTGGGCACTAATGCACTAGACCAGGGATGGCCAACCCTGGTCCTGGAGAGCCACAGGTTGTGCTGACTTCAGTTTTTTTCCACCCAATTTAAACTTTAGACACCAGGTGAGATAAGTTACACGTGTAATCAACTGCTTTAATTCATCAATCAAGTACTGAGTAACACCAAAAACCAGCAGACACTGTGGCTCTCCAGGACCAGGGTTGGCCACCCCTGCACTAGACTGACTAAAATGGAGAAGTATCTGTCTGTCTGTCTGCATGTCTCTCTGTTCTTCCATTTGGTCAGGTTCTCACTTGGTGGGTGGATTGATGAGGACCCTAGAAAGCGCAGTGTCTACTGTGAAGCTGTTTGGCTGCGTGATTCTTCAGAAAGCTGCAAGCAGCAATGCTGTAAGCCAAGCATTCAGGCCATTCTGATCAGGCACATTTTGACTGGGCACTGCACTAATAAAACACACAAACAAACAGTACAGGGCTATTGCTAAACTACAGCATAATACCGTTGTACTTACAGATAAAAATAAAAATGCAGCGCCTTGAAGGAAGGTCAACTGCAAAAATTTCAGAAGCGAACTTCTAAACTATTAATGTTGACGTTTCCAGTTCATCCCATTTCTCAAGATTAGGCAGAATTTGCAAATGACAGGATCAAAAGCTTTTAATCAAAGCTCTGTGAATCACACCCCGTATTTGAAAACAATTTGATCTAAAATAGTGAGTATAATGGAAAGGCAATGCTTTTTTCTCATTTTTTTTCAGATGCAGTGTTTAATCAGACATTACTGCATGAACAATGCTTTTGAAAACTATTTTTTGATTAAAATGATTGACTATGATATGAAAATGTCAATTAATTATGTTGTATGATCCAAGCTATTTTGCCATGTGGATTATAAGCATGTTACCTTCTAAATTCAATCTCAGCAGTAAAGTGTGTTATGCTTGTCATATTTGCAAGAAATCTATCTAAGCATTATACTGTATATCCCAGAGCAAAACTGCTTTGAATAAGCCCATTCTGTCCATAGAGAATGCATGGCGTCAATCATTGTGAGTTAAAAAAAAAAAAAAAGAAATGAAGTCTGTTCTAATCTTCCGTTCTACAAATCTCAGTGTAATGAACGAGTGCTTCATTTACAGTTTCCTCAGGATTAAAATGACAATTATGAAATTCTCATGAAGATTATGTAAAAGCAGAGGTCAAGGACAATTGTCTTTGTCTTTCCCTCGAGGGAGGTTAATTAGCCAAGTTGAGTCTGTCTGAGCATATCGCCATCAACACTACGTCCCTTCTCCACAGGCTGTGTGACCAGCGGCTCTGACTGGGGCTGTTCATGGTGAGGAGTGCCCCCCCCCGATTAAAAAAAAAAAAAAAAAAAAAAAGAACTCCCTACCCCCCCACCCCCTCGCTCCACTGCCTTTCACACAGCAGGTAAAACAGAAAAAAAAAAAAAAACTCTTTATCAAACACAGTTGACGCTGTTGTATTGGCAAAAACCATTCTGAAATCAAAGCAAAACAAGCTGAACTGTTCCTTGAATATCCTATAGATCAGTGGTTCCCAACGTCGGTCCTGGGGACTGTGTATGCTGGTTTTTGTTCCAACCAGAATTACGATCCCAAAATTTTAACAAGCCATTTTTTTTTTTTAAATTGTTGCTTTTCAGAAGAGAGGGACATTTTAACCCCCTTAAATCACAATATGACAGAAATGGCTATGCTTTCCATGATGTTTCAAAGCCCAACATTCATATTTTTTATTTTAATATATTCCAAATAAGAATGCTAAGCGAAGGTAGCAATATGTTTTATGTGGTCAAATGCAAGATTGTGATCAATCAAGAAGCTGCTGATTAGTGTTCTGATCGCAGGTGTTGAAGTTCTTTCCTGAAACCAAACAAGTAATATTTAACAGGTTTGACTCATTATAATATGCTTTGTCTTTAAATTCATAATTGCCTATTGATAGTTAGTTTTAGTGACCATTTGCCCTGAATTTTAGAAGCCAATTCATAGTTTCATCTCATGGATTGCAAATTTCCTCTTTTTTATGTTAGAAAATTAATTTCCAGTATAGCACACTGTGATTTTTTTTTTATCATGGCCATTTTTGGTATGTGGTCTAAAAGGGTAAATAATCAGGATGAAAAAGAATAGTACAATTAAAAACTCGTTAGCATCTGAGATTTGAGCTGTGGTTGGAGCAAAAACCAGCATACACAGTGGGTCCCCAGGGCCGAGTTTGGGAAACACTGGTATAGATTATGAATGAAACAGGCTCCAAGATTTTGTATATTTCGTTGTTTAGTTGTCCATTTTACAAAATTTTGACTTGTGCGCTTTCTTAGCCTTGAAAAATAAAAAATGTATAAGATTTAGTCATTTTTCTCAGTTTCATAACAAGTTTGTTAAAGGTTGACAGGTTCAGATTAAAAATTTCCTAATTTTCTAATGACTGCTTGCTAAAGCCAATACTTAGAGATATCTCTGTACAATCAGATCAGGCTATCTTTCTGCTGTCTCGATATTTAATCATGTCCAATTACTGTAAAATATAACCTAATGAACAAATTATTTCCGTAATGGCTCGCCATCTCTGATGAGTTTTATCAGGAACACTGACTGACAAAGCTTATCTATTGGAAACAAGGGGTAGAAAAAAAAAACAAAACAAAAAAAAAAAAAAAACAGGCAACAGACTGAACAGGTGACAGTTGCAGTTTCCTGAAACGATGCCTTAATGCATGTGCAAGTCGCACCATGGGTTTGCTAATATTTTGTTGAGCCCCAAGTGCACAACTTTCTTTTTGAACGGGCTTCACTGTGTGTTGATTTGCTTGGTAACATGGGAGCTCGCAGCAATGTGCTGTACTAATTTGTGACCCCTGTTTTCGTGGAGTTGAAAGAGTTTGGACGATATGTGACTTGCTCCAAATAATATATACACGTGGGAGGTCATATTAACTTAAAGATATCTTTGGAATTTGACACTCCAAACTTTCAAAAGAAGAAAATACTGAGCGGTATATATTCACAAAAATAACAAAAAATGGTAACTGTCACAATATATAGTCTATCTCAGTTTACTACATGATCAAATTCATAATATGCAAAGAACTTCCATTGTAGGATGTATAGTTTTATCCTACCCTAATGTCTCTTGGATTCTGTGTATATACTCATGAAAAAAACAAACATTTACCCTTGTAAAAATGAAAGACACACAGATTTCAGCCAATTAGTCAGCGATTATTATCCTTGCTGTTGTCATAACTAGTCCTACTATCCTAGCTGTTATCATAACCTTAAATCTACCTCTCACCGCTAAGCCTTACCCTTACCCTGACCCTAACCTTTACACTTTTAATCAACATCATATCAGCAGGAAATGGGATAGATATTCACTTGTTATTCCTGTGCGTTCAGCAAGACTTCATTCTCTATCTGCAAATATTATGTTGAGGGTTTCTTGTTTAAATCTCCTGTGCCCAAGACATACGTTTTTAACGGTCTAATAAACTAGTCTAGTTGCTCCCTCTCTTTCTTTTCTCTCTCCCCCTCTCTCCCTCTTTCTTTGCCTTTGTTGTGGTTGATTTGAACTTTGTATGCCCTATATTGGTTCTCCTCAGCATGAGGTTGAAACTTCATTAAGTCTTCTATGAGCACTTAGTTAGTTGCACGAAGGGCAGCCCCACTGATATGTCCTTTCAGATATATTATTATAAGGCCCTGAACCACTGACTAGTCCAGTGTGCTTCACCCTTCCTGGCCTACCTGACTCTGTCAAACTCGGAAAATTCACCCACATCTTCTGTGCTTTCTGGCTGGTGGAGCTAAGTCGACATTGATATTACTGCACACAAAGACATTGAAGGGTAAAAAAAGAAACCTTTATTCTCATCACAGAAAAAAGAGCAACTTGACAAAGGGCTTTAATGCCATTTTAATTCAGAATATTTAACCTGTTTGCCTGTTCTCACCACAACAAAAAGAGCAACTCAGACAAAGGGCTTTAATGCAGTTTTAATTCAGATGATTCAACCTGTTTGTCTTTTTAGAAGGACCCTGTTGGTCAACAGCCAAAGCTAATAGCACATTTCTGCACAGGCTAGACCTCAGTCGTGGATCCGATGACAGTAGCTGTCATGGACTGAGGAATCTACTAAAATAAAACAGGCCGCATTTTCCACAGGCGCTCTGCTCTCAGGGAAAGAAAATGCCAAATTCCTGACGAGAAAGCAAGAGCGAGAGAGAAGGAAAGGGAGAGTATCGCGTTCGCCAAACAGGTAGCGCAGAGAGGCAGGTGTAGCATTACATAATTAGCCGCTAAACAGTGAAAAGGGGATTATTGCAAATTGAGCTCTGCCAGCCTTCAGAAGCTGCAGCCCTGGGCTTTCTCCGCACTTAACCCCCCCTGAGGCCTGCGGCCTGGCAGACGCAGAAACTGATAAACTGTCACCTGTGAGCACAAAGCCATTCCCACTGACCTGGGATCTGTCCCACTTTACCAGTATTTTAGTGCCGCTTTAAGTCTTTTGTCCTGCAAAAATAGACAACTGAAAAATGCTATTACGCCCTCTTAAAAATTAACAATATACATTGTTTGAAAGCCATTTGGAAAAGCTGCCTTATCATACAACACTGTGTAACGCAGGCTAAAGCATATTATTTATCAATAAATTTATGGATAGTGGTTGTTCGCAATTTTTTTTTTTAAGAATGGAACATTCTTGTTTGCAATACTTGTTCAGTATTCTGAAATTGCTCCAGGAAATAAACTCACAAAATCTCCAAACAGTCAGTATGATCAAAATCTGTCCCCTCAAATGGGTCTCACCAAATAGGATGTTCCTAAACCAGAAACACATCTGTATGGGACACCATGTGCTCTGATATTATTTACTTTGCCTGACACACGCTGACAAACTGCCCTCACATTGACCACATACATCACTTACATTCATCAGAATATCAATCACATACACCTGAAAAGCTGTTACATTAACCACTGCAACCTTTCAAATGCATATTATATACTCTCACATTCACTAGTTTATCCTTGAACACGTGAGAAAACATATATTTCTATAAACATATTTTACCTTTCACATTTCTTCCTACCTTTCTACCTCTTGTATTTATTTCACTTCATCGATGTTAAAAAAAAAAAAGCTTTTACATTCATAGATATAACTGCACTCGTACACACACAAAGCTGGCATAGTTATGTGCGCAGTCTGACCATTGAATGTGAGAGCTCTTTATGTGTAGCGTCGTAGTGGGGAAAATGTGTGTCTGTCTTAGAGCATTTTTTTGTGCATGTGAGAGGTAGAATATGCATATGCGAGTGCTTTTGAGTGTATGTTAGAGGTAAAATATGTATTTGCCCATGTTTTTTGTACGTATGAGCATGGGCAAACTACTGAATGGAGAAGTTTTTTATGTGTATGAGAAAGGTAAATGCAGTGACAATAAGAGTTTTTGTATGGTGTATATGAGTGATGAATTTAAGACAGTACTCAAGACAATTGTGAGAAATAAAGTAGTGTATGCACAAACTTTTTTTTCATTGTGTATCAGGCAGTGATATGAATGTAAGATCATATAGTCTGTGAATGAGGCAACTTGAGTTATGGCTAATATGGTCATTTACCACAGAGGTAACAAACCAAACTGAGCCCGTGTCAAGTTCCAGCCTTCTCATTCTCTCTCACTCTTTCCAGCTATTGCTTTGTTTACTTTTGTCTTGCAGGTAAGATGAAGGTTCTTACATCCTGTGCCCTGACGTCTGGGTCAGAACCCTCTCTCAGTACTCCAGGCTGTTTCTTACCTCCCGTCCCTGTTCCCAGAACAGCACTGCCCCTGGTGTTTCCAGGCTGTAAACCATGTAGTCAGCCCACTGACAGATATTACTGCGAGACTGTGACCTGAAAGTGCTGTTTTTGAAGTTTTTAGAGGCAGGAGGAGTGACTCAGAGTGAGAGTGAATAAAAAAGTGAAAGAGTGAAAATAAACAAGATTGAAGGGGAGTGCAACTGTCAAAGTAGACTTCTGCCCCTTTCCATGTCTGATTGGCTTGCTGCGGCCATATATGTCCATGAAACGACATGTTAACAGCAGAGCCGAGTCTCATTCTGACTTGTCATATAGTGACACTACCTGACCAAGTGTCAATATATAACAGAAAATGAGGCTTTTGGCGTCCTCATTTGACACCAGTTTAAAATGAACCCTACGCCCTAATCCTGAACTCGAACCTTAACCCTAAACACCAAATAAGGACACCAAAAGCCTCCTTTTTCATGGTATATTAACGCTTGGTCAGGTAGCGTCACTATATGAAAAGTCGAGATGTGAATGTGTTGACCAGCACAGTATCAGCAATCAGCCACTCCGTGTCTGTGTGTCTAAGAAGGACATACAGCATTATATCCGGAGTTTAAGACACTCTGAAAACCCTCTGCATTGGAGACGGCGTGGTCTCGGTTGCATTATGAGCATGGCTAGCTCAGTATGCTAATCACCCTGTCCAGTCCTGGGTCCAGCCGCATTCAGCGGGGTATATTATCAGTCAGCTATGGTGCTCTGTAGACATTGCGGGTATATTTTTAAAATAAGGTTGTGTAACAAATGAGCCTGGGACTGACTTTGAACTGGCTGAGTGCAGGCCTCATATAAGAGAGCTGTGACTCCCTCAGTAATAACAGGGCTAGGCCCAGTTTATTTCATGCTACCACTGCCAGTCAAAAAACAAAGACAACTATGATAAAACACAATTAGATAAAAGGATTAGACAAAGGCGAGTGCCAAAAATACTAATATTTGTGAGTTTGATTAATTTGTCAGTTGAAGATATTGGAAATATCATATATGTCTAAAGGTTTGTCATACCCACCCAACGTAAATCAGAAACTGCGGAAATAGGAGGAATGGGTGATTTCTTTCATGACTCTCTTAGCGCATTATGCTGCCTAGCTTTGTTAACATGCTTTTGGCGAAGCAGAACATCAGACTGCCTGACACAAAACTCACTGATTAGATCTTTGAATTTCAAGTCTTGTACAAGGACATTGAGGTCTAAGGATGTATATGTCCTCACTTTGTCTTTACGCTTGGTTTCAGGACGGTGTAAGTGTCTGTCTATTTCACCGTAGGTGACGCTGATCCTGTCAGATCGTCCATCCACTGAGTGAGAGCGTGTAGTGGTCGTCCAGGCTAGTCTCATTGGTTTATGTTCACTTTTTCAAGTAACAATCATGGTCCTTGAGAGCGAGTGACCATACATATTAAGAGGAACAGGCACAGGTGCCAACAACAAGGGGGCATTGGGGCGACTGCCCCCACAATGGTATGGTTGGGGGTTGGGGGAGATTTCATTGCTCTTCAAATTTTGACTCTGTGCTGGATCCAAATATTTCTACTTGAGGACTGAACAAGTAACGTTAAAAACTCATGAATGACTGTACATTCTCTGATTTGGAGCCAAACTTCACCCGAATAAACCTATGATTTCTGTTCAATATGCCCCTGCCCTTAACTATTTTCAGTTCAATGCATTAAAACGAAAACTCACTCACTGATCAGCTTTGTAAACTGAGTAGCTTATTAAGTCCTGTCTCTAGATCTCTCATGAGGTTACAAAGTTGAAGGTTAATTATGATGGATAGAGCACTCATTGCGCTTCTGAATTAAATGTTGGATATATTAAAATGATAAAGGCAAACAAATGATCCTGCATGATTGTGTCTAGCAACTTCTAAAATGAACTTACCTAGAAGTAACGGCAGTTGACTGTTCATTAAATACAACACTTTATTTGCCGAGTTCGTGGCTTACTCTGCCCAAGTGTCTTCCGTTTCCAAAAACAGAGGGCAGTTTAAGGGTTTCTATGGATCATCTGTGAACTTGGATGTTCCCTCAACCAGTATCTCAAATAAAAGCCATAACATGAAGATGCGAATTACTGTGGTTTAATGAACTCTGGACCACACCCAAAGTGGAGGAGAGAATTCGGTGGAGCGATAGATAGGGGATAGGGGCGAAGGCGATGTTGTACGGACTTGGTCTGTGATTGTGCAAACATTGGGAGCCCCAGGTGGCGAGACTCAGGGTGGGGCTTGCGTCTCTGTCGGAGTCCATGTGGCTCCTAAGCCCCCCGTGGTCCCAGGCGGTGACTGTTTCTTGCTTCCTTCTTGGAGAGGGGAAGGGAGGGAGGGACGTAGAATCGAGACAAGCGGGGATTGTGGGAATGAAGGTGATATCTATAGGCGTGCGGACGAATAGGAAAGCGCATTGGGAGTGGTCTTGTTCATTAACCTTTGTTATTGGGAACACCCTTTAAACTCCAGTTCGCAGAGCTTCAAACACACCGTGGACCTCAACCTCAATTAACACATTCATATGAATCTCGAGTATCATATTAAAATCAGCGAAGTAGTTGGACTAATATGAAGCTAGAATGCACGGTCTGAATGAACCGTTGTTTTCTCATAATTAAATAAAAGCTCCCACCTGCACTGATGTTTGGAAAATTTTATTTTATTATGAGTTGGCTATACAATAGTTTGGGCTGTGCATTGTAGTTGGTTGATGTACAGTGCAGTGCAACCCTCAATTTCAATAAGTAATGGAAAATGCAAATTAACTCAAACAGGACTGATTTTTAGAGGCATTAATTAAATTAGTAGGTGCTTGAATCCAAACAGATTCACGCATAAATGAATCATTTCTCAAATACTGTTGATAAAAGTGACTTTATAGAAAGGTATGGGACAACACTGGACTAAGACATACAGTATGTACCAACAGCACAATGGCGCCATCAAATATGACCTATATTTTTCCCCCCCGCCCCATATCAAACCCAAGACAGTGCCAATGTAAAAACATATTTTCTTCAGCATTTCTTTGAAAAAACAAGTCAATAAAACTTGCAGCCAGCATTAAAGGAGTTGTGTCTCGATTACTGCGCATGCTCGTGTTTGACTAATGCAAATGAGTGAACAAGGCCATGAGCGCAAGTAAAAACTGCCGACTCACATTAATAATAGTTTTATTAGAAACTTCCCAAAGGATTTCTGTTGGAAAATTGCAGAAAGGAGCACTTTGGCAGACCAAGGCACCTCTTCAGCGGCAATTATTTGCGTTTTGTTTTGGCCAAAGTGTTTTCACAGCCTTTGTAAGTCGGATATCGACCACATTTTGACTTTCAATGCTAAAACTACATCTTTGGGCAACATGAAGTCGAGATCTTTTGCTTCCCGTTTCACAGGATAATTCCCCAAACTCTTTCCAAAGTATTAGCACTTGTTCAACAATAGCTGGAAAAAAAGATACCGATACCCTTGCAAAACAGCCGGTCATTTCATTTAGTTTCATATCCTTTGGCTTAAGCGCTAAAATAGCATTTTAAGTCCTCAAATTTCCATAGGCAACTCCTTACTATAAAAGGCATAATACCTGAGTAACTAAAATGTATAAACACAATGCAAAATTCATGGATTGGCAACAATGGAATCAGATTTTGACTTGCAGTCGAACAGATTCACTTCATTTGGTTTCTTTATTAGGCTAACAATTTTCAAAGTTCTAAGCACGCACAATAATTGTGACATAGCTCCTTTAATCAAGAAATTCAGACACATGATTTACCAGGAACAATCACAAAATCACAATGCAACAACCACGAGTAAGCTGACGAAACTCAGAAATATTCTTACATTGTTCAAGTTTTGATTAAACTTTGTCCTGTTGGAGCAGTAAAACAAGTTATATAGCACACACTGAAACAAATAAGCTCTGTAATGCATGTGTATTTTTTACAATAGACCTGATTTTATGCTCTCTCAAAAATATTGGACACTATGCATGTCAGGAAAATAGCTCAAATAAGCCATGTTCAGAATACAGGACATCATGCACATCAATGATCAGGTTTCCTTGACTTCATATTATTTCCATTACCCCACGTGCATAATGTCCAACAAACTGGAAGGGAGTGCGCATCCCGCAAGCATAATAACCAAAGCAATGGACGGACTGACCAGCCACTCCTCCCAAAAACAAAATTGCACCAAATCCCATGAAATGGTCCAAAAAGAACCACTGGAGATTTTACAGTTTTAACACATTGGAGGCATTTGTTCACACTCTATGCAACAACGGGCTACGGCAAATCATTTTCACCATGTACCACTGAGCAGTAGCGTATTATTTATATTGTATGGCTTAGGATGAACTGCAATTGCGTATAGGCCTCGTGTAGCCATTGCGGCTCTCAGAGTGTCTTAGAAATATACAGTATGCAACCATGAAGCCAAGACCTGGTGAACCAGAAAAGTGCAAGCGTATTTACTGAACCTTACCAAAAGAAAAAGACCAAAAAAAAAAAAGCGACATATCTTGAAATCATAAATTAGGTCTTTGTTCTGCCTCCACACAGAGTATTGTTCATTACTAGAGGGAAAACCCAAAGTCTCTGTGAACTCCTTACAGTTATATTACTTAGGTATCTTTATTATGGCAAAGCTTCTCCTCATAAAGCTATGAGGTAATACATTTGAACATGGGCTTTGAAAAAAAAAAACTCCTGGATTACTATAATTGCAATGTATAAGTCGGCAGGGCTATGAATGTGTGATTTACTTCATGCCTCAGGTCAGAAAAACAAGTAACACACAGCATTTAACACTGCATAGAGTCTATTTTACTGGAACTAGTGGCATTTAACACTGGGTGGAGTGAAATTCACTGGCTGGTGTGACTATGTGCAGCTGTAAGGTAATGTGATCACTGATTAAATCAATTTAGCAAACTACAGTTCTCAGATGTTCAATAAGTCATCTGCTTGGGAGATTGAAAAAATGATATTGCTCGGCAAAAATGATGAATGTAAAGGTACTCAAAGTAAATTATGAGAGGAAATGGGGAAAAATTAGAGGCAGTTTTTTTTTATTATTATTTTTTTTTTTTTTACCAGAAACATACTTCAGCATAAGTACACATAATTTGTGGATATTGAGACACTTCTGACTTGAAATGAAACTTTCAGGTTCCATTAAATATTTTAGTGGAGCATGTTGCATCTGCTAAAGCAGAATTACACATGATAATGAAGCAACGATACTGTGATGGATTGGGCCTTAAAAATGGCTGTTCAGTGTCATTTCATAAATCTCCAATAGGGTGGCGACCTCATTCACGAACACATCATAAATCTCGTTCGGTCGAACCAGACATGAAAAAAGAGCAAGAATTCTTGTTCTAATCTGGCTGCTATTTAAAGCTGACTTCAAGTTCACAAAGCCAAGGTTCACACTGGCGCATGGAGACACCTGCAAGACAATCATTTAGGAAGCAATAAATTTGACATTGATAAGAAGGGAATGAACACACATCTGCCGGTGCGTAAAGTCATGTGAATTTATGAAGAACAGGATTTCTGATGTACACTGATGTAAATGACACTAGTGTAGGCACATTTCCCTTCTGGTGCCTTTGTGCTAATTCAAAATGATTTTAGCACAGCAAAGTGACCCACAGTCCACCAAAACTTTTTTTCTCATTATTATTTGCTCATATCTTGTTTGTGCTGCATTAGCAGCTGTTTTGCGTGAAACTCTGGTTTTCCAAGGGGAAGATTTCCTGTTTGTTCTTTTTTTTGTAATGATTTGTGTATTTGAAAAGAAGTAGCTGAGCAATAATTATTGTTTGAGTATTTCATTGCTTTAAGTCACTTGAACTGACTGTATTATTTCATATTATTATAAAAGATGCACATGCTAACGATTGTAACTCCTGCAGTTGTGCTATGCAGCCTTTGCATTATGCACCCGTAAAGTACAGCAAGGTACATCATGACATGGCAGCTTTTAGATTTTAGCCTATTGTGTGTATTACACTCTCACTCACACACACATGCATGCACACCAATCCATGAGCACACTCAAGGTAAATACTGCGCTTGCCGCGCAAGCCAATTGTGCATCATCATCATTATAATGAATCATAATGAATTACCCTGGGATGCATTCAAGATCTAAGGCTCATGTTTTTGGTGTATTTTGAAGTCTGAAATACTATGTTGACCTAGTTCACTGTTGCCATGATAGGTTAAAATTGATTTTATGCAGAAGATAGTGAGTCACTAAAAGGAAGTGAAATTCAATTGTCTCACAAAACACTGAATTCACGTTACATCCACATGTAAGCGACCTCCTGTACCAAAGAATTTGTAGGGTTGTTAAAGAGAAACACCAGTCAAGCTAACACTATGAGCTTGGATTGAAAATGCTCAGCCCCACATACACATATGTTTTCATATTGAAATTTATCCAAATCCTGAATTTAAAGTGACCTAGTACAGCCACAGGAGAAGGACCCATACTGTACATTACATCGCCAACACTGCTCTGGGTTAATGGAGGCTTATTACTCGGGTTTTTCATTTAAATTGCAGTCGACGCACACTGAGCAGAAAATTGGATATGCACTCTGCTGGCCTTATCGGTTGATAATGTGAGAGCCTCCGTCAGTTTAAAGTTTATACCTTCTGAGTGCTCATGCTGAGGGCTTCACTCTGAAACTGGAGAACTGCATGTTTTTACGGCCCTCGATGCGCCAAAGCAAAATCAGGTTCAGAGCTATGTAATTTTAAACATAAAGGTACCTCAAAAATTCACCTATTCACATCTAGGTCCTTTATTTTTTAAACTGTCAAATACTACTAACATTTGCTAAAATATTGAACAAAATCACAGACGTCAGAAGAAAGAGTCCTCATTAGGAATTCAAGGGTTTTCATTCGGGATACAGTCCCACTGAATACAGAAATATATCTTCCTCAATATTTCAGGAACTGGACCAGAGTTGCATTTTGTGGGAAAATCAGAGAGAAAAAAAAACCTTGCTGTCCTACGTTATAAAAGGAAACAAAATGAAGGAGCGGGCTGATGGGGTGTATCATTGCTGTTGGCCATTGTCTGTGCTTAATTAGTGGCAATTGATGTAGATTAATGGGGAGGGTCAAGGTGATAATTGACTGACAAGAGGGCTTCATTGACCTCTTGCTAACAGTTGACTGAATTGGAGGGGAGAAAATTGGCCAAGACAAACTGGTGCTGTCTTGAGTCCTCTGTCATTCCAACTGGAGCAATAGAAGTCTGAAATTTTCACTGTCTGAAAGTAATTCCGGAGCCATAGTTTTATTTTTTCCCCTTGCGCTTAAATTCTTCTGCGGCACTCAATACAAATAAATGATTTTATCCCATAAATGATTAAAAATTAATTTAATATAGCCATGTCATACATGTCTGATATTACTCACAATAAATACAGCTCTTTCGCGTCGTGATTCCGTTCATCGGCAAACTTCGAAGAATATCTTTGCAATGGTAACTTTACCAATCCTGCCGATGACTGTTAACCATTGCTGGCGATAGCTTGGTGGTCTATTGAAGTCCATGGGATGAATAATTTGCTAGCTAGCGTGCTAATGCTTTTTGCCGTTAAAATAATAAGTTACATGCGTAAATGTTTTTGTAGAAACTTGAATTTTAATTTGACAGCGAAAAACGTTACCATGCTTGCCAGAGAATTATTCATCTGATTGACTTTAGTAGACTGCCAGAAACTAAAGCTTTTTTTTCCTTTTTTTCCAAAAGATACAATGTCTATATCAACGGAACAAATAGGATCTCAAATTCGTGAGCTTGAGATATCAAATTTATGAAATTCAAGTAGTAATTTTCATTTATTCCTGGCCAAAGGCACAGAATATACAACTCCAATTCCAAAATAGTTGGGACAAAGTGTAAATTGTGAATAAAATCTAAACGCAATGACTTTCAAATTACACCAGCCAGTGTTTTATTCACAATGGAACAGAGATAACATAGCAAATGTTGAAACAGAAATTTTACAATTTTATCCACAAAATGAGCTCATCTCAAATTTGATGGCTGCTACAGGTCTCAAAAAAGTTGGGACAGGAGCCTGTTTACCATGGTGTAGCATCCCCTCTTCTTTTTAACACAGAGTGGAGGCATCTGAGCATTGAGGAGACAAGTTTCTTGAGTTTAGCCATTGGAATTTGATCCCACTCTTGTTTAAGACAGGCTTCCAGCTGCTGGAGAGTTTTGGGTCTCCTTTGACAGACTTTTCGTTTAATTATGCGCCAAATGTTCTCAATCGGTGAAAGACAGGACTGCAGGCAGACCAGTTCACTACACGGACTCTTCTACTACGAAGCCATGCTGTTCTAATAGCTGCAGTATGTGGTTTTGCATTGTGCTGCTGAAATACAGAAGGCCTTCCCTGGAATAGATGTCGTCTGGAGGGGAGCATATGTTGCTCTAAAACCTTTATATACCTTTCAGCATTCATGGTGCTTTTTAAAACATGCAAGTGTCCCACACCATATGCACTAATGCATCCCCATACCATCAGAGATGCTGGCTTTTAAACTGAACGCTGATAACAGGAGGGGTGGTGTTTCTCCTCTTTAGCCCGGAGGACACGACGCCCATGATTTCCACCAAGAATGTCAAATTTGGACTCGTCTGACCACAGGACACTTTGCAACAGTCCATTTTAAATGAGCCTTGGCCCACAAAACACGGTGGCGCTTCTGGATCATGCTCAACAATGGCTTCCTTTTTCCATGATAGAGTTTTAGGTGGCATCTGTGGATGGCACGGCAGACTGTGATTACAGACAGTGGTTTCTTAAAGTATTACTGGGCCCATTTAGAAATGTCAATGACAGAATCATGCCGGTGAGTGATGCAGTGGCGTCTGAGGGCCCGAAGATCATGGGCATCCAGTAAAGGTCTTCGGCCTTGTCCCTTACGCACAGAGATTTTTCCAGTTTCTCTGAATCTTTTGATGATGTTATGCACTGTCGATGATGAGCCCTTCAAAGCCTTTGCAATTTGACTTTGAGGAACATTGTTTTTAAAGTATTCCACAATTTTTTTATGCAAGCCTTCACAGGTTGGAGAGCCTCTGGCCATCTTTACTTCTGAGAGACTCAGCCTCTCTAAGACATCCCTTTTATAGCCAACCATGTTACACACCTGATGCCAGTTAACTTAATTACTTGCTAAATGTTCTTTCAGCTGATTCTCTTATATATTAATTGCTTTTTCAGCCCTTTTTTGCCTGTGTCCCAACTTTTTTGAGACCTGTTGCAGCCAGAAAATTTGAAATAAGCTCATTTTGTGGATAAAAATGTAAAATGTCTCCGTTTCAACATTTTCAATGTTATCTATGTTCTATCGTAAATAACATATTGGCTCATGTGATCTGAAAGTCATTGCATTTTGATTTTATTCACAATTTACACTTTGTCCCAACTATTTCGGAATTGGGGTTGAATGAAAATTACTGTTCTCGTTTCATAAATTTGATATCTCGAGCTTACTCACTAGAGATCCTCTATATATGAAACATGTATTACGTACAGAAAATATAGCTTTAAAAAAGTAATTAGCTGAGGTGTCAAATTTGACTATGCTAGAAAATATTGATGGACAACGACATGTAGGATGTCAATTGTGCAAACTACTCATTAAATATAATGTTAAATTGAGAGCCAGGACATAGTTCAACAAATCAGGTTAAAGCCATGTTACTGAACCTGAATGGCTTATACACTTTGTTTGTTTCTAATATCATCTAGGCTACTTGTCAGTTGGTTTGGGGTCAATGACATTAGCTGCACAGCCAGCTGGCACGTCAACGAACACATTTAAAGCCCTGTGAGGAGCAGAATAAGATTCACAAATTCATTCACGAAGAAAACAAAGAACTAATGTGTCAAAAGTGCAATGGATTCAGATGCATGATTGCTTGAATGTTAAATTAGGCAGGGATATTCAAACTCTACAAATACTGAACATTGTGACAATAGGAATGCAATTTAATTTATGGCTTTATCTGGGATATCAGTTAAAGGCAAATTGACCTGCTATAAACACCAACATCATTTTAGGGAGGCGACGGCTGAAATATTCAGCGGTAACCACTAAAGAGAAACTCCCCAGGGGTGAGTGAGGCGCTGCCATAATGGAGTGCCGCTGGTTCCACTGTGTACCAGTCAGAGGGCAATGTGCAGATAAGAGGGGAGAGGAACCTGACATGACCAAAGGCCTATTTATTTTAAATATCCTTCTATTAATTTTCAAAAATGCCATTAAAAGTGGCCCGGAGGAATGTTAAATATTTCATGTTGCCAATTAATAGCTTCTTAGTGGACGCATGCGATTTGAATTTGCTGGAAGCCCCGTGCTCACTCGCTCTCTCTTTTTTAATTCCCCAGATTAGATTGTTTCATGGAAGAGGAAATGAGTGTTCGCTGAGATTGAAGGGGCTGGTGTGTGCGTGTGTGAGAGCGTGTGTGTGTGTGTGTGTGTGCGCATGTGTGTTTGCATGTGTGTGTGTGTGTCTGCGGCCATGTATGGATGCGTGTGTGTCCCTGTGTGTTCATGTGTGTCAGTGCACGCACATATGCGTGTGTGTCCGTGTGTTTGTAAAGGGGGTGGGGATCAGCTGACCTGTAACTCCATCAATCATGGGCAAATGTTGAAAATCTTAGAAGAGGGTCCACCTGCAATTTGGGGGAGCGAGGGGAGGGAGGAACCCGATATAGCGACTTGAATCACATTTAATCTGTGTACTAAATTGATGGCGATGAAAATAAGACTCATGGGACACAAAAAAACACTTGTTTGCGGATTAGTGTCTCTCAAATAGCAGGTCTGGACACAAGGCCCTGAGTGGGTGGCTTCACATTGGGACTTAAGCTTGGGTTATATCAGGGAGCTAATTCTCCCCTGACACTTTGGGCACACTGTGAGAGAGGGTCTCACAGCGGCAGCAACACAGCTCTCTCCTCTTACAGTAAAAGAAACATCTTTGTCTGTTTACAATATGAACTCTCATAATTTATTCAGTACTTCAATATTACTACTACCATAACTAATGCTATGACACCTACCACTACTACTACTCCTTGTACACCAACTACCATACCTATACGTACCACACTACTATACTACAACTACTACTACTACTAATAATAATAATAATAATAATAATAATAATAACCAAGAGGGCACTCGGTAGAGCACATACATCTCCCATGCCATATGTCAGTATTATTGGTTCTGGATCCACAAAAATATTATCCAGATCACCAACAACTATTGTCAAGCCTAAATTAATGTAGATTCTATTTAACGCTAAAATTTTATGATAATCTGTTAATTACATAAGGGACAATCATTCTATTCAGGTAAATTTTAACTTCTTCCAGATCTAGAGTCCAAAATATGTTACGGATCACTTCCAAAATTAAATCAAGTCATCCTTGGAGTACCACCTACCATCCAACCAAATTTTAAGCCAATCCATTCATAACTTTTTGAGTTATCCTGCTAACAGACAGACAAACACGGTGAAAACAAAGCGTCCTTGGCGGAGGTGAAAATAGCACTACTGTATGATTTTATAATAACTACAATAATGAAAGAGTCAGCAATAAAAATGTAAACTCAAAAAAATGAAACCCTATGAAATGATAGATTTACTTAATAATGTTATGTCAACTGGTTCCACGCAATAGTTATGCGTAACCTTTATTTGACTTCCAACATTTTGGGCCAGTTTAATTAATTGCATTGAGTGGAATGTACTTAACTCAGTTTTGTGGAACCAGTTGACATAACATTATTAAGTAAATCTAACATTTCATAAGGTTTCATTTTTTTGAGTGTAACAATGATAAAATATCAAATAGTTCATTTACCAACCACAAATTCAATCATAGGCACTTAGAATTGCTAGCCATCTTCCATTTTGAAACTATGAATAATTACATAAATGATATTAAACTAACCAGGGCGGAACATGCATTATCGTAATCAACAGATCTTTCACATCTTTCATGTCATTTGTTCAGTCTGTATCTCAGTTGCTACTTAACTTTCATAAAAAAAATAAATCAACATACATTCCAAACATCTAAAATAAATAAACTGTTACTTTTAACATTCTGTTTTTAATCTGGTTTAATATTTTCTCCAGTTTTATGCAAATTGAGAAACATTTGCATAATCACATTTGCCACTGCATCCTCATGAACCTGGAGAGTGATGGCTTAAACAGAAAATATCATTGTTAAACCAAATTTCAAGTGGAATAATTTAGATTGGTGGAGCACAAAATTACATTTTTTAAATGTCAGGAATTACTTTTACCCCATCACTAGCTTAGGTTTATTTGAGGAGGGTGTTCAAGCTATTTTTACCTCAAAATGGAATAATATCACTTCACTAGACACTTCACATGATACCAAATGCACACATTCACGTGCTCACCGCCTAGAACTTTCTCAATTTATGTTTTCATATACGCAAGTGTTTTTCATTTTACTCTTGCGGTCAAAAAGTGAAGAAAGTGGTGACCTTTTCACCCTTTAGACCATCATGAAAATTCAATTAAGCAGAGGAGAATAAACAACCATAAACACTATCTTTGTGGCCTTATCGCAGTTACATTTCCTTGCCTCTTAGTGGTGTCATCTTCCGCTGCTGATCCCTGACTAGTAAAAAAAAAAAGAGATTTCAGACGGGTAGGACATTACTTCCAGGCACTTAAGTGGAAAACAGGTCGAGTAAAAAGCTTGAGGCAGATATGAGAAAGGATAAAAACTGAGAGAAAGGGCCATTATGTGGCCTAGCGGCCTCTCTGCCCGCCTTGAACTTGTCGCTGGAGCAGGTGTGTGTGTCTGCAGAGCATACAGAGTCCTGGAATGCGAGCTCAGAGTCGCTCAAGCTCAACCACCCAAAAGGCTCCATTTCACCTGCCGTAACTTACCTATTAATGCACAATGGGACTTAAATTTTATCTCTCTCGTAACACAACATTAACTACCAAAGAACTGAAAATGCATTATCAGCCCCCACTCCCTCCCCCCAAAACCACCAACCACCCACCCCAAAGCTTAGATTGCTCCCTTAGAAATGAGATCATTATATGAGTGGTAATCCAATTAAATAGATCGTTTTGCAAATATCTAAATCCAATTAATAACTTGTTTTTTTTGAAGGAACCAGAAAACAGCGCTTTTGCCGCGTCGTCATGCACTGTGACTCCGAGCCCTTTGTCAGATCCCACAGCCTTTTCAAAATAAATACGGTTTGGAAATCAGGGCATTAATAAATTTCAACTTTGAGCCCAAAGCGTGGCATTAGGAGGCAGGAAGACAGAAAAGAGATTATTCATGTGTTTATTTATTCATCTAATTTCCAGGAAACAAAAGCCCTCAGAGTCTTTGTTACACCTGCCTCTTTTTAGGTTTCTGCGTGTTATGTATTCCTCTGGTGCATGTTATCATTGATATTCCACTGCCATCTCGAGAAAACATGTATTAAACACAGGTAACCTTAGCCTTGATTCTACTTCTCCCATGGGCTTCACCTTTAGCCATCAGCTCTGATGATCAACCATGTCTGTTTGAAAGCCCTCTTTTTGCCTAGGACACTCACCACTTCAGGATTAAATACAACGGACTAATTCTTTCCGGAATGACTCAAAACATCTCTTTCAATTTAATGAATAAGATCATTTAGGAGCTTAGATAGTAGACGCTATATTGTGATGGAATGATAAACGCGGTACTGAGAGACACAACATGGACTGTTGGTGTAATACAAACTATCACCAGGGGATGGAACAGTGACCATATTTGGAGACTGTCCTACCCTGAGAGGTGAGTGAATGTCTGGAGTGAGTGGGATGAACATGGAGTTGTAGGCGGTCAATGCTTCATGCACCTTAGTTGGTCCAGCTGTGGGATCCAATTGATAGCATAATTAGAAGTATCATTGCGGTAATTATTCTTTTCATCTGCAGATGAGCCAAGCCTACTGGGTGGTTGTTGAGGGGGTGTTGGGGTGGGGTGGGGAAGGGGTCGGGTGAGGGGGTTAGAAAGAACCCTTCATTCAGTCCAATGTCACCTGCCTCGACCGCCCCCGGCAAGGTCAGAATGCAGAGGTTAATACCTGGTGTCCGACACGCCAGGCAAACTCCGCTGAGCTCATCCCGCTAATTAAACAGAAACACATCCTCCTCAGGCTGCGAGCGCCAATCGCTGCCAGCTAAAAAAGCACTCCATTCATCCCACTGTTCGTTTAGCTCAGGCAGGGTGGGGACCGAGGGGGCTACCTGGCTCACTGAGTTTGATTAATGTGGCGGACAATGGCGCTCTTGTCTGAGCTGAGCTCCGATTGCTCGGAGAGAAGAGGCTTCCATGTTTCAGGATTACTCTATCTCTCTGTTTCCCCCTCATAGTGGACAGGGGCCGTCCAGAGTGGGATGGCGTGTCCACAAATGGACCTCATTACTTGCCCATTAACTTATTTATTTGGTCTTTCAATAGATGCGTGGAACTAAAGAATGCCAGAAGCTCTTGCCAATTATTCATCACAGCCTGTCTACATTACTCCGTCACTACAGTCCATCCACAGTAGAATTCACATCACTTACAATCAGACTACAGTACTAGCCTACACAGCCACAACAGTTCGACAACAGTACAATGCACTGTCACTACAGTCTGTCTACACTACAGTACGCTGTCCCTACAGTTAGACCACAGTAGCCTACTCAGCCACTACAGACTGACTAAAGTACAATACACTGTCACTACAGTCCATCTTCAGTACAGTGCATATGACTAAAGTCTGTCTACAGTACAGTGCACTGTAACTACTGTCTGTCTAAAGCTGTCACTGCAGCAGTGCACAGTTTCTAAAGTCTGACCATAGTATCCTGTGACTACATTTTCCGTAAAGCTGGCACTACAGTCAGACTACACTATACTGTCACTCCAGTCTCAAAAGAGTGTGCCGTCTCAAGAGTGGGGCAACAGCACACAGTCACTAATATGTTAATAGTGTGCTGTCGCTAGCTGGACTTAAGTTCACTGTCACTATAGTCTCAATAAAATGCGCTATCACTACAATCAGACAACAGAGCACTCTCACTACAGTCTCAGTGAAGTTCACAGTCACTAAACAGACTACAACGCACTGTTGCAACAGTCTCAGTAAAGTACACTTTCACTAATTAGACAACAGAACACTTACTTAAGTCTCAATAAAGTACACTGTCAATTTAGTCAGACTACCATACACTGTCACTAAAGACAATGCAGTAAGCTGTCACCACTGTCAGACTACGGCACTCTGTCGCAAAAGACCCGATAAAGTAAGACGTCACTACAGCCTGACTTCAGCACACTGTCACTATAAGGTCAGTACAGCACACCAACACTATGACCATAGTACAGTATGGATCACACAGATGATAATCTTCTAGACTGCTGCTTTTATACAGCTATATCAGGTTTTTTTTTCCCCTTGGTATCCATATTGTGAGGATTGTGTCACTCTAAAACATCTACACAGCTTTTATGTCCTATGAAAGTGAATGATTCCTCATATCCCTGAAGTGACTGGTGACCTCCTCACCACCACACACTGAGTCAGTACTTATGAATCTTGCAGTACAAGCCGCACCACAGGTGAGTGCCCACATGCAAAAGCAGCAACAAGACAGTGGGCCAATCTAACAGCTTGGGCTCATGAAGGAATGACCCCCAAACTCTGAATGGGAGACGGCATCTGCAGGGAGAGAGAAGTGTGTGGAAATCACACGCACACGACGTCAGACAGAGGGATTCATCATCCGGGCTGTATGATATTGACGAACCATTTGTGAAAAATTTTCTCCAGCCAACAGAGAGTGTGAACCAAACCCAGAAATGCGTGCTGGGGTCCCATGGGATCCTGGCTGAGTTTGCATGCTCAGCTGTTTGGAGAGGCGCAGAGTGATTATCGTACACTCTCCACTGTTTATAAAACAAAGCCTGGCCGTTTGCAGCCGCGCCGGTCAGGGGTATTGTGGAAGCCTCGGCTGTTGGCCATGGATGGGAGCTGAAGGACCGCTCTTCAAATCCGCGCTAAGATCATTTACAAAGGTGCTACTAAACACACAAGGCTTTATGAAGCATAGCAGCATTAGCAATAATCACCCCCAGAGTAACAACACGAACTAAGAGTACTAATTTATCAGCATTTAAGAACAAAAACTGCACAAAGAGGAAGTGAGAGAGCGAGAGAGACCACATGACCTTTTTCCATTGCTCCACAGTCCAATCTTCATGCTCGCCAGCTAATTGAAGTCATTTTTTCCTGATTAGCCTCACAAACAAGTGGGTTTCTCGTGGCCAAGCGACCGTCTAGTCCCAGCCTTTCAAGTCCTTGTTGCATTATGCTTGTGGAAATGCTCTTGCATTCAGAATGAAACATAGCCACGAGTTCCACTGTTGATTTTTTTTTACAATGCGACCGCACCGAGCATTCGAGTGATCTCAGATCACAATCATTTGTGGTTTTTTTACTACTCATTTCCTCCGCAAAGTTGACAGATCACCTCAATGCTTCCAAGTTTAATAATGCGTTGGACAGCTCTTAACCCAATTTCACTGATTTCAGCAATCTCCTTAGTTGTTTTCTTATAGCTTCATGCAGACTAATAACTTGAAACAGTGTAAGATAATTTCCACAGCTATGCGATATGTCTTATGACATGGTTGTTAAAGAACTGAGAAGCCACAGACTCCACCAGTCAGGGTAAAAATAATTGTTGCCAGTTGATACATATTAATCACTGTTACAAACTGGGCAGAAGAGGAGTCAATCGCAGCATTAACAAAGAGCCTGTAAGGTGTCTTTACTGTGAGGAGGAAGAGGAGAAATTGAAGAAGGCTTGGAGAGCCTGCTGTACCTAATAATTTGCTCACAAATAAATTACTGACTAATAATTAAGCTCACCAGAAGAGACACCAGGGAGGAAGAGGTTAAGTCACCCCTACTAATAAGATGATCAAGCCCTGACTGGGACAAAACCCGCAGCCTACAGTATACACACAAGACAATCAACGGCGAAAGCTTTTCGCACTAAGGGAATAACAAGCCATTCAACCAATTACCAGTGAAATTTATCAGTGCTGTATATGGCGCATTTTGCTAATGATAATCAGTCTGCCCAGCTTGTGTCTTTTTGTTTTTCACTTTCATGCTGTTTTGAAGATAGACAAATGAAGTTCATGAATGAGTAAGTTAGAAAGTAAATAAATAAATAAATTTAATGTTGAGCACATACAGTAAATGGCAGCATATGTGCAAAAAATATAGGTCCGTAGCTTGTATGATTTTGAATTTCTCCCATCATTTATAAATGCAATGACTTGCAGTAGGCTACCGGTAATAAGAGTAATATGTTGTGAGTATGTGGGTAGAGTAAGGAGTAGGCCATATCTGAATCCGCCTTACTTACACTGTTTGGCCGAGCCATAAAATCTTGGCTCCTCCAGAGAGGGAGAGAAACACACTTCTTAAAAACAGACTAATTACTGCTTTTTTAAGCTATTGTAATCCTCACTGGAAGCAGTTTTGCAGTGCAGTAAATGATTGTTTATCTCAGATTAATTTGATTAAAGACCCTTGAAATCTGGTTTGGTGTGGAAGGCCTGTGGAGCTTCTCTTTGTATTGAGGACAAACTGCAGTAAATCTTCCCAGCCTGCCGTCGACTGTAGATTAGAGGATTGTAATTAATTGGTCATTTGGCTAATTGTTCTATTCCTTAATTAGGCTGCGCAAAGGAATGGATGCCTCTACAAAGTGACCTATCTTCTTGCTGAGGACACCAACCCCCAACATTCCCTCCCACCTCCCTCCCCAAACAAAAATGAACTGTTTAATGGACAGGGACACACAAATTTCCACGCACACATCCACAAACACACACGCACATGCACGTGTTCACACACACACACACACACACACACACACGCACACATACACTCACACACACTTACATTTAAAAATAAGATAAATAACTTTCACAGCAGAGCAATCCAATCCCCCATATATGCCATTATAAAGTTAGCAGTCCAAATGCAATTATCAAATGACTCATAAATTTCTCACCTGTGGTGAGAATATTATTTCAATGTCCGCTAGCAGCTAGATTACCAGAGCATTAGTCTAAGAACCTGATTCTTCTTTGCCACCTCTAATAAAAGCAATGGAATTACATAATTCACTTGAGAATCACAGTTAAGGCTAAACTATATGAAGGCCTTGCATGGAGTAAAAGCTAATGAAAGTGCCACGGCATCTGAATTAGGGAGCTTATTTAAGGTTTAAGTCGAGCTGCTAAGAGATGGAGCTTTGGGCTCAGTCACATGACTTAAACACAACAGTGTGCTGTGACTTAATGTTTTCCTCTACAGGCAGTAGATGTACTGATATACTCTTGTAACATGTAATTATTTTCCTCCAAGTTGCAATCAATTGGTAAATATATGTACTTTTTTTTTTTTTATCCGCTGCCACAAAGTGAATGGGGATACAGGAATAAGTGTTGTCCTTCCGCATGTCTGTCCGGCCATTTGTCACACTTCTTTTCCGGGCCAGAACTCCGAAACCTTTCAATATTTCTCCACAAAATGTCATGTATGGATATATCTTATTGTGTTGATATGCAATTTTCATACTATCATCTCTTCTCCAGTCGGTCTGTCTGTCAGTCTGTTTGTCTGTCCCTCCACAGTGTTTTGCTTCCAGGCCAGATATGAGTCATCCCATTCTTTTCCGGACCAGAACTTCTCAGCTGTTCAATATTTCTCAAAAATTTTATATATCTGCTCTTCTTGTGTAGATGTGCCTCTTCATACTTAGGTCCTTCCTCCTGTTGTCTGTTCGTCCCTCCAATGCATTTTGTTACCAGGCCAGATATCAGCCATCCTGTTCTTTTCCGGGCCAGAACTCCTAAACCATTTAATATTTCTCCTCGAAATTTAATATATAGCCACATCTTATTGTGTAGATGTGCCTTTTCTTACTTCCACTCATCCTCCAGGCCATTTGTTTGCCCCTCCACCACATTTTATTTCCAGGCCAGAGATCAGCCATCCCGTAGCGAAGGATCTGAGCATTTCATGTTCAAATTGAAACAGTTTACAAATTTCTAACATTCGCAAATCACATTAGAATTTCAGATTTTTTGTCATTGCAAGTATGTAAATCTAATTTTGAGATGTCCAGTGGCTAAATATAAGCCACGTTTCACAAAACAACTAATTCCTAAAGAATTGCAAGGATTACAAACACGTCCCAACTTGCAAATTCTGTCCAATCCTGGTTTGGAAGCCACAGTGCCATGCAATTGTCATACACCATGGCATTATCTTCTGAGCCAGTGATGCTCGAAGTCATCTTAAACCCCATTATACAAGAGACAAATGATTCTTATGAAAAATTACTTATTATTACTCATTTAGTTTTTTTCACCACCAATCCTCTTAGCCCATAGAAAATTTTGCTTATTGAAAACAGCTCATTCAGGACTAATGTTTACCCTCATACTGTCCAACAAAATGTTATTAACTGTTGGATACTTTATTAGAAATACATAAAAGATATAAAAGTTATATGGTAGATAATATGTTTATGCAAACTAAAAAGAAAAAAAACTATGTAACTGTGCAAATGCAAACAACCTAAAAGAATCAGCAGAGAGATTGGGTGATGAACATAAGTAGTGATGGTCAGGCAGAATTGGCAGCCTGAGTCCTGGCAGGGAATGTGATGGAAATGTTTGTGCCAGAATAGCAAATGGCCGCCTTAAATAACATTGAAATAAAAACAGCATCAGTGATGCCATTAAAATATTAATTATTCATGCTTTGTGATTCAGAGCATTATTGTGTTGTTATTATGCTTTTGTTCCTGTCGCAGTATATTTTACTTGAATGAATATTGGCTCCACGGGGCACAGGTTTCCCAGAGAAAGAACTTAGTAGGTCTCAAAAACAAATATGAGCGTACACTGCTTAAGATTGTCATGCTGGTTAGTTGGAAGATAAAAACGGAAATAGAATCTAAGCTATAACCTGGTCCTTTGACTCTTGATTAAGTAGACTGTACACCTACTGTCAGTAAAGTTTTAAGGTTTTACTATTTTGCATTGTATAAAGAGGCACTTCCACTTGGCTCCATGGACAACAAACCCCACAAAAATGCAGCTGACTGTTCGCCATCATTTAAGCAGGTGTACGGTACTTTTTATGAATTACAAGCTTTTGAAGATTTGACTTATGGCTAGCTTGGCATAAAAGCTACACCAAGCAATTTCTGACGACTCAATGGTCCCAAAAGCACTAACTCAGTTTGTAAATAAACAAAGCCACTTCTCCCTCCCACTCTCTCCTCAGGGCTCACAAGGGCGGTACATTATGTCTGGTGTTATGTAGTATTGCGTGCCTGATCTATGCTCTTGTTGGCACACATTGGGTATTTTATTCATCTTGTCGCATTATAGATAAGCTGAGGCCAGTCTCATCCTGATTTGTCATATAGTGACGCTACCTGACCAAGCATCGATTTTGGCGTCCTTTTTTGACGCCAGTTCAAAAAGAATCCTATTTCTTAACCCCTAACCCTTAACCTGAACCCTAACCCTAAATGTCAAATAAGGACACCAAAAAGCCTCCTTTTTTGTCATGTATCGACGCTTGGACAGGTAGCGTCACTATATGACGAGTCGGGATGAAAATGTCTCGATAAGCTAGGAAAATTGTAGTGTAAAAAGCTGTTTATTAACTGAATCTTTGCCTTAACCCAAAGATTAAACCTACAGGAGACCTCCTGCCTGACTGTAACTTCAAACGGTGATGATTTCTATATATATATATATATATATATTTTTTTTTTTTGATTATCGGTTGGGGAAGATACACTTACAGCCACTTTATACTTGTAAGACGTGTCAACAGACTTCTCAAGAAAGGTGTTGGAAAACACAGATGCTCTCATGCCCAACGGAAGTGTCGGATCATGTCTTCAGCAAAAGCTGTTATCTGTATGGTACACATATATTAATGTTTAATATATTTGTGTTATAACCAAACAATATTTGTGAACACTACTGTATCACTTTTCTATATGCATGACAAACACCAAATGCTCAGTCAATTCAGCAAATAAAAATATGAAACAGCCAACAGCAGTGTCTGCCATGGTACAAATATTCGACAGGTACAAGACACTGTCACACGACACTTTTTCTTTCTCTCTGACATCATTTTGGTCATCAGACATTGCCAATAGACATGTCTTAAGGTCTTTTCCCACCAGGAACAAAGCAAAATAATGGAACCAAAATGTAGAATACCCATTGGCGGCCAAATACAGAAGTTTCAGATTTGGTGTGGATTGGCTCAGAAAGTAACCTGGGAACCAAACGAATCTTTGAACTTGTGTTTTACTAGGTCAAGAAGATTAGTCCGGCCACCCTCCTATTCAGACTGAGTTCTACCTGACCAATCTTTGGGCTGGCTAATCACAACCATTCATCTCATATGTGGCAGGTTTCACGTGATGACTATACAAAGGAACATCGTTGAAGTTATTTTTTGTAGACAATCAAGGTGCTGATGTGCAATGGTCGGTTGCATCTGTAATCATGACAGTATTGAACAAACTAAACGAGATACAGGTATTTTCTTCAAAAGAACAGCAAACAACTTCACAGTAGGATTTTATTGATTAGAAAGACATGTTTGTCATACTTTTGACAGTATTTTGTAAAAGTTTAATTTATCAACTGGCCCCACTGGTTGCCAAGAAGATGGGGCACAGCGAAAACCTGAATGGAGCTTATGATGCAGAAATCTTATTGCCAACTTGTACTTAGTAGCTTGGGGTCCAGGCTGCTGAAAAATAAGTGGCAAAACATGTTTGTATTCTCGATAATCCAAGAAAAACTTAAGGGTATTGTCGTACATGAAGTTCACATTTCCTACAAATGGTAATTGTTGGCCACTTAATCATGCCACGTGAAATGTGTACTGCATGTTGAAGTAGAAGACACAAGAATTGGATGTTAGAACTACCTAGCAAGTTGCCTAGCCTTGTAGCCTGCTGGTTATAATGCCTTGTATTTTCCAGTTCTTGTAGCAAAAATGGCAACAGTTGTTCAAAGAGATATTGATACTACACCATCACAGCTCATTTCTGCATGCTGTTGTCAGTTTACATTTTTCTGTCGCCAGCGCCATAAATTCCATTGCTCTGATTGGTTGTAGGTCAATCCAATTGCGTCGAAAGGTATTTTAGTCTGCATCTATTGGCCACTCCCCTTTGAGATGTCAAAAATGAACTCAGTGCTTTCAGATGAATTTGCATTTGTGGGCCCGTTGGACAATGCCAAGCTACTCATAAATGAGTCCCTTAGAACAAGAGTGGTCCAACTTATTTTTTTCATTTTTTTTATTTTGGGCTACTTCACTTTATGCTCTCTTGAAGTTAGGAACATATGACCCACCCAATGTGTAGCGCTGTAATTGCACTGAGTTGATCCATTATTGCTCTAAACAAACTGACTACTAAGGAATTATTTTAAGATTAGAGCTTAAAAAAAGACAACTATGGAGTTACACCACTTTTGTTCTCAGAGGCGCAAATATGAGTTGGTTCAAATTAATTGACAAATTTTTGTTTTGTTTTTAGTTTTGTCTTCAGTATGAAAAGGCCCTTACAAAAATATAGCAATCTTTAGATCTTTGTGGCTGCTGCTTGCTGAAACTACGCCTGGACTTCCCCGCAGATTTTCAAATGACTTTTACCTGACTGTTACCTTTTACCTGTCTCAAGTTGACTATTATAACATTACATTTGGAAATCTGTACAACTAAATAGTAGTAAAATAACTTGACATTTAGATAGACTAAATTATGTCCAACAAAAATCTACTCAGTTTAGGGGTTTGTATTCTAATATCAAAGTAGTATCTTGCATCAATAGATATTCAGCCCAAGCAGGTGTAGCCTACCAGGCAGAACTGAGTGTAAGACCAAATATTCAATTTTTTAAAAAATATTAAGAAGCATGTTGTATTCCTTCATACTTGACATGAATCAAATATACAGATCTCATATTGCATGCACGTATTACTGTCTACTTTTCCTAATTTTCAAAGCTCTTGAAATAAAACTAGCGCATACTACCTCTCAGTCCAACCATCATTTAAACTATGTAGCTAGCTATTTAGCTTGCTATAGTCATAAATCATGCTTATTTAGCCAGCACACTGAACATGAGCTAATGCTGCATGGGAACGTATGCCAGCTAGCGGCATTATGCTAGTATCCACATACAATCGCATTGATAATGAATTAAACAAGATAGAGAGATGAATGCTAGCAAGCCGTCAATGTTTAACAAGCTCACCAAAAAACTCAAGTTCCATGGCCTTAACCATGATAAAATAAATATGAATTCTGGTCATTCCATGTGTTAGCCAGCAAGAAATGTTAGTGCTCTGAAATAGGCACCAGCTAAGTTCGCTGCTAGCTGGCTGCTAAAGTAGCTAGCAGTATTTAGCTAAGGTACAGTTCAAGCGAATGGTAGTCCAACTCTAACATGCCTATCAGCAAAGTTCTACTTGTGTACCAATTGCTACATCTGTCTGATTTGGAGATAGTTTCACTCATTTTATGTGCTAGGCCAGAAAATGCTACCAAATGCTCCTAAATCATACAAGTTCACTTAGGGATGTGCACTCAGAGGACAGGCTGAGATGGCCTTAGTGCTCCCCGAGGCACAAAGTGCTAGTCCTGCAAAACCATGCCCATTCAGATGAAATGCCAAGTTTTTAAAGAGTCCCATATAACAGAGGGGAAAGGGGTGATGTGGGCAACAGAGGAGGAGTTCATCTACATTTCTGACAGAAATTTATATAACACAACCCAGGCAACAAAATCAGGCTGGCTGTAAGTTGTATGTTGGATAGATACCTAGAAATGACCTCACAATGGAAGGGGTCATTTCATGTAAAATTATTTAGTGTAGCTTTAACTAAGTTAAAGTTAAGTGTGAACTGTCCTGATAACTGCAGCAACTAAGCTGCTGTTTGTGATAATGAACAGTAGATTTCATTCACAATGTGAAACAGAAGCTAGTTTTTGTTTGGTGAGACTAATTACAATTTTGTTTCATATCTTGGAAAAGAAGAAAATCTTGAAAGTAGGGCTCTGAACTCACAAGTTCACTTAGAGAGCATCAAAAGGGATTCCTGTTTGGCTCTAATGCAGAGGACGAGAAGTATAATGCTAATGCTGAATGATTCCAGAGACTGCAGTTCGATCTTTGGAGTACCACACTGAGCTCACTCAGATTCAGTTATTCCGGGTAATTGCATAAACACACTCTCATGGTGTGGAGCTGTACTGTGGGAACAGGAGCACACTGTGAGCCTGTCCTGGTAGACATACTGACCGCAAACCAGAGTTGACGTGACTGCGATCGTCATATTTCGGAAAATGAGGTTGCTCTCTCTCTCCTATCTGTGGAGCCTCCACTGCAGCACACCAACGACTTTCCTGGCCCAGCCTTGTCTCCCACAACCCTTTCTAAATTCACGGAAAAACTACACAGACTGTACCAAATAAGTCAAGTGCCAATGGACATATTTATACTTCCTAATTAGTGATAACATGCCCCATTAGTTGCCAGCTATCCATAGCTGTAGGAGCCAAAATAGCTGGCAGGATCCTGCCTGCAACCACAGTGCACTAGCCAGTAACCACTGTGCTTGCCTGTGATGGTGGAACTTTCTAAAAGAGGCTAATATTACCTTTAAACACATAGCCACCTGAATGTCAAATCTATTCGAGTAAAGTATTTGATAACAGAACGTTACGGTAATTTCAGTCTTATCTCCAGCCTTCCAACAGGGAATAAAACGCATCTCTGGTTTTGTCAGTATGTTCATTAGTAAGTAATATATTTATGAATAAACCCTACATAGCCAAAATAGTGTGGACACTTTACAGAATGAGCAACAATTTTCAAGTTGTGGTGCAGAATAACATGAAAATATATATAGTCAAAATTTGATAGGGATCATAGGAATTTTTTTGTGAAATGACATGCAAATTTGGTAACTGCCACTGATGAACAATATATTGGAAAAATGACATGCAGTCAGACACAAAACACATTTGCAAGTGCATTTAGTGACATTAAATGAGCGTGCAGCCTCACACTTTTGGCTTTCACGAACACTTCATGGTTTCACCTCTGACATGTAAAGTGAAAACAGACAGTGTTCGTTTGATGTTTCATTACCACAGTTAATGTCAATAACGGGTATGGCCTCCCTAAGCTTGAATGACGGCTTGACAACGTCGGGTCATACTGTCAATCAGAACCCGGATGCTTGCAATTGGAATGTTGTTCCATTCTTCAACAAGGGCATTTCCGAGCTCTTCTAGAGTTGTGGGTTGTGCCCTGACCCGAAATGGCGACCTGCAGCATGTTCCACACATGCTCGATAGGGTTTAGGTCCGGCGACGCGCGGGCCAGTCCATGCGGACAATTGTCTCCTGCTCTAGGAATTGATTCACCACCCTAGCACGATGGGGGGACGGGCATTATCATCCATCAAGATGAAATCAGGGCCAACAGCACCAGCGTATGGTCTTACGTACACATTGAGGATCTCATCCCTGTACCGTACCCTGTCATCGTCCCTCTCCCCATGACATGCAGGTCCGTTCTGCCGTTCCTGCTTATTCCTCCCCAGACCATAATTGATCCGCCGCCATAACGGTCGTGTTCGTTGATGTAGGCATCATTAAATCGCTCACGTTGTCTTCGCCACACCTGTTGCCTCCTGTCAGTAAAGTCCAAGCAATATCGGGACTCATCAGTAAAAGAACTGGAGCCCAATCGTTTGTGTGTCCATGTGACATGATCGTGAGCCCAATCCAAACGGTCACGCCTATGACGCACGGTCAGTGGGATTCGAACACATGGCCTTCTTGAGTTGAGGCCGGCAGTATGAAGACGATTCCATATCGTCTGAGTGGATACCCTGACCCCCGAGGCGTTATGAAGGTCATTTCGTAGGGTGGTGGCTGTCCAGAAAGGATGACGTCGTGCCTGAAGTGTGAGAAAGTGGTCTTGTCGTTGTGTAGTCGATCTCTGACGACCACCCCCATGAAGGTGTGCTGCTGTACCAAAGCGTTTGATGCGGTTCCACGCTCTGTTCACAACGCTTTGGCTGACGTTAAGTGCATTAGCAACATGACGTTGTGAGAAGCCAGAGTCAAGCATTCCGATGCATCTTCCCAATTGCTCTGAAGTCAATCGACATCTAAGACGTTGAGGAGACATTGTTATTGCTAAATGTAATGCAAAAAATTTGGGAACGTCCAAATTTTCACCAACAAGCAACACACACATCTGAGTTGAAATGGTGAAGTGTTAGTCAAAGCCAAAATGTGAGGCTGCACGCTCATTTAATGTCATGAAATGCACGTGCAAATGTGTTTTGTGTCTGACTGCATGTCATTTATCCAATACATTGTTCATCAGTGGCAGTTACCAAATTTGCATGTCATTTCACAAAAAAATTCCTATGATCCCTATCAAATTGTGAGTAGTATATATATCTGGAATTACATGCAGAATTACATGAAAAAACATCTGAAGCCGAATATTTGTCCTATCAGGTCATAGTGACAAATTAATTCTAATTTCAAATAAAATGTCAGATATTTGGAATTAAAACATTTCTATTTACTATATACAGTACTGCGCAAAAGTATTAGGCATATTTAAAGCAATTTCATGGGGCAAATACGCTAGCAAAAATAATGAAATTAAAACTTTCAAATAACTGAGAAATGTGCGACACAGAGTAGTAAACTGTTAAAAACTAAATAAAACCATTATTTGGTGTGATTGCACTTTTCCTAAGAAATTGGGACACTGTCCTGTCGTAGTATAGTTTTATAAAAAGATTGGCCTTTGCTTGTTCCAAGCAGAGTGGGAAAACTTGCCACCGTTTTTCTGCAGACTGACTGTCTCACTTGCATCAATCCCATCAAGTAACTGCAGACAGCCATGATGATGGTGACATCAGGGCTCTGCCAAGACTATGTTATCTGTGTCAACCATTTTTATTGAAATACCAACATTTATATATGAAAGTTTTTTAAAATTAGATTTTAGAATTTAGATATGTACGTTTTCAATCTTCAGCAACCCTAATGAGGAAAACAAAAAAATAAACATCTAATGCCAGATGTAAATTTTAAAAAGTGTAGGTTGCCTCAGTTTTTTGCATAAGGGGGCGGGGGGAGGGGGAATTAAAGGCAAAACAAAACCAATAACTGTCACTACAACAAGTAGCCGTCGAATGACTGTTCGTGATGACACAATCTAATCACGTTCAGCTCTGACATTCGCAGTTACCCGAGAAAGGGTGTCTTTCCATGTGCATCACTGTCTTCACAAGTGTACTTTCCAACACCTCCAACTATACTGGGGTGCATTTGCCGAAATCACAGATGCTAACTTACATAGTTGGACCCATTGATTGTGAATGGACAAAGTATGTAAGTTGCTAACTTAGTTAACAACTGCGTTTTTGGGAAGCGCTCCCTGACCTCTCTCTTCCCCATACATTTGAATACAAATGTCACTTCAGTCATTGTTCCTATTAAAATGTTGAAACTATTTAAACTTTGTGACTGGAGTCCCTGCTATCTGAGACCCAAGATTAAAAAACATTTAGACATTTTCCTCTGCCCATCTGATCCAAAATCAAGGTCAACTACTCTGGCCCTTTCCAGTATTTTTACGATAGGATGATTTGTGTCTGTAGTTTATTCCCTAGACATATATGAGTGCCTGCGTTTTTTAGGTTTCTTCATTAATTTATTCAGGTTTTCCATGTAATTTTTCACCAGTCTATATGTTTAAAAATAAAAGCAGTTGTATTTATGCTAATAATATTATTGCTATATTTTTCCACCTGCCTTTTCTTTTCAAAAAAAAAAAAAAGATCAAACACTCCTGGAACAAGCCTGACAGGGGAAGAAAGACTGAATAACGGAATTTGGAATTTACTTTGAAGTTCGGGGCTTTTCAAAAAACATCATCAAATGCCATTGGCCGTTCCGCATGCAAATTGTTAACAATCCGCACTAAAATGCTGTCAGGAACCAAAGCTTTAATTTCTGTGTAGGACAATGTACTTTGGCTATAGGGTGTATAAGATGACAATTAAATCCATTGTCTTAAATATTTCTTTCTGTGGCAAAAAATAGAAGGCCCTCATCCTATAACCAGAGGCATTTAATAAACAAAAAAGGGAGCAAACTTATTTGAAAGAATATGAAAAACTAGCAGCAACTTGTCCAGCATTTACATACTGAAGGAACATTCAGTGGATTAGCATTATTATGCACGGGCCCTAAAGTCGACATCTAATGGATCTTTCATTACGGGAAACTTGTTGGAACATGGCAAGGATCATCTGACTGATCAGTAGACAGCTTGTTCCATTTGTCATGTTTTCATGCAAACACAATTAAACGAGTCAATCGCAAGGCGCGCCGGTACTGCAGAGACATGCAACTGGCAGTGATGATTTAAACTGAAGAGAATTTGTATTGAAATCTCAGCTGGCTCTATGACATCTTGGTTAATGGACTAATCATTTCCTTGAAGCGCTAGCCAGCTGATACTCCAGCAGGGCAGGATTCTATGAACGTGAGTATTCCAGTGGTGAAACTGGATGCATTAATCTTCATTCAGTTATTGCTGTATGTTTACATCAATGTGGCAATGTCTACATAAACATACGTCAGCTTTTGACAGCGCACTTTTGGTCCCTGGTTTGGCTTGTACAGTCGTTTCAAGCTCCCGCTGTGGACGCATGTACACACTGACTCTCCTTACACAAGTGTAGAAAAGCACTAAGCTAATATTTGCTAATCGTCGCTCATGCCCCAGACCACCAAATACAAAGAATTAAAACTCCCATTCATATTGGTAAAGGTGTGGCCCATTGCAGAAGCATGAAGCCCATTGCAGAAGCATCCAAAATATTTTTTCTTATTTGTAATCCATCTCTTCTGCAGTTCTGTCACTGCACACAAGATTGCATCAATGCTGCTAATACTAGTACAATCTGAATTTGAGGTTTTTTTTTCTGTCAAGAGTGTGACGGTGCATTCAGGAACCACTCGCGAGAGCAGGAATTCCAAAAATCGTATGCCTTTGAGAGCAGGGTCAGGACCAGAGGACACAAGAATTGCCAAGCCAAAAACGAAATCCAAAAAGCAAAGTCGACTAGACAGGCCGGGGTCAAAACCAGTAAAGCAGAAGTGCAACGGTACATAGACAGCAGGCCAAAATCGTAGTGGAAATCCAGAACAGAGGGACATACACAGGGCATCCAAAACAGTAATCGTGTTCGTACAGAAAATAGGTCAAAAATCCAAAAAGACAAAAACAACAGAAGGGCTTAGGCAAAATCAAGGTCGGGCGAAACAGTCTTGGAGAAACAATAATCGATTGGCATACAAGAAGCTCTGCACAAAGGAAAATTGATCAACGTTCTGACAAGGGCTGAACAGCAGTGAAGACTCTAAATAGACACAAGGGAAGTCACATGCTATGAGGGGAACAGGTGAATTGGATAAGAACTAATTACAGAGGAAGGCACACATGGGGAAGTCCTAAACCACAACAATTGGCAAAAGCCAAGACACGGACGGGATCCACGCAGACAACCTATGACAGATAAACAGCTCTGGTCAAGGAGTTCTAAGTGCACAGACAATGAGTGCAGGAAAGCAATTAAGCACGTGCGAGAGATCTCGCGGAAACGCAGGGAGAGGCAGAGAAAGCAAAGCAAGAGGCGGAGACTAGAACAGGGCGATTGCTGAGATTGAATTAGTAATAATTAGTAGAGATGCAGCTTTACAAATTAACTGAAGTGTTCATTAGTAAGTTAGCAATATACATGGATTAGTTGAGTTAGTAGAATATGATACACAATATAATTGTTAGTATTATTAGTAATCTAGGAAAGCAAGGCAAAGGAAGTAAACGAGAATTGAAGTAATAATATGAAACACCAGAAACCATTGAAATAACCCAAAGCAGGTAAGCAGACAGACTGGGAAGACGGACTGAACCAACTGATCACAAGACAGGGGAGAACAAGTGCAATGAGACCTAGAATGGCAGGAACAGAAAACCGGAATATACAATAAACCAAAAAGAATAAAGAAAAGACATAACCATAAACATAAGGCATGACATCAAAACACATGACCATGACAAAGAGCAAGAAAGCACTAATTTAACCCCATGAAACCTAATGACCCATACATGGGTCCGTCAAATGCAGCTGCTGTATTCAAACCTGACTTCAGGCTTATTTTAAATTTTAACGGAGATTGCAAGGTTTCCAATGATTTCAAATATATCCTGCTGAAATACAGGGAAATTTGTATAAAATGATGTACAAGATCTAGATATTTTCCACTTGATGTAATGCTGTGGCCATAAATACATGGTGTCCTAGGTTTGAATATTACTCTCAATGTGAGTGTGATGTAGCTTCAGTGACGAGCTGCAACCAGCAGAAACAGAATATGTGCTGTATGTGACACTGTCCGACTATATGAAAACAAATGCTCTGACTTGAAACCTTCTTAAGGGAAAGCTTAACTGAAAAGCTAGAGTTTTAGGGTTTAATTAAGTTATATAAAAAAAGATTTATCTTTGTACCATCAGAAAAAATATCTGCAGAACACGTAATACCTTATTCTCCTGTGCTGATGAGGTCTTAATTTCACCTGATGCTGCTTGCCCGAGGTGATAAATGAGAATCATTATTGGAAGGGAGAGGTTGGTTAGCATTCTTTTTATCTTTTATTGATGCTTCCCTGGAGGGCTGCTGGTGTAACAGTAATGCTGAGGAGTTTCACCCTGCTAATATTTCAGGGCTGCAGGGCATAGTCAGGCACGTGCCGAGGGAAACAGGAGGACACCTCGGCTGTCCGTTCATTTTTTCTCCCTTTGGCACCTCCAGCATGGCGACGCGTGGCACCGGGGTGCTGTCCTGTCACCTGCCAATGCCCCAAGGGGTTTCCCACTCCACTGACCGCCATCCGCACAGGCCAAGGACAAAGCAGCGAGTGCAACTCGAACCCAGGACCCCGCTGAGGGGGGGGGGACCTATTCCCTGCCGGGGCTTTAACTTTTAATGAGTCCCAGTATAGGACACAGATTAGAAATGTTTGACTTCCGGGTCTTTGACAAAAACTTAGGGTACAGTTATAGAGTTTGGCCGCACACTGTCATAAACTGGCACCTTTTTTGCCAGTTATTTTAACTGGCAACTTTTTTGTGAGTTGTTTCACCTGTAATTTTACAATCAGTTTATAACAGAAGTTCTGTGTATGTTAACTGTAAACCACAGTTCAATGCATGCAGGACTCTACTTACAGTTAAAATAACAAGACAATGCATTAATTTAACTGTTGAATTCAGTCAATTTATAACAGTGCATGATATCAGTCACATCTTCATCTCAACGTGACAACACAACCCCGTCAAAACATGACAGGCAGAGAATATGAAAAACAGAAAAACAACATGAGACTGTACTGAATCAGGTGGGGGTTTTCTTAGTATCTTCCTTTTCACTGGTGTCCATGATTGAAAACAAGCCTCACCCCCCCCCAATTTTCCGATTGTCACCTGCCCTTTGTCCACCTGATCCAGGACGCGTGGCAGCGATCAGGAGAGGACAATAGACACAAAGGGTCCTTTTGGGAGAGAAGCGGTACATCTGACACCTGATTTGTTAGGAAGCTCTCAGCAATTCAGTGAGCCCAAGTCCGGAATGTTCCTCTGCTGCCTGATGGATGATGTGATCGGGGGGGGGGGTGGGGAGGAAGCAGGGGTTCAGCCTGACACCTGGCTCATATTCAGGTACTTTGTCTCGGGGCAGCCGCCCCACATATATATTTGCTTTCAGAAAGCCGCACATCCATCTGGTAAATTCAAGCCCTCATACTGTTGTTATGACGGTGTGCGGGCGTGACATCGATCCCCAAGCCCTGTCGCCCATCCATTTTTTAAGAGTGCCACAGCCGAGCTGTCCGTGTGGCCTCTGGCACGCGTCTATCTTAAGAGGCGACGCGTGCCGGACCACGGGCACACGGCCCCAGGCCTCGTCTGCTCGACGTGTCACCTTTCAAACCATGTCTCGCTTTCTTTACTCTCTCAAATTACATTAATATTACCCTGTTTTACAAAGCAATTAGCATATTTACTGCACATGTGGCGGAGGTTAACGATTAAATATTAAAATATTTACTCAATTCACTCGGGCCTCATGAAAAGGAACGTTAGCTGCTTTCAATTAAAGGGCATTTGGCTGTGGCCACTCTCTGATCCTCATTTGCAGGCCTTGTCACCTGGCATGGCCAATATCACAATACACTCATCATTTTTCATTACATACTGTATGACCCCTCCTCCCAGCCTTAAATTAGCTCTAATGGCTGTGGGAGGCTCCCCAGAGGTTACAAAGAGAAAAAAAATAAGGGGTTAAATTTGAGGTCATCAGTTTTAAGAGCTATGAGAAAGTTTACAATCAACGCCAATGAGCCAAAACATCAAACCAGTCACAGATGAAGCAACCAATGTTGATCATCTTGTAACAATGGAGCACGTCATGGTCACCAGAGACACTAAGTGAACTGTTGGTCTTTGCTGTCACTGTGCTGGATGTGGGAGGAATGGGATCTGAGCAACCATGACAAGGGCTAAATTGTTAAGGCCAGATGAGTTGGTCCGAGAATCCTCAAAATGGCAAGGGTTAAGGAGTGCTCCCCTACCGACAATGGTCTAAGGAAGGACAAACCATGAACTCACGACTGGGCATTGGGTGCTAAGGCTCATTGATGAACAAGGACAACAAAGGCTGTCCCACATGGTCCAAACCACAGAAGTGCCGCTGTGGCACATGGCGTGAGGAATTTCAATGATACGTCTGTGAGGAATGCATCACAACGCAGTGCACCACACCATGCAGTGTATAGCGCGGTTGGAGTTACCAATCTAACCCCGTTCCACTGTCAAAACCACCAACAATGGTCATGTGAGCTTCAGAATTGGACCTTTGAGCTGTTGATGAAAGTCGCCAGGTCCAGCAAGTCCCATTTTCTTTTACATCATGTGGATCAGCAAGGTATGTGTGCGCCGTCTACCTGGGGAAAAGAAGGCACCAGGATGCACTGTGGGAAGAAGACGAGCCAGTGGAAGGAATATAATGCCAAACCGCGGGTCCAGGATTTCAAGAGGACATCAGTTTGAGGGCACTATTTTGGTAGCACGAGGGGGACATATATAATAGTAGGCAGATGGTTTTAATGTAATGACTGATTGATGTATAATTGGCCTCGGTACTAAAGTGGCTCGAGAACAACTGAGGGGAAAAAAAATGTTGCAGCAAAACCAAAAGGTAACTGAAAAACAAATGAAACATATATTGACTAGACAAAGTGAACTTCAACAACAAGTTATGGATAACTGCGGACTGTTTGAACTAACATTAGTGAGCACCATGCTTCATTAACAAAGTTGATTTATTTGCGAGTTTCCTGTTTTGACGGTTTAAGATTCCTCCTCTACAATGAGATGAATCGTTTAGTCAGTACAAATTTCTTGTACATATACTGCATATAGTCCTTTCTTTCTTCAGCTGCAATCCATATAACACAATCAGTTTCTAGGGTAAAACATGCACAAACTTAAAAATGCAAAATGCCTAAAGGAAAGTCAAAGAGGCTTTGGTTTATCTCCTTAGTTCATCAAATCTCGGTGCCTGTTGTCAACTTACCCCCCAAACACCTCCTTCCTTAAGTATTTCTGCAAAGCATGTATTCAGTCACTGCATTGGAACGACTTCCTTCGTAACTGCAGAAAAAGGTCAGTGCTGCGAAGAAGTATTTACCCCTTCCTGATTTCTTATGTTTTTCCTTATTTGTCATATTTAAACGTTTCTGATTAATTTTAATATAAGACAAAGTCAGCGTGAGTGAACTCAAAATGCAGCTTTTAAATGAGCATTTCATTGGTGGGAGGCAACAAGTTATTCAAAACCTACCTCCCTGATGTGAAAAAATAACTGCCCCCCTGAACCTAATGACTGGTTGTGCCACCCTTGGCGGTAACAACTGCAATCAGGCGTTCATGATTACAGGCAGTGAGCCTTTTACTTCACTGAGGAGGAATTTTGGCCCTCTCCTCTTTGCGGAATTGTTTTAGTTCAGCCACATTGGAGGCTCTTCAAGCATAAACTGCCTGTTTCAAGTCATGCCACATCGTTTCAATCGGACTCAAGTCAGAAATATGGCTAGGTCACTCCAAAACCCTCATTTTGTTTCTTTTGAGCTATTCAGAGTTGAACTTGCTTATGTCCTTTGGATCACTGTCCTGCTGCATAACCCGACTGTGCTTGAGATCTAGGTCACAAACTGATCAGCAGACATTCTCCTTCATGATAATCTGGTGGTGAGCAGAATTAATGACTCCATCTCTGATGGCAGGTCACCCAGGTCCTGAGGTAGCAAAGCGGCCCCAGACCATGACACTACCACCACCAGTATGATGTTCTTCCTGTGGCTTTACAAAAAAATATTACGAGACCAATGTTTTCCAGAATGTTCCACTTTTGACTCATCAGTCCACAGAATATTATCACAAAAGTCTTGGGGGTCATCAAGATGTTTTTTTGGAAATGTGGGACAAGCCTGTGTGTTCTTTTTGGTCAACCTTAATTACAGCAAGAGACGCTTGCAGTTCTTTAGATGTGAGTGAGTTTTTTTTTACCTCTTGGGTGAGCTGTCAATGTGCTTTTGTAGGAATTTTGGAAGGACGGCCACTACAGGGAAGGTTCACCACCATCAATTAAAAACAAAGCATTTTTCATATTGGTTCTGAGCAGAAACATTATTTTTACATTTGCGTTCCAATGTTCAGGGGCCTCTTCTCTAAGTAATAACCAGTTAGGATTTTATAGAAGAGAGGTTGATAATGTTCTTTTTAAAATGACATCACCTTTACAAAATTATTTACATGACAATGGAATAAAATAAGCATCAGAAAGAAGCAACAAATATTTGCAGCTTCAAACAAGGCTAATTGAGTAATACATGAGATTCACCATGCAGCCCGGCAGCCCTGAACCCTCTCCACATTCCAAACAAACAAGGTGAAAAAAATTTAAATCTAAAATTACTACGCATGTAAAGAAATCGTTCAAACATGCTTGCACTCCAGCTGTCATTAATATCCAGCTAAAACAGCTTTTCTACAGAATCCAGCTTTGGTATTATGACATATTTCTGGGAGAAACACAATAGGAAGGCTGGACGTATCATTGTAAGCTACTTGATTTGAGTGCTGAAAAATGGGCATGTCATAACGATATGGAAAACAAAACAGTCCGGTCACCCAGGACCGCATGGGTGTAGTCCCTGAGAGCCCGCTTGTTCCCTTTTCATATTTTGTTGAAAATGTCGCAATTTTCATCATGAAATTGTGCTTTATTTGGCCAATTCTGTTGCCATAGCAACCAAAATCGATAGGTGTCGTGACCTTTAACTACAGTAAATATCAAAGGAATCGGTTGAAATTTGTGGCCTGTAGAGCATCCACAAGAAAGTATCGATGGATGCAATAATTTTCTGCGTGAAATTGTGTTTTATTATAGCCAATTCTGTTGCCATGGCAACCAAATCAACAGGTGTTGCAACCTAAGCATAATCTATGCCCATACTAAATATCAAATTATTCGGTTAACATTTTTGGCCTGTAAAGCACCCAAAAGAAAATACATAGGAACAAGATCATTTTCAGCATGAAATTATGCTTTATTTGGCCAATTAATTGTGCTTTATTTGGCCATGGCAACCAAAATCGATAGGTGTTGTGACCTAATCATATCCTATGTCCACACCATATATCAAAGGAATCCATTGAAATCTGTGGCCTATAAAGTGTGCACAAGAAAATCTCTGCGGACGCGGCGGAGTTGACAACTATGAATCCACAGTAGCCACCTGAGATCGTCCGGGGGCTACAATTACAGTGATTGTAAACATTATAACAACAAAACCATTTGAAATAGCATGAAGTTTACTATGCCAACAGTATTTCTACATTAGACTAAAGGATCTTACTTTCAAAGTAGGTGAGGCGCCGACTGTGATGGCAGTACCCTTCAGGGACAGAGAGGAAAAGCCACTCCTTTGCTCCATGTACCAAGCTAGTTGCTAAAGCAGTCCACTGCAAGATGCATAGCACACAATCTGGAGCTGTCACTCTTTCTTAAAAGTAAACAAATTAGAGCCAGCGGGCCAGTAACCACGGTTCTTTTGGGAAACTGAACCCATTTTGATGTGGCAAACACCCAAAGACTTACTGCCGTATCATAATGTTGCTAGCTAGCTAGCTAACTAGCTAACTAATTAATCTTATCTAGGTAGGAGCTGGTTTACGTTTACAATTGATTGATGGGTGGATGTCATGATATTATTGGTTAAAATTGGTTGGTACAAGCCTATGAAAGCACACATAAAATTTTGTTTTGCAGGAAGAAAAAAAAAGATCAGATTTTGATTTATGATTGTAAAGAAATAGATTTTTTTTTTGTCTTGTATTTGTTTCTACATATTGTGTTAAATAGGTGCAAAAAAAAATGTCCGGGAATGTGAAAGGATTAAAAAGGCCTTTCATTATGACTTTAAGCAACACAAGTAGGATGGAAACGGGCCTATTGAGTTAACCTACAACTTTATAATGAAATAAAATGACACTAAATCAAATTTTTAAATTAGGCTGTACCATTTAATCACAACCATGACCTAAAAATTCGCATAATTAAACAATACAAAGCAGCATTCTTTGGTTTGGTGTTGAAACCATCTATTACAGTTATAAATCTCTAAGGGTTTGAAACACAAAAGTTTCTGGCCAACCACCGTTAATATTAGTCAACACAAAGATACATCTCTACCAGAATAAGGTTCATGCCAGTAATGTTGCGGTACAGCTCATCAGCCCAAGATGCTTTGTGTATGATTATATAATTTGAGTATTTCATATGAGTAAAAATCACCCCGACAGCCAAGATGCTAAAATTTCTAATGCAAGCTAATCTATTCAAAAGTAGGGTAAAATATTAGCTTGCAAGCTAAAGCTAGCAGATAACCGAGGACATATAACTTGCTAGCTAGCAAGCAGTTGCTGCAATATCTATGACAAAATTACTGACAGTCAGCTTAAGGTCAAATTATCATACACCCAATTGACAGCTAGATCATACAAATTCAACATAGCAATTTGGCTAACTCTACTTTTCTTCACAGCCAGAAGTAGCCAGATCGAGAAAACGGATCCCTCTGAGCCCCAGCCCTCAGTAGTTATTTCCATCATAAACTCTGGAGGGGGGGCAAAAACAAAAAAAGCAATATGTTTAATTTAAAATGTTAATAGTTTTTCCACCTGCTAAATTTGCTGGTGAGCAGCTAGATTTACTAGCCCGACAAGGCATTTTACTTGCCCCAGATGATCCTTATAGTTGAATCATGCATTATTGCTGAATCATGCATTATTGTGTTCATACCAAAATTCAGTTTGTTTCAAGTTTTATGCTGTTTGAATCATCTCTAATCCATGTTCACCACTGTTCCAAGTTTTCTCCTTTTATAGATAATCACAGTTCACTTGAGACAGAGAGCCTTAGAAATGGCTTTGTTACCCTTTCCTTACTGATACTTCGTGTCTCATTTGTTCCTGGATTTCTTTTAATCTCGGCATCATGTGCTACTTTTTGCCCATTTCACAATGCAGACTCGGCAATTACTTTTTCCAGATAGGGCCAGCACTGAAAGGCTAACTTCATCACTTTATTTAAAAGGGATCATGCACCTCAAAACTGATGCAGCAAAAGTAATTTACTCTCTATACTGTCCAAGAGATGAAAAGGAAAATAATAATGACTCTAAAGCTGTTCAACACAAAGGGCATCTGTGATTCTGAAGTATGAGAAAGGGCAGAACGCCAAGAACCTTACGGACCGCCATTTCTAAGCCATATCGATGTGACAAAACAAATGTTTGATTCAAATATTCATAACTGAACATTCAACATTCATTGAACATTCAACTGAACATTCAAATTCTGATGTTACAATCATTACGGTTTGTTGAAGTAGCTTTTGAGAATATTCTCAATGGCTTTGATACAAAGCACTGCTCTTCAGAACAGCTGAGAATTATGGAAAAAAAAAAAAAAACCTTACTCTTCAAAGTTTTGCGAGCAAAAAGGTTGTTTGGTTGCCAATTTACGTCCAATAAAAATACCAAAGTGTACAGGCAGGAAGCGACAGCCCAACTAATGTGGGAGTTTCCTTGTTTCCTGGGATCCCTGGGTGTAAATGCCCCACTTATATCACCCCTCACCCATGAAAGAGCACCAACACTCATTATCAGTTTAACTTAAACCAAGTACTGTGTGCACTCATTGAAAAGCAGAGAGTGGTCTTTCAGAGAGAGAGGGGCTTAAAAGACAAGACTCGTTTGAGCACAGCTAGGAGAGGGGGTGTATTGTTTTAACATGTTATTTGTATATGTAGAGCGACATCCTTCGACAAAAGCATGAGATGGTAAACAACACAAGTGCAGCTTGTCCTGAAAGATTTCACACACACTCCTTTTACATGGAGTGAAATTAGGAGGAATTTAACGAGCAACCCCGTCACCGGCAATTATGTGAAGATGTCGTTCAGGCATGGGAATTTCTCCCAAACAATCAATCCCAGAAACAAGCAAGAGAAGAGGCATTCTCCCCTCCACAAACATGCCGTCATAGTTACAACAGCAAAGGACACTTCATGGGCGACAACATTGCAGCAAACATAATGTCCTCTCAAAAATGACTGAAAATCTTTTTGATTAGTCTGTACTGATTTAAAAAAATGCAACAACAACAACAACAAAAAAAAACAACTACGATAATAGTAATGTTCAAAAGCATGTACAAAATGGCTTTGATGTTTTGAACCAAAAATTTTCAAGTGGTCATCTTCGTGGGGGTGTCGGTTACACTGGGGAGAAGCTGTAGATATGAAAACACTTGAAAGACAAATAAATATACATAATAACAAGCACAGAGCAGATGAAGAAGTACAGTGTTTTATTCAAAGGAAATTTACAACCAGAGGACAGTATCATTGCTGTCTCTGTTATGATGCACCTAAATACTTAAGTGAATGCAAAGCCCTCAGTGGTCAGTGACACCAATGTTAAAGAATGCAAAGTCCCTATTGGCCAGTCCCCTCCTGGTACACGCTCTGTAGGCCACTCAAAGCAAAACACATGTGGCATGCTAAATTCAACTGTTTCAACAGAGCTTTTAATTCCTGACCTGATTTCAATACAAAAAATGAAGAGGATACATGTAGAATCAGTTTTTTTTAATTACAATCACTTCAGTTCTTTACCCCAAACCCCAAAGTACAGCATACAGCAACAGACAGCAATGTGTGTGGAACACAATGAGTGCATTATTTGTTTGAACATTACAGAAGCATTGAGAAATACATACAATACGAAAGACAAATAAATAGCACTTATGGGGAACATTCTTTTCGTAGAGTTTGTCAGTTAAAATAACTATTTTGGTCTTCTAAAGAAGCTATTTTTGAATATTCAAAACTTCCTGTTTCGGTTGTGCACACTTGAGCTCATCACTAGGTATGAGCTCCCTACAAACTTGTTAAGGTTGCAACAAATCTAGTTAAAAACAATACTAAGAGTACATATCAGAGTAAGTAATTCAGTGAGTAAGGGAGTGAGTGAGTCAATAAGTGAGTAAGAGTGTGAGTGAATAAGTGGATGAGTAAGCGAGCAAGTGAGTAATTAGGTGAGAGACAGTGGGCGAGTGAGTGAGCAAGTGAGTAATTGGGCGAGTGAGTGAATGAGTAAGTGGGTGAGTAAGTTGGTGAGTGACTGAGTGAGCAAGTAAGTGGCTTCATGGGGTTAGCGTGAGCAAACTGGAAGTTAAAAGTGGCATGACAGCCACCTCAGCAAATGATGAATTCCAGAAAAACAAAGGAAGTATTACTCAAATGAATGAAGGTAAAATGCCAGTGAGGCGACTGCAGGCTATTCGGAATAAAGCAGCAACTAATGCATTAGCTGTCGGCTAATAATCAACGAGGCACATTGCATCAGACTAAAAAACATGGGAAAATGGTTATGAGTATTTAAAAAAACAATAAAAAACAGAAGTATTTTTAAAAAATTTTTTTTCAATTCCCAGGCAAATTTTTGTACCACACATTGATGAGTTATTTTATATAATCCAGTAAGGCTGACATGTAGCATAATTCATAAAGCGCAGACAATTAAGATTTTAATGTGTTTGATTTAGAATTCATGATTATTCCTCACAAGAATCATGTTTCTCACTACCTAGTAGGGATAAAAAAAAATAATAAAAAAAAAAAACTCTGGTATTTTAGTTGCAAAATGACCTTTCCTACTATGGTTGGCAAGAAGGCATGATCATTCAAGTAAAACCATAGCACAATTGACATAGTGTTTGTATTCAAAATGAAATGATTTGTTCATTAAAAGTGCAATGCACAATACATTTTAAAAACATGGGGGGGAAAAAAAAACTTTCAAGAGGGAAAAATTAAAACCAAAGTAAGATATTTTCATACCACCAAATCCTGATATTTAATCTCAATACAAAATTAAATTTACTCGGAATGTTCTACAAAATGTAACTAGATTATTTCAGCAAACTGTAAGGCAATGAATGAGGCGCAAATCAACTGCCGACGGTGTCAAGAGAGCAGCCAAATAGGCTGTTCATGGATGTAGATTCCAAACTGTCATTTGCAATAGGGCCTAATTTTTTCCAAAACCCATGCTGAGCTCTGAGCTGTGTGGCAAAGAAGAGTTGCAAATTATGAGACATTTTAGTATTTAGGGACCATAAGGAGTAACAGGTGGCGCTTGAGTGTTATGGACACAGTAAACCCTGCCCACCACGCTACTGCCTCAAGGGGTATAATCATAACTGTTTCCTCAAAGGTTAGAGGAAAGGGGGAATTGCTCAGCTTCCCTAGGAACACAACACCTAACGACGTCTTCTCTACAGCTTTTCCGAAGTGTTCTCAGCAACGACTTTAGACTCCAGGGCAGCCGCAAGAAAACCAACTGCCATTTGGCCATTACCCTCAAAGGCCCAGGGATGCTGCCCCTTTTTCAAGTCTTCAGTATTAACTTTCATTTCTCAAAGTAAATTAAAAATGGTAATGTTCACAATTTAAAAAAAAAACTACTTATATTGATGTTAACTGTATTTTTCATCTCATATCATAAAACACAACTGTTTTTGTAGCATTTTTGAGTCAACATACTAATTCAGTAAGTCCTTCATAGCAGACCATACATTCGACCGATAGCCTTTCAAGCATTAACACAGTTTTTTTTTTTTTTTTTTTAAAGCAGCATATAGCCATAGTACAGCTTAGCTAAAATCAAGAAATATTCAACTATTAGATTTGGCACATTTCAATAATTTAAAAAAAAATTTGTTCCTTCTTTTTCTGCATATATAATGCATTCTTATACTTAGGGAGGTCCACATGCTTTAATATGCACCATATTTTTGCAGATGTACTGGTAAAATGAGAGGAAAGTATTTACAACACATAAGAGTTGTTAGTCTGCATTATGTCACCATTTGTAGAGTGATTAGGGAGCAGCATTTCTGTTTACAAAGGCTTGTTTCCACATCCACTTCAAGCTATTCACCGGCTGTGCCAACAAATTCATGCACATGAACACACGCACATACAATGAAATACAGAGCACACGAGATACATGCATGTGTATTGCACGCGCAGACAAACACAAATGTACACACGCGCATACAGGTCTACAATCAGAAGGCATGCAAACATGAGGAAGTACATGCACGCACAAACGTGAACAGATGAAACCATGCACACAAGTTAGAGTGAAAACTTGATTTTTTTTTTTTGTTTTTCCCTGAAATTGATCCAAAGGCCAGCGTCATTATTTATCATTGCTGCTCATTATAGTGGACCCAAATCTCCACTAACGCAATGGCAGCAATTTAAAGACAGAACCGCACCAGGGTTTAAGCCAGATTCTTAAAAAACAAAACAAAACAAAACAAAAAAAACAACTGAAGATTTGGTTCATCGAAAGACTATGGTTTACAATTGAAAAACATTTTTTTATTCCCACACACAACAAAAAAAATAATCATTATTTCGTATAATATTGAAAATTAAAATGTGCAGTGTAGGAGTTAAGCCCTTTCACTCAACACTCCTTGCCTGACCTGCAGTCGTTCTAAAGGGGATTTATTTGTGGATCATTTTGGCATTACTCAAGATCAATTGGCAGAGTAGAAGGACCTAATTAGGGTTATTATTGCATTTGTACAAACAAAGCAAGCTGACATATAATTGGATTCCTAACAGTATAAACACACGTAGAGTGCAGCATATTTAGTACAGACCATCTGTGACAATCAAGCACAGTTAACCAAGACGGGCCTTTTACAGAACAGCTGGAAAAATGCTGTTTTTTTTTCTCCCCTTGTTTTCGATATTAAAGCGTGCAATTATACATCTGCACGACACAAACAATGTGAGAAAATGTATTCCCACAGGCGTGGCTGCCTTTGCCTTTCATGATTTTTATTTGGAGAACATTTGACTCAATTAAAAAAAATAAATAAGTACAGAATTAACCAGAGACAGATGACTCTGCAAATATTTCACGCTAATAACCGATAAATTAAGCATCTTGATTGTCACAAATGTCAACATCAGCATCTGTTGCCTTTTGACACCAGTAATAAGATGACATAGACGGTCTAACAAAAATAATGACAATGAACTGATATGTTTAGTAAATTGCATCAGAGCATCAGCTAAACTGAGCATTCGTGCAAATTCTAAATCTTCTCTTCCGTTGTGGAAGACCTACAACCCCAATTTGAAATTCGTTGGGGAAATTCTTCATAAATTACAAACTGAACAGTTTGAAAGGTGAGAGCAGCCAAATACACCACACTTAGCTGTAATTGTTCAAAAGCTCTCAAGCGAAGAATGCGAATAGTAAATTGCCCAATACTGTGCAGAAATTCATACAGGCAATTTTGCTCATTCAAACAGAGTAATTTTGCTTCCTGGGCTAACACAAGGCCAGGGAAAACACAGCTTTTGCATCAATTTCAACAGCAATAAATCTGATGATTGTAACAGGATATTCCAGGTTCTTACTGGAAATGAGCCTCTTGGAGCCAAAACAACCAAGTCTTATAAAGGCTGCCCAGATGGAAATCTCAGGGGATCCCACTTGAGAATGTTCCCTGTCCTTTCTATACCTGTAATATGACAGTGCACTTACATGACATAGTAGTCCTTTCTGTGCCTGTAATGTGACAGCACAGTCACATGACACAACAGTCCTCTCTGCGCATATAATTTGACCTAACAGGCACATGACACAGTAGTCCTCTGTATACCTGTAGTGAGGCAGCAGTCACATGACTAGGTGATTCTTCTCTCGCCCGAACTGTGACAGTGCAATCGCGACACCGTCATCCCCTATGTACCTGCAATGTGACAGTGGTCACTTAACACAGTCCTCTCAGTACCTGTCATGTGACAGGAGTCATATGACGCAGTGATCCACACTACACATTCATTACCCTCTTTCAGCTGATCGACATAAACACCTCGACACTAGAGCCACACTCTGGGTTAAAGCTCTTAAGGTACCGTGTGACAGTAGAGAAAAAGCGTTGATGTCAGTTGACAACAGGAATGCACTTCTTTCAAAATAAATCATTGTGATGTACCATGTAATAACCCGAATGTTAAGCGCACCATAGACTTAAGACAGATCTTAGCATTTATAGGCGGAAAATGAATACCCTTATCTTTTTAGAACAACTGCAAATTCAAGGCATAACAATACATTTTCTGTAACCACAGCAGACGGTCAGTGATACAACCACACTGACCATCTGTGACTACATTTGATGTCTGTTCATTTAGATTTTTTTATTCTTACAGGCCATTTACAGACATGTAGCACATAATTCAACATGCTAATGTAACAGCTAAACATGGTGGGTAGCAGACACGACCTGCATTCTTACAGCATTTATCTCATGGTCCACAAATTGGTCATGGTCGCTCAATACTTATGGGCAGCATTCACTGTGCGACAAAAACTCAAAGTAAACGAATCTCCAACTGGAAGTGATTAGCTGACTAATTGCTGTTGTTTTATATTACTCTGTTTGTAACATTGTCTAATACTCTAGTCCTGATGAAGGCCTGTGTGTTAGGCCGAAACATGTTGGCAATATTTTTTTAAAATAAGTTCCATTATGAACTAGCCTATTGATTAAAGCTTTTTATTAGAAGAAGAGTGCCTTGGTTTCATCACTTTCTTGAAGACTTGTTTTTCAACCAATGAGCACCTTCTAATTATTATCTGTTCTATTAATTAATTATATCTGAACGCCGTAGCCGTCCACCCCCTTTTTTCTTTATCAAAGTAAACGAAATTCTCCTGTGAATGGATATGGAATACACAGTAACAATATGCATGTAGATTAAAAAAAAAAAAAAACAGAATGACTTTGTTTTGTAACACTAATGACAACGCTCAACATTACAGTTCCTTCCATTAAAAGTTAGTCAGAGCTACAAAATTACTGGAAATTGCCGCCAATATATTACACCTGCCTGTGCCAGTTTTTAATGCAACTACCAATTTTTTCTTTGAGATTTGTCTATGCCAGATAAATATTTTAACACTTTTACTTCATCAGATATTGGCTGCTAATGTTTCTCTTGTGGTTTTCTTTCATCTGGACAAACATAAAATTAGAAAATCAATATAATACCTACCTGTACCGTACACCTTATAGTCAAGAATCAGAACAAAGTCTAAAAATTTGGAATTACTAAAATGAGATTCAAAAAAAAAAAAAAAAAAAAAAAAAAATGTAAATATTCTTAAATTTTTTTTGGTTACTTAATTCATTTGTATTTTGCGGAATGTTATTCAAGTTTAAAAATGGTAAAACTAATGTTCGTCAGTACCCTCATTTTTACTAACTTTGAACAGACATTTTAAAGGAGCTGATAAAATAGGCAATGGGCCGTTTTAGAACGGGCCGCGTCTCAAAATTATGAGGAAAAACTGATTGATCAAACCAGACTGGAGCCAGGGTCTCCAGGAATCGGCACACTCACATGTGCATGACCCTTGACACAGAGCCCATACAGATCCTGTGGCATCCACCGTCAACAGTAAACCACAGCAGATAACCTCTGCCAGCATACTACAGTTACAACTGTCAGTGCTCCTGCACTCAGGCCAGCAGGATAAGCTAGGTGAACTGCAGTTAATGGCAAAAGACATTTCATTTGTGGTTTGCAGTTTACAATGGTGCCCTGTTAGGCAGGCAAAAATAAAAAAGCCAATCTAAAACAAAACATGTTATTATGCCCTATGAGTGATATAATACTTTCATACCAGACAGACTAGTAAAATTTTTTTAAAGTATTTTTTTTTTTTACAGAGTAAACATTTGAATATATACTGTGCTGATTTACTCTGCACATTGTGATAGCAGTATTTACCGTGGTTGTATCCACAGTATAAGGTTTATACATGTACCGTAGAATAAATAAGCAGAGCATACCGGATAAAAAAGTGAAAAGTGTAGTAGAGGAAACTTTTGATATAGTGTATTTACAATGACTGGATGATCTCAAGATTTTTCTGAGTGCGTTTGGCACCACACTTTTCAGAAAGTAAACAATACTTTTCAGAAGGACACAGAAGTTGACAAGGCAGGGTTTTTTAGAATAAGAGCAAAATGTTTCTTCACCGCTCCATAGTACTGTTGAAACATAATATTGAGGACATTTTTCGCATGTACAGCCCATCATATACTAAGAATATGCACCAAAGAGTAGGTGGAATGATGAGCAGACAGTGCATATTTTAAAGACACAGTAATTAAGAGGAGGCAAGTGCACTTTCCAAGAGGGTGGAATCGATTGGCGGACTGGAATGTAGCGGGACAGGAAGAGGCCATGGTGGCGAGGAAGAGACAGGCTAATGTTACAGTAACACAAGTGTTCTAGCAAACTTACTGCCTAACTGCCATGATGAGGCTCCTCTCGACACACACACAAACACACATGCAGTCACGCTACCAGCTGCTTGGGCTTATGTTGATGTTTAGACAGCCTTTATCACATTAGCACATGCGTGTGGCAGTGGCATTTGAAAGGCCTCGTTTTTGTATGGAAATTTCCGAAAGGGCGAGGAGTGGGGAGTGGGGGGGGTGGGGATGGGGGGTCGCGGAAAACCAGTGCCTGGAGTCAAATTATTCTCCAACTAATTTTCTTTTGTGTGCTTAATCACACGCAACAATTAATATGGTGGGGGTTCCAGCCAGAGTCGGGTGGGCAGAGAGCCGGAAATGGATGAAGCCAGGGCAAAAACTGGGCAATGAAGTAATCCCAATCACACATTTCTACAGTCGAGAAATGATTGGATTTTAAAGACTTGTTCACCCACCCACTTATTGCTGACAAATGAATGACAAAACAAGTAAAACTATGTGATTCACAAGTGAAGTGATACATAGAGAGGTATAGTAATTAGCTGTGCTTTTTATCTGCTAACATGCCATATGCTCAAAACAGGATGGGGTCCCAGTGATTTTTGGGTCTGAAATAAGCTGTATGGTGTCAGTTAACCTCTCCCGTGCCGTGCACCAATCGAATCTGAGCCGGAATGACTCAAGAAGTTCTTCAGTACCGTTTCACAACGCCATATGACCCCGTGACCCTGCACTGTACTCAAGTGACTTTTTTTTTTTTTTTTTTTAATCTCGTTTCTTGCCTTTTAGTCCAATGACCACTTTGCAGTACGGGGATCAAAGCGATGCGGCCAACGTGACCTGTTTGAGAGCGGAGCTCCAGGTGTGCTACTTTTTGGAAAACTTCCCAGCCTTCTTCTTGGGCTCGTAGGGCGTCCTGAGGATGTTGGGCGTTTCCTCCATCACTCGGACCAGGAGGTTGTCGATGTAGTCCTCCAGCTCCCTTATATGGGCATCCTTCTTCTTCACGACGTTCTTCTGCTTGACGAGCTCCTGCACCACCTCCTCAAAGGTCAGACTGCTGTAGGAGGACACTTCAGCCACATCCACCGACGGCACTTCCTGTTGGACACAAGACACCACCGTCATCAGTTCAACTAACGCCTCTGCTCAGCGACAATACAGGTCCCATGCCTAATTTTAACAGCATAAGTGCGCAATAATTTTCTTCCAATGACCGATAAGGAGTTGTCTATTGCGCTTATAACATGGTTACCATGCGCAAATGCTGGGCTCAGTACATAATATTCACGTCTTCAACCAAATATCGTGTCTACAACCCCAATTCCGAAATAGTGTAAATTGCGAATAAAATCAAAATGCAATGACCTTCAGATCACATGAGCCAATATGTTATTTACAATAGAACATAGATAACATTTCAAATGTTGAAACTGAGACATTTTACATTTTTATCCACAAAACGAGCTTATGTCAAATTTTCTGGCTGCAACAGGTCTCAAAAAAGTTGGGACACAGGCAAAAAGGGCTGAAAAAAGCAATTTATATATAATAGAATCAGCTAAAAGAACATTTAGCAAGTAATTAAGTTAACTGGCATCAGGTGCGTAACATGATTGGCTATAAAAGGGATGTCTTAGAGAGGCTGAGTCTCTCAGAAGTAAAGATGGCCAGAGGCTCTCCAACCTGTGAAGGCTTTCGTAAAAAATTGTGGAATACTTTAAAAACAATGTTCCTCAACTTCAAATTGCAAAGGCTTTGAAGGTCTCATCATTGAAAGTGCATGACATCATCAAAAGATTCAGAGAAACTGGAAAAAATCTCTGTGCATAAGGGACAAGGCCAAAGACCTTTACTGGATGCCCGTGATCTTCGGGCCCTCAGACACCACTGCATCACTCACTGGCATGATTCTGTCATTGACATTTAAATGGGCCCAGGAATACTTCAAGAAATTACTGTCTGTAAATACAGTCCGCCATGCCATCCACAGATGCCACCTAAAACTCTACCATGCAAAAAGGAAGCCATTGTTGAGCATGATCCAGAAGCGCCGCCGTGTTCTGTGGGCCAAGGCTCATTAAAAATGGCTGTAGCAAAGTGGCAAAGTGTCCTGTGGTCAGACAAGTCCAAATTTGACATTCTTGTTGGAAATCATGGGCGTCGTGTCCTCCAGGCAGAAGAGGAGAAGGACCACCCCTCCTGTTATCAGCGTTCAGTTCAAAAGCCAGCATCTCTGATGGTATGGAGATGCATTACTGCATATGGTGTGGGACCCTTGCATGTTTTAAAAAGCACCATGAATGATGAAAGGTATATAAAGGTTTTAGAGCAACATATGCTCCCCTCCAGATGACATCTATTCCGGGGAAGACCTTGTGTATTTCAGCAGGACAATGCAAAACCACATACTGCAGCTATTACAACAGCATGGCTTGTAGTAGAAGAGTCCGTGTGCTGAACTGGCCTGCCTGCAGTCCTGATCTTTCACTGATTGAGAACATTTGGTGCATAATTAAACGAAAAGTCTGTCAAAGGAGACCCAAAACTCTCCAGCAGCTGGAAGCCTGTATTACACAAGAGTGGGATCAAATTCCAATGGCTAAACTCAAGAAACTTGTCTCCTCAATGCCCAGACGCCTCCACTCTGTGTTAGAAAGAAGAGGGGATGCTACACTGTGGTAAACAGGCCCCTGTCCCAACTTTTTTGAGACCTGTAGCAGCCATCAAATTTGAAATGAGCTCATTTTGTGGATAAAATTGAAAAATTTCTGTTTCAACATTTGCTAGGTTATCTCAGTTCTATTGTGAATAAAATACTGGCTGGTGTGATTTGAAAGTCATTGCATTTTGATTTTATTCACAATTTACACTTTGTCCCAACTATTTCGGAATTGGGGTTGTATATGCAGACTAGTTGCTTTTGCCACTGTTAACTTATGTTGCTTCGCGACAGCTTAAACTTCTGCTACTATATGCAAAGAGTGCAATTGTTAGTTCCATTTTATTTTGTTGATGGAAAAGTTCTGCAGTAAGAAAGCTAGCCAATGTTACATGACCTTATCAATCACTGTTAGCTATGAGCTAATATCAGTCAGTTTGAAATGCTACTGCTGATAGTATACAGACTAGTCCACACCCGGGGATGTGAATGCCACAACAATGTACAGACTTTGAGGGATGTGTATGCCACAAATCCACACAGACTTTCCTGGTTAAGTTTGTTTGTAAATGGTAAATTTCGGAAAAATAAAGATACTTAAAAAAAAAAAAAAAAAAAAAAAAAAATCGGCTTTGTCAGTTCTTGCCAACGGCATTGCCCATGAGCAGCTTCAGATTGATTGGCCAACCCATATGGAGAAAAATAAATTCAAATGGACAGATGGCAGACAGATAAACGGAGCTTTCCTAATTTCGCAGCATAATTACCAGCAGGACCGCATCACAAATTAGCTAAAAATCACCTAAATACAGGCCATAACTTCTGAGAAGGAGATGAAAGGCTGGAACTCTCCGCGACCCATGAAGTGTTGTGTGAGCGTGCGCGTTCATGACTGTCCAGAGGTCGAGAGGGCTGAGAAGGAGAGTGTTCAGAGGAAGGGGAGGGGCTTAAGAGAGAGGGGAGGGGGAAGAGCAGGAGGGGAGGGGGCTGAGAGGGAAGGGAGGGGAAGAGCAGGAGGGGAGGGGCTTAAGAGAGAGGGGAGGGAAGAGCAGGAGGGGAGGGGTTTAGAGAGAGGGGAGGGGAAGAGCAGGAGGGGAGGGGTTTAAGAGAGAGGGGAGGGGGAAGAGCAGGAGGGGAGGGGGCTGAAAGGGAAGGGAGGGGGATGTGTACATGAACTTCAAACATGCTGGGCTGCAGGAAGGGGTGGGAGGGGGGAATGCTGGCCCTCTAATACGAATGGCATGTGAAAATAAGTTAATTTATAACCGCTTAGCTTAGACAAAAGTATACGTATCTTACACAATGTTATCAAGTGCAATTTTTTTAATCATCGGGAACCAGTCTGCAGCTCGGACGTGTTTAAATATTATCAAAGCTGTAAATGCTGACATTACGGTCATTAAGATCTACGATAAGGTCTGTGGGCTGCATGGCGGCACGGTTGCTAGTGCTGCTGCCTCGCAATACCGGAGGTTCTGGGTCCGCGGGGAACTTGTCTGCATGGAGTTTGCATGTTCTCCCTGTGTCTGTGTGGGTTTCCTGTGGACACTCTGATTCCCCCCTGCCCTGAAAAACATGCACTCCAACCACTGTGCCGAACCACAGCTCTAGCCTTAGATCTGGAGTCACCGGGCACTGGACTACAGCTGCCCACTGCTCCTGAATAAATAGTATCAGTCAAATGCAAAAGACAACTTACCCCACCAGATTTAATAAAGTATATCTTAGCTTATGATTGCAGCTTTAGCAGGCTAAGCCAACAGATGCTAGCAGAAGTGATTTCAGTCTGGCAGAATCCCCACTGTTTCCCATTGCTGCCTATAAGGTTGCAGTAGCCTGACTGCCAGGGGTACACTCATATTCAAGCCAGTGGATAGACAGGTGTGAGCGACTGCTGGTTAGGTTTTGTTGCGTAACCTAAAGTTTATTTACCCCACAACTTTATTTGGGTCAAGTAGCCTAATCTGTATTGGAAAAATCACTGATATTGTTGTTCTACTGTGGATCAGTGAACTGCGAGGTTCTAACAAAGTGCCCGATTCAACCGCTATGTTCAGATACAGACTGAACAACTTTAGTGAACTGCGATGCTCTGACTCAAGTCCAGTGTCTCAGTGACTCGCTGCTGTTCCGATTCAGACCAAGTATGTCAGTGATTGACCCAGCTGGTGAACTGAAGCTCCGCACTGATACAATAGGGAATGACTAAGCCTATGAATCGAAGTGCCATAATGATAGTCCTTGAATGACTAAGCAAGTGAACTGACATAGCGCAGTGAAACAGTCAGCATCAATCAATGAGCGGAACAAACTGAACTGAGAGATGGCATACAAGACACATCTATTGCAAGCAACCATTAGCAAACACTCCAATGAGGATTACTGCACAGTGGATTGTGGGCAATAATGCAACAAAGGATTGGTGCAGCTGTGACCACACTGATTAGTTAAAATTATATGTTTGCATGCTCGAATTGGATCAACTTGTTCACTTCATAGAGTCCTTCTTTTTGAACAACTCCTTCACAAATCACAAATCACTAAAATATACACTAAGTAACAGTATGATTATGTTCAGATATTGCACAAGTATAAGGAGTGGCTAACATTATCTGACTTTTTTCCCCACACCTCGATGCTTGATATATCTGCTACTAATTGACTGGTATGAAGACGATGCCACATATTTCCCATAAATTAATCTGAAATGAAAAGTTTCAACTTCGCACACGTGCTGTAGTTTTTCCTCAGATTCTTAAGGGAATACTTCGACATTTTTGTAAAAATACCAATTTTCCAATTTACCCAGACTGAGACAAAATGTGCAAGACAATTTCCCTCTCAGTACGTCCAAAGGTTCAGTTCCGATAGGTAGTGTCAGAGTCCCTAGATAGGTAGCATTTCAAGTTAGCTTAGCACAATGCTTGAAGTCTATTGGAGCCACTCGCCCAGCTCTGTCAAAGTGAAAAATTAAACCTAACAGCAACTCCAAAGTTTAACCAATATCTTGTGCATTTTATATACATGTTTTAGATTTTTAAAGTTATTTATTTATTTATTTATTTAATGAGAGTCATTTTGGGAGAAATATAGTTTGTACACTTTGTGCCTGATCCAACTAAACCCACAGCAGTGTGCGGATAACTGTGTGAAACGGAAGGAATACACATGTTCTGTGGTTGTAGTTCCAACAATCTAACTTCTCTTAAACAACTCTCGTTTAAAAAAAAATTAAAATCCAATATGTGAATCTCAAGTTGACATGACACATTGCGTAAATAAGACAGCTTCAAAGTTTCAAGGCAGCTGTAAGGTTTACTTTTTTTAATTTGACAGAGCTTGGCTAATAACTCATCGCTAACACGAAATGCTACTCATCAGACCCAAACCTTTGGACGTAGAGGGGGAAATTGTAAAGTAAAATTAACAAGTCTGGGTAAGTCACCATTTTCCAAAATCCTTTAAGTTTTCTTTATATACTGTTAAGTAAAAATAATGAGGCTTCATAAGTGCTATGTATTTAAGCAATAAGCGGACCATGACGAGAGTCAGTAGAATGTACGTCTGGTGAAAGTTGGAGGACTCACTGTTCATGCAAGGGACTGCTTTAAAGTTGCACATGATTTCACAACTCACGACTATCAGCAATATTTCAGTAATATCAGCAATATTATGGTTTCAAGCACCATATATCCAGTACATCTGTACTGCATGGAGAAACAAAAAGTGCATTTTTTATACCACTAGCAGAAAACTAAACATCAGACTAAACTAAAAATCAGAAAGAACCGAATCAGTACAAGGCCATTAAGGCTTCAATCAATAGTAGTTAAAAAAAAAAACAAACAAAAAAAAAAAACGCAATATAAATATTCATTTTCAGGGACACTAGGATTATGATGATGCTATACGGGTACGTAGAAAGCAAACATAAAAATTTTAAATGTTCCTGGAGTAACGAGGTAAATTTCATCGGGTTTGAGCAGATGGTGGAGTCTGGTTATATGAAACAATAGTCTAGTGCTGTTCCTTGCTCTTTCATAGATTTTTTTAGACTAATTAGAGGTGTCGGTACACTGTTTTATGTGTTAATGATCTAATTACGGCTGGATATGTTTGTGTGTTAGTCCTCCGGAATCATCGGCTGCCCTCTCCAGGACCTCGATGACATCCCTGGTAATTAGTTTTGTTTTGATCAAAACGCTTTTCTGCAGTTTTGTCAAAATGTTGAAAATGCTTGATCTTTTTTTCAGCAGTGTCTAATACTTTTAATTACCCCACTGAAGACAATGCTAGGGCTTTATTGGCAGTCTGCTATTTTTGGCACAGAGAATTTCTGCACTGTTAAGACAGAACAATTGTGTCTACACAGACTCTAAACAAAGTTTTTTTCTTTTTTTTCTGGGACAATAGTTAATTCAATGCAAAATAATCGCAAACACATCATTCAGAATTAAGAATTCAAAAAATTTCAAAATCATATGAACAGACAATATGTTTCCAGACACTAAAAGCTAGATGTTAGATAAATATTGAAAAGATAACATTACTTAATTTCAAATACAATAGATATTACTGAGTCTATACAACTATATTACTTAACTACTTGTGAATTCAAAAACGTTATTATGCCTGGGTTGATTTGACACGATTATAGCCTATCTATCTAAGACAGCTTTGAGGCAACTGATTTTTCATATCCACCTTCAAAAGCAACTAAATTTGCAAGAGAGAATTATAGCACCACAAGTATCCGAACCAGGTTCCTGTCTCATGCTGTTCAACACGTAATGGGACTCTTCTTCTTGGGATAAATGTGGCATTTGTACAACACAACGCATAAGCATCTGACACAAAGAAAAGCAAGTAAACAGTGCATTTTTCTCCATTTACACCACTCAGGAGAGATGGGAAGGTTAATCATTCAGGTCTTTCCCTGGGGAAAAGGGGAGTCCATTTTCCTCATATAACTGATAGAAAAAATGAAAAAAAAAAAAAACAAAATGCGTGTTTGCGGTTGAGAGGAGCAGCTGGTAGCGATACTCCACCTGAGGGGAGTGGTGGTGCTCTTATTATGAAGGACGAGAGCACTCCTTATCCACTTTAACGAGAGCTGCTGTTTCTGCCAGCTGCTCCGGCTCCCTGCCCCAAACCCCCCCCCTTCACTTATCTGCCCACCTCCTACTCGCCGCGACCAAATGCTGCCGTTCACCTTGGGCAGTAGGTGAAAGTTGACATTACCGCACTTTAATTTTCATTCCATTGGGTCAAACGCAATCTTTGGTATGCTGAATTCTAAACCAATTACAAAAAAAAAAGAAAAACAAAAAACAAAACTTGGAAAAAAAAGAAAGCAAAGCGAAAATAGAGGTGACGGCGCAAGATATCGCAGCCTCACTCCAAGGGAAGTCAGCAATATCTCATGAGAACCTGCAGATTTTAACCGGTGGGGTTTGCAAGGAGCGTGGTGAGGCTGGAGGCACCAGCGTTTTGCGCAGGCTGACAGGTTAGACAGGGAAGACTGGGTCAGAGAAAGCAGTGGTCGAGGAGGCAGTGGCATAGGTGAATCGCTCGCATTACCTTCGCCCAGCTCAACTCAGCCAACCATCTAGCCATGGCCAACACTAATCTGCGGCTACTACTTCAGAGAAAACTAAGCACTTTTCCCTGGTTAGGAGGGCTGGCACATGTTCTTGTGCCTGGAGACTTTGAAGTGAGAGCAGTTTAAAATGAAGATCCAGACACACAAAACTAAAAGGGCACTCGGTAGAGCGCAAACCTCTGCCACGCCATATGTCAGTATTATTGGTTCTGGATCCAAAAGAATATTATCCAGATCACCAACAACCATAATCAATTGTAGATTGGTGTAGATTCAATATAACGATAAAAATTTCATGAAAATCTGTTCATTACAGAAGGGACAATCATTCTATTCAAATATATTTTCACTTCTTCCAGATACAGAATCCAGACTATGTTCCAAATCACTTCCAAAATTGAATCAACTCTTCCTTGGACTACCACCTACCATCCTACCAAATTTTGTGCCAATCCCGTTCATAAGTTTTTGAGTTATCTCGTTAACAGAAAGACAAACAGACAAACTGGGTGAAAACATAGCCTCGTCAGCAGAGGAAACAAAAAAAAAAAAATTATATTCACACATATGCATGTGCATTCATTCATTCAGCGCTTATACTGAGAGGCATCCAGCCACATGGCCATGAACTGGCAGAGAGTTACTGGCCATTATTATTATTATTTTCCTTATAAAATCAAGGTCTCTGCAGCAGTAATAAAGGCAGAGCGGGAGGGACGGCCAGATAAGCAGAGCACTTGGCATCTCCACTTGTCTCATTACTGCTCTAATGAGGAACTTTGCTTTGGGAATATTAGACCGGCCATGTTCACATCTCTCCTCAGCCTCCGTTTGGAGATTAATTAGAGCCTTAAAACTGCACAGTCGTGGCTTTCCACTGGCCGCTGCTCTCCGTGCAGGAACAGATGTCATCGCGGATGCAGCAAGCGCCCGCAGTGACCCGTCAGGGCCGACAAGCAGAAAACGCCATTATCGTCCTCATCGCTTTAATCAGGGCCTCATCCCAGCTCTCATGCTGCAGACCGTGCTATCGCACTGCAATAGTAATTAACTCCAACTTAAACTAATAATAAAAAAGAAACACCTTCGGCAAAACTCTTTTTTTGAACATTAAAGACTGGTAATGTTCTGACATAATGAAGGTGAAAAAAATTCATCATTTTTGTACTTTTAAAACCTTAAGTAAGGCAATTTACACATTACATTTCTTTTGTGCGCTCCAATTATTGAACAAGTACAATATAATACATCTTGTGACCTGGAAGGACCACACTAATAACTTCACACAGTCTACAATTATGAGCGGATCAAAAATGAAGGCCATTGTTTTCAGCTGTTAATTAGATAAATGGCACTCTTATAGCAGGGTGTCAAAGATGATATGACTGCAGAAATCTCTGCATTGATTGGGATGTCTAACAAGACCAGGAAATAGCCCAATTAAAAGTTAGTGGTGTTTTTCGTAAAGCTTCTGCCTTGTTTCAAAGATTAAAAAGGCCTCTTTCGGGAAACTTTTTTGAGGATGTAAAAGGCATCTTGCTGCACCAGTCAAAACACATTTAATTAGTGTTTACTACGAGTTTACTTGGGCTATTTTTTTTGACAGCATGGTGGAGAATAAAATAATTATTTTGCTTTGTGCTGTTTACTAAAGTAAGAAGTATTCAGATGGTTAAGCATTTCACTGTCAAAAATACTTTCATCAAAATATGCCCATCACACTAAAAACTCTTAACAGAGACCCTCATATTGACAGTGTATGTCCACATGTACTCTAGTAGCCAGCACAGTCATAAAAAATATGACCAATTGTTGCGTGTGATTAGGATATTTTTAAAGGAAAAAGTGAGTGATAACACATACAGTACATACAGTGATGCAGAGCAGACCTTTTGCTTTCCAATGCGTGCACTATATATATATATATATATATATATATATATATATATATATATATATATACACAAACAATGCTTAACAAGTTTATTAGACCACCACCCAATGAAAGGTTTATGCCAAAGCTGCCCTAAATTAACAGTGTTGGGAATTACCAAAATCATTTTTTATGTTTCTGTAATGGTTAATCCACCAGTATGCACAAGCTCTTTAATTTAAATTATGTTTTTAATGCTAAAATATAATTATTGTTGTTATCCATGAATTTTCAAATTTACTGCTTTACAAAAAATCTGAAAAAATAGTTAAGCATTATTATTTTTTGATTAAGATGCCAAATAATAGTTATTTACCTGCATTCCTGAAATTAAAAATTAGTTTTAGTGGTTGAATGCAAAAATACAAGCCGTTATCAAGGCCAAAGGAGGCCATACAAAATTTCACTTTTTTTTTGGTTTTTATGTGTGAATAAGGACTATTTAGTTGTTTCAGTTTGTTATTTGCCAAAGAAATAACAATATAATTTATATTTTTAAACAAGTTTTTGACAAATTTCTAAAATATTTGTTTAAAATTTCTATGAATTTCTATAAAATTTCACACACACACACACACACACACACACACAAATTAATTAATTAATTTTATTTATTTATTTTAATTTTATTTTTTTATTTATTTATTTATTTTTACTAATTTTTCTCACCAAATAAATCAACAGTAAAGGGTGCCAAACTTTGTTTTTGAAACATTTCTGTCAACTCAGTCATGTCATAGCTTTTGCCTATCAGGAGAGTCCTGTACCATTTCCTGTATGCCGTGAGTTGTGCTCAATGAGAATGGAGTGGTGTAAATGCAATGTGATCTAACGGAGAAGATGTGTCGTTTTATTTCTACTTAAGCAGACTTTACAGGCAGGTGCAATATCACTGCCGTAAATGTGTGACTTCTGGATGTGCAAATAGGGCATATGATTCAAATAGAGAGACTTTTAAGTCCATTGAACTGACTTCCCAAAGGTTCCCCGTATCCAGACCTGTCATACTAAACACGTGGTTGAAGAACGTGGTAGCGTTGGATACGAACTTAGCCATAATTCATTGCTATGCTCTTAGTGTTTTTGCCTCATTGTTATCGGGAGGAACAGTATTTAAAATATGGTATCAGCCCCATATCAAAACAGCATGAACTCGTACTCAATTCTATCTTGACTGAGTTTGTGCATCAGGGATGGAAACAACGCCAATCGTCAGCATCTTGCAGGAAGAAAAGAGTGTATGCCAAAGAAATTAAGACAGGCGAGGAAATATTATGTTCAAGTATATATGAATAATGTAAAAAAGATGAAAACAAACCGAAAAAATACTGATTCAATAAGTAGCCCATGAGACCTTTCTTTTCCCATTAACTGGCGATAAGCAATAGCAGCGATTTGCTAAAAACATAATTCAGGTTCCTTGCAATGATGAGTGTAACAGCTGCCTCATATTTAGCCACATGGTGTATTACAGCGCGCTCAACAGCCTTAACAGAATATCCACAACCTGCATGGGAGAGCGGTCGGGCACAATCAAAGTCATGCATATAGCCGTTAACAGCCAAGATGACGACATACACAAACTTGCTTGCTATGGCTTTTGTGATTTTCAGAAGTCGGTGGAGAAATGCGCCGGAAATTAATAGTTGATCAGTTTTGAAATGGCAGGTCATACTCTTCCGACAGCCTGTGGTTACATTTGTTGTCTTTTCTTTTAAATACAAATTTTTGTGGTTATCATCATGGATAATAAACCATTTCCAGTATGCATGTACATAATATGCACTTATACCTAATATGACTGATGTAGATCCAGGCTATCGCACTCGACGACAAGCTAAGCGATTCAGCGCAAGCTACTTTGCAGAATAGCTATTAAAGCAGCTCGCGCAGACATAAACAAAACAGCGAATACGATGAAACATGGAAAGAGACACAAGGACATTATAATATTACCTGAAACATAATGCAAAACGGTTGGATGACGGGATAACAACAAAGGTTTTTCGATGGGATTATCTGTGTGGCAGGCGGGGCAGTGGAAAATTAGCACTCTAACTCAACATGCATGTGCTTCAAAGCAAGGTTCTAAAACATAATTTCAAGGGCAAGAAAAATCATCGATTGAACTCAAAATGGTTAGCCTTACATTGTCATTTTGTTGTGCTTGGTACTCATAAGTGATATAGGCCCTTGCAATGTAAAAAAAAATAAAAGTAAAATAAATAAAGAAAGAAAGAAAAATAAACAAGTGGTGCCAGGCACAACAAACCCCGCCCCTCGCACATATTTGACCTACTTTTCCTAAATTCAATAGGCATCTATTCTGGGTCAGTGGCAATCCCTAAATCCAATATGGGGTGAATCTGGCCATTAGTTTTGCTGCTAAAGTGTTTACAAGCAAAGAAACGAACACACACACAAACAAACCGAACCAAAAACAATACCCCTTGCCCTCCCCCTTCGGGCGGGGCGGGGTAAAAATATCACAATTCATCTTGAACCTCCCGAAGAGTGCAAGTTAACCAAAAGCATTAAAAATCAGTCTGGGCAAAACCATAGTGAATGCCAGTAAATCACAGCATACTGAGAAGCCACTGAACGGCATAGTTGCATCAATTTTATCGATAATTGAAGATGGCATATTTTGTAAATAGGGAAATTTTCACTATAAGAATTTTAAAAATCCAAATTTTTCAAAACTGCGAGAAAAAAAAAAAAACTTTAAAGACTTAAAGACGTGGTCCTAAGAGAGTGCAATACCAAACGTGAAGTAAATCTGGCCTGCGGTCTCTGAGGAGAAGACAGTAATAGATTTTCCTACAGAAACACAACTACTACCACAATGGCGATGCTGGATGCCGCCAGACCCCAATGGCTTAGCCAGCCAATCGCCCTAAAAAATGTGCTCTTTTAATGGCCATGCAAACATTTGTAAAATCAAATCGAAAACCAGTGGCTAAACAAGGATTTTACTGGAGGGCTTTCAATATTCTCTCCCCAAGTTTTATCATCATATTTGCATCAGGACTAGAAGCAAGGACTCCTATAAAATTAGTGCGTGTTGATGCTGTCCTGAGAAAATATTCTTCCCCAATGTAGCACAAATAATTTTATAATAAAAAATTATCCATTCAAATATCTGCTTTGATATTTCAGAGAAAAAATTTTGCTCTAAAGCTTCCGGCTAAGATGTTCTACAACCTTGAAAGTGTGTTCAAGCTTAAGGCCTTACATTTCTGCCATTCTGGCTCCCCTCACGGACTGGGGATGTCTGCCGCAATCCGCTGACATCTTCCTTGCTTGTGGGCCTCCTGGAGCTACTGTTGACAAAATGTAAAAAAAAATTTAAGTCCCATAGAAAGATATAAAAATCTCTTAACTGAACATACAGATCCATCACAAACAACACAAAAACAGGAAATATCTGATAGCACATCGACTTCAGGAAAAATTTCTCACAACTGACGATTCCATCTGAATGATGAGCTTCGTTAAAAAAAAAAAAAAAAAAAACACTAACTGTGTTATGCTTTGATGGCACAGGAAATATGCAACTGAAAAAGAATCAATGGCTCCTCGTCATGTGATGAAGAGGAATAATGAGCCACAGCATTCTCTCCTGAGTAGATGGCAGCAGGTTGCTGCTGCGCTTGGCTAGTTTCAGGGTGGGAAGAACCCTCTACTGTACACATATCAACTTATGGATATACGTAACTAAGCGAGCATAAACGTCAATGACCCCCATGAAAAATAACCAAATTATTTCGAAACGATGGCGCAGTTTGTCATTTGGATTTACGGATTTGATGATGTAGCTGAGCTTGAACATGGGATTGAAGAGTTATTCATTATACCTGCTTTAGAGTTTGGGATGAAGGGTAGGTAGTGTACCAGAGATTATTTGAAGGGTTGGAGAAGTACCAGAGTTTGTAGTTCACTGGGAAAGGGTTGGCACTGTAACAAAGTTAGTAATTTTGGTGTAAAAGCTGGTGTTGTAGTGGAGTTTGTAGTCTGCAGGGGGGCTGGTGCAGTTGTTGAGTTTGTAGTACACACTGAAAGGGTACTGTCCCTGAGTTTGTTGTTTAAGGGTTGGTTTGGGTTGAAAGAGTTTGCCGTGTATGGGAGTTTGTAAATTCGGTTGAAGAGGTTTGTGATACAACTAAATTTTTCAGTTTAAAGGGCATCTAAAGTCGATTCTCAGGAGGGACGTTGAACGTCCAATGTTTACAAACAAATCACTTGCTTTTGTTGACATCTTGCATTGTCACATGACCAATTTCATTCATATAAACCAATGTTTTTCGTACCTGCGTAGATAATCCTTCTATTTTGGTTCGTTTGCACGGGTGCGGCTCGCTGATTGGCCGATAAACAAAAAGAATGGGAATCGACTTTAGATGCCCTTTAAGGAGTTAGTGATGTACCCAAGTTTGTAGTCTTGGTTGAGCAGGTTAGTCATGTACCTTACTTTTTAGTTTAGGTTGAGGGGATCGGTAATGTAACCTAGTTTATAGTTCGAGTTGGAGGGGTTGTCGACGTCCCGGAGTTAGTGGTTGAAGTTGAAAATATTGATGAACTTCACATATTTGTAGTTCTGGTTGAAGGGGTCAGTGATATACCAAAGTTCGCAGTTCAGGCTGAAGGGGCCGATGATGCGCCTTAGTTTGTGGTTTAGGTTGAAGGGTTATGTAATGTACAAAGGTTTGTAGTTCAGGTAGACGGGGTCAGCAATATGCCTGAATTTGTAGTTCGGATTGAAGGGGATGGTGATGAACCTCTGTTTGTGGTTTAGGTTGAGGGGGTCGGTAATGTACCCGAGTTTGAAGTCCAAGTTGAAGGGGTTGGTGATGTACCCAAGTCTGTAGCTCAGGTTGAAGGGGTTGGTGATTTTCCGGACTTCGTAGTTCGAGTAAACGGGGTTGGTGATGTACTCAAGTTGTAGTTCAAATGCAAGGGATTGGTGATGTGCCTGAGCTCATAGTTTAGGTTCAAGGGGTTAGTGTTGTACCGGAGCTTGGAGTTTAGGTTAAAGTGGTTGGCGATGTACATAAGTTTGAACCTCAGGTTAAAGGGGGTGGTTATGTACCTGAGTTTGAAGTTTGGAACGAAGGGGTCAGTGATTTGCCTGAGTTTGTGGTTTGGAAGGAAGGGGTCAGCGATGTGTCTGAGTTTGTAGTTTGGAAGGAAGGGGTCAGCGATGTGCCTGAGTTTGTAGTTTGGAAGGAAGGGGTCAGCGATGTGCCTGAGTTTGTAGTTTGGAAGGAAGGGGTCAGCGATGTGCCTGAGTTTGTAGTTTGGAAGGAAGGGGTCAGTGATGTGCCTGAGTTTGTAGTTTGGGTCGAAGTGGTTGGCGATGTACATAAGTTTGAACCTCAGGTTAAAGGGGTTGGTTATGTACTTGAGTTTGTAGTTTGGAAGGAAGGGGTCAGCGATGTGCCTGAGTTTGTAGTTTGGGTCGAAGGGGTTGGTGATGTACCCGAGTATGTTCTTTGCATTGAAGGGGTTGGTGATGTACCTGAGTTTGTAGTTTGGGTTGAAGGGATTAGTTTCAGCCGGGCCCTCACTGCTGAATGGGTTCGGAGAGCGGAGGTCTCCCGAGCTTCCGGATCGGCTCCCGTTGCCGACCTTCCGTCCGTCCTTCTTCCCGGTAACGCGCTCCAGCAGACTCACCTTCTCCTTCTTCTCCTTTTTCTCCGGCCGCTCCCAAGGAGCGGGTGGATCAGCCTGAAAGGGGTTGCGATTTCGCGGCAGGGTGGCAAACTTTTGCGGCAGGTTGTCACCAATATCCACAAATGGGTCGCTGAGGCTCTCTCCATCTTCAAAACCTGGGACCTCACTCTGTGTCCTTCGGTGAGGAGGCAGGGTACTGCCTGAGGAGAGAAAAATGAGCAATTAAATTCCAGTAGAAGAGACTTCCTCCATTTTAATTCCAGGGCCCAAGACATCATCTCCATTTCCTGGAGTTAAACCTGTCCTCTTGTTACTTATTTGCACATAATACCAATCATTCATATATTTGTAACTTTGGAAATCACTTAAAATTAGCTGAGTAACTGACACTTAACTTGAGATACTACATGTACCGGCCAATGACTTAATCTCAAATTTTTTTATTGATGTTTTCCTCTAACTAGATTCAAAGTCAGAAAAAGCTTTTTTTTTTTTTTTTTTTTTTTAACTGTAGGACAATTTGACGTACATATTCTGTATCTCTGTTGAAACTTCACGAAAACTACATCACACGTACATTGAGTAAAATATTCAAAGCCAGGAAGCCATGTGTTTTGTGGCCACAGCATTACATCTGATGAACAATATCTAGAAAACATTTTACACACAGTTCCCTGTAATTCAGCAAGACATGTTTAGGATCTTTGGAAACTTTGGAATTTGCACTAGAATTTAAAAAAGGCCTGAAGTTTCACAGGTTTAAATACAGCAGCTGTATTTTACAGACTCATATACAGATCAGTAGGTTTTATGGGGTTAATATTACGCTGGATGTGATACATCATACACTGAATATATCAAGGAGGCAATGGATTTGATGCTGTACTTCAACTCCCAAAATTATAATCAAACTGCATTCTAATCCCAGTCATTTGAAGCTCTTTTCATCTTAAATGTATCTAGCTAGACTCTGATCTCCCAACACTCATACCCTCTTTATAAACAAATGAAAAAAGTTGAAATATATTGCTATGAATATAACACTTTCCATTTTTTAGTGCTCCTATTATCATGCCATTTTTTCGCAGTTAAAACTCCATACAAAAGAATGAATTCCTGTACTTTTTGCGTTTTTAAAAAAAAAAGAAGTTATTTAATCCACAACAGTTGGATGATATTGATAAAATATATATAAAATATACCAGATAATGTGAAGTTCAAAATAATTGTTCACTAGTCCAATCTATATAGGACTGCAAAATTTACAGCTAGAATCATTTCATTGGACAGTCACACATTGTTTGCTAACTTTGGTTGTGACGGCTAAGTCAATCACCAGATCTGAATCCAACCGAACGTGATAAAGAGGAGGATAACAGCAAAACTCCAAAAAACAAGCAAGAACTGAAGATGGCAGCAGTCGAGGCCTGAATACAATATATCCAAATTAAAATACTCAAATTCAAACTGACTGTCTGCACTTCAAGTCATTATAATTCCAGCCTTTCAAACTATAAGTGCTGGAGTACAGAAGCTGGAAAAAAAAAAAAAAAAAAAAAGTCCATGAATAATGGTGCTTACGTGCATCATGTGACACTATCTATGCCTTGGCCTTATTTCTGATCAATGTAATGCCGCCTGGGAGAATATAGGGGACAATTTCTCACAAAAACTTAAAAAAAAAAGTCCAAAGGCCAAAAGGGGACTGGAGCACACTGATAAATTCTCAGCCTTTATTGTCCAAACATGGTGTGCCCCGTCTCCTTTTGTCTCTTAAAGTTTGCTGTCCTTGAGCTGAGTAGAAGAAACCTGTTTCTAATGGGTTGGAAAGGTCTAGGTGATTCTGAACTTTTAAATCAATACTGCAGGTTCAACTACTTTCATGCAATGAGGACGCCACATGTCCCAACACTCATGTCCTCTTCTAACAAATAAATAAATAAATAAATAAATAAATATTAATTAATAAAGCAAGCTGAAACATGTTGCAATGAAAATGACATTAGTTGCATTTTCTTGGCCCTATTTTTTAGGGGCCCGAGCATGAAGCGCTGGATCCCAAATACAATTTTAGGTGAGTTTGAATAAATCCATGAATGCAAAACATGTTCTTGCACCTACATCAGTCAAATTTGCCTATCCATATCAAAAAGTGTTACACTGATCACCAGCATGAAGTGAATGAGCCAAATTTGCAATGCTTCTACCATACATGTTGATTTAATGGATATGAATCTGTGATACAGGGAGTTGCACGGTTATAAAACCGTATGGATGGCCTCAAATTCGACACACCCACAAGACAGTAACCAAACCGTGTACGAGTGTGCATGAACGTGCATGCGCTTGTGTGTATTTGTGTGCGTGTGTGTGTGTGTAATAATAAATGTTCCCAATGATAGAACTGTGAAGGAGAATTTAGGTCACAGCAGCCTACTGAAGATACAGGAAGGAAATTCCTCTATGTATTAATTTGGGTTTCAAAGAGCTATTTATTCAAGGATTTGGGTGAATTTAAAGACCCAGCGCAGAGGGATGGTGGGAAGGCGGGGGTTTGGGGGGGTGTAGAGGGGTGAAACCCATGATCTAACCAGCAGAGCACAATATGGATACTGTAGGCTAATCGTTATTCAAAGAGTGCGGACAATTATTATAGAACAAAATCAATTATACTCAAAATTCTCCACTATAAAATCCCTGTCTGTCGGATGACCGACTTACTCACACCTTGTGTAATACCAGGTGCCACATTCTATTAAACCGACAGAAGTGTAGACGTGCTCGCTCCTCATTTTAATTTGCCACGGTTTACATGAGCGGCAAAATATTCATAAACATTAACATAAGCCACACCGGCGAGAGACAAGAGACCATCCGACTATCAGCGAGTGAAGATGGGTACAAGGTGCCCCCCCCCGATAATTTGATGACAGCATGGCAATTAAATACCCAGTGGAAGGTAAGCGGTAAGTTGAGGAACCAAATAATGCAGACTGCACATGTGAGGGAGGAGGAAGCTTGGCCAATGACATCATCACCCGCAAAACATCCTTCTCGTGATCCTGGGTCACTGGCCTGGGTGGTGGGTTAGTGTTCATACAGCCACTGATTGGCTTCAAACAATCTAATTTTTAGGAGAATTAAGCACACTCTAGTGGTCAAAAAATGGCCAGCACTGGTGAGCAGAATAGCCTGGTCTCCTCATGTTATGCTCAGTGTGTGAGGCCAGTTTCTACGGAAATGACGCCCGTCTCAAAAATGACGTTTACACCTTGCATTTTCTAGATGTCATTTCATTTGGTTATTACTGAAGAGTGTTTTACAGGTGTGTGCCTTCTGTCGTTCCCTCAAAAGAAGCAAGACCGTTTGTTGCGCTGACAGTATAAACAAGAGACATTTGAGCGGTAATGTAGCTCCGTTACCCAAACTCTACACCATATCTACAGCTACCTGCTGAGGACGGACAGCGTTATGAGAACCACTCAACAACAATAACATTGTTTTGTGAGAGTGATGTAATGATTTTTTTTGCCTAGGTTCAGTAATGTAGTATTCTAATATATAGGTTATCAAGTTTTCTGGAGGCAGAGATGAGGTAAGCAGAGTAACAGATGATGCAGTTATTTGTGACTATCCCTATTTGACTTGATGTTTCACTCAGGTGGAAAAGTGCAAAGCATAGGGGAAACACTGACTAGTCATACCACTCGGCACATTCTGTTCACATTTTGTTTTTCATACATATGTTAAATAAATTACATTCATTTTATTCCTCATTGAAAGAAATTTAGTGCACACCGAGGGATGTTCAGCTGTAACATACACATAGTCAGAAGTCTATTACTCCTAGAAGTAAACAACGGTAACTTAGATTGGGTAGACAGCAATGGTGACTCGCAGCCAAGCATAACACATGATGTGACGTCTGATCACATCGTCTGAGCGGTTAATTCACGAAATCTGCCACTTTGCGCAGAGAAGCCCATCGTTGGAGAAATTTGTTAATTGTCGGTAATTCCCGACGGCTTCATTAACATAAAACACGCTGAATTGTGGGAGTTAAATTTATGCTGGTTTGCTTTAGGAAAAAAACCCATGATTCAATGCGCCTTATAGCTGGACTGGTTTGTGGACTGCTTGCACTGCATTCGCGGACAGCTGTGGCGATTTGGTTTGAACATGATCGCCTCCCCTGACGGTTTCCGAATTCACTGCTAGAGGCGCCCAAACTCACCTGAGATGATATTAACGGACAAATGCCGTCTACGACACCCAATGAGTCCTGGCACACTTCTAGGAGTAATAGACTTCTGGTGCAGTTTATAGGGTATCTGTGCAGTCACTTGCCTGTACACACAGTGCTGCCTCAATTACATTGAATTGTATTATTGCAGGCAGTATCAGCCGGTGGCATGTCTGCATCTACACAGCTAGGTGGCAACCTGTACAGAGCTACACTACCGGGCCATTCCGCGTCCACGTGTGTTACAGTTCGGACACACATTTTGATGATAAATATGACTACAATTTTTTATTGCTTGGTGTTTCCATCTTGTTTAAACATTGTTTGTGGTCCTGGGTCAATACTCTTTCATGGAAAGTCAGAAAAATTTCCCTCCCTTTGCCAACTTTTTTGCTACAGCCTCATTTTCAGCGTTACGTGTGTTACATTCAGAGAAAAATGAAATGTCACTTTTTTCAAATCCTCAAAAGTCTGTGAAGTGTGCCACTGAGTGCATTTCTCTTAGTTATGATTTGAATACCCAATATATCAAGTTGTCCTATCAGGTATTGTTGGGGATTTTAGTTATACCGAAATCTTTTAATGGGGGAATTCGGGCGTTACGTGCGTTACGAAAAAAAAAAAAAAAAAGTTACGTGCGTTACGCGTCCAAACTGGGTATGAAGAAATCAATTTCTGGAGCATTATATGAATATTGAGTGATTTGTTTTTTTTTTAATGAATATTTTTCACAAAATGAAGTGGTTTAGGAGCCCTTTCTTTATAATTGGTTCAGATAGGAAGCCATTTACACCAAGTAAACTGCAAGAAGCCATTCTTGCCGAGACCACGTTCAGTTGTGAAACCTTGTTGTTTTTCTGCAAGAAGCCATTCTTGCTGAGACCATTTCTGTTCTGAATCTGAAACCATGTTGTTTTTGAGCAATTTCTTGACACAACTGACAGTGACAGGGCCACCAAGTCTTCTATAAAGGAATAGAGTGGAAAAAGCCCTAGCAGCCCTATGTCCTCCACGTAACAGAGAGGACTGATTCTCAGAATGACTCACTTATTCAGACAAGTGAGTTTCGCTCTTTACCAAATTTCCGATTTCTGTTCATGATTCTCACTTTAATTTATGATATTTGAAGTCTATATTTACCCAGGGCTGTACAGTGCGACAGTTTTGCTCGCATTTGCGATTAAAAAAAATTATGAGCGAAGATAAATTTGAAAACACTTACACACATGCGAAAGGTTGCATAATCGCTGTTGATCTACCCCAATTTTGTCTACCGCTAAAGACGAGTGGGTGTGTATTGTCTTTAAGATATGAAGGAGCGATGCATCAAGGGAAATTTATTTTGAAGTATCAACCGACCATTTAAATGCTATCGCTAAAAAAACTACATTTCCCGAACAAGAGCACGCCTAACCCAAACTCAAGCCCTGAATTCAACCTTAACCCAAATAGTAATCTTGTCTGGATCCAAAAAAGTCAGTTTGACGGATGAAAGGAAGAAACCACCATTTGAATCTCACGCAAAAATGAAGCGATATTTTTCGGTTGTTAGTACATCAACAAGCAGCCAGCATTGTTCGGGAAAAATCCCGCATTTGAGAATGTTTTGAGAAAGCTGGAACCACCAGTTCCAGTAGGTATGGTTGGAGCAGGTGGCAAGGAAGACATTTTCTATTAATTTAAATACTGTTGTATAAATCAAATGTCAACATGTAGGCCTACACAAGCAAAGAGCAGGAAAGAAATCATAAAGATTGTCACTCTTCTCTGTGAAAAATGACCTTTAAATTTTCGTAACGCACGTAACATTGCGTGCGTTACACATCTTTCAGGCAAATTTCAAATGGGAAAATATGAAAATCTCAGTGATTTCTTTGGTTTATTTTTTTTGTTCACCCATTCTACCTTTGCATATGAGAAATGCAGGCCAAATATGGTCAATTGTTTGTTCTACATACATAAAATGGTAATTTTTGTTATGTGCATTACACAGACAACTCCCTAAATCTTCATCGGAAATTTTTCAAAAATCATCAATAAGTCGGACATTGAGCAATTGCAATTGATTAATTTATGCCTCTATTCAGTGAAAGACTGGGTGACTCTGTATTTTTTGTGTTGGAAATGATAACAAAGTAAGAAAACATAAATCATTGTTTTTGCCGTTTTTCTAGTCTTGAAAGTGGCTTATATTCGAAGATGTGGCACGGATGGCACAAGTGACGAATCAAACTAAAGTTATAATTTCCTACTGGTTTAGATGTCTAAGTTTCCAAAAAAATGTATCCCATTGACAGAATTCAAAATTTTATTTTTCTGACCCAGGACCACTTTGGCTGAAATGGCCCTACTGGTGAACACTTGAAACTTCCTGTGCGTCACTGTTAGTACAGTGGAAGGACCATAATTTTACATGTAGACAGAACATTTTAATAACAGTTAAATTACTCCATTGTCACGGACAAAAGACACACATCCCCTAACATTTGAGATACTTGCAACTTTTGGTATAACTGAAGAAAATGCCACAGTTATGGAATGAATGAATGAATGAATGCCAGAGCGAGAATGCACTGACATGGCACACATCTCACCTCTCTCCTCGATGGAGCTCATGGAGTCCAGTTTGGGTCGGACGTGGGTGACCATGAGGTCAGACATGGAGTGGGCGGCCGAGAGCTTCTGCGGGGCCAGCAGGGGGCGCTTGGCTTTGGGTTTGAGTGGGGGGTCTGCAGGTGCAGGTGGGGGAGGCCGCGGCGTGTCCGGATCGCACACCGCGGAGCGCGGCAGGATGGCAGAAGACGCCTCGGAGAAAGGGCCATCGAGCTTGCGGCCCTTCATCTTGTCCTTGAGGCGGGAGAAGGGCGAGCGGGGCTTGTCCCTCATGGACAGGTCGAACATGCTGGCCGTCATGTTGTTCCTCATGAACTGGATGCTGACCTGAATCTGACCCCAAGCCTTCCGCTTCTTCCCCGGCCGCGACTCCAGCGCGTACCAGCTGCAGGCAGAGCAAAGAGACACGCCATGCAGAGTGTATCAGGACATACAGGCGTACACAGCTGGCAAACCCAGACACAGGAAGTCACAAGTCCCGTCCAGTGTTTAGTTCCAGTCACCAGCATTCGTCTCAGAGCACACAGGAAGTGGAACAAATGACTGAAATTAGCGAGTTGACATCATCAAGGGAAGAAACACATGGCAACAGTTCTTTTTTTGTTCCCTTTCCCCTGATGAATGAATATACCACCATTGTGTGGATACATTTCTGGAAAATGCGAGGAGAACCAGTATCGATGAGACTGGGAGGAGAACACAGCAATAATTCAACCAAATTGAATAAAAGTAAAATTATTCAAAAACAGAGTAAGCCACTGATAACAGTGACAATAATTTGTTATCCCAATAAAATCTAAATTGAAAAAAAAAAATTACTTAATAAGTTATTCAGAAATAAACAAAGGGAAAACCGATTTATCCCAGCTCTCACTGCGTCACATCACCAACCCAACTGAGCCCATTCTCACATAATACTTGCTTATCTGCAGCAAGAACAGTTAGGCTACGTTCAGACAGCAGGTCTTGATGCACAATTCAAATTTTTTGGAGAAATCCGATTTTTTTATGTGCTCGTTCATATGACACATTATATGCGACTTGTATCAGTTTTGAGTATGAACTGAATGTGACCCTGAAGTGACCTGCATGCGCAAAAGAGGTCCTGAGGTAATATGTGACCACGCAGCACACGCTGTTTGTTTACGGAAGTAAATATGGAGGCATCTCGTCTCGGCGCGTCTGGCACTGAAAGTTTATCTACAACCGAAGTCAGTACCATTACAGACAAACAATGATGTAAAGGTCGGATAAATGCGACCTGGCCGTTCAGACAGCAGTCGCATTGCAAAATATCAGATACGTATCGATTTAGGACCACATATGAAAGTGGCCTGGGTCGGATTAAAAAAAAACTGGATTTGTGCTGTTCAGACTGTCTTTAACAGATCGGATACAGGTCACATATGGGCAAGAAAATCGGATTTGGGCCACATTTGCCTGCTGTCTGAACGTAGCCTAAGAATACTACTGGAATGAAAACCATTTCAGCATTGATGGATTGCATATCCTAAAACTACAGCCTGTCTTTATTTACAGCTTAAGTTTCAACATAATGCTTTCATTATACCTCCTTGTAATAATTTTACAAATGATACGCCGAATGTCTTACTGCGATTAAATATTCCCATTCCGTGACCTCGGTAGTTTGGGTTTATAATGGTTTTTCTGCAAAAATATTGGAAGCCCAAGCTGAACTATTTGCATTAGTGTTTCATGTTTGAGGTGGATTTGCAGATATGGCTGTATACCGGGAGACATTTGCATTTAAATGCCTTTGACCCCAGAGTTAATGCTGTACTCTCACCCCAAATCCATTTATTTTCTATAGTCAATCATACTCCTTTGTTAAAGGGAATATGATATGAGGGGCCGGAATGATAAAGGCTATTCTTGAAAGAGGAGATTAAACACTTCTAATGACAAACAGCCGCCCAGGTAGGGGATGGGGAAACGTTTAGAAGGGCTTCTGGGAGGCCTTATCCAAGCCGGTCTCGGAGTACTGTGTTATACACAAGTATGATCTCAGAGGACAGTCACTTAGCCTCTAGAGAAATGGAGCACAATTTCCCAGCAGTGCTACAGCCTGACGCTTGACTGGGATGGGAGAGCAGCTGTAAACAGATGACATCATCACAACGAGCACTGTCCTCAAATCATATGCAAGTAAAAAGTTGTGCAAGTGTAAACATACAGCAATGCTAGGCCTCTTTCAAGGCAGCAGGCTTCTCCACACTTGAAACAAAGGGAAAGTCATACCTTGCAGTCCAGTATTCCAATCATTCAATCAATGCATGGATCATTAATTCATGAGAAGACCTTGTGCTGCTCCATTCAGAGCTAAGTGGCAGAGACAGTTTTGACAGAATTACAGAGGACGTGCCTTTTCATTGACCTTTCCATAACCGCCCATTTTACTTTCACTTTGTGGATCCATTTACCTCCATTAATATCACCAGCCTGCATAGCTAGCGCCATTGATTAAACCCTCAAAGCACCAGTAAAATGCAGCCTTGCCATTGATATTGAATGAGAAGAATTACAGTACTCCTGTTCCAGTCAGCATTCTCGCTCCATTCACCGACACCTCTTCCTCTCCCCCGCGTGTACACATAACACATGAACGTATGCATGACAGTGCTCCTGTGATCTGGAAAAACCTAGTGAATTTATCAGTGGCAAGTATTCTTGCAACTGAACAAAAACCTTTAGATTCTGGACTTTTCCCAACCGAAAAAAAAATAAATAAAAACTTGATTTTGACAGTTCAAATAATTCTAATAGCTAGTGTTTTAAGATTCTCACCACTCTTAAATACTGCAAATGAGGTTCAAACTCAGTTTCTCCCAAAAGTGACATATGCACTAGGTTTTTCCACATCACAGAAGAGTGTGTACAATAACACCCCCTCACACTGACCACTGCTACAGCCAGCATTTTAGTCCCTGACACATTGACTTTACAGACAGACAGGTTTCACCGGAATATTCCAGCGGCCATTTCTCGGCACTGGAGAGAACATTACAGAACAAAAGCCCTGTGCACATGATGACCCCTCTACCGCTACCCCCAACCAAGTTCAACAAAAAAAAATATCAAGTGCATTACTTACAGCCACAAAGCAGGGAGAGCTTAAACAAACACAGCGGAGAGGGGCATTATGTGGCAGCCTCTCCGTGACCCCAGCAGCGCAGTTACCAGGGATTCCTGCTTATCCCCTGCATAATATGCAAGCTCAGGCCGAGAGAGGGGTTCAAAATGGAGCCGCTCGCACGGAGCTCTGACCCGACATTCAGGTGTCCCACCAGACGCGCACGCTGCGCTCGCCACTTGTTTGCCAACTACCAATAAATTATACATGAGGCGGGCCGACAGGGTGGCTACAGCAGTTTGTCTCCAAGGGGGGATGGAGATGCAAGATGCACTCTCTTCTAGAGAGGGTCTCCATTCTGTCTCCTGACCCAAAAATATTCCAGTCATCGACTGCTTTCACCGGTAAAGTGCATTAGGGGTATACAGGGGATTGGGAGACTTTAGTACAATAAAGGAACCCAACGTGACGGAGCGTTTGCAGGAAAGGCTTCCTGCATCGGAATACCCTCCTTGGAGCCGTTAATAATGAGCAAAATCCAGAATTTTTTTTTAAATTTACTTATTCATTTATCAGTTATTACCATGTCATTTTCCATTTCCGCTCAACTCTTTAAATCAAATTTTAATTATTAAACAATTATTCCTTTTCCAAAATTGCTTTCATTGTCACGTTTGACCTTTTCATCTCAGCTTTAACAATTGTTCACATTCCCATGCATTTAATTGTGTCAGTGGATTCATGAGCTTTTGTGGAAATTATTCTGAATTTTTTAAATAAATAATAATAATAATAACAGTAATTATTATTATCATTATTATTATTATTATTATTATTATTATTAATAATAATAATAATTTTTTACATTATCATTATGATTAGTGGTAATAGTAGTAGTAGTAGTAGAAGTAGCAGTACTTTGCATAGAAAAAAAGGACAGCCGTACACTCCAATATCAGGGCAGACTCAGACTCTCATATCAATTTCGCACATTACTGAAAGAGAATCAAATCAGCCTGAAGAGGGAAATGACCTTTAAATTGTGCTACACAGTTGTGCAATTGTGTTGTATAAATAACCGTAAACAACAGTGATAAAAAAATGTACAATCAATGCAGTGTAAGTGATGCTTGGAGGGATTTAGTCTAATGGCAGTGGAGGAATGGGACAGTTAGCATTAGCATTAGCGTTAGCGTTGATGTGCAATAGTGCCTCAGCGCAGGACAGGAATGACTGTGCCATCTTGAAGAAGCATAAACACAAACAGTGGGGGAGAGGGAGGGCTGCTTCAGAGGCCTGAGGCGACATTAGCCACTTCAGAAAAGAGGGAATTAAGCAATAAAACAGGCTACCGATGATGGCGGAACAGAAACTAAAACAGGAACAGAAACCGACTGTACATGGAACATGCAAAGCACAAACAAAAAAGGCAAGACGTTTGGCACAGAGCAGAATTGCGTACTACACCTGCCAAAAAAAAGTCCCACATTAGGCCAGTAGTGCAATGTACAGTGTGAGGAGCAATGTGAGAAACCTCATTAACTAAAGTGGACTGGACTCCCAGGTAAGACACTGCTCGAGTAGCCTTGAGCAATACAAGGCAATTCACTGCTGTGCATTATTGTCCAGCTGGATAAATGGTCACTTACAGAGTAAAAACTGCTTAGAAGATGCTCGACGCAAGAGTGTCAGCACTGTGCCCACAATGCTATGTGCAATTCTCGTGATCTCAAAAAAACCTAGAACGTATGCCACTTTTGGTAGAAACAGAGTTTGAACCTCATTTGCAGTAATTAAGAGTGGTGAAAAATTAAAACACTAGCTATAAGTGTTATTTGAACTATCAAAATCAAGTTTCTCGTTCAATTGCGAGATCCCTGCCACCGATAAACTGATGAAAATAGGTTTTTCCAGATCGCAGGAGATTTAAAAGCAGTACGCATGTACACACCCACCAGACAGAAATGCGCACTCGCTTCGTATTTTACGAAACGCATGCATTTGCATCATGACCACATCATTACAAGGGCCTTCTTCAAATCAAACAAATATTTTTCTCATGAATATAACATTAGGCTCAATCATGAATTCCAATCACACAGCAGCTTTGTCCTCACCCCGGCCAATAAGGAGATAATTGTGCGGCAGTTCCTGGACAGATAGGAAAGGTGGGGGCAAGCAGCTCAGGGTGCATTATGGGACAGCTCCGCGCATGTAGCAAACCTGTCGGATGCTCTTGAAGGCCCCGATGAGACACTGCTATCCAGGTAGAGGCAGATGGCAGGTGTTTGGCAGACTACAGATAGGCATGAGTTGGTGTTGGGGAGGGTTTGGGCCAAAGGGGGGGAAGTGTCCCGGCCACATCATGTCCGGCCCCCTCCCCAGTGGTTAGCTGGTTGCGTTACCTGCCTCAGGGGCGGCTCAGGTGTGGCAGGTCTGGGCAGAGCTGTGGCTGGCCTGAGCTCCAGACTCCCTCTCTTCTCTTGTCTCCATATCAAACAGTGCGGAGATGATTCAACCGCTGAATTGTGAGACTGGTCTCTATTCCAGAGGCTTCTGTGGATTCTCACATCTGCACTGTCGCTGACAATAAACTAGACCTCTTCACTCATTCCGATTTCATCGATCCAAGGCAATTATAATTTGTGTCCATGCCTCTAAGTTCTTAAATGCAGTGATGTTCAACTTTCCATAACTCCTTTCCCCATAATGACAACATATGACGCTGTACTGTATATTAATGGACCTCTTCCCTAGCCTCAACTAGGGTCGTCATTTGTAGTCCTTATGGGGAAAGAGAGACGGGACTCTATGGGAAAAAGAGTTAATACCATTGACTAAAGTGAGCTGATATGCATGCAGGCATAAAAATGCAGTATATGACATGGCACCCTCCATGATTTCACCTCAAAGCCTGTCTACATGCTACAAGTCTGCAGGTAGGACACCTTCCATTAAAATTTTGATCACACATCCCAAGGTGAACCCGATAATTAATGAAAACTGAACTTAAAAATTCCTGTGGCAATGCTGTAAAGTACTGGATAGTCAATACTGTAATTGTTGATGAATTCTGGGCATAGATGAAGACAGGAATACAATGATAGCCTCAATATTGCAAACAAAAAGCATTATGTTTTTAAATATGCTGCAAAAATGTCAGGAGCTTTACGAGAGCAAGTAAGCCTCCACTTCAGTATTTAGCCTGTAATTATTAAGTTAATCATCTTAATTTGCGGAAATTTTGACTGATTTAAGAAGCCACTTCAAACAAATGGAGCATTTCACTGTGTTGCATCATAGCATGGACCCATTTACCATGAATATCTACTCCTACTGCTCTTATTCATTCCCATAGCACATTTCGGCTTAGCTCACGTTTGCCCTGTTCCCTTTCTATTGAAAATATTTAAGGCTGCTACTTCCTGCTTGAAATGCTGTTCGGTTGAGAGCGTTAGCCTTCTTGACTGAAGAATTTAAGGCAGCTCCTGGCACGTACATGACCACCCACAGACTGACAACGCAAAGAAAACCCAAACCTATTTCATGGGGACCTTTACAGTCTAGTAAAAAAATAAACGCAGAAATTTTTAGGAGATCTCACAAGGGCTGACTACTCCTACAAGACTAACTGTACACATTTAGTGCGTCAAATTACATCAGGTATCTATACACCATTTTACAGGAGCAGCGAGGGGATAAAACTGCCGGCCCATTTCTACTGTGCATGGCAGCCTGCGAGTATTTTGAACTTTTTTCTCTGTATTTTGCTCCCATAAAATTGAATTAGAAAACAATTAAAGGATGACAAAGAATAGACTGTCAGCTACTGAATAAGCACATTCACATCCATGCCATGAGGCCCAAGGAATGGCAGCTCTTTTGCAGCATTGCCACAGTCCAGATACTTATGGACCCGCAGCTGTTCCTGCCAGTCTGAACATCAATGACCCAACAGCACACAAAGGCTTGGTTCAGAGTCTTTGATATGAGAACTAGTGAGCACAAGATCGCCACGCCTGCTTTGTGAAAGGGCCACAACTAACGATTACTTTCATTAACAGTTAATCTGTTATTTTCATAATTAATCAATTCATTACATGATCTATGCAATAATTGAAAAAAAAGTTTAAAATACTTATCACAGATCCAAAAAAGATGTCTTCAAATTGTTTCTTTTGTCCAACCAAAAGTCCAAAATCCAAATAAATTAATTTCTTGCCATCAGGAATAACAAAGAAAAGCAGCAAATGCTTACATTTAAGAAGCTGAAGCCAGCAAATTGACATTTTTGCTTGTAAAATGACAAACGATTAATCAATTATCAAAGATAGTTGGCAACTATTTGAATCGACATGCGATTAATTGACTAATCACTTCAGCACTGCTCCACAAACAACAAACTGATTCAACTGAGCTTCATTTACTAGAAGAAGCTGGCAGGGGATTTGCCATGGATGGTTGGTTGGTTACAGTACATTACGGCAATCAGAGAAATTATGCCACAATGGACTGTACTGGGGTCAGTGGTGGAGAAAACACTGATGGACAGTTATGGTAAAATGAGTCAGCTGGAATGAATGATGCCAATGGACTGTTCCCGGAACCGTGACAGTAAGGGCTGATGGTGTGAAGTACAGAATGCTGTGAAAGGTAGAGAGGATGATGTCAGAATGACTGTGCTGAGGACAGGGCCTGAGATTTCACGGATAATGAAAGCTGTAGTGGTGGCTCTTCAGGATTGTAAGAGAGCCACTGTGGACAGTGAGAGCTACCACAAGATAACCACTTTTAAAATGAATGGTTATACTGGATTGCCTGAGCACCAGTGGATAGTTTTTAGTGGTTTCTTACCTCGACTCCAAAATCAAACCAGAAAACCTCTCATCTAAAGAATCTAATCCCTCAGCTCCATCATTTTTCCTTCTGCACTCCTGGGCAAAAAAATGAGCCAAGCCCAAAATGGCAAAACATTAAAACAAATCATTGGTTATAAAATTAGCAAGACCAAGGTGGTCAGAGACCTACCCTTTGGGTGGTGAGGGGCTAATGAAACAAATACAAGCCATAGAACATCTGTCCCACTGTTTGCTTGTTAACTTCTGCCACAATTAAGTGTTTTGGAAAAAAGCCAGAAACTGCTTTAGCATTTAGCTGAGCTGTTTGTCTGTGAAAAAGTCTACTAAAGGTATTGTAAGCAACTTTGGATAAACCAGCAAACACTATAGGCAGATTTTGAAATTAGTGAGCCAAAAAGAACGCTCCCTCATTTGAGTCATTCCTCCAAAGCCACTCCCTCGAAAGACAGGAATGTGCGCAGCCTAACTGCCAACAGAAGAACAGAAAATGAGGAGAGGAGTGGTGCACAGCACATCACTTGATTTTATCGCAAAACTTATCCAACCACTTGATGAATCATTCACATGCCAGAAAAAAAGTCACGTTATTAGATATATGAAAACATTGTAATGAACATAAACAATAAACAGCCCAAGTTAAACTTATAATCATATCTGTCACACTACCTAGCATGGGAGCAATAGCTAGCATAGTTGATGTAAACTAAGAGTTGATAGCAAGAAATACTACCTACTCATGCTTGGTAGGGGCAGCAAAGCTAAAATCAAGAAGGTTAGGATACTACACAGCACAAGTATATTCTGCATGTTCATGTTTTACATGTAGCACATTTCACCCATAATGTTTCCCATGAATCGTAGCTACAAACCTTGCTAACCAGGAAGTTACCAGACAATTTTATTACAGTTCAACAGTGCAGTTTTGAGAAGCTGGAATTTTGTATAAAATTCATAGCGAGTAGTACATTGATCGACATTTTAGCGCTCTCAAGATGAGAACAATTGGCTCTGATCCTGAATATACTCCAGAACCCAGCACGTTTGGTCAAAAAAGGATGGGCTAGGGGTGGAGGGTGAGCAACAGGCAAATTATTCTTGGTCATCATCTTTTCTTTTTAGTCTTTCTTTTCTTGCTTTATTTAGTAGTGCAAGCAGTGGTAGGTATAGGTGGACATATAGGTATAGGTGGATATAGTATAGTATAGTATAGGCGGATATATAGGTATAGGTGGATATAGTATAGTATAGGTGGATATATAGGTATAGGTGGATATAGTATAGTATAGGTGGATATGCCAATTTTGGCCGCACTTTCTCTGCCATGTGCGTACGACTAGTTCTGTACCATACCAACACTGTCAGCGTAGCCTCCAGGCATGCCCAATGAGGGCATGAGCAGTGTGCTCAGGTCCGCGCAGGAACACAGGTTAGACAGACCAGTGGACGGGCCGTCCAATCATTTCATTTGAGCTGAATGAAATCATTAGACGAGCTTCATACAACCTTCCAACAGCAACAGGTACCAGATTTTCTTCTTTTTTTCCGTTTTTATGTACCTAATTAAACTATTTTATTTACTGATTGCTATCAGGCTGTAAAGAGAATTCCAACAAATATAACAAAACATCCCTCAGCAAAATATTATACAACCTCTCTTTATTGCTTTGATGTAGGGCTGGGCGATATGGCCACAATCATATCATAAATATACCAGATTTTTGAATAATGCAAATAACGATGTTACATGGATCTTGGATTGCTTTTTGCTGCCATTTATCCAACACATTAATGATAATTATAACCTGTGTCAGTTAACAACTTTGAAACAATGCATTCAAAATGTACTATTTTTTTTTCTTAAATACTTTGACACTTTGAAGTATTAGACATACAGAATATAAAATGAATATTTTAAAAAAGTTTAATACTTGGCAGTTGAACAATTTTAGGCCACACAGAAATGTGATTGGCAAAAAAGGGCATCAGTAGTTGCATTATGACAGGTCCAAAGCAGGTTAACTTGTAAAATTAGCCCCCATCGAGACTGAAGCCGCAAAAATGAGTTGGGTTTTATTATGTTTCTTTGCGTGTACGTGAATTGAGCCAGGCATGAATCACTCTGTTTGCAGAGTGTATGCCGTTTTTGTCGATATAAGTATCGTGTAACTGGTTGCTCTGGATTAATTAAGCTTCTAAGAATTGTTCTGAACTGGCGAGGAAAACTGTGAAAAAAATACAGCAGAAAATTCTGAATAAGAGGCAGCAAATATAGAGCCAACTGCAGCCTCCTGACCGATGCATTAAATATAGGTACAGATGTAAGAACATATTTTATAAGCGATGTCAGAATTAACATTAAAGACATAAAGCAGTTGGTCCCCAGTTGATCTAGATGCTCTTATCAATACTTGAATACGTAACTATGTATCCTCACCATTCACTAATGCTCAATCACACATTCGCAAACAATGGTAGCTCCGCATATAAACATGTGATTGTGATGACTGAAAGGCATGATAAATGAGTTTTTTTTCTGAAGCGTTGAATATCTTTGCTAGCTACATAAACATTGAACAAGCTAAGAAGTGAGGAGTTTGGTCATGCTGCACAACTGACAGTAACTAGATGATACCATCTGCATGAGGATACCGATATTGAACGCATAAGAAATGAGTATACAAATTGTGTCGAGTATCAAAATAAATAAACTTTGGTGCAACACTCTCTCATCCTCCATATGACACTGTGATGCATGAAAATCATCTTAAAACTGTAAACAAGCCAGAAGGTGTAGTCGGATGCTGCATTTTAATCAATAGCCACAATTACGTCATTGAGCCATCGTTGCGGTTTTCCTGACATCACCTCCCATTCATTTTTGCGGGAGCTTGCCTTTTTTTTCCCTATACCCTCATTGGCATACCAGTCTATAAAGGTCATTTGCAGGTTTTACACAGGTTCCGTACATGTTACATGTGACAAATACAACGAAGTAGTCTCAAACAACAACAGTAAAACTTTTTTTAAAGTTCATGAGAGTCAGAGATTAAATATAAACAATACATTTTCATATCAAGACATAAAAATTTGTGACTGAAGAAAATGTTATATTATCTTCATGATACTGTATCGTCATATCGCCTAGTCCTACTTTGGATGACCACAGAATAATACAGAAAGACTTGCTTCCCATATCTGAAAAGTTGTTCCCTAAGGAGGAATGATCAGATGCTATTTCTTAACTCTTCTTTCAAGTAAAAGAAGTCCATAAGTTTACCCACAAGGCTTAAACATCAAAAAAAAAAAAAAAAAAAAAAATGGAAAGAACTATCCTATACCAACTTATTTTATTTATCCGTGTGTTTAAATCTTATCAATTTCAATGATATGGACCAATGATTTGTTTACATGAATATTAACAGCTTCATATTTTTCCGTTGAGGGCCTGGCCCACTTTTATTGGCCCTGGAGTGTATATTAAACACCTTCAATTCTCCAATTTGTCTGGATTGTAACACTTAAAAGAGAGTGTTTCAATTATGAAAGAAGCACTTACTCAGTTTTTCTCCGCTCCTTGTTTTCAAAGATCTCGTTAAGGTTAATCGTCTTCTGGCCAAGGAATTTGTCCATCCCCACCAGAGACCGGTGCATCACTGTGAGACACAGCTCGTACACCTCCGGGTTCCCCTCCATAAGCAAACCTGGCAGCTCAAAGGAGGCCTCTTCTTTCCATACGGGTTCCAGTGTTTTCTCTGCCACAGAGGTTGAGTACTTCTCTTTCCCCAGTTGAATGATGGTGAAGGCATCATTGGTGCCATGTTTACCTTTGGGTTGCAAGTCTTTGGCCTGGAGAACTGTGGCTTGCACATGTGTCGGGAACCATTTTTGAGACTGCTCTGCAAGTAACATGTTTGTCCCACTTCCTAAGAGGCTGAATAAATTTCTATCAGAAACAAATTGCTCAGATAATGGAGCATAACCTCTCAGGCAGAACACCTATGTGACGTCCTACTCTCGCGTGATATTGTAGCCATTCAAAATCATATCAGAGCACTGCACGATTTACAGTAAGGGTGATCCTGACCATTAATATGACCGCAAAACTTACTGCTATGGCAAAAATGTAAAACAATACCACTGTTACATCCAAAATAGCAAAATTAAACTTTAAAAATCATTCGGTAACGGGCTGTCCACCTCCGGTCCATCCCCAAACCAGCCATTTAGCAACGTTAACGCTTGATATCAGGCTGGTCATCTAAAAAGAAATCGATAAGACATTGCAGCCATCCAGATATACCGGTTTGCTAAATGTACAAGCTACTACTCCACTACTAAACAGTTTAGTGTTGAGGGGTCATATTCTGCTTACTTTCACCTCACAGCCCGCAAACGAAAATATTCTGATAGGAAAAAGGTCCGCCGTATCAACGCGTCCTCGCATACGGGTCAACATTCGTAGTAACGAAATGACAACTGGTCACCAAGCTACAGTTTTCCAAGCTAGTTGGCTACCGAGCTAGCACAGCACAAAATAATCCAGACTCCATTACCTGCATATAATTCTCCCCGATCAATGTGCGCCTGAGGAAATGTCTTTATAACAACACTGTTGAGTCAACATTGTGTCTGATAAGGAATCGCTCACGGAAATCATCTCACTCTGGACTGCATGTATGTACAGTGAGAAATGCCACATAGTAGCTGTACTTCCTACTTCTCCATGTTGACTGATGAAGTCATCGGTGAGAGTTCGTGCCCCATGGTTACCCTGGAAACAAAGTGAATCAGGAAATAGTCTGTTCATTAGTTAGCTGCTCTATGGTTAGCTGTCTGCGTTTGATGCAGCAAGACAGTTCATTTTCCTGACTTGAAATATGAGCCGGGGGTCATTCAAATACCGAGCTGGACTCTCCCTTAAAAGCTAATAATTGCTAGTCGCCGGTTAGTTCCGAAGAACTTGAGGTTACCCAGCCTAAGCTTTAAATAGACGTGTGCACATCATCATCATCATCATCTCTCTCTCTCTCTCTCTCTCTCTCATTGACATACGTAAAGCATAAACCTGTATAAATATCAGGAGACAGATAACAAAGCAATAACAATTGCAAATGTACCGGGCTTTCTAAATTCGCACATTCCTTCCTCCCAATATAACTGGCAGTCTTATCACCTCTGAGGGACTTTGGAAATCAAGATACATTAAAATTTTAATTACTGAGTCTCAATTTGTTGCGTTTTTCATTTATTCTTATTTCTTTATACTGTGGTCAGGTAGGCTGTCATAATGTACTCTCTTTTTAGGGCCAAATAGCATTATAATTGCTTTATGAGCTTTTTTGTGCCCCGGTTGGCAGTCATTTTATTTATGTTTTGCAAGAATTTAATTGACTCCAATTACTTGCATGCTGTATTTAGGCTCCTTTGTATGAGAGGAGGTTGATAAATGAAGCCTCAAGACGAACTGAACTTATTTCTTGATATTTTGAGGGCTTGAAATGATGGGGGTGGGGTTCACCATTTTTGAGGTGAATCCAAAATTTGATCACCTTTTTTTTGAATGTCAATTAGTTGTGGATATTTATTACATTCTGCCCTGCATGAATTGTTCAGTACTTTTTTTTTTCTGCACTTGAATGAAACTTTTATAGAGTTCTGCACGCAGGGTTCCAATAAGGTGTTTGTCCCATTTTGAGAAATCTTTCTCTGGTGCAAATCCCACACTTTGATACCATGTAATGTAATTGGTGGAATGTCTGTTTGGAATGCTTTATGGCAAATTTTGACTGGCAGTGTAATTTGGGTATGTCTCTGGCATGAAATACCCTGCATGCTTTCTCCTTTAGTTCATTTACCTTCCAGTTGAAGCTTCTCATTGTCCTTATTTAAACCTAAATATGTAATGTTATAGCTGTTACTGTGTTCCATTGTGTTATTTTATAATGTGAATCTGTATTTGTTTCTGTAGGATCTAGATCTACATTGAAATATCATGATTATTGTTTTACAGTCATATACACTGTCAGTGCCACAGTAAATTGACAGTGTTTCTAGGCCAGGCTCTGCAGCAGTCTGCGTTCTGTGAGCGGCAGCAGAGCCAGGTCATCTGCATAGAGAAGAAATTTGATTTCGTTATCACTGAGGGTGAGTGAGTGAGCTACAGACTGTTCCAATGCTCTGGCCGATATGATTGACGTAAATGTTGAACAGAGTGGGACTTTACGCACAGCTCTGCCTCACTCCCTGCCCCAGGGAGAAGAACTCTGTTCTTTTGCTTCCAATTTTCACTCCACACTTGTATTTTAAATATGGATTTGATTATATGGTATACTTCACCCCCTTCACCATTCCGAATAAGTCTGTAAAACAAACCAATGGGCCAAATTGAATCTAAGGCCTTCTTGAAATCTATAAAGCAGGTAAAAATTTTGTTTTTATTTTGGTTGACGTTTCTTCACTTGCATATGTAGGATGTAAATCCTTTGTACAGTATTTTGTAAGAAATTCAATCTGAGTTTTATGAGTTTTCTCTCTGTGAAATTCAGTTTATGTGATATCAGATCACAAATTTCAAAATAACAGGTGAATTCAGGTTAAGATTCCTGGCTTAGCTTCATGTGACCTCCTCATAGACACTATCAGTTCCATAATTTTGAAATTGAAATACTGATTCTCATGTAATTATCAGGATTTATTATTATTATGATTATTATTATTATTATTACTATTACCTCCGCCAAACAAAGTTGGCTGGAGGTTACGTGATCTGTGCCGTTTGTTTATTTGTGAATTTGTGAACAAGATAACTCAAAAATAAACAAATGGATATCTCTGAAATTTTGTGGGTGGGTCGCTATTACATCAGGGATGGACCCTATTGATTTTCACTGCAATCAGTCAAACAATATGGCCGCCATGGCAGCCATCTTGAAATCGTATGACATGCGATAACTGAACTTTGCTCCCACTCACCAAGATTTGGACTGTGCTGCCTTGGCGGAGGTTTGCACTCTAGGAGTGCCTCTGGTTATTATTATTATTACTTTTTTTTTTTTTTTTAACCATGCTACTGATATTTTGTAGTGCTCTAGCTAATAGCTCTGTTTTTTCTAGAGGTTGGATGCTTTGGGCCGTCAAATTTTATGTTTCATAGTTCAGCATGATTCAACGTGTCATGACATCACTGCTCAGTGAATTGTTCACAGTATCGTAACAAGTGTGGTACCATCAGTGCTGGTGTTTGGCTGCATTGATGTAGATGAAGATTCAGAATTTAAATTTGTACTGCATGTTCTGACCTGAGTATTTCAAAAAAATAGCTATTTCAGTGGAAGCAAGACTGACAAGCTTTTTGATCCTTGAGTGAGCATGTCTGTTTCTGTGCTTCAATGTAAACTCCATGGTTTCATGTTTAGTTCTAAAAAAGTAATTTCAAGATTGTAATTATCAAGATTAAATAGTGTCTGTGCCTTTTCCAATGCGGCTACCTTTTAACAGACATGCAAATGACCTTTTAATATGCGTAATTTCAGTTTAATGAAGAGAAGGCAAGACAGTTTATAAGACATAAACCGTGAGAGCTCCTCCCTCTGTAGGGTGAGACAGTAATGGACAGGACTATCTGTGGGCCCTTGACAGAAGGAAAGCGCATCCAGCCAGGTGCCGCCATGTTTGTCGTGTGAGAGCTTGGAGGTGTAGATAAGGGCTTCATTTGAATTTATACAGCCACGCATGTCACCCCACTTGACAAGTACATCTTAACCAAACACACCTGGTTTGTAGTTTTATTTGCCTGTCACCTCCCCCGGAGTATGTACACACTACAGCAGCAGCCGACAGACTGGAACACCATCTACCCCTTCATTTATCTGGAGTGCATCTCTAATTAAAACCCCCGTGTATCACGTGCTGTGTTTACCATTCTCAAATGTGGGTCATATGCTTTAATAACCAGGACTGTCTTCGAATGTATCGTTTTGACAAGGGCTTTCAGAGTATTGGGCACACATTTGGATTTTAAATCACTATTTATTTGTATTATGCCGTGATGCAAATTGCTTCACATGATGACAATGAAAGGTCCATAAATGAACCTCAAAAAGGATTGTGGCCCCTGATGCCTTCCTCAAACTGGACTTGCTTTACTGGTGTCTCAAATCCCAGCCTTGGCCTTGTGGCTGGTCTTTTTGAGCCAAAACACCTTCTGGTTTTGTTTCTCCAGCATTTCTTCAGCTCCCTGTACAGCTTCGCTGGGCAATTTGTGTAGCAACGTGTGGAAGCCAACGGCGTCCATATCCCCAGCTCCTAATCCCCACCCTGCTCTTTCCGCTCTCACTTTTACTTATTTGAGTCACACCTCCACTAATACCAGAAATCCGAAAAAAAAAAAAAAAAAAAAGCCAGAGCTGGGGTCAAGAAACCAACACTTAATTTGACAATTTGTGTAACGATTTAATAAAGAGCCCCGCTAGGCCTCAATAAAATTCTTGCGATTACTGCTAGATAAAAGTCATAAAAACTGTCACATTCCATAGTCACCTGCATTCTCTTATTTTCCTGGCTTGATAGAGTATATAAAAAACCATCAAGTAGTAAATCAGCTTGCAATAACATATGGCTTCGGTGAGCTCTCCGAAGGAGCTACGGCACAGCTCATAAAACGTCCAATATATAACAGAAACAGCTACAGCAGGGCAGCAGGGGCCTTGTGTTGAGGAGGTATTAAGCGTCGTCTTTATGAGTTGAGTTCTGAAAGCCCTCCCGCTGAAGCCAAGCAGATGGTTGTAGTTTTGCTTTCTTTCTCCTGCACTGTATAGCTCGTATTACATTTATTAGGCATGTTTAGTACCTCAGGCTGTGGGAATCATCACCTACTAGACCTATAGAGTATGTGTATTAGCTCAGCCTAACGTGGGGGCAAAGGGACGGGTATGCAGCTATAGCTCTGAAAGTGGACCAATCCCCAGCCAAGGGTTGATGGAGGGTGTTTAAGGGGAGATTTCATTTGAAGCCACGGGACAAGCCATTATGAAGTGATGAAGTTGAATAAAAAAAGGATAAATATGCACAAAATCACTGCAATTCATTTGCTGGAATATCTTTGCATGTAGCCTGATATATGGTGGCACGGACATGCTCCATTTGGGAAACACAAAGACACTTCTCAGGAGAAAGAGCCCCTAATCTTCTCCCAAATTGGCCAATGTGGGTGCAGGTTATTGTTTTAGCCCAGTTGTACAATACCTTCTCCATGACTTTGGTAAGTCGTGTCAGGTATTTCAGTATTGAGCTGTAACAAAAACCTGCATCCATACTGGGCCTTTTTTGTTCTTTTTTTGTTTGTTTGTTTGTTTGTTGAAGATTGGATTGCCCTGAATTGCTGTTGAGAGGGCACTGGCAGGGGTTATTTAGGATGTGTAAGGAGGGGTTATTCACAGCTACTTTTGCTATATGTCTCTCACGGTTTGTGGGACAGGCTTTCTCATGATTAAATAATCAACTGGTCAGAATCTGTTTTTTTCCACAGTTGAGAAAATTATATGGTGGTGATACAGCACATCATGACACCCCACATTTATTCATTTATTTATTATTTGCTCGCAGAGAGATATGTTGTACATTTTAACACTGCAATTGCCTGATTTGTTCTTACAAAAATACCTCACACTGACTATTTCGCTTGCAATGAGAACACTATTCATTGGGAGCAGGTGTTGTGTATTTTTTTGTATTATAAAAGCACATCATACCAGTTCCCAATAATTCATTCTTAAGTACAAGAGAAGTAGACAGCATGTGGAGGTCCTTTGTGTAACTGTAGCCTACTTTGTCTTCTCATACGCATCTGTCATTCCTCAAGTGTACAACAGCTTTGCTTCTTTATAGCGATATTCACTGTTTACAATCAATGACGTCAAAGTTGTGCATACGCAGTTTGGCGGTTGGCAGAAAGCATGATCAGAACACAAATAAACATGGCAAGTAGCCTCTTTGGTTCTTCGCTTATAATCGTCAAAAACGTGATTCCTGAACCCTTAGCGAACCTTTTGGTGCAACCCATAACACAACAACTGACTGGCATCGCTATTTTAAATCTTTTATTAAGTAAGATGGAGATCTACGAGTAAACATGGTGTGAGATGAGCCCTTTTGCCTACCGCGTATCAAAACATGACGTCATCGTGAATATCGCTATTGCAAAAATACCTAACAGGCATTCATAATCTGCACTAAAAGATGAGATGCACCAGGCCAAGAGAAGAATTTAGCTAACTAACAATGCTTCATTACTAAGAATTCTAGATCTAAAATGGAGTGTAGCTTGTAGAGCAAGTTCTGGCGGACAGCTCGAGACACGCCCGTATTCTGATAGACACTCATATGCTTCTCAGACATCATTCTGCCCCTCCAGTGTCAGGCAGGCTATATGTAATGCTCTCCAAACCCACCTTACTGGCTCAACATGCCTCCGCCTGCAGCTGCACTGCACTGCACTGCTCTGCTGCTGCTGCATTACTCTTGCAGTTAACATCCGAACTGCACCCCAGCATCCACCAGTGAGGTCTGATCCTCCGCCCCAAAGGGGCGAGGCCTGTACCCTGACACTCCCTGCTCTCTTCTCCTCAAGCTCGGTTGGCTACAGGTTGGGTCAGGGTCAGAGCCAAAACACAGAACTATTGTTGTATTTATTTTTTATTACAGCTATTACCAGTTTTGACGTGAGTTCGCTGACAGAAATGAGAAAGGTGGTAACAACTTAACAACAGAAAAGATAATTGCTGTGTGGCTGGCCTGGTCTGCTGCTCTCCTGAAACAATATACGGAAGTGTTCTGTAAATATTGCTTGCTGTGTAAGCTTCCACCAGCACTGCGTACAACAGTTAACCATTTATACAAACTCTCGCACCTGATGAGAAAAAATGTTTTCGGTTCAGAAATAAAAAGAAACGGTTAGACCAGGAGATGTAAAAACTGTGGTTGTGAAAGTGAATCTTAGGCCTCTTAATGACCCTGGCTACAAATTGTACACAAGAAAAACAGCCTTCAAATTCCCCATTTTGGCCCAAGGATGTGACATTCAACATTTTTTATCCCAAGTGTAACATTTGTAGAACACAGTCTAGGGTACGCACGGCACTTAGTAAAGGCCAAAATTATATACAAAATGTATGCCAATAATTTCTGAGATAGAAAAGATTGTATTTAACTTTGACAGTAATTCTGTTTCAAAGAAGATCATTAAATCTCCCTGTGGCAAAGTTAGGCATAAAAACCTAACCAGGCTATAAATTCATTTAGCCAATTTTGAAAATTCGCTTAACATCAGAAAGAAAGGCAGTTTTGAAGCATGGGGACACTGAGCGATTCTTGTAAGATTTGTAATTCATTCCAAAGCCTTTATCGCGACAGCACTAATTTGTGAAATACAGTATTAATATGGGGCTATTTAAATCTAATTCATTTAAATCATGTAGACCAGAGTCTGACCTGTCACATTGACTCAAGTCATTTGGTAGGGAGGTGGAATTAGATTTTTATGCTCGTATTTGCAGGACTGGAACAAAAGGGAGTGTGGCCTGGCAGATTAACTACCTCTGGCCATGGTATGTGTATACACCGTCAGCATTGTGCTTCTCTTTATCTGACAACTGCCTTTACCAAGGCTGATCTCACGCCCTATGCGTAATTGGCTGATACGAGGGCAGATGCCCTGGTCGTCAGTATAGATACACTAAAGGACACTTTTCGCGTCCGTTTTGGGCAACAGAGGTGGCTGCGTCAGTATTTGTCGACATTGGTAAAAATGACAAAATATGTATCTAGTGACAGTCCCACCCAGACTACCTGCATACAAGACAGATGTGCTTACAGCCATGCTACCACACTAGTTACTAATGCATGGGAGTAAGTTGTTTTTATCCCGAACTGTAATCATTGCCCAAGCTTTAATTATACCCCTAAAATCAACCCCAGTCCTAATCCTAAACTCATACAAGTTGTTTGGGTGCCAAAACCTGACAAAGTAGTTTTGATGCCGAAATATAACCTTATCCATAATCCTAACCTGAACCCTATAAACACTGCCAAGTAGCTTCAATCCCTAAACCTAACCCTAACTCTGATTCAAACCCCAACCCTAAACATAGCCTAGTAGTACCTGAACCTAATCAAGTTGTTTCTATAGATAAAAATAGTCTTTTCCCCCATAGACTCCCCCCCTCCTTTCCCCATAATGACTGCAAAAGACAACCCTGGCTATATCACCGAAGACGACATTTGACGCTTTCTGGAAACTCCCATTTTCAATCGATAGGGAGGCTAGGAAAAAGGTCCATTGACATTCATATAAGCGTCATATGTAGTCATTATGAGGAAAAGTGTTGGGTATCACCTGTAATCATTATGTGGAAAAGAGATGTCCAATAGCACCAAATAATGAAGCTTAAATGTTCTATCTTCGTCGTATATCAATGCTTGGGCAAAAAGCGTCACTATATGATATGTCTGGATGAGATCATGTTGTTTTCGCGCAGCCCCTGGGCTGAAAATACAGAAAGGTAATTGTGAGCAAAACACTTTGAAAAAAGACTCTTAATTTAATTGTTCTTAATATATATATATATATATATATATATATATATATAATCCAAATGTGTGAAGTGTAGAAGTGTCTGATATGTGAACACTATGCCTTGTGCACTGTGTAAATATTTGGACTGTGACACTTTTAAAAACAAAGGACCAGAATCCTTTCATAGTTCACAGGATACAGACATAAATACCTGTGAATTAAAGCTAACTCTACTTTAAAGTCATATTAATGACCATGTTCAAATCCAATTCACTGGAGTACAAAGCCAAAAGCCAAAAAAAAAAATGAATCACTGTCCAAACTCATCTGCACTGTATGTACATTCTACAGTGTATTCACAATTCAGCATTTGGTGTTGATGTTAGAACACATATGGACTGTACTGCACATACGTTAAACAGCGTATGCATTATTTGGTGTTGATGTTAGAACACATATGCACTGCACTGCACATACAGCACACAGTGTATTTATATGTACAGTTTGGTGTTGATGACAGGTGCTGAATGATTGACATCTGTACTGTGAGGTCATAGCCGTAGGCACGGAAGGGGGGATACAGGTGCCCTCCTCTTGCACCCACAGCAGAGGGGAGCGGGCCAACATCTGTGTACCCTGGGGGGTTTCCTGTCTCGACCCAGGCCTAAACCATCTCTCAGTGGGGCGCTGAAAGGATGTTTGGTCAGGGGGTATTTCACAGATATGCTTATGAGCCAGTGCTAATGATGAAACAGCATGATCCATGGGGCGAGCACACAGATGATGTCAATGGAACTTGAAGGCACTGCAGGAGTTTTTAGTGTTTCTCTCACAATTTAAATTAGAATTTTTCACGTGGTGGCAATGGTTAGAGCAAGCAATCATAGCGACAGATTTCTATTGCTATGTATGTACAGTATGTGCCTCACCAACCAGCAGAATAAGCAGAATCTCATTGATAAAATGTGTGAAGGGGCCACTTAGTCCATGAAAATAACTTACAACATGCTTTCAGTACCCCTTTGCTTCTTTAATCCAGACAAATATGGCGCACTCATGAAAAAATGTGCAACAAGCTAAAACCAGCATGTCTGCAAGTTATGCATCTCACTGATCCATAAAGCAGGCAAGATCAGGGAGCAATTTCAGCAGGCTTGCACTAAGCTTCGGCTGTTTGCAAAGACACAAGCCAATCTTCATGGTTTATTAGACCTCCTACTCCTCCCACCCACCAAAATCACACTGCCACACACAGGAAATAAATGTCAGTAACGTTCATGGAAATTTTTCATTAGTGACAGGTAGCAGTTAAACTAGAGACCAAAGGTGCTTCTTTCAACACCTGGGCGTGGCAAGGATGGGGTAAAATCCCTTCTCTTGTCTTTCATCTTTGCAGGAAAGTCTCTCCCAGCCACCTGAGTGGATATGAATCATGCAGTGCAAACTTTTGGGCAGGCCTGCTGAAATTGCATGGCTTATTGCAGGTTTTATCAGAGTAAAAAGACACAAATACAGCCTCCACAGGGTATAAATTTAAATCTACACCATCCATATTAAATACATTTTTTTCTCTGTAAAGGCAAAGAACTTGCTCTTTGCATGAACTTCAACATGGCCTCTCACCTGGTAGCATCCATATTCACGTCTTGTTAAATTCCTTACTATCGTGTAACTAAATATGGATGGTACTTAGCATACTGTTACTCACTAGTGATGTTCGCATGTTGCATCAGCTTTACACTGGTGTGCTGGCAAAATCTATGGCTGAAGCTGCGCGATTTAAATGAAGGCACAGATAGAAAAATAAGAAAATGAGAAGTTGGACTGAGTGGCAAAGTTCTGGTAATTAAACTTTATTTTGATAGCTCGAAAAATTAGGCAAACTACACTGTTATAAACTTGCACCTTTTTTGCCAGTTATTTTAACTGTAATTTTACAATAAGTTTAAACAGAGTTCCATGTATGTTAAGTGTAAACCGCAGTTGAATGCGCACAGGACTCCACTTACAGTTAAAATAACTAGGAAACAATGCGTTAATTTAACTGTTAAATTCACTCAGTTTATAACAGTGTAGACAATGATACAAGCATACAATATGGGATCATGTCAAGTACTAATGGGCACTCGGTACGGCCCATACCTCTGCCAAGTCACATTTCTGTTCTTTTGGTTACAGAATATGTTCCGGATCACTCCCAAAATTAAATCAACTCTTCCTTGGAGTACCAACTATCATCCTGCCAAATTTAGTGCCGAACAGTTCATAACTTTTTGAAGTTGTAGATGCAGGTTTTCTATCTAACCAATCAGTCACATACCTGATTCTACTAATCAGCCTCTCAAGCAAACAGTCTTGGGGTTTATTAGTTGAATTAGGTGTGTAGCTGCTTGGCTTAAATAAAAGCCTGCACCTGCACTGGCCCTGTCTGGACAAGGTAGAGAACCCTTGGTTTGGATGGTCCTTTTCTTTTTTGGCTTGGATCAGGCAACATCCATTTCTTCCTGAAAAGACTGGAAAAAATTATTTGCCTGACCACAGAACACACTTTAAACTGTGCGATGGTCCAGCATAGATGCCTTCAAGCCCAGAGCAGTCGACTGCGGTTCTGAACACTGATAACATAAGGCTTTCCCCCAGTAAGCAGGCTTGTCAGCCCCAGGTTCGAGAAAAGTGGGCACAATGGTCACAACTGGCCCGGGCTCTAATTGGGCTTGGCACTGGGTTCCATGTAAATCTCACATAGATGGCCCAGTTCCCAGGAGATCTCACAAGATTTAACCATTCAGGAAGGATATGTGCATTACATGCAGCTGGCTGACTAAAATCAAAGAAGCACAGAAAATTTTGGATAGCAACAATAAGATACAAGCAATTCAAATATTTGGCAATAATTCTTACAGAGTCTTTAGAATTGAGATGTAAAAGAATTTAAAATGTATTGACCGGTAAAGACATGGATTGAATCAGGTTTTGTTCTTGTGATTGGCACACTGTACTATTGCACTTGCAGAGTTTGTTGATGTCTTCGTTCTTAAAGATCAGTTATGGGCCAGCCCATTTGGAGCCCTTGTGCTGCCCATGGACAAAAATAGCCAGGCCCCAGTAAGCAGCCAATAAAGGACCGACCTGAGACCCAGTTAAGATTGCTGACTGGGCTTTTCGCACAGTAAAGTTGTAAGAGGCATTGGAGGACATAACTGTGTATTGTGGTACTTGACAAAGTTTTGCCAAGGTAATCCTGAGCTTGTGCAGTTATATTACTTATGGATAAATGGTGGTTCTTGATGCAGTGCTGTCTGAGAGGTAAGAGATCACAAGTATTCAGTTTAGGCTCGTGCTCTTGCCATTCACACGCAGCAATTCCTCTAGATTCCATGAATCTGTAAATTATGTTATGCACAACAGAGGATTCAATATCCAAATATCTTCCTACCTTACTGTGAAAAAGCATTTTCCCCACTTCAGTTTCTTTTATTTTCACATATTAGTCACAGTTAAATGTTTAAGATCATTAAAATAATTTTAATATTTGACAAATATAGGCCAAGTAAATAAAAAATGCTGTATTTAAATAATGATTTCATTTATTCTAGAAAAAAGTGATCCAATGCTACCTGGCCCAATGTATAAAGGTAATTGCCAGCTTAGTTACTAGATCAACCAATTCAAAACATTCTATTGATAATGTGGTTTAATTTCAATAGACACACCTAGCCATAATTAGTGGCAGTCCTGTCAAATCTAAAAATCACAAAAAAAAACTTGATTCCCAATGTGAAATAGGTAAAAAGCAATACATGATACTGCAATTTGCAAAAATTCAAGAACAGATTAGAAACAAAGTTGTTAATATCTTTCAGTCTGAAAAGGATTCCAAGGCCATATCTAAGGTTCTGGGACTCCAGCGAGCCGTGGTGAGAGCGATTATCTGCAAATAGTGAAGACTTGGAACAGTGGTGAACCTTCCCAGGGGGGCTGGCTTTCCAAAATTACTTTAAGAGAGTATGAACGGCTCATCCACAGGATCACGAAAGAACCCAGATTAATATCTAAAGAACTGCTGGCCTCACTTGGCTCAATTAAGGTCAGTTCTCATGATTCCAGAACCAGAATTAGATTGGGAAAAAATAGCATTCATGAAAGACTTGCAATGTAAAAACCACTGCAGACCAAAGAGAACACTAAGGCCTGTCTTGCTTTTGCAAAAAAAAAAAAAGAACCCTATCGATGACCCTGATGTATTTTGGGATAATATTCTGTGGACTGATGAGTCAAAAATTGAACATTTTGGAAGGCTTGGGTACCCCTTACATCTGGCATAAAGTTAAGACGGCATTCCAAAATAACAGGATCATGCCAACTGTCAAACACGGTGGTCGTGGTGTGATGGTCTTTGGATGGCTTGCTGCTTCAGGACCTAAGCAACTCACCATAATTCATGGAACCATGAATTCTGCTCTGTACTAAAAAATCCTGATGGAGAACGTCTGGCCATCAGTTTGTGACCTAATGCTCAAGCACAGTTGAATTGTACAGCAGCACAAAGATCCAAAGCACACAATTAAGTTCACCTCTGAATGCCTCAAAATAAACAAAATTAAAGTTTTGGAGTGGCCTAATCAAAGTCCTCACTTGAATTTAATTGAAATGCTGTAGAATGACCTTAAACAAACAGTTTATGCTCAAAAACCCTCCATTGTGGCTGAATTAAAACAATTATACCAAGAAAAATGATCCAGATTTCCCCCAAGCAATGTAAAAGATTCATTGTGAACATCTGATTTACAGTTGTTGCTACCAAGGGCGGCAGAACGAGTTATTAGGTTCAGAGGGTGCAATTTTTTTTTTTTTTTTTTTATGTGTTACAGGCCTGATTGGCAAGAATTGATGTGCATTTCCAAATAAACTGAAGCTGACCAGAAAATAAATAAATAAATAAACATTAAATATCGTGTTCTCATACTGTCTGCAGTTAAATACAAGTCAAAGTGAATTTAGAAATGACTGCTTACTTTTTTATGGGCAATTTTCACACCATCCCAGCTTTTCTGAGTTGGGGTTGTATTATTGTCGTCAAATGAAATTAAAGAATTATTTCTACCTACAAAATAATGGTGAGAAAAACAATAATTTTTAAAAGACCGACTAAAGCAAACAGATACATGATCTCATAAAGATTTTGCCAGCGACCCAAAAAAGCTATAAACAGGCACCATGATCTGAGCTGGGTGAGAGAGTTGGAGTTGGAGGTACCATGGGCCGCTTGGATGAGGTGAGAGCGGTTTGCTCTGGCACCTCCCTCAGTTTACAGGGAAAGGAAAGAAGACTGTGATTTACCCTCTAATGCAGATATTCACCTCCTGATCTGACCACAGGCAAGAATTTGGGCATTTATTTATTTCCCCCCTACCACTTCTCCCCACACAGAACAAGACAGAGGAATATTTTGAACTCTTTATTGCCCATACGCTGGCTTATTAGTCAGAGAAGCTGAAACATGATGACATGGCAGGGGGACAATTTAAGGAGGCACTCCAAGGACATAGAGATTCCTTACTGGGCATAAAATACCCTTGTGCATTTTACTGCTATAAGTGTACTAATATACTAAGATTTCCATCTCAGAAGAGCAGTGAGATCTTTACATTTGCGTAGTTAATGCTAGCCTCTCTCAAATACATAGGAACTATAATGCATCTCAAATTATCGGATGAAATTGCAGCTGATATCCTGCCTGTGCTTTGGTTTTGTGAAATGTGCATGTGTGTAACTGTGTGTGTGTGTGTGTGTGTTTGTGTCTGCGTGCATTTTTATGTACAAGTGTGCATGTGTTTGCGAGTGAGTATGTGTATCTGCATGCAGAGTAACATTTAAACCCATAACTTTAACTCAACCCCCTATAAAAGAAATACATAAACTTGCATTTTCATGAAGTGACTGCAAAGAGGCACATATTTATTCTCGTGTAGATGGGATTTTGAGGAAGTTATTATTCTGGTGGGTTCTCAATAGCCTGAAGAGGGAGATATGAAATATTGAATGAATAGTACAAGATTATCATTTCCATAAATAGGAGTATAAAGGTATATTTGCATACCAAGGGTAGAGTTAAGCTGCATTACATGCAAATAAAATGTAGCAGGAAAAGCAAGCATACATAAAAAATGATGATGTGTTTAAAAATGTGCGGGAGATGAAAAAAATGGTAGAAGTGTTTCTCTTCAGTGGGAAGGAGTTAAGAGGAGTCATTAAATTCGAAGCCCATAAGCTCATTATGCTTCTCTGTGAGGCTGTGCCTTCCAGTAACCTATTCGCTTTTTCATTCTTTACTTCAATGAAAAGGCCTAGAAAGTATTTCACATCTAGAAACACATTACCTTCAATTAAAAAGTCCCTTAAAATAACACGCTTTCAGAAGAATAAACAACAAATGCAGTATCGCTACAGCTTTTCTACCATAACGATTGTAATGTAAAAAAGGAACAAGTTAGGTGTACGCAACTTCAGACTGAGACAGACTCGATTTTTTCCAATCATATGCAATAGGCCTACGCATAAAGACTATTGCTTCCTCTTCTGCAATCTGTAAATGGGAGTGATTCCTTTGTTCTTTTAAATACATAATTGTGTTGTGTTTTGCTGGTGTCTTGTTCATGTATTTGCTTTGTTTCTAGTAATGTTGTATTTGTTTATTTCAGTAGTTCTTGTCTGGTCTGCCAGCCTGACTCCACCGCTCCAGTCCACATTCCATTTCATGTTTTTATCATCTCCAAGTCTCGTGTTTCATCACCGCATTCGGGAGTGACATTTGGTATTTTCTCACTTCCTTCACCGCTGTTCTATATTTGGGCCTGCTCTAAGCTTGAGGGATTGATTGATTCTTATTAATACTGATTACTAACCCCATTACTGACAATGTACGAGAAGGTGTTTTATCAGAAAGGCACTTACTAATCACTACTAAGGGCATTGACTGGTTGAGTTCCCACATTCGCTATTTTCAGATCTCTGTGCTATTCTGTTCAAAGTTTCACTTCTTCACTTTCACTTAATCTTGTATTGGTACTCCTATGCTGAACACACTCAATACTCTCAATGAGCTCATCTTTGCTTAATTGATTAGTCTTTGTCTAAGTCCGCGTTTCCATTGTGTTTCCCCATGTCTTGTTATCCTGTGCTTTTCTACTCATGTGCAGCCCAGGTGTTTCTTGTTCTTTTTGTCCCATTCCCTTGCCTTTTTCTGGGAGAGGCTAGAGGAAGGCTGCAGATGGAAACTTTTGTTGTCATGAGCCTTGTCTTGAATGTTGTCATGAGCCTTGTCTTCCATGTTGTCATGAGTCTTGTCTGCCAAGTTGTCTACCATGTTGTCTTCATGAGCTTTGTCTACCATGTATCCATGAGCCCTGTCTACCACGTTGTCTCCATGAACCTTGTTCATGCCCTTTTTATTGTTTTTTGTAAATAAATATTCAGTATGTATTTTTCATCTCGCTCCTGGCGTCTTCCATGCCAAACCATAGCAAATAGTCAAAAGATGGCATGTTTGAAAGGACCCATTACTGCCCAATATTAGTGGTCTGAATGTATCTTGCAAGGATCATACCTTGGATATGGCATAATGCATGTCCCTGTCTCCCAAATGCAGTCTATGAAAGTTCTGTGAAATGTGATACATCATTTTGTGGCCACCATTCAGAAATGCACAAACAAAAACTTATTTTTTTTGTTATAATATGAAACTATGCATTTTGGATAATACTTTACAATAAGGCACATACATTTGAGTAGTTACCAGGGAACAAAGGAGGAAAAAATTTGGAATTAACTGCAAACCCATTGAAAAACAAATGAGAAACAAACTGTCAGTCAACCATTAGTGAACTGGCAGTTTTATAACATTAATAAAATAAAATTTTATGGATTAGATTAGTTAAATGAAGAGCAAACTGCTACTGTTACATCGCAGACCAGGTATCAAGTGCAGAGGCAGAGAACAATCCAATTGGTCGGTTTATTGACAGCAATACAATATTATTGGGGGTGGAGCCCCAGAGAAAGAGGAGGGGATGGAACCCCAGAGAAGGAGAGCACAGTTCAACACTGACATAACAGGCAAAGCTGAGCGGTCAATCCTCGGCCAGTGGCTACTGTGATAACAGCCAGGAGAAGTGCTCACTTCGCCAGAGCTGAACTGTCCCACATGAGGATGGAGTAGCTTAAGGGGAACCTGGCTCCAATTCTGATGACTGTAGAAGGAATGGGAGCCTGTTCCTATCAAACTGGACAGAAGAACAGACTTGGAAGGGTTAACAAGAGCATGGTCCCGATCCTGGACCCTGATAAGATTTGTTCCAATTACTGAGGAATAGATTTGGAAGGGTTAACAAGAGCATGGTCCCAATCCTAGACCCTGATAAGACTTGTTCCAATTACTGAGGAATAGATTTGGAAGGGTTCACAAGAGCATGGTCCCAATCCTAGACCATGATAAGACTTGTTCTAATTACTGAGGAATAGATTTGGAAGGGTTAACAAGAGCATGGTCCCAATCCTGGACCCTAACAAGACTTGTTCCAATTACTGAGGAATAGATTTGGAAGGGTTAACAGGAGCATGGTCCCAATCCTGGACCCTAACAAGACTTGTTCCAATTACTGAGGAATAGATTTGGAAGGGTTAACAAGAGCATGGTCCCAATCCTAGACCCTGATAAGATTTGTTCCAATTACTGAGGAATAGATTTGGAAGGGTTAACAAGAGCATGGTCCCAATCCTAGACCATGATAAGACTTGTTCCAATTACTGAGGAATAGATTTGGAAGGGTTAACAAGAGCATGGTCCCAATCCTAGGCCCTGATAAGACTTGTTCAAATTACTGAGGAATAGATTTGGAAGGGTTAACAAGAGCGTGGTCCCAATCCTGGACCCTAACAAGACTTGTTCCAATTACTGAGGAATAGATTTGGAAGGGTTAACAAGAGCACGGTCCCAATCCTAGATCCTGATAAGACTTGTTCCAATTACTGAGGAATAGATTTGGAAGAGTTAACAAGAGCATGGTCCTAATCCTGGACCCTAATAAGACTTGTTCCAATTACTGAGGAATAGACTTGGAATGGTTTACAAGAGCACGGTCCCAATCCTAGACCCTGGTCAGGCTTGGGAGCTTGTCCCTATTAAACTGAAGAGAGTAACTAACTATGGTACAGAATCTGATCTATATTCTGAAGATAATCACAGCTTAAGGGTATAGTTAGGCATGATGCAAAGCGGAGTGACATTGTTAGGATAGCGATAATCCAAATAAATGCAAAAAAATCTAAGGGAGATAGAAGTTAGCAAAATGTGGCCAAAAGGCAATCACTTTATGATTATCATTCCTCAGTCATTACAAGTCATGTATTGGTCTTGGTTTTGAGTCAATTAATTGTTTGATTGAAAGTCAAGTGAACTTAAATAGGAACAGCTTGAGAGCAATCATATGCAAACAGAGTGAGGTTACTGAAGGCCCTCTAAACATCTGATGGTTCGCCACAGTTTCAAACTGAGTGGGTCTCATAAAAACCAGTAAAGACATAATTTTCTTTCGTCTTACTTCATGTGATGACTGACATGTTTTGAGTATTCTTCAATCATGCATTTAGCTTCATGTGTGGTTGGGTGAAGCTGACTGCACGAATTAGCAAACAGGCTCCACAGTTATTATTATCAATACCAACGGTCAATGCCAAAAGTAGTGAGCATTGTTGATCCGATGACACATGAAACAATCATTTTGTCACAAAATGGGCAGAGGGGGAGTCCGCAGCAGGATTGAAGATGAGCCACTAGGGTGCATATATCACGAGGAAGAAGTGGAGAATTGGATGAAGGCTTGGAGTACTTGCTTTATTTAATTTGCTCACTAATAATTTGGTTCACTGGAAGAACCACCAGGGAGGTAAACTAGAATTTAGAACACGAGTCAGTCCGACAAGTAAGACGATCCGGCAATGACTGAGACAAAAACCATAACTAATATACACAGCACAATCAGTGGGTATAGCTGACCCCACTAAAGGAATGATGAGCCAATCAATTACCGGGACTAACTTTAAAGACTGCTGGAATAGGGGAAGAACCAATGAAGACGACACGTTGGTTGTGACAGTATCTTCACCCCTCCACGGGAGGCTACCTATCAACTAAAATACAGAATGACAAGACGCATAATGAAGATTTCAACTTTATTTGAAAATAAAAAGCTTTTCACAAAACAGGGCCCACACACCCACCAAGCAAGCCAGTCAGCAACAGTGGCAAGGAAATGCTTCTCAGTGGGAAGAAACCTTGGACAGCACCCGGCTCCTAAAAAGGGGGGACCCAACTGCCTAAGGCCGGCCTTGGAGTGAAAAGGAGACGAGGAAGACCGGGCGGCAAAATGGCCACAGGATGAGGAGGAGGCAATGGAATGCTTAGAAGACCAGGAACAGGTGGTGAAACACCTGCAGAAGGAAGAAGAAGGGGTGGCAGAATGCCCATAGGAGGCAGAAACCTTGTGAAGCTGGGCTAGCAGACTTCTTGTAATGCTAGGCCAGCGGCTGGGTGGCCCACAGGACAGGACCAGGCTACAGAGAACCTGTAATGCTGGGCAAGTAGATACTTTGTAATGCTAGGCAAGCGAATACTCCGTAACACTGGGTGCGTGACTGAGAAACCAGAAAGGAAAAGTAAAACCCAACAACATTGACAGGGTCTTAAAAAAGTTCACAGAAATTTAAAAAAAGAGCGATCCGCTGTTTCCTTTGTTGGCTGGTCAGCACTTGGCTCCTTCAGATTCAATTAGCAATAGGTTGTGCTTGAGTTTTGATGTAGGACACTTAAGTCACACAGGCTAATGTTTCAGAAAGATACCAATATCGCTTTGCATAACCTGAAAGTGACACTTTTACTGCTGCCATTTAATACATGGGAAATGCCCCCGAAATATAACTATCAATATCACTTTCAATATTCATCTATCTGCCCAATGGTGTGTAACGCTGGCAGAAAAATGACAGTTAGTCCTTGCAGCTGGAGTAAAATTGAAATAGGCTTAGGTTTTTGCACATATCTTCTGACGTAGTGCCTGCGAAAACTCTGGCCCTGAAAGTTGATAAAGCCACTTTATCCAAGATTGGTCTGCTGGCTCAAACTGCAGTCTTTTACAATGAAATCAACATTGGTGGGAGACATTTTAGTTCCTGTCTGATAACATGACTGCAGTATTATTAGCCTAATTAGTCACTTTGAAGCTATTTTTCAATAATGCACTTCGAGTGAAAGTTGGGGATTTTAAATGCGCAGAGTGTATTTTTTTCTTGGAAATCAAGAGAAAAAAATGTTCTGATGAAGTTGCTTAATCATTGGCACCACTGGCAGAATCACAGCACTCGCATGTTCGAAGCCAGATGCCTGACTGCATCCAGACCCACTAAATCAACACTGTGAAAATATGTCGGCTTAAACATCAAAAACATGACAATAAAATATCAAAGTGCTTTCTTTTTTTTGTATTGGAATGTGATTTGCACTCTAGTTTATCCTCGTGGCTGAACTTCTCAGCATGGGCAAGCCACCGTGTATCCCTGCTGTGCATCTGCATGTTGTATTCGAGTTTTGAGCGCAGTTTAAATGTTTAACATGTAAAAAAAGAAAAAAAAAATCTTAAATTACACAAGCAGATACTGAGTATTGAGTGGGAAAAATCTGGCAAAATTTTCTGGCTGCAGAGCAGCTGTTTGCCATTATATACTGACAGCCCTATGGTCTAGGCTTATGCTATCAGTGATCTCTTTGCTCTAACAGGGGAAATATGGCTGTGTGAAGTGTTATTAATACTTACCAAACATTGAGGAAACGTTGCTGTGTTATAAATCTCAGCATCTGGTGCACTCCTAGAGCATATCCTGAGGTCATTGCAGAAGTTAAAGATTAGGTGCTGTGCCATGAGTTCATAACTCAGAACACATTATTTTCAAAGATATGACCCGTGCCAGTCTGTCTTGGTCAAACTCCCTCTGAACCAAATAAAAATATTACACCAAATATTTCCCCACCATAAACCATAAAAAAGACAGAACTAGCCATATCATTTTGATATCTGTCCTTGGGGCTTTGAATCATTCAGAAGGAAATTTTATCTTTTCACTGTTTATACTACACCTTCTACTTTCTCTCCACCCCCCCAAATCATTTATTGCATATTGGATATATTTCATGACTTGTTGAATTTTGTGTGCTTTTTCTGCCCGAACACGCAGTGTGGCCATCTATTCTCCGGCCTTGATCATAATTTCTGCATTTAGTGACCTCGAAGCACAACTTAATTATTGTGATAGTGAAGGTACATTACTCTGAGGAAGGATGATATTTGTCCATCAAGCATTATCTGGGATGGTTAATGTCATCAAGGTTCACCTTTCATTGTTGTGAATGTGATGATATGATACACTTCCCCCTCATTACTGACACTGTGTGCAATGACGTCTGATGAAAAGTGGCCTTTGTTTGCTCTCTGTGGCGAAGGGCAAAATGTGCTGCCTGTTTGCACACCCTTATACCAGATAAGACATTTGGCTTTTCTCGCTTCATGTTACTTTGCTTTCCATTATAGAACACACTTTTCCAAGTACTGCACTGGCAAAGGAGACATGGGAAAATTTTATTGGTGAAACAGAACCACTACACGTCCTCCAAAGTTGGCCATTGTGTCTGATCTTTATCTTTAGGGTTATTATTCTGAAAGGTGTCAGCAGAAGGCTAATAATCTGAGGGACACTGACAGCCTCCGGTTGTTCCTTATAATGGAAAAATTGAATTATGATACTGCATGTACACTATTTATTCAAGAAAAATGAATAAATGAATTCTAAAATGAATTTTGAAAATGGTCTCTAACCACGGCTGTAACATCTTCAAAACCTTAATTGAGCATTTTAACAAAAGGTTTCATGTTACGCCTTTATAGCTGATGACGTTACAGCAATCACCCTTTATTGGAATCCAAAATACAGCATTACTTCAGTGCAAAAAAGGACCAACGACTGATAGTGGTATCAGTACTAGTACTGCTTTCTTTTTTTTTTTCACAGCACGCCATGTTCTATGTGTTGCAAACTGTGGTCATTCACTCACTTACTTGCTCACTCATGGACCTTTAGTAAGGACGCTTAGTAGCGACCTTTGGTGGGATGCTTGCACACCCTGCGCCTTGGGTCTGTGCAGTTTTGTGCTAATTTATGCAATTCATCGATTCTTTTAGTTTCAGGGCCAGATGTACTTAGATGGCCATTGGCCACGTTATTGTTTATTTATTTATTCATTTATTTATTTGAGAGGTTTGCACGTGTGAAAGGTATCATAGGAATATTACAGGCTTGTGGTCTGCCTGAATGGTGGCCAAATTGGTCCATTAATAGCGAAATCATCCTCAGTAAAGTGGACAATGCAGTGGCATCTCTCTCCAGAGACTGGAGATTAAGCCTTGGCAGATCCTTATGGTCTCAGGGGAGTCCATAGTGAATATCTCAATGGATAGGGCAGTACCTGTGAGCTGTCGATGAATAACATCAAATTGCTGGCTAATTTTAGCATTGTTTTCTCATTTTATCAAGGCACGGTGGAAAAGAAACTATTTTTGCAAAATTGCCAATGGTTTTTGAATAATTTATAATTCGTTAATGAAAATATTGCCTCGTTTTAGATGTACATTCAATTTTAAATCTTGGTTGTTGTTTTAGTTAGCTGGTTAGATGGTTGTGTGTGTGGTACTCTCAACTCGAACCCTAACTCCAAGTGTCAAATAAGGACGCCAAAAGCCTCCTTTTACATCGAAAATTGAAGCTTGGTCAGGTAGCGTCACTATACGGTGAGTGGGATGAAACTGGGTTGCAAAAACGGACTAAAAGTTTTATTGAACCTAATAAAGTTGAAATAGTACGGTTGCAATTCAGAGAACCATTTAAGAAGGTTCTGGGTCATGAGAATGGAAGTCAATGGAAGCATTTCCTGTTAATTGAAAGTGGTAGATTTCTTGAACATTTCCAATGCCATGTGTTGCATGAATAAAATTTCCTCTGATCTTTAACATATCAATTCCGCTTGGGAACAAACAAAATGTATTTTTTACAAGGCCCTGGAAAGCACCAAATCAAAATCCACTTAATGTTATTAATTATAAAGACCTGCTGCACTCAAATATAAATCAGAAATAAAGACCTACTTTATGTAAAAGCGCTGGCTTTAAGTATAGTGCATTTCAGTGGAATTCTGTGATTCCGGTTTGCGCTGCAAGCAAAGGGATTATCCCACACTCCCATTATTTATCCCTATTAATCACCAGTTCAATTTCATCATGCATTCTTCTGGAAATGTGTGGGATTAGCGTGGAAGAAGTGTCAGTGAACGAGGCTGCTGCCAATGAGGTGATGCTGGGCCTGCTGTTTGATGCCTTCCGCAAATGCTCTATTTGACACGATTGCTGACACTTCGGGTGATTCACAATTTCTAGAAATGCGAAAATATTTAGCAGAATTGTCTTCTTGTATTCTTTGTTCATGTACTTCTAGGGTTTTTGGGTCAAAGGAGGAATTTTATATTTACACTGTTTATGCTAGCTTATCTACGAGTTCACCTTGTGTTCTCGCTCTCTCTCTCTCTCTCTGTATGTGTCTGTGTGTGTTTGAGTGTGCATGTGGCTGCATGTGTGCACATAAAATTGTAAAAATTATTTTTTTTCTTTTTTGTTAATCAGCTTTATTGAAGTTTTCTTTTGTGATGTATCCTGAAAAAAAGTTGTGTATTTCTTGCTATCAGTATGACTGAGTTGGTAATGTGAGGAAAAAACTAACGATGCAGTCCATCAGGATTAATTCCTAATACTTAGATCTGCAACTGTAAAACCTGAAAATGAATCTAATATAGCCTAAACCCCATGATATCAAACATCTGAGAAACAAAGTCACTCTATGTTGCTAGTTGTGGCCCCTAGCTGGCTGGCCATCAGACATTTAAACTTCCTTGCATTTAAAACTGATGCATTATGGTAAAATGGAGACTCCACATTGCCCATATGCCATGATCCTTTCCAAAGGATAAGGCTTACTTTTTGAGAAATGCAGTACTGAAATAACAAAAGATGTCTGCCATATGTCAAATAGAATTTTCATTGTATGGAGTGTCATGTTGAGAAGATATTATTATTATTATTATCATCAGCAGAAGCAGGCAGCAGTTGCTTTAATGCTAGTAGTAGTACTAGTAATAGTGGAAGTAGTAGTGGTAGTAGTAGTAGTCATTGTAATTCTCTTCTAACCATGCCTATTGGCTTATAGATAATATATACTGTATGCTGCATACTGTAGTGCCTCCCCTTCCCCTATAAGCCACTGACATGGCTGATTTGCACCATGAACATCCATGAAAATCATACTGCTGTAGCTTAATGTGTGTGATGAATATTGATGATGAATAATTAGACTGATAATTAAAATTCCTCCCACACTGTGGGGTGAATTTTTTTTTCATTCACCTATTTATATAAAATGTGTTTGGTATTTTTATTCAAATGTTTTGAAGTGCATTGAGAACATTAATCTCAAATGGAGACAGGTAATTGAGGTCCTTACTCACAATTTAAAATTAACTTTCACATTTAAGTTGCACTGATTAATACAATGACTGAACTGTATATTTGAACACTATAAATTTGGTGTTGTTGTTTTCATTAGTAGCTTTATTTAAATTATGTTTGACAGTGCAACCTCACCATTCAGCTCTATTTATCTACATGTAGTGCATGTGCGTGCTTGTGTGCGCATGTGTTTTTGCATGTATATGTGTGTGTGTGTGTGTGTGTGTGTGTGTGTGTGTGTTTTAAGCACGTGCATATGCTTGCTTTGAATGTACTTCATTCAGGAGGATTTGGTGGAAATAGTCTGAAAGAGAAAAATGGAGGTGATAATACTGACTGAACTGATGCATTACTCACAGCTGTAACCATTACTCTTATAATATTGTACTTACTATCATCTTCCACATACTGTCTCATTGACTAAACAGAAAGGGCATCTCTTATCTTCAAGGTTGAATATGTCGTCTGGGGTGGGCGATGCATAGACTCCTTTGGGAGATAGGCTATATGGTGGGTGCAGCTTACCACAAAAGGTTACCCTGATGACATTAACCATTGCAGACATGTTTGATGGACAAACTGAAGCAAGTGTGACCTTTTGCATCATGAATACTCAGAAATGAGTGACAAAAACATGGTGATAGGAATTATAATAACTATATGGCTGTTAATTATTTAAAAAAAAAACAGAGGCAACAGTTATGAGTTAAATGTATCAGTAAGCAATTTGATTAAAATGCAGAACGTTCACTTTGCAAACACATGCATATCTGGTTTAAACATGCATGTCTTCTGGCTGGGAGAGAAAACCAGAGTATCTGAACCAAAGCGGAAACGTCTAGGCAGGTATTAAAATCCAGTCATTTCTCACTGTGATGTCTTAGCGCTACCCTTATGATTGATTGATTGATTGATTGATTGACTGACCGATTAATTGATTGATTGAATCCCCTTGCACAAACATGTCCAATATGAGACGTAACGTAATGACTGCAGTTTCCTTACACATCCTGTTTGACTTACAATCTTTACCAATCACTGCAGTGCACAGGTTGTATGTAAATGTGTCAAAATGGTGTACAAGCGTGTTGTTATGGCTCCTTATTTGTGACATTATTTTATATTGTTGTCCTGTTCATATTTAATACTCATTATTCTCATTTTCTGGTGCCCTGAGCAGGCTAGGCATATCATGCAGCCATGCCTGAGAAAATAGTTCTTCAGCAAGGACCGCCATGTTTCAAAATTTGTCCTTCACTCAAAAATAAAAACTGCCATGTTCTAAAGTTTGTCCTATACTCAGAAACAAGGGCTGCCTTTTTAAAGTTTGTCCTACACTGTACTCAGAAGCAAGGGCTGCCTGTTTAAAGTTTGTTCTATGCTCAAAAACAAAGATTGCCAAATTTTCAAGTTTGTCCTATACTGAAAAAGATGGACTGCCGGGTTTCAATTACTTTAGTTATAATGTTGTGACTTAAGTGATTGTTATCGAGCAGTAGTTCATCTCAATTGTTTCAAGTGAGCTACAATCACAATCATTAGGCAATTTTTTTTCTCCAGTGTATTGTGTGTGGTCTGACTGAACCATGAATTTTCCAGTCCAAACAAAGCTATTTTCTGCGAAAGAACCTTCCATCATTTCTTTCTGTATTTTCCATTGACAAACAAGGTAACTGTAACATACCTGATCGACACCATTATTTTTGTCATATTAATAGGCTTAAATGCCAACTTAGCAGGACTGAATTGAACTAAAGTCCTTACATGTCTTTGATCTGGATTTTATAATAGTATAGGCCTATCTTGCCTTTCTTGTGATGCAGAAGTTTTCAACTGCCAATCTAACTCGTGAAAAGAAAAAACAAAAACAAACAAAAAAACCTATAGCTAACAAAGACCTAATTTATAAATATAATTTTGGCAAGTAGCTGAAAAAGAAAATAATATTTTGTTAAAAATATTTTTTTTCCTGGAAAACCATTTAAACTGATGCTTTTTTCAGTGAAAATTATTTGTGCATTGTCAATTTCTTTCTGATCATTTACCAATTTTTGTTTGATTATCCAGTATTCCAGCCACGCTCAGAATAGTGCTGCTATTGCTATCTAATACTGCCATTACTGCTGTTGTACGTTTTTTTTCCTTTTTATTCATTTTTTACATTTTTTGCAAATATTATTGTTGGTTTTTCATCAATAGCAACCTAAATAGAGTGTGGAAAATTACTGTTCAGTCACAGACTCACAAAAACACAAACACACTCAAATTCACACACTTATCAAGCTAAACTGTTCTTGCTTTGAAATTATGGGAAGAAACTATGAATAATTGGCAGAGAATGGGAGCATGTTTGAAGCACTAGGTCCAAGAGTATTTTAAATGCAGTTTATGACTAATTGTGTTAAGTGTAAATAAACTGCACTTTTGTTGCTGGGATAATTAGCTTTTAATGTTCTTGCGGTGTTTGTGAAATCCCGTGGCGACTGCTGTGCCGTTGTAGTGAGCCCTCTAGCTCACCCGAAGGCTCACTTCACTCCTCCACTCTCATCTCTGGGAGCGCAGCAGAAGAGGGTTACTGACTACTGTGTGACAGCAATGCTAAATTACCCCTGCAGCGGAATGATTGTGTTCAACAGCCCCTGCACTAAGCTGCCTGTTTACACTACAAAGCTGCACCCTCAAAAAGACTCTGCACATAAATGCAGGGGCAAAGTGGCTTTCCCACCATTTTAACCACTTTACGATTGGGAATCTATCATGGAGAAATATGGTGTGAAGGCCAGTGCTAACCTTTCCTGCAGTTATTAACCTTCTATAGGAGGGAATGTTTAATCTGCTGCAATATATTGCTTATTTTCACCTTCACATGATATCAAATATGACCACTTCCAGCTTTGAGAGTAATTCAAAACATCACAGCCTACGAAATAAGAGTATTAAGATCTAAGCCAGTTAAGGCCGAAGAGGGCCTAATGGTCTAAGGTGTTCAGGCTATAGAGGCAACAGGTGTAATAACTTCAAGCTCTTTGCATAATGACCAATGAGTATATTATGACTTAAACAGATTTCACTGAAACTCCTCTCGAGGAAACACATCTCCTGCCCTGAAAACCCAACGCAGTCTCGGGTTTATATTTATTTATTAATTCAACGAATAATTTTAAACAGCTTCTCTTTCTAAATAGCATTATAAACCAATGAATATATATTTCAAAGTTAGTTGGTGCTAATTAGCACTGGGGCATTGCTTTCATTTCTATTTATTGGACCTGACCTTTAGCAATTTGGATTTGAAACAACAAAGATGAAAGAACAGGCGGCTTTCCACTTAATTAGCAGATATTTTCATTGTCCCTGTGTGAGCCATGCAGAGATTTTAGCCCATCATACATGAGAAAATAGTCAAACACTTTGAACATAAAGTCAGCATGAAGTCTTACAAGCTTAACATTTTCAAAACACAAGAAACAACCTGACCCCGCAGTCCTCTTGGACTTTTTTTAGCTATTAGTCAAAGGTGTGAGTATATCTGCATTTAACTTGGCCATGTTATGAAAAAGTAACTTTTTCAGTATTTGTGCACATATGTTTCGGAATGCTGAGTGCCTGCACTGTGAAATAAGACAAACCCGTCAGTTTCTTGCTGGCTGTCTTTTTTCATAAAACATGACATTTGGCATGCCATCCCCCTTCCAACGTCACATGCAGGCTTATGAGAATTAATTCGCCCTTCATCTGCATATCTCCTCCCCTGGCTTGTTTGAAACGGTGCCCCATTTTTCTCACAAGTCTCTATTGCACTGTTATTAATTGACTGAATTTAACAGTTAAATTAACGCAGTGTTTCCTTGTTATTTTAACTGAAAGTAGAGTCCTGCAATCATTTGACTGTGGTTATCAGTTAACATAGATGGAACCAAGAAATTGGCATGTGTCACTGCAGTGGCCCAGGCTTTGCATGGGATACGGCCAAGCTAGGCTGGCCCACAAGGTATTTATGCAGTTTTGACCCCTCTCAAGTTACACAAGTGATACGCAGGAGTGCGAGGATTTGAGTGGCCATTAACGCTCTGTTATAAACTGATTATAAAATTTCAGTTATAATAACTGGCAAAAGAGGTGCCAGTTAAAATCACTGGCAAATAAGGTGCCAGTTTATAACAGTGTAATGACCAGCAAACATCACAACATCTGCTCCCTGCTTCAGAGGATAGAAGAGCCTATATGTATGTGTGTGTGTGTGTGTCTGTGTCTGTGTCTGTCTGTGTGTGCGTGCGCGCGTGTGTGTCTGTTTAATGGCAACATCCCAGGTTCAATTGGCAAAAACCTATATGTGTATGCTATACACTTTTTGTCTGATTGCTTTATACTACTAACCTGGGTCAAAACAACACAGGACTGGCAACAAAATTTATCTTAAAGTGCACTTATTATGGTTTTTCATTATTTTAATGTCGTAGTGTGAATCATATTGTTTTTATGCGCATTTGTCTGTCTGTGTCGGAAAACTACTTGAAGTCACCTCCAGAAGAAGTGCTTTCTGCTGCAAAAAACTGCTCTATAGCTGACTGAAACGCCCAAATCGCTTCCGGCCATTTTTTTCATCAGTTGGTGATGTCACCATTTCAATTTTTGCGCCAACCAGATAGTTTGCCATGTCCTTGAATCAAATGCGTTATGCCCACAAGGCTACACTGGTATTTCTTTCTAAAGCTCATTTACACTCAGGAGCAGAAATCCATTTATGGTAAGGGGCATGGCATTACCAGCACACATGAGTGACCAAGTTGACCAATAACAGCACACTAAGATTTTCAGGAGGGCTGGGGCAGGACCTCAACTGAGTGTTTCAAAGACAGGTACTGCAGAAATGGCCAGCATGAGAAAACAAAAGTTTTTTTTTTTTTTTTAACAATGACGCATTTAAGCCTTTTTTAGTAGACTTCAAGAATACAAGAATGACCAATGAAAAGTCACATAATAGATGCACTTTAAGGACATATTATGCTTTTTGTAAAATACAAAATAGCGGTAGCTTTGATTTATTTTCAAGGAGAATTTGTTACTAGTTAGGTAAGTATTTCCCATTTCTGTTAATATTTAATCTGAATTCCAAGTGTGATGTTTGTTAAATTAGTATGGCTTGGTTGTCAATGTCACTAGCTAGCTATCTAGCTTAGTGCCTCTCTCAAAACTACTTAATTAGGTAACATGCACACGCATTACTTTTCCATAATCATAATGTTCTCATTTAGCAAGCTTGCTAGCTACCTAGCAAGCTACTAAATTGACTGAATTTAGAAACCATCACTACTTAAGGAAGAACCAATGTATTAAACATGTTGATGGAGTGGATAGGATGGGTGACCATTTTAATCATTTTTAATGGAATACGGTTGAAAGAGTAGCCTGCCATTCATAATAAATGGACGGTTAGCGAGCATTTGCTACATTAAAGATGCTCTCCACGAAATATTCTTCATGGTAGAAACTAAATTAGAAACTACAAACATAGCTAAACTTGTATAGTTCTGTAGTTTCATAGCAAACTTAGCAAGCTATTTATTCAGTCCTCCGTATTTAGAGACTTGCCAGTAACTAGGGGATCATAACATTGTCACTCTTCATTGACACACGGGGCTGGTGGCTCTGATTGTAAACCAATCAGAACAGAGTTCATTACATAGAGGGGACGCCCACTCAGAACAGCCTGTTTTTCAGAAGGTTAGGAAGGACGAGAATCAATTGTTATTGTTATGAATTATTGTTTACCCAGCATTAGCTGGGAACATTTGTGCCATTTACGTGGGGTAGAGGTGGTTTATTTATTTCCATTTTATTTCAACAGGGTAACCCTTTCAGTTAGGAAACTGCTCTTCCAAGGGGCCCTGCACAATAAAAATAAACAGAAAAATTAACCAAACCAACGAGTGACAAAGTGTAGAATACACAGAGATACATACTCATAAGACAAGGGGGGGGGATATACATACAAATATATACATACCTACACATATACATACATATATATACACACACTCACATATATACCTACATACACACATCAAGGATTTCAACATAAACATTTGCAAAAGAGCACAACCAAAAGTAGGGGCACTTGTACAATTTTATATTGAAATAAAATATTAGACAAATACCAAGGTTTATCAGTGGTTAAAATCAGTTATACTTAATTCAGGCTATAGATAAAAGTCTACAATATTTCTTGAATGACTGTAGAGAAGTTATGGATCGAATATATTGAGGTAGATTGTTCCACATTATTGATCCTTGATAATGGAGAGATCTTTTGTAATAGTCAGTGCGGGGTGTATTTATTTTAAGGGGGCAAGATAACGTATACCTTGTTAAAAATTTGATTTCACGAGAAATGAATATTGCCGTTAAGTATCCTGGGGCTAGTCCATTCATTATTTTAAAAATGACGAGGTGAAACTGATATAAACTGATATTGTGGTTCCAGGATGCACGGCGAGAAGAAGGCATGTGATGCTCAGGGATATGTTCTGCTGGGCATCAGTCTGGGCATTCATTTGGACACCAATTGGATAGAGCTGTTTCTGCACCAAAAAGACTAGCAACATATTAAACAGATGACTTTGAATCACTGTTTAAAGCATGCAGACACAGTGATGCAGTTTAGATTTTTGTGTGGTCAAACAATAAAAGGGGCTGACACTAACAATTGTATCATTGTCTGTGTCAGAGACTGGTGACCTGCTGGGATTTTTACTCACAGCATCCTCCAAAACTCAGTGATTTTTGTGCAATGAACCAAAACATACTAGCGAGAGAGAGAGGGAGTTTTCTAACTGAAAGCACCTTGGTAATGAGAGAGGTCAGTCGAACATTGGCCCGCTAGTTTAAGCCAGCAGAAGGACTGCAAATGCTGCAGTTTAAAGCTTCTTACAACGGTGGCATGCCGAGAAGCAAATAAGAAAACACAATACTTCAAGCGGATGGGCTATAGCAGCAGAACATCACACTGAGTTGGGCTATACTTCTCTCAACTAAAATAGGGAGATGAGGCTGTAGTTATTACTGTTCAACAATTATCCATTTCAGCTGAGAAATGCGAATAGTAGGGTCAGAAACTACAAGAAACCATGGATCAATTCTACCTTATGTCAATAGAGGATGGATACGATGCTAACATCAGTTAACTCCAATAGCCTGAATGGTTTAGCAATAAGCTCTCCTCTCTATTGCGTGAAGCCCTTTCTGAGATGCATGCCTGTCATGCCCCCTAGCCGGGGTAATTGGAATCAGTTATTCAAAACATCTCTAAATGTGATTTAAATGGTGAGGATTTAATAACATAGAAGGAAACCATTAAAGGGGAGTTCCGTTTCAGGAGAAGAAGGGGAGGGGGACGGGTGGATTGGGGGTGAGAGAGCAGGGGGGAGAGAAAGCAATTACTTGCTGTAAAGGCCAGGAGAGAGCTCCTGCTGTCACTGAGAAATCAAATCTGTCAGCAATTAGACGGATCTAAGGACGCAAAACACTAGTCCCGGCTGGACAATGAGGACAAGAGGGCGGTAGAGTCGCCTGTTTATCCAAACAGCAGGTTGGTCCTTCATTCTCCCCTTTTGTTACGCGCTGCACACGTTTAAGAGATCCACTTCAACTGCGCCATGGCTCTTTGTCCAGAGGGGAAAAGACTGGAGAACTCTGACATTCTCAGGGGCTGTGATTTCTCCTTACGTTACTGCGGCCGCAACCTGCTTTAGTGAGCGGATCGCCCTGCTTTATGAGAGGGCTGGAAACATAAGCTCTATTACAAAGCGGCCAATTCTTCAGGTCACAGGGCATGCTCAGGAGTCCGACTTGAGCATTCTTCTGCAATCAGCGAAGTCTGCTCCTTTGGAGAAGCTTTTTTTGGGGGATTTTAATTGGCTACAAGGTAACTGTTATAAAGTCTCTGTCATAAATTTGCCTGGTGTTAAGTAAATTCACAGAGGTCTGCTCCCTTGTACATGGGCATTTTCATTTCACAGATTATCCGTAATGTGTACTCTCAGAAAAAAATAAGGCATGAAAAAACTGCCAAAACAAGTACGACGCTTGTCAACTGGAAAAGCACTACTGGTACAAAATTACCTTACTCCCAGCACTGGATTTAACAATGAATTTTCACCTTTTTTTCCATATAACCCAACATCAGTAGACACTTGGGCAGCATTGCGGAAATTTGTTCCATCAAGAATAAAAATATACCTCCACCTCACCTTTATTTCCAAGTGTTTATGGTCAAAATCAAAGATAAATAGTTCTGAAGATGGCTCCATTCAGTGTTTTGTGCTTAAATCAAGCTCAGCTACATGTGTTTACTAAAACCAAAGTTCACAAGCTAATGGTGGGTTTACTTTAGTTGAAAATCTTATTCGAGTTAAATATTATACTCAGTTTTTCACCTGGAATCAGTGTACATAAAAAAATCATTTGATTTAAGTTGGATCACTATTGCAAACTGCCACACGGCTCATTTAATCATTTATTTTAGGAAGCATTTTTTGCAGTGTAGCAATTCTACTGAAGGACTGCTAAGTGTGCTGTAGAACTTGTAGTTGCTTCACAAATTAGATTTTCCTGGGTAGAAGTATTGGTCCTAGGTTATAAACCAGTGTGCTTGCGTGCATTTATCCAGAACACAACAAAGTTCATCTATTCTGCTCCAAGTTAAAAATTAATCAATCAATTGATTAAAAAAAAAAAAAAAAATTGGGGTTTGGTGCATGTTGATGATAATACCCATTCAAAACAAAAGAAATCTATAGGTTTTACTAGTATTGAGGTCCTTGAAAATGCAAACCATTACAATTACTATTAGCACTGCTCCTGTGATCTGGAAAAACCCAGTACGTATGTCAATTTTTGTAGAAACTGAGTTTGACCCTGATTTGCAGTAATTAAGAGTGGTGAAAAATTAAAACACTAGCTATTAGTGTTATTTGAACTGTCAAAATCAAGTTTGTGTTTCTTTTTTCGAATAGAAAAAGTCCTAAATCTAAAAGTTTTCGTTCATTTGCGAGACCCTTGCCACTGATATACTCACTAGGTTTTTCCTGATCACGGGAGACTGTTAGGCATTAAATAGAAGTGAGGCGAAGCCTGTTTTCAGCTGATTTAAATACAGAATGAGTGGTGCCTGATGGCAGCATGGTAGCTGAAGGTTGTCACAAAGTTGAAATGTGGGGATTTCCGTTTCAAAGTGCATTTTGAAGCAGTGTCATTTGTTCAGGTGCTTCAGGTCTGCAGAGAGTCATTCTCTGAAATTGTAGGGCTTGCATAAGTCTTGTGTTCATATTGACTGGGCTGTACAGCTTCTCAAAAAAATGTAATAAATAAATGGACAATGGTTTCTGCATGAGGCCTATGTGAACAGCAAACCAACATATTCATATCCTTGAGGTAAACGTAATCCTTAATAAAATAAATAGGGGGAGCAAGTCTGTTAGTTTGCTCTAACATCAATCAAGACAGCACCTTTCAACATTCAAAGAAAATTATTTTACTCGACTCAAAAATACCTTGCAAATATTTTTCCAAAAATATGAAAACATGTTAAAACCACATTTAAAGCCTAAATGTCATCAACTCATGGAATGACCGAACACTAAATAGTAAAAACAAATATATCCCATGTTAACTGTTCTTGTAAAGCACAGCTGATGTGAGCACTACTGATCGAAATAGATTTTTATAAATCACCTCTTAAATAACATTTGTGTAAGTTGAGTGTGAATGGTTGTGTTTCTTATTTTTTGGGAAAATAAACAGCGTTTATTTGGTAATGGCCAAAAAATTTACCTCATCGTCATGCTAAGTTAAGAGGCCAGAGCTGATATGAATCTGTAAAACATTGCATGCATCAAATATTCTGTTTCCCGAATGGTTTAGCTTCTGTATGTGACGCCGCTGCTTTAAAATGTGTTATGTACTATTAAGGCCCCTCTCTGATTTCACCCCTCAAAAACTCAAATTTTTTTCTGAAGTTTTCATATCGTTGGACAATGTCACTTACATATTCTGTATCTGCTGTTGCAGCCCTTCACTTAATTTGCATCTCACTTAGTATATTGAAAGAAATATTTGACCCCAGGATGCCATGTTTTTATGGCCTCAACATTACATCAAAATGAAAATATCTAGATCTTGTCCATCTTTTTAAGCACATTTCCCTGTATTTCAGCAGGACATATTCGGGATCGTTGGAAACCACAGAATCTCCAGTACAATTTAAAACAGGCCTGAAATTCCACAAGTTGGATGACAGCAACTGCATTTGAAGGACCCATATATCGGTCCTGATGTTTTATGGGGTTTACTGGGAAAAAAGATGTTTTGATGATGATGATTAAGATATTGATGATATTAGTTCCATTTTAGTTGTAAAATTAGTAAAGCTATCTAATTAATATTGAATATTGCTAGGTTTAGTGTTCATATGTGTGCTCCTCTTGAAAGTCAAAAGTGTAAAATGTGGAACCATTAAATACTAAACACTGCAAAAAGCAAGTTCTGTACCTTAATAAGCGCAGAAGGTAAAGAGGTAATTTCAAAAATTGTAAATCACACAGTGAAGTAAACCACACAGGAACTGAAAATATGTGAATGAATTTCACCTCTTGGAGTCACTAAAAATCTAGGCAGTTGCTCATTTTCTCAATAACATTTCATAAATCACATTTCAGAAATAGTCTCCTAGATTCATTATCATGAATGCACGACCCTATAAGACTGTTATGTATCGCATGTCCTCCTCACATAAATGTGAAACAGATGTTTGAAAATGAAATCCCATAAATAATTTCAAATTGATTTTTTCTATACATTTGTGCTCTGAAAAAATGTTCCAGGGCATCAGTCATGGCTCTAAGCAGATTTTCAAAGATTAAAGGGCTGAATATTTTTCTCTTCTAAATAATGTGTTTTTCTAATGTGGTCCAGCATGCTTTCGGCTAAAGCCCTTTCTTGAATGAAACTAATAAACCAGAGAGGGCTGCTGTCTAGTATTTAAAGTAGACATGGGATCTTTCACACGAGCACACACATGTTCCTAAGCCAGAGAGTGAACACTGTGGCATAAGTACTATAGCACGGAGTATGCCTTTGTATTAAATGCTCTCAACAGTCTTTGTTTGGGGGGCACCCTTCACATAAACAAGGCAATATGGACCAGTCTGAGCTGCCAATCTTTCTGAAGAAGCTGTTCCATTCAGCAGTAAAAACATAATCTCTCTCCAGATACACTGTTGTTATTAGTCAGTAAATCAAACAAAATTATGCAATGGAATTTAAAATAGAAATAATGAAAATAATAATCTGCAAAATAATACTGCTTCAAAAGCAGAAAGCCTGGGGCACTCATGATGCAAAATAAATCTCACACACTGCTGTATCCTATCATCTGTGTATTTGCTTGTAAGCAAATGGTGGATAATGTTGAGTTTTGGAGGGTGCTGTTCTGTGAGATTGACATAAAAGAGAGATAATAATAAAATAATCATAAAAACGCAAATATTTGAATGGTCCATGTAATTTTTTGTCCTGTTTTTAGTTTTGACGTCAATTTCAGAGTGAATCAGCTGAAGCTGTAAAAGTGGTATAACAAACCGTGCTTGACTGACTGCTCCTCATTACACCTTCAGTACCCGGTGCGGGGTCTTTGCATACTGGGCTGATTCTCACTCGAACACTAAGAGGTCTGTGCCTTCCAATCACTGCATCAACAGATGGAAAGTATTCATTTCAAACTTTCTGACGCATGCAGACACATATGCACACAGAGACACGCACACACATGCACCGACACACACATGAGCATTCACGCATATGTACACATTCACACGCAAACACTCTGTAAATACAGCCATTCCTTGATACTGAGTATCAATTGGAAATAAAGGGGACCTATCATGCATTTTTCTTTTCAAGTTATAATATTCTTGGATGTACAAAAGGGAGCTTCTAAACTTTTTAACAAAACAAAAGATAAAAATTCCATGATTTCAGGCCAATTTGATTCCTGTCATTCCCAGCCCTCTGAAAAACAGGCTATTCTGAGAGTGCATCCCCTCCATGAAATGTGCTTTGCCCTGATTGGCCAGTGAACAGCGCATCGTGTCAACAAACAGCGACGATGTCAAAATCCCGAGCTACTGGCAAAATTGCTAGGTACAGATGACTGAATAAGTATCTAGCTACCTAGTTAGCTTTTAAACTAGCTAAACCATGAGTATGGAAAGGCATTGTCTGCAGGTTAGGTAAGGATGGTCGTTGCATTCATTAAAAAAAATGCCACATGCCGTTGCCATAAAATTTTAACAACACTTGGAATTCAGTCAGATAAAAATCCTTCCATTTATTTTGAATATTGGCACTACTCCATTAAAAACAAACTGAATTCCATGAAGAACATTCACTTGTTCTACATGTTCCTATCGAGGTGTCTATTGCTTATGGCTAAACTAACGAATCAACGACAGTTTTTAAATTCACAGTCAATTTAGTAGCTAGCCAATCATATTTGTAATTCAGTTAAAAAATTAACAAACATTGGAAGCACTTACTAAGTTAGCTACCTAAAGTTAGGAACAGTCACCTTGACAATAAATTGAGGCACCAATTCTTTGTTTCTTCCAAAAAGCATAGTAAGTCCCCTTTAGTATAATTTTTTTTTTTTTTTTTTTTGCCAGTTCTACATTGTTCTGATCCAGGTTAGTGGCAAGTATAGAACAGTCAGACAAAAAGTGGACAGCACCCATGTTTTGGTTTTAGCCGATTGAAGCACAGATGGTGCCATAAAAAATAAGCTTTGGGTGGAGATATTCAGATTAGAGGCTGGATGGAGATATTCAGATGAGAGGCTGATATATTTTCAAGAGCCTGCATGTGACGGAAAAGGGGAGCCAAATCTGAATGGCATAATGAGTACCATGTTGTATGACAAAGGCAGCCCGCAAAAACTGACAGTTGTTTTATTTCACTGTTTGTGGATTAGTCGACACTCCTGATACCAAAATGTATGTGCACAAGCAAAAAATGAGTTTTTCATAATACGTGTTATAATCCAGACCAGGAATGAAGTGTGGAGGCAGACTACAATCAAATAGTAAGGTTTATTGATATTAATACAGTGGATTGAACCCAAAAGAATGCACAGTTTAATTCAGATGCAGTGGACGAAGCAGGGGAAAGCTAATGTCCGGCCAGTGGCTTTCCGGGATGAGTGCCAGGTGCAGTGCTCGCTTCGCCAAAGCCGAACTGTCCACAATGAGGATGGAGTTGATTGAGGGGAATATGGGTCCAATCCTGATGACCGCAGAAGGACTGGGAGTTCGTTCCAAACAAAGTTGACAAAGGAACAGACTCAGACAAGGTTAAAAAGGACACAGTCCCAATCCTGGACCCTGAATTAGGCTTGGGAGCTTGTTCCCATTAAACTGGATGGAGGACTGGCTTGAACTGGGTTAACTTGAATACGGTCCCAATCCTTGACCCTGCGGAAGCTTGGGAGCTTGTTAAAATTAACTACGTAAAGGTTACGTTTCACCTAATAAAAAAGGATAGGTTTTTACCAGGAATACTGAGTGGTTCTAAGCACAAATAACAAATTACCATCCAACAACTTGCAACTTAAAGCAGGGGGTTTTAAATCAGGAAGCAATGATCAAACAAGACACAGCCAGGGAAGGGAACACACACGAGACGTAAACCAATCAAAGGAGACATACTTTTAATGGACACACAAGGTGCTGAATGGGAGGAGATACAGAATGTATTCACCCAAGGGTTGTGACAGTATGCCCCCTTTAATATCAGAAAATATATAGACAGCTTCTGTCAGTACTTGTCTCATTAGTGCTATGATTTTAATTGATAATAGGAAAAAAAAATCCATTTCTGTGTGAAGGCTTTTTTTAAATTAAGTAACAGATACCTATGGAAATTAATAATAATAATAAGAAGAAGAAGAAGAAGAAGAAGAAGAGGAAGAAGAAGATTGATGTTAGGACAGAGGATGGCATTTACAGGGTTATAACATGTGAGAAAAACACATCTGCACAGCTGGGGCAGGAACTGAGTCATGCTTAGATGTGTAGACCCACTTCTCACCATTGGGGCTAATCAACACATCCTCCAGCCCAAAATCACTGTCTTAAGGGCCATATCAGCCTGATACATCCTCAGTGCATCAGCTCAGGGGATGAATCTTTACGTGGGCTCAAGTGAAGCAGCCAGCCACTGATGGTAGATTTCCTCCTAAACGATCACTCTGCACACAGCCCTTAGCGCTAGCTTTCCAGCTCCTTTGTTAATTATAAAACAGTACATTTTCATTAAATTGTAGCATCCACGTGAGGAACATTTATAGCGCAGAAAGAGATTGAATGGCTGAGAATATGGAGCTATGTTAAATTTGGGGAAAATGGTAGAGGACGGTGTAAGAGTTCTAAGGGGGAATGGTAGAGAATAGTCAGAGGCTGGGGTCCGATGAGCCATGGGGACCAATGAGCCATATCACTATTTTGCGATCAATCGATGCCAGAGGTGTTTAAATTAGGCAAAATAGTGATATGGCTCATTTATCCCCATGACTCATCAGTCAATGGTCAAATATTTTGCCTATTTTAAGCAGCTCTGTCATCGCTTGATCGCAAAATAGTGATATGGTTTATTGGTCCCCATGGCTCATCGGACCTCAGTCTCCCCTACAGGAGGGTGGAGGAGCTCTTGCAGGAATGGTTTTGAAGGCTGGAGGCATCTTTGAGTGAACTGTAGATATCTTTCTGTAGTTGCGTCTCTAAAAGATACAAGCTTTTTTTCCCCCACTTGTGTACAAGTCACCTGGCAAACATACAGTAGGAGAAAACCATTGTAATTTTTTATTTTCCTGACTACTCCGTGGGAGATGTACATGACTGAGCCGTGAATATTTTGAGGAGTAAGAGGACATATTTGTCCTCGTTTGAAGTTAGCACATGGCGATTGCATTTGCATTTAATGCCCTTCAGATTACTGGCTTTAACTTGCGCTAAACACCTCGCTCAGTTGGGGCTAATTTGATGAGGTCATGGTGTGACCCCTTGACCTCCAGCGTGTTCGTTAAACGAAACCAGCTGAAAAGAGATGGGTTCCTCACACACGGGCAAGTTCAGCCTGAATGCACCTCTGTCAGCCTCTCTCACACTCAGCATGAGGACCTGTCACCATTTCCCTCTCCCCCAGGTTTGTCATGAACACTCGTTTGCTGCGCGGTCTCACCCTTGCGTATGGAGCTTGAACCACCGGCTGTCATCCTCTCCCGCATTCAAACAAAAAAATGACTGTTTGTCTCTTTCCCGCATTTATATGTGGACACTCATCACGCTTTTCCCCACACTCTTTCATGTACAGCCAGCATGTTTGTTCATCTTGCTCTCTCACTTTTTGGTGTTGATTGTGCATCAAGTCAGAAAACTGGTCTCCCAGGGTCTTGAACTCTGCATCCAGGCTTTCCATTAGGCTGTGAGAGCTAATGTCCACCGAACTTATGCAGAATGTAAAGCTGCTGGCTGCAGTTTCTCATTCTGAAAACACAAAAAAAAGTATGCCAGTAGCTAATTCAAAAACAGTTAGACATTACACGCTTTCTTACCATGCCTGTCTTTGAAGACAAAAGTAAAATGTGACCAATTTAGACATTGTAAATGACCTGGGGATAATTTTGTACCTGGCTTTATTTTTGGCCTATTATGCGAAGAAAGATGTGTATTAAAAGGATATACAGTATATTCAAACCCACATGGGAAGCCATTTGCTACAGTCTCTCTCTCTCTCACACACACACACACACACACACAACTCAAATACGCGCACGCACACACACGCACACGCACACACATGTTCACACACACACACACACACACACACACACACACACACACACACAGCACTCCCTTATTTGAGATGCATGTGTTGTAAATACTCACAGACCTGATAAAAGCATTGAAAATTGGAATGTTCAATCTAATTTTTTAATTGGCCCAGTAATTGGGTTGTCATTGTAATTCATTACAATACATTAAATAACCCTTCAAATGCAAGTATAATAAATGTGAAAATCTAATAAAACATATCATTTACCCTAACATAAAACCATAATTCCATGAGAATTGAGACTTGAGTATTTAAAATCTTCTACCTGCAACTAGTTGAAAGCGGCACAAAGAAAAATATTTGAATATTTACCTGATCAGCTAAATTGATTTTTGTAAATATTTGCAAAAAATGTTATGCCTGCAACACATTTAAAAACAACTGGGATAGGGGAATGGAAAGACTGGAAAAGTAGTGGAATTTTCAAAAAAATACCCATCTGGAACAGATAAACAGGTGATTTACTGATGATTGGGTTTACATAAAAGCACAGTTTTTTACCAGCAAGATGGTTCGTGGTTCGCCACTTAGCCAAAAGTTGCGTGAGCAAATAGTCAAACAGTTTAAGATTAATGTTTCTCATTGTGCAATTGCATGGAATTTTGGGATGTATGGATTTCGGGACAAAGTGGAAAAAATGTGAGAATCCAGAGAAACTGGTCCAATCGTCATGTAAAAAAGAGAGGGCTGAATACCAATATTGGATGTATATGACCTCAAGTTCTCAAATGGTATCGCATCAAAATCAAGATAATTCTGTAAGAGACATAACCACATGGGCTGGTAAATCATTAAATGCAAATTAAGACCCTGATATGAAAAGAGGAAGTCATATTTCAACAGTTCAAAGGTATTGACAATTTCTCTGGGCTTGAGCTCATCTGAAATGGACTGAAATGAAGAGAAAAGGAGTGCTGTGGTCTGATGAGCTCATCTCTCAAATTTTTATCGGAAATAATGGACGTTGTGTTCTCAGGATCAAAGAAGAGAAGGATCATCTGCGACATGTTCCAATGGCAATGGAACTGGGGCTGCATTACTGCACTTTGCATCAGTAAATTACAAATCTGTGAGGAAACAATGTACGCAGAAAAGTGTGCGGGTATTGCATGTCGTTGGCCTGCTGATAAAACCTTGTATCCTCAAAATGATAAACTTTACAGGAGAGCATAAAAAAATGTTTAATTTTGCATGTAAGAATGCAGTTCAGCTGTGTTCGGGTAGGATGATTATTTTTCTTCCAAGAATGTATTTTGTACTTTGCAATGTTTTTGTTATTATTGTGGACATACGAGTTTTTGTTTCTTATCGGATATACAAGGTTTTATCAGCAGGCCGACGATGTGACTTCTAGATGGTGTTCTTATCAAGGATGCCCCTGCTTGTTTCAGTAGGGTCACACTAAGCCACACTGAGCATGTTTTACAACAGCGTGGCTTTGTTGACCCTGAGTGAGGGTTCTGTGTGCACCCTGGACCTGTCTCCAGTTGAAAATGAGTGGCGGATAATAAAGCGCTAAATATGACGATGGATAGCCCAGATTGTCGACATACTGAAGTCATATATTAGGCAAAAATAGGGAAAAATTCTGCGTCCAAGATTCCGTTAGTGTCCTCAGTTTCAAAACGACTACTGAGTGCTATTAAAAGGGGAGGTGATGAGGGTCAGTGGTGAACATGCACTTGTACTTGATTGGAACATGTTGTAGATATCACATTTTTAAAATAACTATTATTTTCAAAAGCAATAAAGCTGATGAGTTAAAACATTAATTATTTTCTATGACCCTCACCTTTTTTCAATCGTATATAAGCTAAAAGGGATTAACAAATTACTGTCTGCTGTAACTATTTAAATCTTACACATTTCCAAAATTTTTCTGGAACTGAAGTTGGAAAAAGTAATTGCATGGTTTGGGTTGTTTTTCGTGGTTTTTATTTCATTGCGAATATAGTTTGGCAAGTCCATATTCGCGACTTGCTAGGCTGAGTTAAAACACATTGGCTTGCACAAGAATACATTTCACATGATGATTGCATCTACATGTTAATACATCTGATGGGCAAAAACAGAGGGATTGGGTCCTGTGGGGCACGCTTTCAGTGCTGGTCAGAATGCAGCTCATGCGGGGCAGATTGTGGTAACCCCGAAGCACTCGAAGTCCTCAGAAACCTCGGCGGCAAGGGACGCTATCAAAGGGACCCTTCAGTGTCAAAGCCGGGCCATTTAAAGACCTCCTCCAGCCTTTTCATCAGTTCACAAGTTACAGTTTTGTCCGGTCTTTTTGATGCAAATGAGCATTCATCAAACACTGCGCCGAAAAATGTCTCTTTCTTCCATCACTTTAAGGCCTGAGTTCTCGTCGTGGGAAATTAGGCCGGCAGGGCTGGGGAGGAGGGTGCCCCGGGACCGTGGCGCTGTGGCCTTCATGCACAGGTGTGGGCCGCTCCTTTTTACAAATTCCTTCACCCCCCGAATCTCTTTTAAAGTCTCCCTTTGTCTGCGGGGGGCCGACATTAAGACCTCCAATTAAGGGCCTGGCGGAAGCAGGAGGGCGATGCTTCTGGGGCCGCGCTCTCACTCTGAAGAGAAGTTTACAATGCGGTGAAAAAGTATTTGCGTCTTTCCAATTTATTCTATTTTTGCATATCTGTCACGCTGAAATGTTTCAGACCATCAAACTTATTTTAAAATTAGACAAAGAGAATCCAAGTAAACATTAAATGCAGTTTTTAAATGTTGATTTCATTTATTGAAGGAAAAAAAGCTATCCAACCCGACCAGGCCCTATGTGAAAATGTAATTGCCCCCTTAGTAACTAAATAAACGAATAAAACAAATTTAATTGACATTTGGATTCAATTTTACTAGACAAACCCAGGCATGATTAATGCCAGCCCTGTTGAATCTGTAGAACCTGGCTGACAATGTAATTTGGGCAAAAAGCAGCGCCATGATATCGCAAATCTTAAGAAATTTATGAAGAGATGACAAGCAAAGCTGTCAACATCAGTCAGTCTGGAAAGGGTTACAAAGCCATTTCTGAGGCTCTGGGCCTCCAGCAAACCACGGTGAAAGTCATTATCTACAATTGGAGAAAACTTGGAAACGTGATAAACCTCAGCAGGAATGGCCAGCCAACCAACATTCCTCCAAGTGCGAATCAACGACTCATCCAGGTGGTCACCAAAAAATTCAGACTAACATCTAAAGATCTGCGGGCCTCACTTGCATCAGTTAAGGTCAGCGTTCACAATTCCACTATAAGAGACTGACTGGGCAAAAATGGCATCCATAGGAGAGGTGAAAGGCAAAAACCACTGCTGACCAAAAAGAATACAAAAGCTTGACTCACATTTGCCAAAAAAAACATCAAACGTCATAATGACCCCCAAGATTTTATAATAATATTCTGTAGACTGATGAGTCAAAAGTAGAACTTTTTGGAAGACATGGATCCCGTAACATGACGTAAAGCTAACACACCATGCGCACAATAAGAACACCACATCACCAGTCAAACAAGGAGGTGGTAGTGTGACGGTCTAGGGCTGATTTGCTGTCTCAGGACCAGGGCAACTTGCTATAATTGATGGAACCCTGAATTCTGTTCGCCACCAGAAAAAACCTGGAGTTCAAGCATCCTTGTGCTATGCAGCAGGACAGTTATCCAAAGCATATGAGCAATTCAACTTCTGAATGGCTCAAAAGAAACAAGATGAAGGTTTTGAAGTGGCTTAGTCAAAGTCTTGACTTATATCCTATTGAGATGTGGCAGCATGATCTTAAAAAGGCAGCTTGTTCTCATTTTCCCTCCAATGTGGTTGAATTAGAACAATTCTACAAAGAAGATTGGGCCAAAATTCCCCCACAGCGATCTAAAGGACACATTGCCAGTTATTGCAGACGTTTGATTGCAGTTGTTGCCGCCAAGAGTGGCACAACTGGTTATTAGGTTTAGAGGGGCAATTATTTTTTCACGAGTGACAAAGGTTTTAAATTACTTTTAACCTTCAATAAATGGAACTATAATTTAAAGGCTGCATTTCATGTTTACTCACATTATCTTTATCATACTTTAAAGTTAGTTATATGATTTGTGATATTTAAGTACGACAAATTAGCAAAAATAGAATAAATCAGGAAAGGGGCAAATACTTTTTCACAGCACTCTAAGTCCACTCTTATTCTACAACTCTGTGTTCAAGATGCAGTGAGAGACAAGAAATTGTGAATTTATCAATGCACAGACAAAGACTTGAGCAGCTATTGATCTTTAAATTAGTGAATGATTGAATTATTATGGGCCAACTGATGCAAAAAAAAAAAAAAAAAAACAGGATAGAATGACCAAAAACAATAATAAAAATGAGAGTAAAGCATGAAAGAAACCTAAAATAATTTAAAGCCCAACATTACGTAAAGGCAATAAAATGTATTTTCTATAGATTTTTAGATTAGCTGGTGCTGCTCTCTACATGATCAGCAAGACCAGCCTTGGTTTAGCACCTGCAGACTGGAGACAAATTTAGGTTTATAAAGTTCACCAAGCTATTTAGAGGTTCTAATGCAAGTAAAATAACAGTAAATATAATTTAATGTAAATAGATAGCCAGCGCAGCACTGCAGTTGCTTAAGTAACACTGACCGCTAACTCGCTCCCTTTTTTTGGTCAATGGTTCTGCTGAAACATTTACAATCTTGATCTAGTACGCCGGGAGACCAGAAAAAAAAGGTAATAGATATGGTCCACGCAAGATATTGCTTCTTTGGCATTTGCTCTTTTCTCGAGCGCACACATTGCATTTTTATGTATATTAAATTTATGAAGCAGGATTGTTTAATGGAAGCAATTGAAGCTAAAGGCCTCAATCAATTGTGGCCCAGCCCCAGCATCAGGAACATAGATCTCGCCAAACCCTTTAGCTGATTCCCCAACTACTGTGCAGCATGACTGGAAATCTATTAATTTGAATATAGTATATACCCTCAAAAAAGGAATTGTTGGATGTATTAAGAAATGGTACACATGCTAGGTTGACGCATAGTTCTGCACTGTGAGCAGTCACTGTACATACATGCATTCATTAAGCACATGTAATGTAATAAACTACAACTCATTTTTGTTGATTATTCAAAAAACAAAACAAATGAACAAAAAAGTTTGCCAATGACCTTCGGGGAGGTGTGAGCTGAGCCTCTATTTTTAAAAGTTGTGTGGGGGAGGTCGCTCCGTACTGGGTTTAATTATGTGCTTATTAGAGCGAGCAGTGCCGGGATTGGGAAGAGGGGGCGAATGACACGCTCGTGAAGGTCGTGTTCCGAGTGGAAGTGGTGACAATGCCGTGGCTTATCCTCTCCGGCAGCGCGGTTTGACCCCGGAGTCGCGGCAGAGCCGCCATGGCAGCCGTCCTCCCGCTCGACCGCGCATTAAGCACCAGAGACCGCTGGATTATCTGCCAATTAGCACCGATTGTGGTGGCAGGATTTTTATGTGATGTTCAGTATTTTTTAATGCGGTTTAATTTCTCTCTCTCCTTCTTCTCTGCCACAATCGGGCCTGTCAGCAGTCCTCTGCTTTTCTCATTTAAAAGAAAGGAGTGAGCATTAATTTGGTATTAAAGAGCGTAGAATATGCCCTACCAGTGGAGCAATCGTCAGGAAGAAGGATGGGGGGAAGGAGAAAATCATTTTATGGGCCCACTGTGAAGGGCTTGTTCAAACAGTCCTTACACTGCTCAAGAATCCCTCCCGCACCACAAAATGGCTGAACCATAGACTACTGCTGCTGTGTAAACGAGGAAGCTCGACGGCTACTGTCATTCCAAGATTTCTGAACAACAGTTACAGTGACAGAGAGGTTGGTATTTGTGCACGTGCTCCTCACCACACCATTTAGGATTTTGGCAAATGCCTGCTCATGTAGACCCACTGTTTGCCTCAGTGTCCTATGGGATGGTGGCAGCTTCTGGAATTGCGCTGTATTATTGGAACAATAATCAGGAATGAAAAATAAGCCCTAGATTAATGACAAGCACTGCTCCTCTGTTTTCTTCTTCTTTGTTATTTAACACATAAGACCTGTCCAGAGACACCGGTCTAAGGCCCATCACAAACAATGAATCGGTAATTTGGTCAATTTCCTTCCCAAACCAGCCTTTTCTATGAATTGTATCTGTCTTCATTCTTTTTGTCACTCTAAGGTATGACTGACTGGACCTTCCCGTCCCTGCATTATCCTTCATCATTTTGAGAGGGTGCAAACCTCCAAACATGCTTCTAAGATACAATACAGTCCATAAAAAATTTGGACAGTGAATTTGTTTTCAGCTCTGGCTAGATTTGAAACCTACCCCAATGAGCAAAAGGCAGAGGATGTCAGCTTTAATTTAAATAGATAAATGATGCAGAGACTGCGACCCTTCTTATACTGTACAGTGCAACTGTCCCAATATTTAAGGACTGCACTGTATGTGCTGTCAGCTGATTCCCTTCTGTCGGCAGTCCAGCAGCTGAGCTGCAAAGCTAGCGGAGGCCTGCGGTATGCAGGCAGCACAAGCCAGCTGCACGAAGGCAATTACCCACAATTCTCTCAACTTCATGAGGAGGCAGGAAGTATCTCACCAGCTCCAGTTTTCTTTCCTTAAGTAACACTATGTCTGCTATGCCTGTTAATGTCAGCTAAGTAGAAAGTGATTACTAATTATTTACGCCAAATCCGACTTTTCATGTGGAATTCTACGTATGTTGGCCGTGCTTCTGAAGGATTTATTCAGATTTTAAAGCATCATTATGGCCATGCATTATGGGGATTGACGCTTATTTGGTCGTTGTGCTGAGAGGCAATAGCAACAGAATCCAGCTGTAAATTCCCCTCCTGGAATCAACTCAAGGCCTCTTGTTAGCTTTCTTCAGCATGAGCTAATAATGCAAAGACTTGCAGCTGCATGGCCAAGACACATCTGAGCGGCCAACTTTCCCTTTACTTATCCTCCAATGAACTGGGGCACCATGTAGAAAATGGGCTGTCATTCTTACATGTGACACCCAAAATGGACGCAACCATCCTCAAATTAAAGTTGACAGCATGCATTTCAACTTTTTTTTTATTGAAAAGGCAAAATGTGTAGAAAACCAAAACAGCAAAAAATTTTCGCAGTCTCAATACTTTGGTATTTAACCAAGCAAATTCAATTCCCATAATACCATTCTTCCAACTGCATAGACAAATGCAAGTGATATATGGGTTAAATCAGGTGACAGCTGGCTGAGTGGGTGTTCTAAAAAGAGCTCCCAAAGTGTACTGTATCTGTCAGTTCACAAGGTCAAAAAGGGTTCGCAGCGCTCAACAGAATCAATGAGGCGAGTCACCGTTAGTTGTGTCACAAGATGGCACTGATGATACTTTGAAGACAAGTGCTCTTCACATTTATACAGCCAATTTCAACATGGGATCTGAAATCACACCAAGCAGGACATGTCAGCAAGGTTTCAGTTACCCCTGACCTGCACTCAAAACCACTGGCAGATATGTGATTTTATTTTTTTCTCCAAAAGCTATTACTGGACTGATCAAAATTTATCGCTGCACATCTCAAAATCAGTCTTCTTTGTTAGAGCGTATGATGCATCTGGTGAGTTCTGTAAGGGTTTTCACCTAACTACAAGTATATCACTGCTGAAAACTAAATCTTGGCTATAGTGTCTCAGTCTTTTTGTGTCTTCATGCTGATTTTGCCTTTTTGATCGTGGATTTCCCAGCAGAGGATCAGTACTAGTTTAAAGGGTATAGGTCAAGTTAGTATAAGCAGACCATAATTTTGTTGAGGTTACAAGTATGAGTAAATGCTCCCAAAATATTTTTGAAATAAACATAATTGGAGATTGAGATTGGAAATTTTTATGCTGTGTTATATCTCGACACAGTTGAATACTTAATTGAGATTAATTTAAGGCTGTTATTCAGGTGTGCACTATTTCCCAGGAACTGCCCAGCTATGAAGTAGTTCCGTGCATTTTAACCTAAATGTAAACTTGCATGTCCTGCGCTCAAAAGTTCAAATAAGCTGAACTTTCATGCGATATGCTACGACACCAAACAGCAAGGGCTGCGCTCTCTGTATCCTATCTGAAAGGCCCTTTACACCACTTAGATGTGCTGTATGGCTATTTTTGTATAATCACAGGCATGCTGTTGTCAATTTCTCACATCAATAATTATTTTTAAAAGAAGATTCTAAACATGTCCAAAGAGGTGGTAGGAAATTCAACACAATGGAAGTCAACAAAAATCACGTACCAGTGAAGTTATTTAAAACAGCTCTGTAAAATCTTATTTGTTCACTCACCTTAACAAAACCAAGTCCCCTCACTGCTTTACTGAGCAAAAGTTCTTTGAATGTGAAGACACACGTTTATCATTAGGCTACTCTTTATATTCACAGAACTTAACACAGTCAAAGCAACAGGATGACTCGACCAAGAAAAGTTTAGTGAACAAATAATTTTTTGCGGTGTATGGCCCCAATCACTTCAATTTTGAGCATTGTAAAGGCACCTGAACACTTAAGGTTAAGAAGGGATCGCCAATGTTGAGACCTTTTCCAAGTGAAATAAAACTTTCATCTGAAGTGAACGGCAAAAAAAAAAAAAAAAAAAAAAAATAGCTAAATATTTTTTGGTAATTTTAAGACAAAGCTGAACTGAATAATAGCACTTAAACATCTAGATAGAAACATTCATGGAATTTTTCATTGTCTTGTTAACTGTGGCTGCCTGATAGCGCTTTAACAGCGACAGGTAAAATAAAAAGCTCCCACTGAAGACTCGAAGTATGTGCTTCCCTGTGAGTGTTCAGTCAACAGCCAAACAAACCACAATTTAATGGTCTGTGAAGAACTGTATCCACCAAAGAAACAAATGAAGGGTTGATTCCCAGGCATGCCCAAGTCTGTTTTTGTCTTTTTAGAGAAACATGATTTTAAGAATTTGACAACTTGTGGGGATCATGTTACATGTGTTATGCTGATGTAAACGTAATGAAATATCAGTAAAGATGTCTTAAAACATGTTAGGAGACCTTCTAGCCTCTTGATTCTTGGCCCAGATATTTCAAACAGCAGTCTGCGGACTTGAGTACTTTTAGAAGCAAATGCCTCAAAATAATGAAAATTGAACTCAATTGAAAAAATTAACATTATTAAATTTTCCTATTTCAGATTACTAAAACAGAGCACCTTTTTGAAAACAAAACACACCACTTTCTAATGAAAATGAACAGCAAATGTAGTCATACCAGTATAATGATGTGAAGCCTGCGGAGCTAGTTCAGGCAGACAACTCAAAGCGGCGCCAAACCCTGATCAGTCACATGCTCTCTTCATCTAATAGAGCGGGTTATTTAAAACCTCCCCGCCTACCTGATCATTCCCTGCTGCCCATTCTGCTCCGTGCTGCACTGCTGCTACTGATGCTCAGTACTGCTGCTCGTTCTGCCTGTGCTGCTGCTGCTCGTTCTGCTTATGCTGCTGCTGCTCGTTCTGCTTGTGCTGCTGCTGCTCGTTCTGCTCCGTACTGCTGCTGCTCGTTCTGTTCCGTACTGCTGCTGCTGCTCGTTCTGCCTGTGCTGCTGCTGCTCGTTCTGCTTGTGCTGCTGCTGCTCGTTCTGCTTGTGCTGCTGCTGCTCATTCTGCTCCGTACTGCTGCTGCTGCTCGTTCTGCCTGTGCTGCTGCTGCTCGTTCTGCTCCGTACTGCTGCTGCTGCTGCTGCTACTCTGTGCTGCTGCCCATGAAGTTTTGCAATCCCACCACCTCCCCAGCATCCACCTGTGGGCTCTGTTTCTATGATCCCCTGCGGGGGTCTTGCTATCATTCCCTGAAATGAATCTGGCAGATCATTTTCGGGGAATTAATAAATTGAGACAGAGTCTGTCGCCGAACTTGCTTCAATTATGCAAAGTATTTATGCTCAGTAAAAATATTGAGTTCAATCCAGAGTTGTCCGACTGAACTATAGTCATGGATGTCAAAAAGCTTCTTGAGTAAAATGAATGGAAGATATATACAGTGAAATGGAAGATAAATGCAGCTGAACAGAGGTCACAATAAAAACCAATTTCCATAAATTATGAATGGGCAGTACCACCATCCAAAAAGGTTTAAAGACTTCATACATCATCAATCGGGATGTGGCATAGTAATTAGAAAGTTCAGCCAAAGAATAAGCAGCTAAACAAATTACCTTTTGCCAGGCTTCATTTTTGTTTGTTTCTAGCCCATGTTTCTGGCTGCCTGGGGTTTTTTTTTTTTTTCTCTTTTGGGTTGAGTCCGCACGCATACATCCTGGCCTATAGAGTCAGCCATTTTGGTTAGGTAAGAAAGCTACAGTGGGTGCTATGGGCCAACCAATTTTCTAAGCTATGCTTTGATTGGCTCACTAGACTTGTGTACTTGTAGAAGTTTTAGACTGGACTTGGTTGCTGCTAGAAGTAACTTCTTTGGGAATTTTCAATTCACTGCTCATTTTATATTGTGCTTGAATGCTTCTTGGCCAAAATTAGCTTATATGGCTTATTCCTCATCAATGAAAGAATGTATTCGTAATGTTATCTTATAATTAATGAATATGGATCTGAGCACTTATGGAAATAACCCCTTCAAATGCTTTGCTATTTAACCAAACAAATAGGATTGTTATGTTTTTAAAGTACTATGAAAACAACTCTTTGTTGATACGGCGATAAGTCAATGTGGCTAATAGTGAAATGTTTTCAGAATGAAGTCTATTCTGGGAGTTCAGGGGCTAGCTAAAATGTCCATCCACCGTATGGCGCACTGGCAAAAAGCAGACAGGAGACAGTTCATCCTTTTATGTAATGCTTCAGTAGGGATAAATAGTCACATGTATGATTGGATGTACGTTGTAGTAAGTGAGTATTTATTGTTTTTCTGAAGGCAGAAATGAGAAGTGATATACTAGTAGCCTATTGCACATGCATAGAATTCTAACAATAATGCCAGCTTGTTACAGACTGCAAAAGCAGGAACCACAAACCGATGCAATATAAGTGCCTCGAGGGCATTTATTGCAACAGAAACACAAGGTATGAGGAATTAAAGAGGGCACAGGCGATCCCTTGGGGGAGGCTGTCCAAGTCTGGCGATTAGCTACAGGATACAAGAGGCGATTCCGAGCCACGGTGTGGCACTGTGCAGTGGTCAGAAGCTGGGGGTCAGCTGATTGCTGCACCTACAGAATTGTACATCCACAGAATCACCAAGATTGTGCCAATGGGGAGTCTGCCCCTGCTCTTGAGTCCGCAGAAGCACAGGGAGCGGGTGTCTCTAATGAGTTGCTCGAATACTCAATGTTTTTGAAGTTATTATACTGAAACAGATACGAGCGGAAAGCTTGGAAAAAGGATCAAGGGTAGAAAGTGTCTCACAGGCAGGACAATCCAGTGACAATTGACAGAGCCAAAGCGATTGATATGCATGTGACAGCAATTATACAGGAAGGCAAGGAAAATATAAGAGGGGCAGAAAGTGAAATGAAACAAAAAATCAATCAAAGGAGACAATACCACAAAACTGACACAAGACCGCTGGAACCAGGGGAACCGATTAAGAATACGATTGGGATGTGACTCAGTTAAGCTCATAGCATAAGCTAAAACATAAAATAGTTTGCTTAACATACTAATGATGTGCAATGATCAAATCTGCGTCGAATTTCCCAGATTTTGAAACTATAAAAGGAGCAACACCCTCATTATGGCTAGTAACTATAATGCATCCGCTTATAAAAATCCGCTTATAATGATTTCACAACTCATGTTTCATTCACGCACACTTTGTAGAAGAGAAACTAACAATGAGAGAAAAAAATGGGACATGAACAAATCTCCCATTACTAGAGAACCAAAACAGACAGGGCAATAACCAATTTAAGCTAAGAAAACAGCTCAAAACAAGCCATAATTCAGTAGTGAGTTAAGCCTATACAGACTTTGGTTAAGTCATTCAATGTCACGGTCAACTTTACAAAAAATAGCAAAAAAATCCAAGCCATGTTATCTGGACTCCATATGGGTAATTTTTTAATTTAATGTTGGTTTTGTGCAAAAGTTTTCTCTCTCTTTAAAGCAGTATTGTACCCAATTGTAGGCTAATGCCACCTGACACTTGCACCGCAAATGGTTTACGCCATGGCAGGCAATTTGGCGCGCCATTGAGGAAAGTACTCGTGACTGTTCGTGGGGGCTGCTGGGTAGGTGAAAAAAAAAAAAAAAAAGTGCCAGGCCTTGTTGGGAATTTCAAAATGTTCAAAATTTTAACTTTGGTGTCACAACCTAATTTTCGTTCCACTTGCGTGAACAGTTTATAAACTATGAGCAAACTAGACACAACTATTGCATGAGAAGGCGTGCCACTGCATGCCCTTGGTGTGCCATTAGGCTTAGTGCTCTGCATTTTAGCAGATGGTCACAACTAGTTTGCATATAGTCTACGCATCGTCACGCCAAGTCGTGACTAAAAAGTTGACAGGATGACTTCACGCATGCGCAACCTTGTCTTTTCACTGACTGACAAAGCGTGAAAATAGCCTAAACTCTGCTTGAAATGCATGACAATGAATGGCAATGCGTGAACAGTGCTTAACTTTGGCGCAAACATGGCATGAACAGTTCTTATCTTATGGGTGACAGGTGGCACGACATGGCACAAACTATGCGTCTCCTTGCAACCTTGACATGGTTTGTACCACTAAAATGGCACGCCTTGGCATGCCCCATTGCTGGGCATTATGGGACCAAAATTTCTGCAAGTGTTAGGCAGGCATAAGGCTTGGTTGCCATACCATTCATAAGAAAATGTGTAGCAACCATGATACCATGAGTGAATCCATCACAAAATCTCCAGTGACAATGTGAAGGTATATCGTATTGAAAATATATTATCTAATCAACCAATCTGTTCATCATTTGCTCAATTACAGTGCTCTGGATCTAATCATTTTTTCTTTGTATTTTGAAGTTGGACTTTGCAAGAGTGCAAGCACCACAGTCATATGAGAGACACTGCCAGAAAATTGATATGCTTGGTAAATTGTTCAGGGGTGCGTTTCCCAAAACCATAGTTGCTAACAAAGTTAGCTACTTACATAGTTCGTCCATTCATGGTGAACGGTTCCAACTATGTAAGTAAGCATCTGTGCTTTAGGGAAACACACCCCAGATTGACATTGAATATGAAGAAAAGAAAAATTAAGGATTCATTCTCATTAACAGCCATTTTTTCTCTCTGAGCATCATGCCTCCTCCATCCCTCTCTTTTCTTCTCTTTTCTTACAGAGTGTCTGCTGATGGTGAGCTATTATCAATGAAACTCTGGAGCTGTTATTGAAAGAAAATAATCCTTTTTGCAAAGCTTTCACAATAAGAGAAGAATTCTGGGTAAAAGCAAAAAAAAAAAAGACAAAAAATTATTATGTGTCAGTTTCATTTTTCATTTTGGCTGTTTATTCATTATTTGGAGTAAGTAATGACTGTGAAAGCTCTCAATAAAGGAGTTAGGCTCAAATCATATGCCAAATTTGTATTACAGTCCAAGCTGTAATGGGAGCCTTTGCTAGTATTGATCCTGACTATTTCTGCAATGGTCTGTCACAGCGCAGATGAACATAAGCTACAACATGACCCCACGTGACCTGATTTGTTCTGTTATAGATTAACAAAATACAAAGTCTTCTGAAATTCTGTACTGTTACTCGCAGACAAAACAGGATACAATCTGCCATCAACACATACCTCCTCAACTCAGTTTAGAGGGTGGTAACAACACACCCCTTCCAACCCTCCACCCCACCCCCCCCAACCCCCCCCCCCCCCCCCCACACACACACACACACACACACAGTACAACATACCCCTCAATTATTAATTTTTTTTTTTATTTGGTTTAGTTTTGAAGGCATTTTATTTACATGCTAAAATGAGCTCGAATGCGAAAGAATAATATGTTCTTATTTTTATTCGGGCCTTATCTTGGAACACCACAGGCTAACAGGCTAGGGCTCCTCATTTAGTGAGAGCTGATATGCTGGGCGTGGAAAGTGCAGCAGTGAAAGTTATTTCTTCTGATAGCAATGTGAGAGTGAGCCCTCTGAGGCTTTAAACACATAACACAGGCAACGAGGAGGGCTGCAGCGCCTCCTGCGCTAAAACAATATTTAATTCAGGGAGACACGACACGGGAGAGGGTGAGGTAGCTACTCTGCTGTGATAGATATGATCTGTCTGAGCACAAACATGGCTGAGTCTGCCGAGTGCTTTTTCGAGGAAAAGTGCGCTATTGAAATGAGTCCCCATTTTAATCATAACTGTGCTGTAAGAGAGCCTTTCCCAGAGCATTCCTACACAATCCTCATTTACATTGCATGGTCCTTGTGGGAAAATATGGATTATATAGAGTAAATGACGATAAAACTGAATCAAGCAGAAGTTGCGTTTTAAAATAACTTCATATTAAGAAAGGTTATACTTGTAGATGGTGGTTTATAAAAAATTAATTCATTTTTTCCATTACAAATTTAGAGTATTTTACCGATTTTATCATCAATACAAATTTCTTTTCTACCATCCGTTATAGGGCAAATGTAACTGATATAATGTGTGAGGAAGCAAAGTTTGAAAACATGATGCTGTGGATTCCGCTAGCTATAACTGATAAACAAACTCATCCTAACATTTGCCTGTTTCCTAAAATGAGCCAGATTCCAGATGCTAAGTAATATCTCTAGGATGTAGTGCAATATTTATTAAGTTGTTTTTTTTAATCATTAAGTACATTTATAAATGCAAATAATTTGGTACTTGATAGCTGTATACTGGGTTAGACCATCATGTGGCGCGGAACTGACAGGATGAAAATGCTGTATTACCCAGCACAACTTCAGAACAACATTAATAGGATGCCGAAGCTCTCACAAATTTCAACAACTTGCAATTGACGGGATCAATGTAAAACCACATTATTATGTTTTAAAAATAGTGATTCATTAAAAGATATTTAGTTCAATTAACAGGTATCCTTAACTATCTGTGATGTGCATAATTGAATTGATACCAGTTTCATGCACAGGGAGTATGGTGAGTCTTGCAGTTAGTAGGACTTACTCTCTTAATGCAGACTGCGTGCAATGTTTGCAAATACAACATATAAGGCTAGCTTCAAAAAGAGTAAAAAGCTTGCAACAGCTCACAAGTATGGATATTAGCAGCAGAAATTATGCTTATTCCATTACCTGTCGTGCTTAAACTGTACTCTTCTACATCATTTTAATGCACCTATAAAACTAAATATTTTCAAATACTTTGAAAGATGAAATATATGTATTTGAAAATGACTATGTTATTTTGCAAACAGTGTACAAACACTCATGAATCTTAATCTTGTCAAATACTTATATAAAACACGTAATTACATTTCAAGGGCTTTTAATCTTCAGTTTCAAAACTTTGAAAGAGTATCTCTCACACAAAGTTAAAAGTCTGTACTGATTACACCTTGCTTGCAACTCACTGTTTTTGAACTTCCATTGCTTTTGAAGTATAGCTTGGATTCATATCCTTTCATAAACTTTAAAGCAAGTACTACTTATTTTCCAAAATTTCTCTGGCACAAAATATATTGTAATTTCTAAAAACAATTGGATATAACCCCCCCCCAAAAAAAAAGGCAGCTAGTTAATAACTGCATAAAAATAAATATGACTAAATGTATTAAAAGCATGTTATACACTTCTCTTATGAAGGCTCGGAGTGTGTGGAATCAGCGATCAGTAGGTTTCCTGAATGTGAACATTCTAACAGCTGTGCTGGGACCCACAGAAAATACGGGCAATGTTTTTATTTACACAGCAGTAATTATGAAGTGGCCTGTATTTTTTATTTTTTTTATTGTTATGCAAATCACAGGAAAGGTGCGCTGAGAATAAACTGCTACTTCGGGGTGGACTATTGAATCCACTCCGCCCAAAATCAATATTTATGTAGTGTCCAACATGCCCTCCTTATCTTCACACAAGGGTCATTTTTTCAGTACATGTTCATTTTTTCCAAAATAAGTAAATCATCTTTCAAGCAAGACTTAAAGTCAAGTTTTTTCCTGATGAATTATCAGAGAAGTTACCATTTGTTTGCATGTCCAGATAGATTTTCAAAATCTTTCATATAAATTCCTAAATTAAACTAAACAAGGATATGCATTTTTTAAGCATGGGTCTACAATTTAAAATCATGAATTATTAGTGGCCGTTCAACTTTGACTGAAAGCTTGGTGAATAGTTCGCTAAAGTCGCAAGTTACATCGTAATTCTGGGACTTTTCCACCATAATTCAAAGTCAGAATATAAACATTTTCTTGCAAATGTATACCCAACAACTTCAGGTAAATTAATCTTTTTTTGAGGAATTAGGTAAATCATGTAGGCTACATTAAAATGACCCTTGATTAATTTTGACTCATAGTTGATATAAGATCTTAGATATAGTGCAAGCTATCAAATACATTAATTTATTTGCATCAAATATAAAAATATGGGAAGGAATTTAAGGAGCTCTGGGGACAAAAAAAAATTAAAGAAAAAACATGCAACATATCATCCCAAATGACCAGTATGAAGTTAATTAATCATTTCAGAAATAAATACGGCACGCACAAGAAAAGAAAAAGAAGGAGAAGAAGAAGATTATAATGATAATGATGGTGGTGATCATGATGACGATGATGATGAAGAAGAATGCAAGCAGAGATGGGAGTAAGTACTTAACCGCCGAATATGAAGCCTGGCAAAACAGGGGAGTGACATTGAAAGAACAAAAGAGCGGTGCGAGAATCATGCACTTTCTTAGACTTGCCTCAGTCTTGGTTACTTTTTATTTTAGCTAACTGAAAATACACGCTGATCTTCTGTAAACTACTTCACTTGAGAGAAGCCCAAGCTGGTTGCAAAATAGACAGATTGCATGTGGAAAACATATTCTTTCATATTAACTGTCCAATTACAGCCAAACTAGAAACTTGCCTAATATTCATCATCAATTAGGTCACACAGCCGGTTTCACGTTCTGTTTTGTGCTCTGCTTGGTTGATTCTGGGGTCTGATTGGTTTCGATTTCACAAATTAAATAGGCAGGGAAATTACTTTGTCACATACTTATTGCAGGTGCAGAGGGAAAGGAAAAAAATTTAAAAAGAGTGGATATGGGTGTTTGGTAAATCATACATGGAGCTAATTCTGTTTTCCATTTTATTAACTGTTTGCTGAAGCTCTACAGGAATCGAGTGTGCTTTCATGTGATTATGATTACAGCAAAATAGTCAGTTTACTTGGCAGTATAAAATGGCCATGTCTGAATGTATTACTGATTTCTGTGGTTTGTCAGCAACTGTAGCTCATTAGAATAACTGATAAAATATATAAATTCAAGAAATATTTTGTCATACATTTTTATTCTGAATACAAAAATGATGTTAAATTCATTACGTGTCTGCACATACAGAGACAAAGTCAGATGAGGAGGGAAATGCTCTTTTGCCGAGTAATCCTGAAACCGATAACACACAAAAGGAGTTCTGGAATGATAAGATTCAGTGTTCTGAGTCCCAGGCAGGGCCGAGTTGTGCCAGGTTTGGCTCAGGTGTGGACGCGAGGCATAGCGAACCCTTTATAGTGCTAATTCAGGGCCGGTCCGTGCCACAGATGGGAGTGAGAGAGGCCTCCTGGCTGCAGTTTTCTCCAGCGCAGTGAAAACAATCCCCTCTCTGTTTCCTTTGGTCTGCCGGACGACCTTGCCCCCAGGCCTACTGCGGCGGAGCAGCTGCTGTCGTTAGCGCGCTGCGCGGCGCTGAAAAGGAAGCGGCCGTGTCTCAGCCCCGGGATGGGACGTGTTTGAGCACGGCGGGGGCTCTCTGCAGGTGCGCGGCTACTCCCCCCACCCCCCCCCCCCCAAATCAACACCCCCACCTTCTCTGTTTGTTTACAGTGCCGGCTAAATGACTCGAGCCCCGTATTACAGCGGTCTGCCGAGCTCGACCCCTGACGTTAAAATGCACATGCTAGCATGTGCACTTTTCCTGCTTTTTTTTTTTCAGAGCGTAGCTCTTCACCTCTTGACATTAGGAATGGACACAGCATTGCTGCTGAGCCAATGTAGAAGAGGAGGACCAGCTCTACTGCATATGAAAGTGGTCACTGGATGGAGTAAAAAAGTGGAAAAGAGTATTGTGGTGACATAAACTTTAGGATCATACTTTTGAGAAAAAACATTGGGAAAAGTTTCAGAAGTTCCATGAAACTGAGAGAGTTATAAGCTGCATTTTTCACGGCTTTTCGGTGTTGCATTTGACAGCATTGCAGCAGTTGACAGAATAATGAAATAAATACTTTGGAATTTATGGGTTTAAGTTTAAGTTTAGGACAGAAGATCCATAGATCTATGGCACCCTTTTATAATGTGAACACATCTGCCCAGCACAGGTGCAATTAGGACAAAGCTGCAGCATGGGCCATCGTTTGGAATGTCAGAAATGCTTTACAGATGTTGGGAAAGGAGCAAAATTTTCCAAACTTTCCAGAATCTCATTCCAAAAGCTTTCTCTCAGAAATATCCATATTTTTCATTAAAATTCATAGTAGTCATGTGATCCTGTCCTGATGATGGACACAGCGGTGATTAAGCATAATGCTTTACACATCAGATACTAATTTCCAGCCTGTCAGCTACTGACTACATGAACAGATTGATCATTTCAATTTCAAAATACATTTTTTAAAGCAGCCAGCAGTGATACTCCTTTCTAATCTGCATACAGAGAAAGAGAGAGAGAGAGAGAGAGAGAGAGAGAGAGAGACACTGACTGACTGACTGACGGACAGACTGACTGGCTGACAGATGGACAAAAAGGTTTTTGGTAATATTTAGTTAAATAGCATTGTTTTCTTATCAACATTTTTGACATACAACTCCAAGAAAGAAAATATATTACCATTTTAATTATGGCATCTAAGCCTATTTTTCAATAATAAAAATACTAATAATACTAATAATAATAATAATAATAATAATAATAATAATAATGAAAGTATTGGGTAGAAAATCAATTTTTAGATCGATTGAAATCCTTGCCACATCAGAATAACTCTGACTTACTTTCTGGCTTCTGTAAGCATTTTGCTAATGACCAAGTTTGAGAGGCAGTTCTCCAAGCTCCATTGCCGAGGGGAGAGCACTTTATTTCCCAGAGTGCAGTGCAGACCTGTTACTTTTGCTGTGAGAGGCCAGGTTAAGAACACAGGCCGGGGGGGATTCTTCCCAGCCTTCTTCCTCCCAGTCGTGCCCTCTGCTTTTCTCTACTTCCTTCATTTAGTTCTGGTAAACAGTGCTGAGCAGCCACCTGTTTTGGGCACTTGAGAAATTGACTTTTCCTGAAAAGTCTCCCGACCTTTGACCTCAGAGGAGAGTTAGGGGCAGTGACTTGGCTATGCCCTCCTGTGTGGCCTGGTGCCATTTAACCCTCTAATTATTCCAAGGCAGCTCTCCGCTTGCTTATTGCCCCGGCACAGGAAACTGCTCACAAACGATCAAATAAACGCACATAGACGGAACTCACAGTGCTCTGTGCACAGTCACTGTGCCGTTCCTCGCTTGTAAAGCACACACACGTACACTCACATTCACGCTAAAGGGGTATTTCATAATGCAGGAGTACTGTTTTTACCCCAATCTTTGCTCACAAAACCCCAAAACCGTTATTTTAAATTCAGTCATTTCCAGATTTATGAGGATTCTGGAACCTCGGTTCGAGGTGCAATTATCCAGCGTACTCAGTAATTCTCACGCCCGGTTCTGGGAATGCTCCGACTACACTGAGTGCCCCACCAAATTGAACCACCTTTCTCCCCAGTGAAGAAAATACCAATGTTAGGCCTACAGCCAAAAGCCTCTCACCAATGATGTTATTACTGCCAATGAGTTCTTCCTAATGCATCGTAATGTACTCACACCAACATTAAAACTGAACATATCATGCTTTATAAACAGAACAAAAATCAAATGAATCTCTGTCATGGTAACTGATGGAGTATATTTAAGTTTTTAATCAGTCTAGGTGTTGTATGCATGTAAATATGTAGGGACCTATGTTAGACTAATTTATTTTTTTTTTTTTAATTGATGGTGGAGAGGCTGCATATTTTCTATTAAAATTATGGAAATATCCTTCCTCTTGCCTTCCTTTTTGGGAGATTTATGGGAAATATGATGACCATATCAACGTCCAAGTAGGCCATATGGGTTAGCTAGCCTTTCTTAATAACTTAAAGGAGAATGCATACATTAAGGACCAAATAGAGGAACTGGAGCAAAAACAAAGAGGGAGGAAGAGGTGGCCAGAGTTAAACTGCCTAAGTTAGATTCTCATTTTGTTTTCTTGAGCGATGCACAACTCTGGAACAGCTGAAGAAAAACAGATAGCGAGTGCCTGTTGGTAAGCTGACATTTTTCTCGCAAGCTAACTAATTAACTGGCTGCAGAGACTGACCAAGTTTCACTTATTGATTTGGAATGGGTATGACACCAACCAAATCTGGGTTCTTCTGCAAAGAATTTTAAGTGCCAACAAAGTTACCTATGTGGGAACTAAGTGGGATCTTAGCTAGCAAGCTGTAATCATTTGTTGGTTGGTGATTTGTAGCTTGCTAAAGCCCTCATTGTGCTGCTGGCGAAAGCTCAACCAGACCATAGATAGATCACTAGCTGGCTACCTATCTAGTAAAAATGGCAGTAACGTTAACGAATAATGCTGCATACTCTCTTGTGTAATTCAATAACAAATTGAATCAGTAAATTCAATAAGGGTCTAACTCCATGTTGAAAATGTGTGGAGTTGGGCCCTTGTTGAATTCCCCAATTTTAACTGTGAAATGTTGAATCAATTATTCAATAGAGCTTAAGGGTTATAATAAATGCAAATTAAATCAGCAACAGTTGTAAACTTGAATTCATTTTTATTAGATTGCTGGTCTGCTAAACTGCAGTGTAAGTTTTAAGGAAGCTATTTTACATGGTGCAATTCATTTTACTTGAGATATAATCAAGCATTTTCTACACATTGTGCCTTCCCCAATACACAAACTGATGTGCTACCTTCACATTCTGCCAGCATATGGCTTTTAGCGAGTACTCTAGTATGTGCAGACTAAGACGACTTGATCAGGTGAGTATTTTGCGAATGAGTGGATCGGTTGAGAGCATGCTGAAAATAAGGCTTGCACCTGGACCAATCGTCACACCCTTCTGCTACTGTTATGCCAAAATGAAAAAAAAAAATATTAAAGAAGTAATTTATTTTGTCCTTGTTGATTTTTCCAATCATAGCCATGCTACATTGACATAAAAGTTTACTAACATCTGATGCATTGGTCTGGCCATTTAAAAAATGGATACATAACAGGGGGAGTGGTTACTTCACTGTCATTTTACTTTGTTACTCAGTCGCTTGTACACTGTAGCTTCACGTTTAAACTGAAATTATGTCAGTTGACTAAACTACATAGAGTTTGTTTTCTGAATCAGTTAAGAGGCAGCATACCATTAGACTTTTACCGTTGGAATTACAGCGATGCTGATGTCTGGGTTGGCCAACTAAAAAGTCATCCCCTGGGCACTCAACACAGCAGCAGTTGGTGTCTAATTAACATCTCGTACTGCTCCTCCAATCAATGCAGTTTAGAACTGGGCGTGGTAATTCTGCTTTGTGAAACCTGGCCTTAATGATGGGCATCATTTCTGAGGGGTAATCCCCTCTCATGACAGGTAGTGATCAGTATTTTAGATTTAATTTGGCACATAGATACATTTTATTAGAGAGTGCGTCCGTCCATTCCACAAGTGGCGCTCGAAGCTTGATCGTTGAGGACCACTGTGGTTTTTGTTTCAGTCACAAATGCAACATCAAAATTTTAATGAGTTGTTGATTTTCCCTAATTATCCTTTACTGCAACATTGTCAAAATAGCTTTATATGCAATAAGACATAAAAGGTCTTTATTCACACCGAGCAATATACATCTGCCAAAAACAGAGACAAAAATATGACCAATCAATTTTTAAGAATCAATAGGTTCTTAATTAATATTATTACAGGTATATGTTCAGTAAAACTAAACATTTATTTGATAATAAACAGTTCAACTGCAAAGCCAAGGACAATTACTCACTCTTGTTTTGCGTTAATAGTTTACTTGAAAATGACTTAGCACGTGTTTGTTGCAACCTACGGGAGCTCATTAATACACCTTAATATTAACTTGATCAGCAAATTTAGGCCTTGTGCAATTACTTTAAGTCCAGTAATATGAACATAATTTATTCATTCATGCCTGTTTCCCTCATAAGTGCTAGTTAGATGAGAGATACTCCTCCCACACATGAAATGCAATGAATTACAACAAACAGCTTGATGAAATTCTGGGACTGCAATGGTGATTGCAGTGAAAACCAGCATGCGCAGTGGGCCTCGAGGACCCAGTTTCAGAACCAAGGTACCAGTGCATTGTTAACTAATTAACTAAATCTACAAGTTGGCCTACACATGGATACCATGAAAATATGAACATTTGGTAATTAGTAGTGCAACACAGTATTAAGCGCACTGAGAGTACTTTGTAGTGTTGCTTTTTTCTTCACAAGCATCGTATGGGACTGGAGAGTTCAGAAAACAATACACAAATACAAACTCTTCAGACCGCTTTCAGACGGGTAAAACACAAAAGTCTTGTGGGTAGATAATTAAAAACGTTAATAAGATCCAAACACAAATGCTTTTCTGTGTGATCCTTACAACTATTTTTCAAGAATATCTCTTTCCCAAATGTAAAAACAGTATTTTATCAGGTTTTCATGCAGAGATACACCCCCCAAATAAGTAAGATAAAACAAATAGAAATTCAGTGACGTTAGTGGCATGACATCTGGTCATCTTCAAATTATTTGCAGCAATTAAAGCTAATCCATTACTTGGCAAATTAGGTTATGTTTATTTGCTGCTTAATGCGAAAATTTGCCTTGATAGTCCCTGGAATTTTAAGTGGTCAGTCAGGAATGTTGTCTACTTCACAAGGATGAAGGTTATCACAGCTCAGCTCTCCAACATTACTTCGATTTTACGGAGTAAGCCAAGCGAAAGAGTTTTCATTTTTGATACAGAGACCAACCAAACACAACTCATCTTGTTCGACAGATTTGTCTGCGCTCCACTGATCACTTTTAAAAGCTTTTTTGGTGAAATCCTGCAAAAAAAAAAAAAAAAAGTTTTTAAAGAAAGGACCTTATAAGTACATAAAACTGTTATGTGTTGGTTCCATTACCTTTTTTGCTTGTAAAGTGTACTGAATAATATTGAAACAATTTTTTTTCTTTCAAGGAACAGTTTGAAATATTGTTGTAAAACTGCACCTCCATTGTACCTTTATTTACGAGTGTGTATTTATTTATTTTTTTTTGTTATGCATGAATTTTTAACATTGTCTCCTTTTACAAAATGGTGATAAATACAAAAGAACACTCAAATTCCTCAGCATTGAGGAGCTGCACTTTCAGCGGGAAATGGTGCTGCTCTATCCTTCAACCTCTCCATCTGAGACGAGCCTCTCGCTCTGACCCAGCGGGGACGAACCGTTTCTGCCGTAAATCAGGAGGCTGTGGACGGCCGCTGCGTGTGAGCACTAGCCCCCGCTGTTAGCTCACACATGCAGAGAGGCCTCGTGTTGCAGTAGCACCGTGAAGTGCCCCGTTATCACTACACTATGCTAGGATGCGGCCGTCTGCTCTGTGCTTGGCTGCACTTTGCTATTTTCTCCAGCTCTGGGTGCTACGCTAACCATGGAGTGACAGCTTAGGATCTACCAGCCGCGACGCTGATAGTGCGGCGCCCTGATTGCCTCTTTGGATGAAGGAAACGAAGGCACTTCCAGATCTGCTCAGAGCCCTAAGCAGGCACCCGGGGGTCAAAGGTTACTCCTGGAGGACCCGGATTAGAACTGAGGTAAAATTATATTTTTATCCATCAACTTTTTTGTACAGTCCCCTCCTTCTCCTACCTCCAAATCTCTCTCCAGTCACTGACAGGTAATTTGTGAGGTGTTGAAGAAAAAAGTAAGACAGGTGTTATTTCTCAAGTTCAGTTCTCCCGGGTGAGTGTTCAGCGATGTAAGAAAACAAGAGACCGAGTAGCTGCAACCTTGAGCGCCAGCTAAGTGCATGAGAGGAAAGTTCTGAAGGGGTTTCAGGGTCAGTTGGTATGACAATCACAGTAAAGGACAGCAGTATCAAAGACTTTTTTTTTTTTTTTTACTGTAACAAAGGAAAACATCCTTGGCAGGCTTTTTACATAAGTAGACAGTATCGCATATCTCCGCTTTGCTGATTGATAGACGTTAATAAAAAGCTTTAAACTCTGAGAGAAAGAATTGATTTCTAAGCTTGCGGAATTATCATATAAATTATGAGAATGGTTGTTTGTATTCATTATTTTAGTCTGCATGAACAAGCATTGCTTTTCAACTGTTGAGAGGAGTTTCGGGTTATTTGGACGCACACAACTTTTCAAATTTTTATGAGTCAAATAATAGCAATTTAAGTCAGTGTTGCTGGTATTGTTATTTTTTCACATCACTGTCATATTTCTTTTCATAGACTTTCAAAAAAGATCTTCAGGTATCAAGTTTTCCAAGTCTCAAACTAATTCTTACTTTCAATATGTCCCAGTACAACGCAGCCCAAGAAAAATATGTAACTCTGTTTGTGGAATATAGACAAGGCACTCATGTATTTTTTTTTTTATATATATATATATATATATATATATATATATATAATTTGTTTAAAACTTAAACCTGCAGTGCACAGTCCATAGAGGACCTGATCGTGGAACTTTCAAAAGGATGACATTTTCTGCCACTTATAAATAAATAAATAAATAAATATCAAATGTAGCCATGACGTAACAATGGCTGTCTTTAATTAAATATGCCAATACATGCCTGTGTTCTCTGTTTACTCATATCAATAATATTCAAGTTATTTTATATAATTTATGCAAATAAAATATTGACAGTCAACAACATTCTTCAAAAACTGTGCGCAATGATATCATTTAAATCCAGAAAAATGTTTTTTAAAAGTTCTTTTCTTTCTCCTTACTTCATGTATAATTATCGAAATTGTTGGTTTGAAGATAGAAAAAAAAAATCAGCAAGCAATCTGCAAGTAATTTTCAAGGCAAATTTTAACTTTTTTTTTTTCCTTTTAAGACTTACCAACTGGTTTAGTTTCAGAAGTTAGTTTAGTTGGGGAAGGGATCAATCATGAGAGGGCATTTTTTCCCTTTCAAGCGCAATTTCTGTGAAACTAATGAGGACAAGAATTAGGAAAAGTAATCTTGACTTTAGTATTCTAAAATATTCCGTTTTACCAGGCTTTTAATTATGATTCTTCAGAGAGTTTTGATTACTTCTGTGAATTAAGGCCAGCCGACTGCATTAGTCACACTAGTACTTAATACAGTCCTTTTAAAGCAAAAACATTGTTTTTACATAGACATAAACATGCTATCGGTCATATTGACAATACACGTAATAATAAATCATCTTTATGTAAGTAGATATTATAGTAGTTACATAATTACTCTAATATTGCTCGGAACAGACAGGGCATTCAATGTTTGTTCTCCTTACAAAGAAAGGCCATTCATGTTACACCATGAGACAATATTTCAGAGGGAGAAAATAATCTGCAAAGGAAATCAAAATGCTTATTAAATAGACTTGTATGGTCTATATTTTCTTACATTTTAAAATTATATTTACCTTAAATGCATTTTCGTCTATGTTCACTGCGATTCAATTTGAGGCGTTAAATTCATTAGGAAATCATTAAAAGCAAATGGCACTACTGCCTGTCACTCTAAACAATCTGTTCGACAACTGTCAGCACAGATCATTCACATCGCCATCCTCATAATCTCCAAAATTCTAAAGGCCCATTTATCACAAATCTGGCAACCCACACCACACACAGCCATCACACAACTGCAACACATTTATCTCTTAAATTAATTAATCGCATGATGCATAAACGTTGGCTGCCATAATATGGACCAACACACATTAGAGGCTTTATTTAGATAGCCTTCAGGCATGTTCTTTTAACTCGTAGGTTCAAAGGAATTATCTTTTTAAAAAATGTTTGAGTCAACAAAATAATAACTGGATTATAAACATCTAGTTCTTAATTTCACCAAACACAAATTCGTAAATGTCGGACAGAGAGTCCTCTCAGTCTCTCTTGCTCTCTGTCTTTCACACATACACACACACTGCAAGGTCCTCACTGTAAATGTCTGTACTGTTTCATATGTATTGGTCCCCGCTGTTTTGAAGGTCAATGAGATTAAAAAAAAAAAAAAAGTCATGGAGGAACATTAGAGACAGAGCATCTGGACTGTCAAACCTGCTAGCACCCCGAACATTTGTGATCTGAATGTAATTCACATGCGGGCAGGGAGCGAGGGAGAGCTGATGGGTGCAGTGAACATCGATGAGAGTGTCATTAACCGTGGTGCTATTTACACATCATAAGCTAGTCTATTACATTGACATACAGCGGCTCTCCTCGGGCCTGTGCTCCACCACCGTTGGCTCAGGTCTGTTTGTTCTCCGACTCTGTCGCTGATTGGTGATGTCTGATACAACATTCCAATACTCCAGGCTGCGTGTAAGGTCTTCTTTTTAGAATAGTCTGAAAGCATTCATTACAGGAGTAGAAAGTGGAGCAAAGGCCATTGAGCGACAGAAGGTTTGAAGGGTGCGGAGGTTAGCTGTGGGAAGGCTAGGATTGCTCAGGGATTAAGCCCTCTCCCTCTTATATCTCTTTCTAACAATAATATCACACGTTCCTATCCAAAATATCTTGTTTAAACTGTGGAAATGGAAGCGGACGAAGCAAATGTTTGATTCCGTGTGGCATAACGTGGCGGCCACTTTGTGATCCCCGTATGCCCTCAGAGGGACGCAGAGGATATTGTGCAAATTCAAACTCGAGAAGTCTCTCCTAGTGCTGATTCCTGCCATTTACCCAAGACATGGAAATATTTGATGACTCTGGATTAAATCACTGCCGCATTGATATCCATCACCTCTGTGTACACAGGTCTGAATGAAAGCTGAATCTGTGCGGTTCATTGCCATCTTCTACTTTCATTTTTAGTGAATTACATTTCCGTGTCACATTGCAGTAGCTGTTATACTCCTTTCTGTGCCTTTTGAAAACCATTTTTACCCAATGCCCAGTCATTATACCCAATGCCCAATCATCTATAGCACAAATAGTTTGAGAGAGGAGAAGGAACATGGTCGAGAGGGAACGTGGAACAGGCACATCAGCATCCATTAGCATCTCCACGTCTGCCGTTAGCAAAGGCTGCCTGGAATGTAGCCAGATCTACACAAATACAGGCCTCGCTTTCTAACACCTCCGAAAGTGCCTCTCATAGAACAGAGGTGGACACTGACTGTCACAAATCATGAATCCCCCACACACCGATGGGCTGTCATCCTGTCATTGTGAAAGGCTGCGGGCAAAGTGGTGATCATCACAGAAATAAATGTGGTGCTTGTGCGGTACTATTAATATAGGCATTTTAAGCATATACCAAAAGAATGTATCCTCCTGATGGCTTGACACAGTTGCTGCACTACAACAGGTTAAACTCAGACTGTAATTTTTAGTGCACAATGGCAGTCTGCTGTCCTTGAGTATTATGTCACTATATTATCAAGGGAGCTGCAGGCCTGATTTACTAAGAAATTTACCACAGATAAATTACTTACTGGACCTAAATGCTAAAACCAATTATTGGCCTAGTTATTGATTCTGTATGTGCAAAGTGTGTTAATCGGTGTTCGCCAACAATACTCTCAGCAAGACATTGGCTCTGGCCGATATGAAAAACAAACCAAAACTGATTTTTTCTTTTTTTAACAGAAGAATAACTATGCTGTAAATGACACATTACGTGACAATCAAAATTAAGTTTTGAAATCGTTCTGCTTCGTTTTGAAATGAAAAATAAACAGCATTGTTTCACCTACCTTTGATACTCTCATGTTATATGAAAATAAATAATATTGATATAACTCATTTATGACCGCAGGGTTCAAAAAATTTTTTTTTGACCTTATACTTTCTTTGCCATGCTCATTTAGTAACTTTTAATAACGTAATATGCAGTTAGTTACTTTGTGAATGTTAATTTAGAATCATCACCAGTTTGACAAAATATAATCGTGGCATAGGCCTAATTAGTGAAAAGATATGTAAGATGTCTAATTTTGTTTGATTGTGGAATTACGGCTGCTTTATATCAAGTGCAAAAGAACAGCTGTGAGCTGTGATTCAAAATTATGTACAATTAAGGTGTGTTGTGCTTCTTTCTATTGAAACAATGTAGCTTATGGAATATGAACATGCATTACTTTTTCCTTGATGAAGTTTTATTTGATTTAGTCTTTTATGTCATTAATGCACTTATTTTATTTGAGTGCCATTGCCCTGTCAAATGTGAAGGTTAATGAGATAGTTTTAAAAATAATCCACGCAGCCAAAACAGAGGGCAGTATTATTTAAAGTTAAGCTCAGCAGCAAAATGTTAACAAATTACCGATCTGAGAGGGTCGCGGCCCTTCAGCGCAGACACGTTCATCAGAGAGCGCACGCATCCGAAGAGCGTTCAGAAACTCTTCAGTGTCTAACGCTTAGGCCTACAGCCTAACTGTGAAAATCCGTCGACACAAACAAGCATTCTACTCTTCCTCCAGGTAGGCAACGCGCAAGTTATCACTCTGGTGATCAAATACATTATTGTGACTCGCGAGGCCCGTGCAAATGTTCTGCGTTTCGGAAACATTCCATATACTACGGGACATTGTACGTCCCTGGGCCATGGGGTCTGATTATAGGCCTATGCAACCTCCTCCGGAAAACTTTTTAACAACGTATTCTGTCACCCTATTTATATCATCCGATATAGGCTGCGCGCGTTAGAGTACTTTTTTTTGGTTGAAGAACCTGTCGAAAGTCGATGACCTGTCTTGCTGGTCTAAAAAGTAATCGAAGGTGATTTTTGCTGGGCTGCCACAAACTTTGAAATGTCATGCCAAGTCAGATACGTATGAAATTATGAGAAAATGAGCGCATTTTATGTATTTATTTTAATTAATTATTATTATTTTTTATTTGTTTATTTATCTATTTATTTTTAGATAAATGAAGCGCACACAAACTGTGGAAACTGGTTGCTCTCTCTCTCTCTCTCTCTCTCTCTCTCTCTCGTTAGACTGGAGGCATAGGCGGTACAAATGGTTATCACACACCATCTAGTGGCTACGCCAGGTTAAAGGAGTCAGACAGGACCACTTACACGAGCCCCCTTCCCATCCATCAACCCTCCCCTTTGCCTCTTTCTCCTTACGTAGCGATATTGTTCCTAGGCGGCGGAGCAGTTCCTTTCAAAATCACATCAAAGAGAATCTCGCCAGGTTTAATAGTTTGAGTTTTAAAACAGACCTGAAATGCTATTTGGAAACTAACTTCGGTCACGTGCCTGAAAAGGAGAGTAGGCTTGTCTACAACGGAAAATCAAACGCCTATGTAGTAGTAGTAGTAATAATAATAATAATAATAATAATAATAATAAGCTGAATGTTTTGTCTCTACCCAAGGTGCTAGATACAGAAATGTTATGTCCACAGGTTACTCGTCTATAGGATAGAAACATGGGATGCAGCCATAAATGATCACTTTTCGATGATGCCTGGCTGGCTACCCATGAACTCAGCCTTTTTTTTTCCCTCCGCAAACTCCCCCGATCACACGAAACAAGTCTGTATGAAGTGTTTAATGGCAACGATTTTCAAGCCAGACGTTAATAGCAAATGCTGTGGTACATTACCACTAGAAGGAGAAATGATTGATTTTTTTTCATATCCCCTGCTGCACATTAGTTTGGGTCTTCCCTGGTGTCCGACAACGTAACTTGGAAATTACAATCTAATTTGTCTACTGCAGTTGTTGCGCGTTTAGGTTGGTTCCAGAACCTCTCGACTCGTCCACGAAACATTCCAACCTGGTAACTGCTGAGAAACAACATTTTCCCAGCCCCCCCAAAAAAAAAAAAAAAAATTATTATTGATAATAATAATAATAATAATAATAATAATAATTTGTAATTCCATTTAGAGACGCCCCTGCCGGTGGCGTTTCTACCACTAGATGACTTACAGAAAAACGGAAATGATATTGAGCACAGCTTCTCTCGACGGGGACCTTCCGCGGTCGCATGAAATACAACCCTGAAAAGGTAGTTGCCCCCGTCTGCATCTCCCACGGTACGGACGAAGACATCAGAGCCAGGTCAAAGGTGCTTCTACAACGGCAAAGCAGCAAGTGATTCCTCGAAACCTCAAACGCTGATTTCCTCCACTCTACTCTGGTAAATACTGATTATGCATTACTGAACTGAAAGTGAAACTTTAATGTTTATTCTTGCTTGTAACAAGCTGTGTCTTTGTTCCCCAATCCATGGTAACTAAAGACGATTCTTGTCCACATATTACTCTGGGTGTGCAGCATTTATTTAGGGCTGCAGTCCTGCAGTTATGCTACGTCTAAAAAGGAAATGATTGTCTTTTCATCATCATCATCATCATCATCATTATTATTATTATTATTATTATTATTATTAGTTGTACCAGTAGTAGTAGTAGTAGTTGTTGTTGTTGTTGTTGTTGTTAGTAGTATTAATACAGCTACTACACTTGAACAAAACTAGCAGCAACTGGAAATAAAATGTTCCATTATTTCATATCAACTGTCACAATAAGCCTCACTGGAAAATGTGTTCTGACATTTGAAAATATTTTTTGAGAAAAAATTTCCCAGCTTCATCAATATTTGCTTATAGCTGTCATTCTCGCTCTTATGGTTTAAGAAGAGAAAGAATTGTGAATGTAAATTGTATTCACATTTTTAATGAGCAGAAAACCATTAATCCCATTGGTGTTCCAGAGCTTTCCCCTAGAACACTCATAGATCAGTTACCAATGGGTGGTCAGATGACATGCGATCTACCACAATAAGCTATGCGAATCAAAGCTCTCATTTGGCCTGTTGCAGTGAATGTGGTCTGGGTTATTCAGTCATGAAGATGTTAGGCTGCATGAAGGTACCACCCTCTGTGTCCATTTATAAGTTCAAGATGTAGGCCCTCAATAACTCGCGTTTCACTTCACCATTATCCCATTCACTGCTGATCCCAAGTGAGCTGCCATTGTGTGCGAGAAACTTTTTTTTTTTTTTACTGCCCCCCCCAACAAAATTGATCTCTGGTCTCCATAGAGAGATGCACTGTTTTTAGTCACAGATGGGACCAGTTAAAATAACTTCTGTGGACAATCTGCATTTTGAAAAATAACCATTTTCCTTCTTTCTCCCCAAGAAGCGGTTGACCAGAAGTATTCCACCTGTTCCATAACCTTGTAACACTGGAAAACTGATACTCTCTCCCTCTCCCCCAGAATTTTTTCTCTGTGTAAGTTGTTCACAAACTGTCTGCTAACGATTCATCCCTTTCTGCTCCACAAGCATGTCATACGGAGTGCCTGTAATAAAATGTGACTGCTGCTGTCAGTGAGATTTCATTCTAAAATTGCTCCTGCAATATTAAACCACACATATCATGATGCTTAAAAAATGTATATGTACAGTAAGCCCTTACATTATTTGAATAGGGTGCAGAGTGTTTACCTTCCTATGTCTGTGGACACAGCTGCATATTTTGTCATGCAAAATGAATGCAGAAACAGGCATTTTTTTCCTCATGGTGAAGCTGAACATAGCAGTTTTAATACTCAGATATGTATTTTGGGAAGTCTTTTTTTTTTTTTTGCTTCGCCAACGCAGCTAAGTTTATAGTCTTATAGTTTTTGCTTGGGTAACCAGAACTGTACTTAATTTACAAATGTCCCTTTGTAGTCAGTTGTACCATTCCAAAATTTCAAAAAGATTATGTAATTCCCTCAAATGCGTATGCTGCTCTTAATTAAACCGCCGATAGTGTACTAAATCAAATTGTAATTCGGTCCAAACAAATTTAACTTTTGCACGGTGGGGTTGAAGATCTGACTGCATTTCCTGCCTGTCTTACCCAAAAGGACAGAGCATGTGGTGGAGTTGAGTTATAGCGGAAATTGCGTAGGGAGTTCAGCCTTTCCGTACAGTAAACAAACACTTTCTCTGTGAAGCTCAGCTGCTGCAGGTGAAAGACACAGTTTCCAAAAAGTTGCATTGCTGCCAGATGTGAGGTCAGCCTCAAACAGGAGGTATCCTTGTTTTTACATTCTCAACTGAAAATGCAGTCGGGGAAAAAGAGATGGAAACCATTACGGATAAAAAAAATAAATATATAAATGTCAACTTTTGCACACAGTAAATGATTCTTCATTCGCAAGAATCTTATGGAAATGAAAAGTTATCAGCTACTGTTTTATCTCGTCATCTTGTAATGTACAGGAAAGTTAATCACTATTGCAAAGTGAATAGGTATATTTTCCTGGCTATTACAGGTATCACTGCATTGGAATTTCAATATGAAAGGTTTGCAGACCATTGGATGTAATGAAATATGGCCAGTAGGCATATAATTCAAAGTGGTGTTTGTTATAAGAGGAGTAAGACCTATTTACTGACAACTGATGCTGTACTAAAGTGCCGTGGATATGGATCACATATATTTTATCACATATATTTTATCCCAAAAATAAAAACTATAAAATATCAAGTTGAAGCAGATGGCATTGACGATACATAATGTTATGGTAAGGAGCAGTGCAATACAGCAAAAGAAAGTGTATTGTTTTAACCCAGTCTTTTCAAACTAATTCAGCATGTCTGCGAAGAATGCTCTAATTTTAGATGTTCTTGACTTCAATGCCGAACACCATGATATTTTCTGTTTTCAAGTAAATGTTGTAAATCAGCACTATGGTAGTAATTTAAACTTTTTCCATTGCAATAATAACCAGAGATTAATCATATGCAACAAGTCTTGGCAATCACTAAAGATTCCATTTGTGCATTTTTATCTTCTAATCATAGATTATGTAGATCAGTCACCAGGGTTTACCATTTAGCATCTAATTAGTCAAATAATCTAGGTAGAGTTTATTGAAGAGAGAAACACATGGAAGGGCTTCTACAGTTCTTCTTTTCCTCTAGACTTGGCATCTCAGGACAAAAATGTTTTCACAGCCTTCGTGTTTCATTAAATAGTTCCTCCCTGATTCAATCAGTCAGTGTGAGTATTACGGTTCGTCTCCCTTAATTGATTTAGTCTTGTCAACCTCCCGCTTCCAAATGTGAACATTTGTATCCTTGACCCTCTCGTTGATTGTCCTGCCTATATAATTTTCTTGCGGTGTCTCTGTCGTGGCTTGATTACAAAGGTTCATTCCCCACGTAACCTTCCTGTCATTAAATACCTTTAGTATTAAGCATAATGCTGTTCTCCTTCCATATGTTTGGTAACAATGTAAGTGCCTTCTAGCACTAAGCAGAGTGTTCTCTTTCCTCTGTGTATTTGGTAATCATAAATTAAATAATTGTCTGGTGCTCTTCTGAGTCTATTTGATTGGAACTACCTCCCAAGCCTTCATCTGTCTCCAGGATTGGGACCAAATTCCTTTTAAATTCTTGTTCCTGTTTGCAAGCAGTCCTGCAACCGCAAGTGGGACTCTACACCTGGCTTCTGCTCCGGGACAGTTTCTAGCTTTGGCATGGACACATGCCCACCTACTCTATTTATACCATCAGTGTTGCCACACTGCTATTCTCTTGTTCTGGGCTCCAGCCTATCTTCTTCAGTTACCGTATTCCTGCTAATAAATACTTACTTGTGGATTGTACTCTGAGTCTGTGGGCTCTGGAACTCTTCGTCCCTGGATTTTTCATCCCCGGAATCTTCGTCCCCATGAACTTTTCGTCCTGGGACTCTTCGTTCCTGGATTGTTCGTCCCCAATAATGCTTTGACCTCTTCCAGCATTATTACCATAAATCTAAATCTAAACCTAACCCTAACCCTTATATCATGGTGCTCTGTCTGTCGTCCATCCATCCATCTGTCTGTCAACAATGGAGGCACGTTTTGTTTTCATAAGGAGATGAAAAATCCAGAGACAAAGAGTCCTGCGACTGAATCTGTGTTTGATTCCTTGCCTGGATCATAACAGACTTCTTGTGTGCCTCTGATAATTGCTTCTCTGTGCAACCCAACTGCTTTTGAGCTTTGGATAGCATTGATGGCTGGACTTTCTCCTTCAAGATTTTCTGGTAGATAGCAGAATTCATGGTTCCATCAATTACAGCAAGTCACCCAGGTCCAGAAGCAGCATAGCAGCCCAGACCATCACACAACCAACACTGTTTGACTGTTGGTTTGATGTTCCTTTTGTGGTATGCCATGTTAGATTTAGGCTAGATGTAATAAAACCCAATCTTCTGAAATTTCTACTTTTGACTCGTTTCTTCACAGAGTATTATCCCAAAAATCTTGGGGGTCATCAGGATGTTTTTTGGCAAATGTGAGAAGGGCCTTTGTGTTCTTTGTTGGTCAGCAGTGGTTTTTGCCTTGCAGCTCTCCCATGGACGCTATTTTTGCAAAGTCTCTTTCTTGTTGTGGAATCATAAACACTGACCGTAACTGTGGCAAGTGAGGCCCTCAGTTCCTTAGATGTTACTCTGGGTTCTTTTTTGACTTCCTGGATGATTTGTCAATTTGCCCTTGGAGAAATTTTGGTTGGCCAGCCACTTGTGGGAAGGTTCTCCTCTGTTCCAAGTTTTCTACATTTGTAGATAACTACTCTCACCATGGTTTGCTCGAGTCCCACAGTTTTAGAAGTGGTTTGTAACCCTTTCCAGACTGATAAATAAATTCCATTTTGTTTCTTATCTGTTCTTGAATTTCTTTAGATCGCAGCATGTGCTGATTTTTACCTACTTCACATCGCCAAACAGGTTCTATTTAAGTTATGATAAGATTTAACAGGGTTGGCAATGATTATGCCTAGGTGTATATGGTGACATTGAACGTAACTATCAATTAAATAGGTCAATTGGTTGATTTAGTGACAAAGAGGGTGATTACTTTTTCACATAGGGCCAGGTAGGGCTGGATAGCTTTTTTTTTTTTCCTTCAGTGAGCGAAATCTTCATTTAAAAACTAAATTTAGTATTTACTTGAGTTATCCTCGTCTAATTTTAAAATTAGTTTGATGATCTGCAACATTTAAGTGAGACAAATATGCAAAAATACAAGAAATTGGGAAGGGGCAAAACCTTTTCATTGCACTGTACAACATCTATTTCTGACCAGAGTAGCATTAATATTTTGGGCAAGATCTTGTATTGACGACGAGAATCAAACCACTCTGTAAAGCCTTCTCCAGCACATGCCAAAGACTTTCAATTGATTAAGGTCAGATGTGGTGGCTAATTCATGTGTGAAACTGATTCCTCATGCTCGCTGAACCACTTTTTCACAATTTGAGCCCAATAAATCTTGTCATTTCCATCCTGGAATATGCCTGTGCTGTCAGGGAATGAAAAATCCATTGATGGGATAACCTGGTCATTCAGTACATTTAGGTAGTCAGCTGACTTCTAATATATTTCCGCATAATGCTGCTGAGCCTAGGCCTGACCAATTTACGTAACCCCAGATCATAACACTGCCTCCGGTGGCTTGTACTGTGGGCATTATGCATGACGCGTGCATCGCTTAATGGGCTGCTTTTCTCACCCTGATGTGCCCATTGCTCTGGAATAGAGTAAATCAAGACTCATCAGACCACATGACTATTTTCCATTGCTCCACAGTCCAGTCTTTATGGTACCCAGCGAATATAAGTTGTTTTTTCCCCGATTAGCCTCACTAGCAAGTGGCTTTCTTGTGGCCAAGTCTCTGTTTAGTCCCAATCCTTTAAGTTCTTTCTGCTATTTGCATGCGGAAATGCTCTTTCTTTCACAATTAAACACAGCCATGAGCTCCACTGCCTATTTTTCAAAATGAGACCTCACCAGGCATTTTATTGATCACCAGTTTTGATCATTTATGATTGTTTTCCAACCCAATTCTTTGCAAAAGTTGACAGTTCACCACTATTCTTCCAGGTTTTATTACTGGTTGAACAGGTCTTTACCCATTTCTAAAGATTTCAGCACACTGTAAACCCTGTCAAGTTTGGTGAACTCAAATGTTTTGTGGAAACCGATTACCTCAAAAAAAAAAAAAAGTATACCAACTTAATGATCTTGTGTTCACAGCACTTAAAAAACGTAAAAAAAAAAAATAAATAACTTTACCTTATTTTCTTTAAGTTCCTTCCACACATTGCAATTAAGTTGGCCAACACATTTTTTTTAGGTAATTGGTTTCCACAAAACATGTCAGTTCACCACACAATCAGGGCTTACAGTGCATTCTCCTTAGTTTTTTCAAACCAAAAATAATTTCCTCCTCTTGAGACTCACTAGCATCTTTTCCACCACCATGGGATACATATTCCAAGTTCCAACACGTTTGTTCAAGAAATGAGAGGCTAACCACTGCATTATTCAGGGTTAAAATACAGTAATTGTTGTCCGCAGAAACATATTAATCACTGCAATAACGATTAAATCATAAGCTTTTAAGAATTTGGTTATCCCAACAGCAACTTTTTTTTTGCCAGACAGTGTTGTCTCCTTTCAGTCTGACCTGCAGTGTTTTAGAGTGTGGAGGGAAATTGAAGCACCAGGCAGAAATTCTCTCAGACTCAGGGAGGATATGCAAACTCCACACAGAAAGGCCCTTATGGCTCCTTCAAGTTGCAAGGTGACACTTCATCACTAAACCACCCTATTATTTGTCATGTTAGCAGAAGTAATCCCATATAATACACAAAAAAATCTTGGATGTTTGGTCGCCTGCTGTGCAGAGATGTAAATGCAGTGTTACCCGCAGCGAGCGCACATACATATGGCATTTGTCAAGTTGAGATTCAACTACTCGGTCGTTAGGTAGTCTGTATTCCCACAGTGATAGAAATTTTGCAAGAAATATCCTGCCCTCTCTGAAGAATTAGCAGAATTCTGTGATGTCTTACAGCTGAACACTATCTTACATGCAGTAGTCAGTGCTACTTTCCCTTGAAAGCAACATCCATACTGAGAATGTTTTTGGTTTTGAATAGAGCCAGTGAAATAGTTACTGGGATGCATGCATTTAGATGGATGACTGTGTAGATATAGATAATAGAATGAGCTACAAAAATCCATTATTACTATGAATGATTGTATTTAAAGCACCATTATCTTTATTTAACTAGGTAATTAACCCACTGAGATGACGTATCTCTTTTGCATGGGAGACTAGGCCAAGAAAGGCTTCAGTACACATCTACGTATATCACAATATTAAAAGACAGTACACACAACATTAACCCTCCTATTATCCTCAAATATTACTAACACATTTTACCCTTGGGGTCAATCTGACCCCAGGGATATTTGCCTCCAGAAAATGATTTACATAAAATTGTTGACCAAGTTTTTGTGTCAGGCACTTTGTTTATTTGTTGAATACATAAATAACCTTTTGATAATGAAACTTATCAGTGAGTTGACCTGTCCTCTAGCGCCACCATCATGCCAAACTTTTAAATTAGAATTTATGTATCTTGAAAAGTTTTCATACAAATCTTCTCAAATTTACTGACAACATTATTGACCACAAGAGGATGAAGCCTATTGGTTTTAGTGATGATATGACCTTTCCTGTAGCGCCACCATCAGGTCAAAATTCAGTTTTAGAGTTAATGTATCTTGAAAATCTTTCATCGAAATCTTTTCTTATTTGGGGTGCACATTCATGACTCTCACAGAATGAACTATATTGATTGATGTTGGTGACCCCCCCCCTTTCCTCTCATATTTACTTTATTTACTCATTTATTTACTTTTTTTTAATTTTTTTTTTTTTTTAATGTAATATTAAGCGCTAAGTGCTGTTGAAGTGGGGAAAGGGACCATATTATCTTCCCATTTTTGGAAGGGATCGTGTCTGCTCGTGGTTGAGAGACAACAGGTGGGTCGACACTCTCATTCTGATCAGATGAGAATGCCTCAAAATCAGGGTCCTCCTCAACACAATCCTCTGTCTCAGACACATTCTCCTCTATGTCACTTTCACTGTCAAAGAGCTGTTCCAAAACCTCATGAACAGTAAACCTTTTCCCAGAGGACATTTTCAAGTGAGAGAGCGTGCAGATAGATACACAGAGCACAATGAGGAACGATTTGGATAGAGGGCAGCCATGCAAGCTTTTTAAATGTTTGCTCCTCCCTTATTTTGCATGAACTACCAATGTCCTTGAGGAATATGCCGGGAAATATCAGTTTACTGCAGGTGTGAGTACAGTAGGTCACACATACACACACAGACACACACACACACACCTTCATGCCCATGGTGCGGGAAAGTTCTCATGAGAATATTGTTTCCCCCTCCCCCATGTCACGTTAGCACCAAAAATGGAAAATTATGGTCCTCTACTCACTTCAACAACAAGGTAGTTTGCTGCTAAGAGTGTCCCACCAGACAGGCAGTCAGCCATGTTGTAGACATAGAGTCATTATTCGAGCTCTTCATATAGCCATCGTTTGAAAATATTGTACTTGAGATGATAATTTTACAGGGGAGGCATGTGTAGTTAGAAAGACTTGATTTGAGCAGCTCACAAGCCTACATTGGCTTCCCTCATTTTGGCAGGGGTTCACAAGTCAATTTGTTTCCCCATGCCCACACCACGAGAAGTATCAAAGTTCTCGAGGGAATAGTTGACCCCCTGTCATGAATGGAAAGTATCAACTCTGCACCTGCAGGTGTGAGGATGTTTGGTCACACACAGACAGACAAGCTTTATCTAAAACAGCTTGGGGGTCAAACTGACCCCAGAGGAACATAATGTTGCAATATGTGTTCAGCACATTGAAAAAATATCATCATGTTAATTTTATGCTTAATCTGTTGTCCCCATCAAATTAGGAAAAGTCATGAAATATGAAGCGGAAAAAAAAAAGTCAAGTATTATTTTTTGAATGATAAACATTGAATGGGGTCAAATTGACCCCAAGGATAATAGGAGGGTTAAGAGGCAAATCAGTACAAAGTACGAGGCAGAAATACGAATGATAAATAGCAATCATATAAGAAGCAAATTTTATGATAACACAGATGACAATTAAGTGCAGCGACGCTGTCCGGTGGATTCCACGAGAACACTGAAGTGACTCCTCTTGGTATTGAAAAGAAAATAACAAGCTGATTTGCATGATTACATATGCAAAACATTCAACAAGACGGATGTTTGTTGATAGCTTGTTTATGCATTTTAGAGGGTTCATAATTTTATATCAGAAGATAAGACTAGAATATATGATAGGTACAGTATATGAGAATGAGGTTAAGTTTCACCTTGATTCTAATATTTCAGTTTGCATTTCTACTCTAGTTCTCATTTTGATGTCAATGCTCATTTCCATGGGGAAACTGGACAAACACTGTAATTAAGCTCATTCCTAATCATACTACAATATGCAATGTTTAGTTGTGAACTGAAGATTCTAGAATACTTATGAGGATTTACCCTTAAAAGAGTTAATATTCTGGTCTCATCTTTGGAAATACTCTCCAACTGTAGATCATCATTTGACAAATGCTTTGATGAGTGCCTGCATATGTGCCATGACGTGCTCATGTTTGCGCAAAAGTTTGCAAACAAGCTTAATTTTCTGCATTATTCAGGGATTATTTCCTCTAAATAATAGCAATTAAAAGTAATCATAAATGCTGTAGGCGAACTGAGCCTCTGGGCTTGGTGATGCATTTTAAGCCAATTTTAGTGTATAGATGTCTGTATTAGCTATTCTTCATCCTTATTCCTGCATATATCCATACTTAAGCCTTAAATTCAAACATATGTAACACCAAAGGATAATTAATATGCGTATTTGTGCTGATATCATATAGCACTGCCTGCATATAACCACAGACAACCTCTGAGGCTTTCTTTCAATGAGAAAGAGGAACTGGTTTATGAAACCAGCTGGCATTAAAGGCTAAAATACCAAATAATAAAACATATCTACATGTTGCAAGTATTTCACTGTTTCAGCATTTTTGCATAAATGTGATTATTAAATAATGCCTTCTTTCCTGTTCTCCTCCTAATTTTGTCTCTAAATCCAGGTTTTTTTAAAAAAATGCTCTTCAATCCAGATGACAAGTGATGCAATCACTGAAACTGAGGTACGAGACTTGTTTAATGTGACTGAAAGCACTTGTGGAAACAAATAAGCCATTTAACTTGATAAAAAAAAAAAGATTCCCCGAGTTCGCGCGCGAAGAGACTGCACTTGATTCAAGCTGCACCATTTATCTTATTAATCTCATGCAATGTTGTAGTTTGCCGGTCTTAAAAAGGCCTTATAAATTGCACCTAATAGGGTTCGAATCAAGCACTAATTAAAAGTGCATTAACCTTAATGAAAGGCAAAAATTGGAGATGGGAGACGTGTTTATACAAGAGGCTGCTCCAATAATACATGACGCAATGCAGCGTTTGAGATGGCCCTGCTCTTCTAATGCAAACCTCCTGTGAGTGCCTGTGTGTCAATATGCTGCCATTAGCCTCTCCTTCTCATTACGAGCCTTTTTAAGAGGGGAACTTAGCTACATTAGGACATCTTTAGTGTCAGCAACACAGACGGAGAGGGAGCTTGCCAATCAGTGTCACAGGTGCTCATAATAGTGGAGTTAATTGCTTCATTATTTCTTTTAGGTCCCCGGCTTGTTTTTGTTGTGCGCTCGGCGGCGTTTCCAGTAGATCTGCGCTCACTGGAGCCGGCTCTAACTGTCCTGAGAACTCTCTCCTGACTTTTACATGTATCTGCTTGTTGCCTTGATTTCCCAGGAGGGGAACCTTTATTTATGCACAGATTCCAGCTGAAAAGCCCTTTAATGAAAAAGTCCTCGGAGGCCTGGGGTTCCATCGCCACAAACCCAAGCTGTCAGCCGTACAGAAGAAAAGGAAAGAGAGAGAGAGATGCAAAATTAAATTTGCACTTCTCTTCTTTGGTGTTCTGTTAAAATCATTGTTCCTTCAAGGCTAGTGATACTGATCATGGAGAACTATCGTCCACTTGGATTTGTATTCTAGCGATTATGGTCAAAATACTACATGACTGAGGCATGGTTGCAGCACAGCATGATTGCCATACCACGCCCACTGTAGAGTGAGTGCATCCATTGAAATCAACTGAAACTGCTTTACTGACTGCAGGAACTGGGCACACCAGCGCTAGCATTGCGATACTAATCTCTACTTTTAAATGGCTGCTCTATTTTTATTTTTATTTTCATTTTTCTCTATGCACAGCTCTGCAGCCCTCTGACAAGAAGCAGCTCACAGCTCCCCTGTGGGAGCTCTTTTCAACAAGTCACCACATGATAGCTTTTCAAAAGCTTTGATTTTATTTCATTATATCAGTGAGCAGTAAATGCTGTGTTTAGCACTTTAAGGGTTAATATTCTCAACTTGAGAGAGGAAAATTAAGAAGTCTTGTAATAAAATTGAAAGACTTTCTAAGATGGACACTTTCTGCTGTGAAGCACATTTAGGGCTTTGTACATGAACTCCAGCTAAACAGGGGCTTTCCTGCATTTGCCTCCCCTCCTCCCATAACCTTCACAGTCCCTCCACAGGGACTTCCTGTCCTGAACAATCATACACTGAAAATTAATGAAGCGCCATTGGGAAAAAGAAAAACATTGTGATTTTCAGTCAGTGAAGCATCCGCACATCTGTCAGATTGGCAAAAAGTTGTTTACGACATGTTAAGATGTCAGTTTTGCTTGCTAGTGGTTTTTTGTTTTTTTTTTTGCCTACATAGCAGCGGCATCATCTCATGTGTTACTGCTCAAGGGAGTTTGCCTTAATTCAGTCCTTTTTTAAATTATTCTCAACTGTCTGTTCAGTAAGCTAATTCTAATTTTGAAATGAGAGAGTTATAATTCTGCATTTGTTGGTCAGGTTGCCTCATTTGTGGCTAATGGCTTCAGTTCAGGCCGTAGATTATTCCCACAGAAACGTTTGAGAAAAGCAAGCCTGTAAACTCATGCTTAATCATTTGTTTTTACCTGCTTTTTCACAGCCCAAACACATGCTCACATCACCAAGTATTTATTTCCACGGGCCTTGCGATTTGTATTATAATAATGCTCAAAACATTCTTCAAGTGTAAAACTGCAATGCAGACACAACAAACTCTGGGAACCACAGAATGATTTTTTTGGATTACTGAGATTGATCAGGCACAGAGAAAAGCTGAAAAAACTAGCCTGTAATGTCTAATAAAAGCTATTTAAATGTTTTTGTACAATGCTCAACTCTGAACAAAGGTTCAGGCAGTTTGGAGCTCATCATAAATAAAATGACTCTGTCAGATCGACATCCACGCTGACCCACGCAGTGTACTGCATGCGCTGTGTTTGAAATTTTGCTTCATGCAGGTATAGCTGCTTTCCCATCAGAATTGTTTCTCTTGATGTAATGCACTCGAAATCCCTCGGTGATATACTTATATCCAGGGTTACCTGCGTGTGGGCATGAGCGAAACAGCCTCCCAACAATTCTGCGTACTGCCAACTGTCAGACCAGAGCATGTCTTTGATACCACACTGTAAACCCAGATAGTGTGGTTCACTCAATTGTTTTGTGGAAACTGATGACCTCAAAAAAAATTATGTAAGCCAATTTAGTGATCTTGTGTTCACCGCACTTAAAAATGTGGTAAGAATAACTTTTACCTTATGTTCTTGAAGTACCGTCTACACAATGCAATTAAGTTGGCTTACATAATTTTTTTGAGGTAATAGGTTTCCACAAAACATATGAGTTTGCCACACTATCTAGGTTTACAGTGTATTATTCAGTGGTACTGGAAAAGTTTCATAATGTTTTGAGCAAGAATAGAGAAGATATCTTTAGCGAAGGTATTTTTACTGGAATGACTGACATGGATCTGTTTCTCCCAACTGCCATACATTTGATATTTGAAGGAGCGAGGAAGGACCATTTTTCTAATAGTTTCTTTGATCCCAGTCTTCACTTCATTTCACCCATCATTACTTTTTTCTGTCATCTGTCCAATGGGAAAAGCAAAGAAGAAGAATAGGTGGGAAGGAGAGGGAGGAATGGTGTGAAAAATGTTGGAATAAGCCCATTGTAACCAGGAGGTCCCCTCTTCCTCACTGATTTACTGGACCTGCCCCCTTTCTCTCCATGAGACATCCTAAAAAGCCCTGTCTACTTACCAAAAGTGTGATCCTGAATACCCCACAGAGAACCAAGAAAACAATACAGTGTATAATCTGTGTATTTTAAGTGGAAAACATTCACAGGATATTAAGCCTAATTGACAGTCCTCTATTCCATTCTATTAAACTTGCTCTTCCTGACATGGCCTGTATTGTAGCACAAATAACTCTAGAGACAAAGTAGGCTTTATGTTTGGTGGACGATACACACTTAAGGCTATTTTTGACATGATATGTTGAGTTGGTTCTCTCCTTGCGCATGCTACCCAATATCCATCAAAAGCATCATTAGTCTTAGAGATGCAGCATTACAAACACTGGAATGCCATTGGCAGAAGGACTTGTCTCTACAAAGTTAAAATTTTATAGACGCTAGCATGGGAAAGCAAGTGAAAATGATGGAGGAAAGAATGAGATAGACATAAATGTTTGTCAACAGAAGTGTATTCTGTCACTGAGAGGCGCAATAGAGCTGGAAACATGGAACACCCCTTTACCTTTGAATATCAGGGCTCCCCTTTGGCAGGCCTGGAGCAAAACCTGAGCCGGTGACCCTAGCGGCAGAGCATGAGTCACCACCAGGGCAAGAAGCAGCTGAGAAACAGTTAGAGCCATATTGCAGACATCAGCCCGTGTTACCGAGGAGTTTCCGACACAGGCCTGATTTCCCACAGGAGCCATTTAACGTCAGCATCCACCGCAGCGCTCACCCCTCATGCCCACCAACTCTGGGGACACACACACGCCAGCACCCAGACCCTTAACATCTGCACTGCCAAAAATAACGCCCCCCCCATCCACCCACCCACTCCCACCCTGAGGCCCGTCTGCTCAGTGCGGCCTGTGGGGAGGGACAGGGTTAATTAAATTACAGACTCTGCAGGCAGGGCTGTTCTTGGCCCTGTCAAACAATATGGAGCAAGCCCAAACATGAATGATGCATCGCAGTCTCCTCAGATACTAGGACCATTCTGTTGCTGTTTAGCACTGGCGTTGTAATCGCTAAGGCAGCTTCTTTTACATATGAGAAAATCATAAATGTTTACTTAAGCCGAGGTGACAAGTGCTACATTACATTTGAAACATGCCATATTTAAATCAGCTCTCAGATTATACTGTGAAGTCGAAGGATCGTATTAGATGACTAAAACGCCATCGTTCCTTCCTTGTAGCCTGATATTTATATTTGCAAAAAGGCTCACATTTTTTTTTCTTCGCCTAGTAATCGTGATGCGATGTAAAAGAGCAGTAACAAACATGTGGTTTCACAATGCCGCATGAAAGACAGTTACCTTAGTCCTGATGTGTTTTGTCTTGGTATTACGTGGGTAAATAGAATGAAATCCCTAAGCGGTGAAAAATTTGAAGTTTTAAGTTGATTTAATCACTGCAAGACAGGTGAATCCAGAATTCCATCATTATTTGACTGAAGTGGTATGGTTAATAACACCGTTGTCTCACAGCAAGAAAGCTGTGGGATCAAAGCTGGTCTTACTCTTTCTGTGAGGAATTTTTCTTTTTTTTTCTATGTTCATGTGGGTTTCCACTGATTTCCTCCCAGTCCAAATACATACAATTCAGGTTGATAGGAGACTCTATAGCAGGGGTCCCAAACTTAAATCCTGGGCTGCCTTCGAATAGTCAAAAAATTACGTCCCATCCACTAATTCCTACCCACTTTTCTTTTACCTTTGTGGAAAACGTCATAAGGTAAAGGACAGGTGTAAAGGGAATTTCTAACAGCTTAGGAAGACAACCGCGCTAATAATAGAATCCGAATGCACTTACATTAGGCAACATGATCATCTGTCCCCTGCCCATCATATACGTTTCTTTACATGATTGGCCGGATGAATTGTCATTGCTTTAAACATTGCTGCCGCGTGAATTTCTGGCATAGCCTTATCTCCTTACTTTTCAACAAGGAAGGTTCTGTGTACCCTGTGCTACAGGAGGTAAATTAGGAAGCACTGAGACACCTTTCCTTAACATTAAAAGAATTTGAATGCACTTATCATGGCTGCCACATCATTATTTTCGGATCATTTCTTAAGAGTTAGGAACTTTCCAAGGAAATAAAGACTATTCGGACGCAGCCCTGGAGTACTGCTGGGTCTGCTGGTATTTGGTTTGTTCCTGCTCTTGAGTTCTTAATTGAAGTCATTGATTGGCTCAGGAGTCAACGCACTTTGTTTATTTGGCCTGATTTTGCTGCTGATTGAATGGAAATCCTAAAAAGCTGCAAACACTGCAGTCCTTGAGGACTTCAGTTTGAGACCTTCGCTCTGAAGTTATGATTTTAAAGCAGACATCCTCAAATCTGGACCTCAAATCGAAATCCAGCCATGGTTTTCTTTCTTCCCGAGTAACTATCTAAACAAATAACAATGCTGATTGGCCAGACTGGCTTCACACCTGACTCCCAGGTAAAAGGAGGGTAAAAAGCCAGCAGCTCTCGGACCTCAAGGACTGTGATTTGAGGAACAGGGCTCTTCCCTTATGAAAAATTACCACAAAATACTACAGTAAAAATACTACAGTTTTCTATAGTAACTATGGTATTTTCGCAGAATTCCTATAGATATACTATAGTAACTCTGTAGTTTACTATAGTGATGCTAAAGTAAATCACAAAAGTCAAACTCTACTATAGTAAACTATAGCAATGATATCCAATTACTACAATATATTTGCAACAAACTATAGTTTACTGTAGTAAGGTGTAGTTTACTATAGTTTACATCAATTTTACTGTAGTAAACTATAGTTAACTATACTAAATTTTTATAGGGGTTAAGTCTTGTCCCAAAACCAACCCAGTCCTTCTCAAAGTGTGCACTTGTGTGACGTACAAGAAGTGGGGATTGACATACGGACCTAAAGTCTGTGCTTCTACAGTCGGTGAATCACAATTTTCAGATCAGATCTGGGACAGACCTCTAAGCATTACTCCTATGACTGTTGTTTGCAAAGTGTCATTCATTCCTATGTCACACCTACTTGAACAGTTGATAGCTGAACAATGGTTTCCCAGCGGAACATTACTCAAAGCATCACTCTGCCTCCGCTGGCTAGCCTTCTTCCCATAGTCCACCCTGGTGCCATGTCCACCCTGGTAAGCAACACACACGCACCTGGCCATCCACATGACGTAAAAGAAAGTGTGATTCATTGGACCAGGCCACCTTCTTCTATTGCTCCGTGGTCTAGTTCTGATGTTCAAGTGCCCATTGTAGGTGCCTTCAGCCATGGACAGGGATCAGCACGGTCACCCTGACCGGTCTGCGGCTATGCAGCCCCATATGCAACAAACTGCAATGCACTGTGTGTTCTGACACCATCCTATCAGAACCAGAATTAACTACTTCAGCAATTGGAGCTACAGTAGCTCTTCTGTTGGATCGGACCACACAGGTCAGCCTTTGCTCCCCACGCACATTGCTGAACCTCGGCTGCCCATGACCCTGTCGCTGGTTCACTGGTTCACCACAATTTGGCCCCCATCAAAGTCACTCAAATCCTTACACTTGCCCATTTTTCCTGCTTTCAATAAAAGACAAATATTCACTTGCTGCCTAATATATTCCACCCACTGACAGATGCTACTGTATTGTAATCTGCAATCTGCTTTTAATGGAGCAGAATCCCAATTTAAGCATTTAGAGCTCACTTTGAACTCTGTGTGAACTCGGGTACTGTGGCATATATATATAATACACTACTGGTCAGAAGTTTGGAAGCAAGATCAGATTTGTACAAAAAAAATCATAGTTTCATTGGCATACTTTGCAACAAAATAAACATGATTATTATATAGAGTCACTTATCAGAATACATTTTTACTCAAATTATCCGGTTCATATTACTAGGTTTATATTCTAGGTTTACTTACTAGGTTTATAATATATTCCACCCACTGACAGATGCTACTGTATTGTAATCTGCAATCTGTAATCTGCAATCTGCTTTTAATGGAGCAGAATCCCAATTTAAGCATTAAAGCTCACTTTGAATCCAGAAAAAACCACAAATGACGACTTTTACCAAGTCCAAAACAAAAACGCATAATATTGCCAATATACGCACATCACAAGGTATTCCAATTCAGACAGTATTGACTTTTAAATACCTTGGCTTTTTATTTTATGACAGCCTGTCATTTAAACTACAAATTGAAAGTCTGGTTAAGAAGCTGAAAGTTAGGTTGGGATTCTATTTCAGAAACAAGTAGTGCTTTTCTTTAGTGTGAGAAAGAAACTGGTTGCTGGCACTTTGTTCATTAATTGTGTAAATTAATTATTATTATTATTATTATTTTACCAATTTTAGATTATGGTGATGTTTCATACATGAAGGCTTGTTCCTCCTCACTTCATATGTTAGATGCTATTTACCATGGTGCATTAAGACTCATTACTGGCTATAGACCCCTTACCCACCATTGCGCTCTTTATGCCAAAGTAAACTGGCCATCCTTGACTGCCCGGGGGCTGCTCCACTGGTGCACCTTCATTTACAAAGCGTGTCTGCTGCCTTTTTATCTTGGTAAATTCTTCACCTTGGCTTCAAACCCATCTTACAGCTTACATTCACAGGACCATAGATATATATATATATATATATATATATATATATCAGTGGCGGCCCGTGAACTGGCAATTGGGGAGGCTCAAAACAATCCCTTAAAATTAATGATTGGTCACGACCTGTTTTCAATCATTCATTTAAATTACCATTACAGAAACTGCGAAAACTCTCAACATTATCAGATGTGGCCAGTTTTCATTTATAACGCATACCGAACAGGACTCCGGACTTCTCGCGCTTTTCTTTACGCAGCGGTTGGAAGCAATGCATGTGTTTCGCGATCGTTTAAATGAAATTAGATCATTTGAAACGTGTTTTGGCAATTACATTACTTCCAACCCCTCAATGCACAAGGACTTCAATTCCGCACAAGAATCTCTTACATAGCCTACGCCAGAGCTATTCAACATACCCTGCAAGGGCTGGTGTGGGTGCAGGCTTTCATTCCAACCAAGCGCTTACACACCTGATACTACTAATCAAGCTCATTGGCAAAGACTCTTAGGGTTGATTAGTGGTGTCAGGTGGGTAAGTATTTGGTTGGAATGAAAGCCTGCATCCACACCGGCCCTTTCTGGACACGGTTGATAGCCCTGACCTGCGCATTGATTGAATAATTGCTGACTACAGCAGAGGAACGTAAATATGCATCTAAAACTCACACCGAATGCGTGAGAGTTGACAGGTTTGTGTTATAAATGAAAACTGGTAAACCTAACAATATGGGCCTGATAATTTGAGTAAAAATGTATTCTGATAAGTGACTCTTTATATATTAATCATGTTTATTTTGTTGTCTCCTTTTTGTCAAAAGTATGATACTTTCTTTGATATTTTGACACACATATGATTTTGCAATGCAACATAGCCTCTATTTAATAGTAAAGGGCAAAAGTAGCCTCAAGGTTATAGCTCCCACCCACAGAAGGTTTATGACCTTACTTTTGCAGTTGAGGCATTGCTGTGCATGAACCAGAGAAGCAGGTAAGAGAAGCTTCTGCGTGTTTCCATGGGAGCAAATACCACATGGAAAGGAGGCACAGAAATCCTAGCATGTGCTTGTGTATAGAGATGTGGTGGATTGATGGTAGCCTGCACTAGAGTATGGATAGGTGACACAGTGCTGCAAGCTTATGCTGTTGTTTATAATGAGGTGGCTAGTGATGCTAGCCTGAGCTAGCGCATGGAGTGGTATCACAGTGATGCTAGCCGGTGCTATTTTAGGAAGAGGTGACACAGAGAAGACACCCACTCATTGTACAACCCCAATTCCCAAATAGTTGCGACAAAGTGTAAATTGTGAATAAAATCAAAATGCAATGACTTTCAAATCACACCAGCCAGTATTTTATTCACAATAGAACAGAGATAACATAGCAAATGTTGAAACTGAGAAATTTTACAATTTTGCTCACAAAATTAGTTCATTTCAAATTTGATGGCTGCTACAGGTCTCAAAAAAATTGGGACAGGGGCCTGTTTACCATGGTGTAGCATCCCCTCTTCTTATTAACACAGAGTGGAGGCGTCTGGGCATTGAGGAGACAAGTTTCCTGAGTTTAGCCATTGAAATTTGATCCCACTCTTGTTTAATACAGGCTTCCAGCTGCTGGAGAGTTTTGGGTCTCCTTTGACGGACTTTTCTTTTAGTGATGCACCAAATGTTCTCAATCAGTGAAAGATCAGGACTGCAGGCAGGCCAGTTCAGCACACGGACTCTTCTACTACAAAGCCATGCTGTTGTAATTGCTGCAGTATGTGGTTTTGCATTGCCCTGCTGAAATACACAAGGCCTTCCCTGGCATTGATGTCATCTGGAGGGGGGCATATGTCGCTCTAAAACCTTTATATACCTTACAGCATTCATGGTGCTTTTTAAAACATGCAAGTGTCCCACGCAATATACACTAAGGCATCCCCATACCATCAGTGATGCTGGCTTTTAAACTGAACGCTGATAACAGGAGGGGTGGTCTTTCTCCTCTTTAGCCTGGAGGACACGACGCCCATGATTTCCAACAAGAATGTCAAATTTGGACTCGTCTGACCACAGGAATCTTTGCCACTTTGCTACAGTCCATTTTAAATGAGCCTTGGCCCACAGAACACGGCGGCGCTTCTGGATCATGCTCAACAATGGCTTCCTTTTTGCATGATAGAGTTTTAGGTGGCATCTGTGGATGGCACAGCAGACTGTGTTTACAGACAGTGGTTTCTTGACGTATTCTTGGGCCCATTTTGTAATGTCAATGACAGAATCATGCCGGTGAGTGATGCAGTGGCGTCTGAGGGCCCGAAGATCACGGGCATCCAGTTAAGGTCTTCAGCCTTGTCCCTTACGCACAGAGATTTTTCCAGTTTCTCTGAATCTTTTGATGATGTTATCCACTGTCGATGATGAGACCTTCAAAGCCTTTGCAATTTGACGTTGAGGAACATTGTTTCTAAAGTATTCCACAATTTTTTTTACGCAAGCCTTCACAGGTTGGAGAGCCTCTGGCCATCTTTACCTCTGAGACACTCAGCATCTCTAAGACATCCCTTTTACAGCCAATCATGTTACATATCTGATGCCAGTTAACTTAATTACTTGCTACATGTTCGCTCAGCTGATTCTCTTATATATTAATTGCTTTCTCAGCCCTTTTTGCCTGTGTCCCAATGTTTTTGAGACTTGTTTCAGCCAGAAAATTTGAAATAAGCTCATTTTGTGGATAAAAATGTCTCAGTTTCAGCATTTGAAATGTTATTCATGTTCTATTACAAATAACATATTGGCTCATTGCATTTTGATTTTATTCACAATTTACACTTTGTCCCAACTATTTCGGGATTGGGGTTGTATATGGAGAGGTTGCATAGTTATGCTAGCCTGTTCTAGCGTTCATAAGTATGACATAGTGATGGTAACCTGGCCTAGTGTATGTAAAGGTGGCACAGAGATGAATGCTCATGCTGGTGTATGGAGAGGTAGGACAAAGATGCTGGCCTGTGCTAGCATATGAAGAGCTAGGACAGAGGTGCTAATTTGTGCAAGTGCATGGAGAGATAGGACAGAGATGCTTACCTGTGCTAGTGTATGGAGAGTCGGTACAGAGATGCAAGTCTTTGTCAGCACATGGAGTAGTGGCACAGTGGCAGGGTGGAGTCAGCTGTGCTGAGGGGGTCAGAGAGGCCTTTCCGACTGGCAGTTTACAGCTAGTGACTGTTGGGAGGGGACGAATGTCCCAGGAAGTCAGTCGATAATTGTTTAATTATACCACAGCAGATGTTCCTGCTCTCATTGCTTGTATTGTTATAGTGGAATACCTGTACTAGAATACCTATTATCCTCAGGCATTGACACATGATTGTTAGAGATGTTTAGGTAGATGCTGTCATAAATTTTTAATAATTAACCATCCGGCTTGTCTGCAAATTGCATTGAGTTGCATCGAGTTGCATGGTTTAGCAAAATACATTTAAATAATAATAATTAAAAAAAAATAAAAAACCTCACTTAAAAGGAGTAAGACAAGTGAACCAGTGGTGCATTTTATCACCATCATGGATTTGCCCTGTGGGTGGCAGGGGTGCTGTTGTTCAATACTGAGGAAGAGCATTATGTGAGGGGTAAATTATGAGACACGTCACATCGCTTATAAAATGTGTGCATGAAATATTTAACTATTTGAAGTTATGTGAAGCCATATCCTTTATGTTAAGGCTGAGAGGTTCTCTCTTGGAATCTAGGATGACAAGGGGTTGATATTTTAAAAGGGTGGTGCTTTCCATTACGATCCCAAGTAACACAAGACAGAGCCAAAAATTATCTTTGTGCACTTGATCCTCTTTCAAAAGCAGGTGTCTCAAAAGATTATGACTGAACTAATAACTCCCACACAGTACTGCAAATTTCTGCTTCTAAATTTTGTCTCACTTCCTTATGAGAAGGCTATTTAACTTTGATTATTTTGGACTGAGCCCTTTACCTCGTATCCAAACAGATAATGATATGTGTAACACACTGAGGCACACTTAGCAGTAAGGATGTCAACTTGCATTCTGCAGAGAGGTGTCAAATTATCTTTAAAGCTGTAAATAGATGATACCTTGCCCAGACACACATGAAAGCACCACTAATATGACTTTCCAGAGGTTTTCTGAGATATGAACAATGCTAATGTGAGAATAATGTCCACTAAGTTTTGAAGGACCTAATGCCACATCATATGAATGGTTTATATAGTTCCCAACTGCAGATTATGCAAATCCTTGGCATGTAACGTATGGTTTTACTGTCCAAATTGTTTTCTTTAGTGGATTTATCGTCAGAAAACCGTGTAAAAAGGACGTGACTTCTGGGCCTTGTTCTAAATAAATATATAAAGCAGTGTCATGTTACTATCTAACCAGATTATTTCAGCTGAAAAAATGGTGAAATATTTCATGTTCCTTACAGCTTGTGTGCAATACACTTGGCAAGAACACAGCAGTTTATGGAAACTGATTTATTTTTTTTAAAGCAATTAAATGCCGACTTGATCATTTCTCTGGAAAATATAAGAATGCTGCTAACAAATTAAAGGAGCACTCCATGACTAAATTTATCCCCAGGATTGGGCAGAACACAAGTTTCAAAGCATTTTCCTATTTTTTCCTTCCTTTCATCTGAACTTTGGATTTGGAAAACAATTTTTAAATGCGTATTCTGTTTGCATTACGTTTCCTGCAATTTATTAATTTGAGTTCATATAACCCCACTTACTTGCACTGTTTAATTAATGATGCCTGTTATCCGCCATGTTTAAGCAGTAATGGACAATTGCTGAATTTTGAGTGTGTGCTGCGCTGCAGCCAAATCCTGCCTAACCCCTTTGTAATGCATTGCCAGTAAGCAAGAGATTAACAGTATTTGTCATTCTGCCTGCTGCTGTTTTATAATGCAAAACAAGAAGAGAGAAAAAAAAGCAATAAGCATGAGATAATTTAAATGGTGACTTGAAATAGCTACCATGGTCAGGAGAACTGGCATCACTCTCCATCGCCTAATCCACTCCTTAATTCTTTATCTAATTAGGGAGAGACTCAGCGCCAGACCCGGCAGAAAGGGAGAGATTAGGGTTAAGAAAACATCATTGTGTGAACCCCCTGCAAACTCCAATCAGCCCCAGACAAAAACATGCACGCCTCTCTCGGTCATGATGGAGGCTCCATACTTTCCTGTGGAAGTCCGAATCGCCGAGCAGCATCCTAAAAGACCAGCCCCAATTTTTAAAAAAGAATAGTTGCGTTAGATTAGAGGTATAGCACTGTGTTTGAACACAATTGCGTATTCTGAATTTGGGGCAAATAGCAGTCACATTAAAGTGTGTCCTGCTCAATACAATAGTACACTCACCAAGTTATTCCGTTTTCTCCAACTTCTGGTGAAAATATGGGCACTCAGAGTGAGAGTTTGTGCAGCTCTGCTGCAGGATAAATTATTGCAGGAAGGCAGTAATAATGCTAGTGTATGTTTCCCAAAAGCACAATTGCTAACTATGGTAGCAACTTAGAAACTATGATGTTGCGGCGCAAGTGTGTCCCAAAACCACTGTTAGAACTATCGAGGAAACTTACCAAGCATGAACCATCATTAAGTGACGCAGATGTTACCCAAAAACCATTGCTCGAATGAATGTTCACAACCACTGTCGTTAAGTTGTTCAGTCAGAAGCTTAGTTGCTAGTGACTGCGTCATCAATGGCGGAAAATGCAGTCCACGAAGTGTAAATATAAGGTGAGTAGCTAAAAATGTTCGATTATCCTGTTGTACAAACATGTAATATCAAAACAGCGCTTAGAAAATGTCACTAGTCGGAAAAGCGCTTTTTATTGTATTTCTCTGTGTATGTGTTGGCCAAAGGTTGCATCTACGGAATTGTATCACTCATAGCCTTCATGTGCGTTAGCTAAGTAACATTAATGTTTGGTAACGTAAGTAGTCCTAGCAGCTCAACACTTTTTTACTCCAAGGTGTTTTTTTTCCACAGTCGGTGGAGTGGGACGTGGCTAAGTACATTAGCCTACATATGGAGGGTTCACAGTTCAAGACGGTGGTGTGATTGCAGGAAAAACTGTTCAAGTTGGCAACTTTCTGTAACTGGTAATAGGGAGAACGTGTTCTTGCTGTTTACCTCAATGTATTCTTAATGTATCGATGGGAGAAGATGTTGTTTGCCCACTTGTGACTGTGCATATGGTAGAAATCATTTTATCTATTCGTAATAATAGTAGAGGAAAAAGTGTTGGTAAAAAAGGGGGGAGGGGGAGATATATATTTTTATCAAGTTTATTATTCCTCTCGGCCTGCAGAATGCATGGTCATCTTCAGCATCTTTTACATAGATCTCCGCATCTTCAGGGAGCTGGACATTTGCTGGGAAGGCCATGCTGAGCATGTAGCTGGACGGGCGGTGTTGGACAAACTGCCAGTCTGAGGGGATTCTGGAGATTCATGGGAAAGAGCAGCCCTGATGGACTGAGGTCCATGCCAGAGGGAGCCCAATGTAGAGCGGCCCAATGAGGGCATGGCCGATGTTGAGGGACCTTGTGTAGGGGTGCCCAATGTTGAGGGGCCCTGGGGGTCAAACTATTTTTTTTTTTTTTTTAATTAAACCCTTATTTAACCAGGGAAGTCCCGTTGAGATTGAAATCTCTTTTTCAAGGGAGCTCTGGGGGTTGAGGTGGGGAGGGGGAGGGCAATTTGCACAGCCAATTAGATCAGGGGATGATTAGGTGGCAGGTTGAAAGAGCCAGGTACGGACTTTAGCCCTGACACAGGGGAACTCTCTACTCTTATCGAAGAGTGTCATAGGATCTTTAATGACCACAGTAAGTCAGGACCTCAGTTTAACGTCTCATCCGAAAGACAGCGTCTCCTTCAGTACAATGTCCCCGTCACCGCATTGGAGATTATTCCACCAGATGGAAGATCGCAACCTACTGGCCCCACCAACACCTCTTCCAGCAGCAACTTGGTTTTCCCAGGTGGTCTCCCATCCAAGTACTAACCAAGCCCACACCTGCTTAGCTTCAGCCATGCAGCTGGAGCAGATCGAATAGTGGTATGGCTGCTGGCAAACTGTAGGGAGCAAGGTGTAAATTGGCCTACAGAATGTCAGAAGAGGGTGGAAGACCCCCATGTTTGCCCAGAAGTGCGAGGGCTCCCTCCAGTACTTCTGGGCTTAGGATGGACAAAACTTTCCTCAGGAGTAAGAGGAGGCAGACTAGTGCTCCCACTGTCAGTCCTCTGTAGCTCACTCCTTAGAGCTGCATCCTTCCTTTTAGTGATGCTGGAATAGTCCCTCCATTTCTCCCCTCATCCTATGCAGTCCATCTCCATCCATGGACCTCAGAATGCATTTTTTTTTTTTTTTTGGTGATTTCTTGCCTTTTTTTTCCTTTGGATTAGTTGATTAATTTTTACGTTCGGGGAAAAAGACTAAAAATGACAACTTTTAATATTCCTTTTTTTTTTTCTCAATGTGTGTATTTCTCTGCCTATGAAGAAGATGAAGAAGTGTCCTCAAGTTAATCTTAAAGACAAACATACTTTGTATCAAAAGGGACAACATGGCACAGAAATTGTAAAAATAATTACATTAATCAGGTCTTAATCACTGACAGCATGCATTACCATAAAAAATTAAATAACTTCACCTCCATTTGGGACACAAACCATCATTTAAAAATGCGGAGGTACGAGGTATGTAACTCACTCGTCCAGTCCGCTGCGCCACGTACAAAACATTACTATGACTGGCCAGGTCGTAATAATTGTTACAAATGTTGATGAAAAGATGAATAAAAAAACATGTATTTATAGATAGAGCTTAGCTCATTAAATGCATTGAAATATCTAATCTTTTTGATTGATTTCTTACTCTAGATCCATTGCCTAAAATTTTATTAAGCCTAATTTAAATTGATAATTTTAATAACTCTATTGCTGTTGGTATATGATTACAATATAAATAGCCTTAATGATAAAGTAATAATGTAATATCAGTCACAACTCTCACACCTAGGCATAATATTACTAAGTTTATGAGTTTTTGCAAGATTTGCACAGCGGAACTACACTGGCGCTTATCTAGAAACACTAGTAATTTGAATGACGGTGGTTCCAAGGAACATGATTCAAACTACTGCGGTATGAACAGGGTATAACAGTTTTTGGAAACAGCTGTACTTCAAATGTTAGTTTGTTACAATGAGTACCATATTAGTTCAAAGTGAACTCCCATTGTTGTTCGGGAAACTCACCCCAGAGCTGTAAACTGTCAAAAACTGAATCAAATCAATATTGGTCTGACTACGCTTTGCCTAAAAATTTGGGACACTGTCCTGTTGTGCAATAATTTTATAAGATGATTGGCTTTTTGCTTGTTCCAAGCAGAGTGGGAAAACTTGCTCCTGCTCTTCTGCAGAATGACTGTTTCACTTGCATCTATCCTTCCAAGTATTTGCAGACAGCCATCATGATATTCACATTAGGGCCCTTTCAAATATTATCTGTATTTACTATCTTTAATGAAATACATACATTTATGAAATTATCTTTTGAACTGGAATTTCAAATTTACTTTTTTTTATCTTCAGCAACATTAATTTGAAAAACAAAAAGCAAACATTTAAAGCCAAATTTAAATATTAAAAAATGTAGGGTGTCCAAGACTCCCAGGTGCACGTACAAGTGCACAGTACTGCACATGTTGGCAACTGCAGATCTCAAAGGGAGTACTTCAATCTTTCTCGAATAATTTTGACTCATTCATTCATTCATTCATTCATTCATTCATTCATTCATTCTGTAATTCATTAATTCATCTGGTCTACACATCAGGCCAAATTACATAATGATATTACATTACAATATTGTCTTTTGGAAGATGCTTTGATCCAGAGCAATGCTTGATGCAGAATGGATCATAAATGGATGAAAGGAATAGGCAGGGGTGTAAAGAAATAGGATATGAGTGTAGAAACATGGCCCAAACATTCAGAGAGATGCTACAAGGACTTACGGGGATGGTACTGGCATGTAGGGAGATGGTATAGGCCTGTAGGGAGATGGTTCAGGCATGTCGGTAAACTGTACTGGCACGTAGGGAGATGGTGTACGGATGGAAAGATAGTACAAGCATGTCGGGAGACGGTATATTTAGGTATGTTTGGAGATGGTATGGACATATATGGAGATGGTATAGTCATGTAGGCAGATGGGATAGACATGTAGAAAGATGGTACAGGCATGTAGGGAGATGGTTCAGGCATGTAGGGAGACGGTATAGGGATGTTTGGAGATGATATGGGCACATACGGAGATGGTATTGTCAAGTAGGGAGATGGTATAGGCATGTAGGGAGATGGTTCAGGCATGTAGGGAGACGGTACAGGCACGTCAAGAGGTAGTTCAGGCATGTACCAGGGAGATAGTATTGGCTAGTAGGGAGATGGTATTGGCATATAGGGAGATGGTACAGGCATAAAGGGAGATGGTACAGGCATTTAGGGAGAATTTTAGCCATATCCTGAGGTGGTGCAGACATGTAGGGAGATGGCTGAAGCATGCAAAGGGATGGTACCAGCCTGTTGGAAGAAAATTTGAGGGTAAGATGAAATCATAATGAAATGGAAAAATGAGGAGTGTACGATGAAAAAGAAAGAATAGGTTCAAGCAGCATATTTCTGTTGAATAGGTTTCTTTCCATCGCCACCTTCTTCTGAATAAAAACTGACACCAACACTGAAGCATAAATATACATACTGATCTTCAGCGACCAGTAATTATTGTTCATTACATCAGAGAGTTATAACGTCGAACCCACTCACATCCAAGCTGCTTTCTCCATCACAAATAAGAAGTGAATTGAAATGGGAAATGGTTTGTTGATTTGGGTAATTCAAATACATACAGACATATTCAAAAGCATATTCATGCAGATGAGAACACGAAGCTTAAAGCACCCACTGAACCATTTCAGAGGAATTAACCGAAAATGGAGACACATTAAGATTTCATGTACATCTGCATCATACTGCCTTTCTTATTGTCTAGAAAAGCATTTTGAAAGTCTGCCTATATTTCTCTATATTGATTTGACAGGCCCTGGTCAATATTTTCATTGACTATGCTAGTTGTAGTTAAAATACATTGAATATGTATTAGCTTGGAATTGATAATTAGTTTCATGATGCACTAGAAAATCCGTTAAAATGGATGCCACAGTTGATGTATATTGCATCCGTATATGTAAGGATGTGCCTGGTTTACTTAAACAGAAGTATTGTGCTCTACAGAATGAGGGATTGGAGGCCAATCAATCCCAGAATTAACATAATTCAAAGACAGAGCTGCAATAAAAAGAGGCAGGAAAAAACAGGATTATTGAAAGAGCCGTACACACTTTACTGGGGTATAATCACAATTTGACCTACTTAGTTTTTTTTTTTTTTTTTTTACTCCAAAACCCAGGGGTTTTCTTCACACCAAGGGCCAATAAAACAGAACACCGAACACTGGGATTTTTCATTTATTTATTTATTTTTTTTTTTTTTTTTTTACTTGCAGCGGGATGTTTCAGGATTGGTAGACTTGATTTGATAATCACACCTGAAAAGCTTTTCTAAACACGTTCCAATGTTACGTAAATTAGAATGCGGTGAAATATTTTTCTCAGCAATGTTGACATGGAAATGTATACTACAAATATATTTGCAACATTTGAAGCGTTGAGTTTTTTTCTTCCCAGAATTTACAAAGACCGACAAGACGAGGATGAAGAAGCCAAGAAACAAGAAAAGATTTTAAATCAATAAAATGTATGATTTTTCAATCACGGAATGCACATTGTCTTTCAAAAATATCAATACACCTATTGTGATATTTCAGTCACAATTGAATTGAAATAAATTGGCAGTTTAGCAGTGAAGATAAATAACAATGCTGCAAACAACACAAAAGGCGTAAATCCTGCTATGCTGGGTTCTCGTCTCTGAATCCTCACTTTCATACACTGAAAATATTCATCTGTGTCCCTCTTTTCTCTGCATGCCAGTTGTAGCCAATTATGGTAATCAAGTAATTCATTAGAAGTACTTGTCATTTCCAGTAATCAGAATTAATTTAAGAAATACACAGATTTGTGATAAAGTGCTTTTTGCAGAAATGGTAAATTTGGCCATCGTTCATAAATTCCTTGGCTGTTGCTGAGAGTGCTTCCACTTGATGATTCACGTCATCCATTTCAGAAATTGAATTACAATGAATATGTCTGCGTCTATTTAAAACACAAGCACTGTCCAGAACAATTGAAACACAAACCGTGTGACTGCATTACTAGCTAGGCATTGATATAATCCCCACCCCTAAGAGCACCAGTTACTGGTGTAATCCTGATCACTTTAACTTCCATAACCAGCCCACCACTGGTCCTGAGAGAAAAGCATCATATGATCATACACCTGGCTGCGTAGAGTGAAATACAAATGAGTAGAAATTCACACACCAGATGAATTACAGTAGCAGACAAGTCACAAGGAACAATCATCATCAAAGTTATGGATGGTAATTTTATTTTGAAAGAAATTGCCTTCAGATAGCCTCGAAATTAGCAAAGCATTATTTATTTATTTATTTATCTATTTATTTACAGTCATCCCTTATAGCTACTGTTGCAGCTCGCTGGGCTAACTAGCTACACATCCAACTGCAGGTTATTCCGTGAGGAGAAAAACTAAAACATACAGCATACAAAAGTGTTCCAAAGGGCAGTGCCATGTATGGACCCCATATCATATAGGGTGAGGTCAGCCAGAACTGAGAACTCACTCATGTCTAAGAGTTCACCTAAGATTAAACACAATTCAATATTTTGCCCTTGAATTTGGTACTGTGACCCTCAAAGAGGATGAATAATTTGCCAGAGAAACATCCCCCACTTGTTCCCCATATCCTGTGTAACTGGATGGCTATAATGAGTTGCTTACTGTCTGCACCATTTCTTTGTCTGAAAACAAGCCTAAACAAAGTCTCCCAATCAACTTAGCACTATGTTACTATTCAAAAAACAATGAAAGCAGGCTAGCTATGCGATCACTTAGTTTGCGGTGTGTCCCAAGGGAAGAGGGGATCAACTGTTTACTCACCACAGAGGGTAATCGGCTGGGACCCAAAGCCGCAGGGCTAGAAGTCAGTCAATCACTCACATACTGTTCAGACACAAAGGCATAGTTATTGGACAAGCATATTAACAGAAATTAGCAGGGCAGCAGCAGTGTTCCTGTAAGGATGCGGAGTAAGCAGAGGGCGTGCGGCATTACTTTAGCCTACTTATCTAAAGGCTGTAATTACGAGGTTTATTTGATAAACAGAACAAGGAGAATCCTCAGGTGCTTTGGGAAGTTCCAAAGGGGGATTTCTTTTTCGCTCTTCGAAAAACAAATCGCTGGTAGAATCCCTTATTTTAGTCTTTAATCGCACATTAATTAGGAGCAATAAGGGCGCTAGATACACTTGGTGTTTGAGATACTGGAGAAAGAAAGACGAGGGAAGCATTATCCCCCTCCAGAGGAAAGATGGGCTCATGTTCTTTCACACTAGTGATGACCTGCGAGAGCTCACTTAAAAACAAATACACTCACACATACACACTCACAAATACACAATCATAGCTCGCCTCTTCAAACAAAGTGCCATAATAACACCTCAGAGGTCTTTTTTAAAAAATATTTATCCAGATCGTTGCCTCAAATGCATCTCAAAACAAAGAGAAGTGGAATTAAACTGGTGCAGGAGTATATGTTTGACATACAAAATAGGCATATGTGTTCAACTGTGGGTGATTATCGGTCTCTAACAGGCTGAATATAATTCAGGTTCAAGTATTCAGGTGCATGTGACTGAGTGTATGTAATAGCCAGAATAGACATACAGTGACTACCATAATTTATTGAATAGCAAGACATTTTTTATTATTTTGGTTCTGTACGTTGTACCCTAGTGCTTTGAGTTTGAATGAATGCAGTGCCAATGAAGTTGAAGCACAAACTGTCCGGTGTTTTCATTAATACTGGATGAACTGAAACAACAACAACTTTAATATATACCCTCCTGGGCTAAAGTAAAAAAAAAACGTGGTTGTAGAATAAGTCATCATTTTCAACATTTTAATATCACATAACTTCAGCATACAATAACTGCCAGACATTTGTGACAAATAGACATCACCAGACATTGAATAATCCTCCTGGGTGATACTCTGCCAGGCCTGTACTGTGGTCATCATCAGTTCCTGCTTCATTCAGGGAATTTTTTCCCCCTTATTCTCCTCTTCAGCTAGTTAAAAGTCATGTTAAATTGGATTCAGATTTGGGGACTAACTCGGCAATGGAAATAAAAAAAACAAATGTGTCGCTGTCCAGTAAATTACAGTGCTCACTGTGTCTGTTCACCTGCATTTGTGATTGCTTGTACATGAAGTCCAAGGCCCAAGCAGTCCATTGCAGAAGCTAACAAGCAGTATGAATGAGGCACTGTCATCAAGACTCATATTTGGTTGATTGACTGACTGGTTTACATTTCTAAACAGATAATGATGACTGAGGACACATGCTCTTTTAATGGAATATTGGCAAACCCCCTAATTATGAAAGAATATCAGATATTTCTATGCCTCCAAACGAAGAAAATTTGTGTTTTCACATCAAGTGAGCCAACTGTCAGATGCAGTTCTTTAGATAATGTAGCTGTACATTTATGCTCCTGCTCCTGAATAAAAATGGATGGATTGCAGCAGACTTTGAACTATTTTAACAATTACAATAATTTACTGCACTCATATTTGCAATAAATATAATACACAAGAATGGGATTTTTTCAGCTTTCAAGTAAAACAAGAAAAGTGGTACACATGAAATTAAAATGGTGCATTAAAATCTGGGCTGCCTTTCCCTTGCCAGTAGAACATTGCTATTTCCGATGGTTACTTTGATAGTTTATGTAGTCAACAAACATATGAGGCCCTTTAAAAAATTTAGGTGGAAATATAGTCTGGGCTCATGGTGTATTTGTCATGTTATGGTTCTGTGGATTGCAGTTAGAATGCAGACTTGGGTAGTTAACCAGCGCGCTGTTGAACTTCACTCCCAATGAGATCATTAGATTGGAGAGAATCCAGCTGCAACACACTGACTGATAATACAGCTCATTTCCACATGTACCTCATACAGAGAGCAGGGCGATCCATACCACCATTAAATAGCCATGGCTAATGCTCCCGTGCCATTAACTCTACTCATGTACCGCGCAGGCCAGCCATTAAGAATAATGGGTGGGGACATAATTTGCCAAAACGGGGCCCCCACCCACACTAGCACCACCAATACACATCATATAAACAGTAATTTATCAAGAACGGTCTGAGTGTTTTCTCAGACACACTTCCGCCTAAAAAAAAAAAATCACATACAATTGTTTAACATTACAAAGCCAAGCAAGCTGCATTAGAATTACCTTAAAGGCAGAATTATTGCATTGTTGTTTTTTTTTTTTTTTTTTTGGACATGTGGGCCCTCTGAGCGTGACTGTGCTTATGCAATTCCAGGTTAGTCTTGCTAAAGCTTTAGTTGCTAGTCTGCCCAGTTCCTCACCATTGACACATTCAACTTTGACAGTCATACTTGATGCTTATTCACACTTTTCTTGAGCAGAAGTTTGACCATTTCTGCTCTTTTCATCTTCTTCTTCTCTCTACACCCTGGTGTTCCTTCTTCAAGGTCTTTCTCGTGGGCATTTTTGCTGCTTTAGCTATAGGCAGACTACAGTTTGCATGACATTTGTTCTGCTCATCTAACTGACAGCTCTTAAGCCCCGCCCCTTGTCACTGATGGTCCAAGCGCAGCTAAATTCTGCCCCAGACGATGCAACTTTGCTTGAGGCAAGTGCAGACCCGTCATATGATGTGCAGACGAGTCACATGATACAGAAAAATGGCGACACCCACTGAAACTGTAACAGACATCCTGGCCGAGGATAAATTAGTTGAATTGTGGCCATTTTTCTGTATCATGTGACTCGTCTGCACGTCATATGACAGGTCTGCACCTTGTGATTCGTCGAGCATGTGTGCAGCTAGCCCCCATATGGTGAGTAGCTTCCTCGCGTGACGCAAAAATATCTAGCATGCTAGATACGCTGCTGCACTGTCACACGAAAAAGTTACGCAGCAAAAACCATCCCCATACGGTGCAACATTGCCTGATGCAGCATACACACGTGTCACTTGCCTCAGGCAAAGTTGCACCGTCTGCGGCAGGCTTTAGCGCTCTTCTCCAGAACTCAGAACCACAATCAACCGCAATGTCGCTTCCCTTTGACTACACCGTGGCAATAGCTGCATTCGGCGTTTAGTTTTTGCACTTGGACACCAGTTTCTGACCGCAGAAATTTTTTGCCCCAATTCATACAACTTGGACAACAAAGCCAAAGAGCATTACTTGCTGGAGTTACAAACAGTAGGCATAAAGAATGCTTATACAAGTACCCAGCCAGATCTTGGACCAATGACTCAACGAAGTGGCCAAACTCTTAGTGACCTGGGGCCACTTGCACAAACAGGATGTACGCCTGGTATGATGCAAAGTCGGGCATAACTCTGAAGGCGAAACTTTAAGGTCGTGTGCACCAACTGGTCGTTGGTGCCGGGCATAACATATTAACGTAGTTAAAGGAAAGAGTGAAATCAACTGTTTGGTTGTTTCCAAGGGAAACCACTAATTATTGACCACTTCCCCGAGACCCAACTTTACCCACTTAACCATTTTCATATTTTTTTCAAGATTAATGTCATTGCCCAGTGAAATGATATATTACTGCATATTAGATAGTGCACACATATTACACAGCCAAGCTTAAAAATATTCATTTCCCTGTGTTGTTTATTTTATACAACATAGCATCTATATTATATTTTTGCATAAAAGATTTTTGGAATTATTGTGGCATGATGACAAAAACATACAGGTTGATGATAAGATTTCATGTTTTTCAACCTAACCATGACAAATGTCATTCATTTTCCAGGAAATAAAAAGCTTGAATTGGTTTCGTAAAAAAAAAAAAAAAAAACAAAAACTATCATTTACATGGAAGAAATATGGTTTGAACATAGTCATTTTCAAAAATATATACGCAATTTTCCAAGCAGTAAACCACGGTAAATACACAGCGCCTAGGTTTTGTTCTACAACATTGCTCTTCTGTAACATGAGCTACCAAGGCATAATGTAACATAAATATGAGTCATATTATGTCCTAGGTGCTGCAATCATGATGATCAATTTCATTTAAATACCTATAAATTATGCAATCACTTTAATTAAGGTAACTTAGCTAAAGAGGAGCCACAGTGAGCTGCACTGTAAACCGGTTTGTTATTTAGTAGTGGTAATTATCATAACATATAGTCAGCTTGAAGCAATCCCACAAGGCTCAAGTGGAAATGTAAAACAAAATAATTTAGCAAGCAATGTTAAAAGGGATCATTGATCTATTTTGGAAAAGTGAAACCACTATAGAGAAGAGAACAAGCCAACTTTTCTGAGAGGAGTAGAAAAAAACATTTAAGAAAACAGAAAAAATAAGCTACCACCCACTGGTGCAACCAGCCCCCCAGATGTGTATTATCTTGTGGACACTGCCGTTATATCCATGAAACATAGCATACCAATTGTATAAATTAGGAATACTCAACAATTGCATAGAGCCTATGTATTTTGTAAAAACTGGTCAACGATCCAAACAGCTGGCCTAGTTATTTTTATGTCACACCTGTACTGTTAACTATAGGCCTATTTTATAAGTTACACATACAGTGGTGCACTCAGCCCAGGCACTAGGATCTGACTGTAAATGCTGTAATTCAGGTTGGAATACTAGCCTTAGTTTTGGACAGAAGTTAACACAAAATACTATCACCAGGCCACACTTGCTAACACACCCACTCAGCCCTCCCTTTTTCACATGCAACATTGGAACACACAATTTTGGTATCTTTCAACTGTTAAAAATGCAATCTGACAATGACAGCTGGATTGGTAAACACTGATTTGTTTTCACTGAATTGGCCAAATTTGAAGTAGACACAATAAGGTCAATTGAAATTTCACTGTTTTTTGTAGACCTGATTTCAATAATGGAATGCACGGTATTTTTTCGCCTTTTTCCAAATTAAAGATAATTTTTCAGAAACAAAAGAGGTGGACAAACCAAAAGACTGACCATCACCAACTGAACTGAACAAAGAGAGCTAATTCATTGCCGAATGTAATCTATTTATGCCTGACACTTAAAAATACGTGATGTTATTACTTAGACATGGTCAGAAGATACTATGATGCTGGGCATATACTGTATGATTTGAGCTCTTTTCTGAGCCAAATTTTGAGCCACTCAACTCATTTTAGAGTCAAATAGAATTTCAGTTTTATCAGGCATTGTTTGGTGTACAGGGGGCTGTGAGGCCTGATCAACTGGTCTCGACTGGCCTTCGGACGTTTGGATGAATTTCTGACACATCAGAAATTTTGGTTGGCCACCGTCAGGCTCTTACACCGTTGAAGCGGAGCCACAAGTTTATTCGCCAAGGTTATTTAAACCTTGAAGAACAATGATGAGCTATCAATTTCGTTGAAGAAATGGGTTGAAAAAAAAATCATGAATGATCTTGATCGGAGATCACCAAAATGCTTGGTGAAGTCTCATCCCCAAAAAATTGACAGAGAAGTCTGGGCAGGGCAATGTTTAATTGCGAAAGTAAGCTCATTTCCACATGCACAATGCAACAAGAACTTGCAGGATTGGGACTAAACAGCTGCGTGGCCACAAGAAAAGCACTTGTTAGTGAAGCTAATTGGGGAAAAAAAGACATCGATTTGCTAGGGAGCATAAAGACTGGACTGCGGAGCAAAGGAAATAGGTTATGTGATCTAATGAGTCCAGATTTACCCTATTTCAGAGCGATGGACACATCAAGGTAAGAAAACAAGCCAATGAAGCGATACACCTGTCATGCATAATGGCCACTCTACTGGTCTCTGACGGCAGTGTTATGATCATGGGTTTGCTTCAGTTGGTCAGGTCTAGGCTTAGGAAGGTTATGCAGCAATAAAATGAAGTCAGCAGACTACCTGAATGTTCCAAATAACTTGGTTAACAATGGATTATCTAAATCCCTGACTGCACAGGCATATTCCAGGATGACAATGTCAAGATTCATCGCGATCAAATTGTGAAAGAGTGGTTCTGCAAGCAAATTCAGTCTCACAACTGAATTTGCCCCTATAGAGTCCTGACCTTACCTTACTATAAGTTGTTATGGTATAGGATGTGCTGGAGAAGGCTTTACAGAGTGGTTTGACTCATGTACAAAATCTCAGCAAAAAAATTAATGCCACTCTAATTGGAAATAAATGTTGTAACTTCATGTAAGATTGTTGACAAGAAAAACAATCAGGTTTCATCGTAATTATTACTTTATGTGTAAAATGGATAACATCCAAAACAGATTAATTACACATCCCTACATTTATTTAAACATATGTTGTGATAAAACCAGTTAAAAACAAACATAAGCACAGATTGACACTCAACAAAAACATACACTGACACACACTCAAAAGCACGCAAACACATCAAAATACACCCACACAAACACGCATACTCACACATACCATTGAGTGCAGTTTTAGCCAGGGCAGCTTCCCTTGCTAATGTTTTGATCTTCTTATTAAGGAGAGACTCGTTTGTTTGGGGTAATTACCACATTGCCATCTCCCTTTCCAACCAGCTCAGACGATGCTTGAAAATAACCATACCTTTAATCAAAGCAAAGAAAGATGGAGAGAAAAGGAAAGAGGAGAGAGTGTGTATGGATGAGGGAGAGGCTGGGGGGCTGGTGGCACTGCGAGACAAACAGAGCCCCCCTGTATGAAAAGAAAGGGCCGGCTCTGATTAATTAGCTGGAGTTGGTAATCAGTTTAATAAGTCTGAAGTTGACGGTGAGAGGTCCCATTTGGCGGGATCTGCTAAGCTGAGCGGGCGTCCTGGGCCTCCTATTCGTCCGTGGGGTAAACACACGGCCTCTATTTACATGAACTGCGGTTTCCTTTCTAGCGCATTTTCGCTGGGGCTACCGAGAAGCCTCACACCACTGCTTAAGTCACTTCCAATAAGGGAGGGTAAATTCATGAATTTTTCAAGGGATTTAAGTGCTAATTAAATCTGCACTTTCCAAAAGAAATGCACGGGTACGGCTCTGCTGTTTAGGGCAGCTTTGACAAAGGAGTCTAGTGCATCACATATTCAGCATCATGACATCAGCGGGCTAGAATTTAGTGCTTAAGGATCAAGGAAGCCTACGACTTTGAGGGTATTGTTGGCGATTCTCGTTGAGGAAATATTTTGAAGTCTGGTTTTTGAAGTTGAGCACATTTGAATAAAGACTGCGTTTTATTTTGCCAACAAGGAGCGCAAGATTAGACCTCAACACTTAGATACTAATTAGAGCACACACAATGTTTAAACTGTAGCTAAGATAACCATGGAAAGCATGAAAAAGGCTATGAAAACTACAATTTTACAATAGAAAACACATGGGATTTTACCATCTGTCTAAATAAATAAATAAATAAGCTATTCACTGTATTGCACAAAATGGCCCACAAATATTTGCAGTTATCCCACCAAATACCTGTGGAAGGGGGTATTGCAAGGCATTTCTGGCATTTCATTGCTCAGCTTAACAACTATGTAACATTTAAGCGAGATGTGAGCCAAGACATAGAGTTGTTTTGTCTTTTTTAATGTTTGTAGTCACCATTTTATTGTGCACGTCAGTGTTGAATACATCAAAACCAGGATAAAACTCTAAAGCCTCGGAGTACTGATTATAATGTCCTTTGAAGATTTCACATCTTTCTGCTCATTTCATTGTCTGTCTCGTCGCTTCAGCTTAAAGCTGTAAACCTTGAAATCTAACAAGAGCTTTTCTAAAACCAATTTTTGTGTGTGTGTATATTGGGAGGTGGACTTATTAATTATCACTCTGCTGACTACATGCTTTGGAAAAAGAAAGATAAAGAAAAAAATATTTTTAAATAAAAAGGGGATATTATTGGATTATAAAAGATGATGAAATCAGGTGAGAGAACTGCATCAGCGTGGTGTCGCCATAACCAAGCCTTCACAGAATCAGCAGCACTCACTCAGTCTTTTGGAGGCCAATATTTTGTGGAAGTTCCCCAAGAAGGGATAACTGCACTGAGTTACTATGAAGAACATTATAAGTTCCTTGAGGTTCCTAGCTTTGCACTATCACTGCCATTTTCAATAACAACCACAGGTTTCATGAGAGTTCATATTTGCAAATAGCAAAACATTGAATTTTTTTGCATTGACCTTCTGTAAACATTAATCTTTGCTGATATTCATGTATGTCTGAGGCTAATGTCTCCCTGTACAGTCCATCCACTAAGTCTTTGTCTCCAGGCAAAAGGAAACAGATGTGAGAACATATCCTGATACTTAGTGCAATTCATTAAGCCATCATTCACCTGAATAGCATAACAACTCCAGAGGATCGGTGCCCCACCATAACTAACTGAGACTACTGTACGCTTTTCTTTGTGTGCACCTCCATTTTTTCCTTCAAACACGCTCTCCTTGAGGGCTTCTTTTGTGCAACCTTTCTAAAACACTTTTTGACATGGAGATGGTATCAAACAGTTGATTGTGAAACATGATACACCCTGAAGCTGCGATACTTGGATTTTCTTTTTTCGTCATTCCAACAGGCCTCCTCACTCTGCAAGGAGCAGTATGCGTACGTGTCCTGTTCATGACAAATTTGCCTCTGCTGCAAACTTTATGATAATTGCTCTGACACTGCTCAGTGGCATTATGAACGGTTTATGTAATTTCTTTAATCCCCTACCTGATTTGTGCAGGTCAAGAATCATTAGTCTCTTGATGTCTCTCTATGGTTTTTCCCATAATTATGGGTGACAAAGGGATTTCACTACTGTGCATCACTTGCATAAATATAAACATATAGTCATGTCACTGATATAAAGAACAGATGCCATGGCTAGGATAAACATTAATGAGGATATACGTATGATTAACCCATCAGACCTCCAAAAAAGAAAAATAATAATAAGGGAATAATCAGTGTTCGGCCTGCTGAAAGTTGTGTGGGTTTTCTCATTTATGTATCATGTAATTCTTCTCTTGAACCGTCATACCCTGAATGTGCTACCTATTAACACATGGATATTACCTGGATCTTCCAAGACGTGATATGTCCTTTCATTTTGGAAATGTTTATCAGAAGAAAAATCCATGCACCACAAATATTTGTTGCTGAACACCATCTTCAGATATGATCTCTGAATCCACAAACTACACAAATACAAACTGAGGACAAATCAAGCCAGAGTAATGTGTGTGCCCTGGTAGCACAAAGGCTGGTATAGATGGACATCTATGATACAAAGTCATTGTCCATCAAAAACAGGAAAGCAACTGCACACTGAGTGGAAAAATACAAAATCTGTGATATCAAATTGCAGCACTGGTTTTATACAGTGCCCTGGGACAGTGAATGAACAAAATATCTGTGCACATGTGCATTTTACTTTTTGGCACCTTTTTACATTTCTAATTTTAGTGCCACCATACTGCTGTTTTGTATGATGTTTTGCAATTATGATGAATCAACACCAGCAAAAACTGTGTGTGATGCATTATGTTTTTTGGTTCTCAGTGTATCCGTACGTCCATCTATCCACCCACTTAATTCTTGTGAACGCAAATGCCTAGGAAAGCCTTGAAAGAATTTCTTTGCAAACCGCCACTTTGACTCAGCATTGAACTGATTTGAATTTGGTGGTCATATGACAAAAGATTCAAAAGTTATGAAGGATCAAATATCATCAATTTGTGTAATATGTGGGATGGAGCAATGAAAAAAGGTGAAGAAGTTCAGTTGGGGATGGAACGATCAAAAAAATAAGCAGGAGCAACAAAAACATCAACATTCATTCTCAGAGACAATCTAAAGCTGCACAGAAAGTTTGGAGGCTCGAACCATCAAATTGCCAGATTATGAAGCCTTTTGAAAATGAATTGAGCTAAAATACTATGTATACCCTGATAGTCTGGTGAACTCAAATGTTTTGTGGAAACAGATTACCTCAAAAAAATGGTGTTGGCCAGCTTAATTGCATTGTGTAATTGCATTTTTTTTTTTTTTTTTTTACGTTTTTAAGTGCTGTGCACACATGATCATTAAGTAGGCAAACTCAATTGTTTTGAGGTAATTGGTTTCCACACCAGTTAGTTCACCACACTTGTCACACTTGTTCGGACCATATGGGATGGCCTTCATTGCCCTTGGGCATTGATGAGTGTTAGCGGTCTAACAACCTGTTGCCAGTTCATGGTTTGTCTCTACCTGAGCAACTTTTGGAGGGTACCACTGCTGTCTGGGAGCACCCCAGAGGCCGTGCCACTTTAGGAATGCTCTGACCAAGTCAACATTCCAAGTTACTTTTGGAAAAAACAGCAACCGTGTTCTCCAGACCAAAGACAACTAGGACAATCCAAGCCGTTATCAGCGTCAGGACCAAAAGCCTGGGTCTTTCGTGGTATGTGGATGTGTCAGTACTTATGGCATGGGTAACTTGCAGATGTGCTAGGACACCATTAGTGAAGACATGTCTAATAATTTAGGAGCAATATATACAGCCATTAAGACATTGTCTGTTCCAGGGAATCCCCACATTTTCCAGCAAGGCAACACCAAACCACATTTGGCATGGATTACAAGTGCATGGTTGTGTAAATAGAGAGCATGGGTGCTAGATTAGCCTGCCTGCAGTGCTGATCTTTCTCCGATTGAGAATGTATGGCCTATTATGAAGTATGTGGCAAAGAAGGCGCCATACAATTGAGCAGTTGAAAGCCCACATAAAGTGGGGAAATTCAGCTGACTAGCCTACATCAAATGGTGTTTTCAGAGCCCAATTTCTCAATACGTGTTATCACAACCATGGTGATGTTGTATTGAGGTAAACAGTAGACTGCGCCAACTTTTTTTGCGAATAGACCATATATGTCATTGAACTGTTTTCAATGTAGGAGAAGGTGAATGGTTTTTTCAGATGGGTCCTTTTTGATTTTATTTGAATGTTCCATGATGTGCCAACATTTCAGAATTGGTGTTGTACAAACCCCAATTCCAATGAAGTTTTGACGTTGTGTAAAATGTGAATAAAAATAGAGTACAATGATTTGCAAATCCTTTTCAAATTTGATGCCTGCAACACATTCCAAAAAAGCTGGGACAGGGGCAATAAAAGACTGGGAAAGCTGAGGAATGCTCAAAAAACACCTGTTTGGAACATTCCACAGGTGAACAGGTTGATTGGAAACAGGTGAGTGTCATGATTAGGTATGAAAGGAGCATCCCTAAAAGGCTCAGTCGTTCACAAGCAAGGATGGGGAGAGGTTCACCACTTTCTGAACAACTGTGTGAGCAAATAGTCCAACAGTTTAAGAACAACATTTCTCAACTTGCAATTGCAAGGAATTTAGGGATTTCATCATCTACAGTCCATAATATCATCAAAATATTCAGAGAATCCAGAGTAATGTCTATACGTAAGTGGCAAGGCCGAAAACCAACATTGAATGCCCGTGACCGTCGGTCCCTCAAGCAGCACGGCATTAAAAACAGACATCATTCTGTCAAGGATATTACCATGTGGACTCAGGAACACTACGGAAAACCATTGTCAGTTAACACAGTTCGTCGCTACATCTACAAGTGCAAGTTAAAACTCTACCATGCAAAGCAAAGGCCATATATCAACAACACCCAGAAACGCCGCCGGCTTCTCTGGGCCCCAGCTCATCTGAGATGGACTGACGCAAAATGAAAAAGTGTGCTGTGGTCTGACGAGTCCACATTTCGCACTGTTTTTGGAAATCTTGGATGTCATGTTCTCCAGGCTAAAGAGGAAAAGGACCATCCAGATTGTTATCGGCGCAAAGTTCAAAAGCCAGCATCTATGATGGTATGGGGATGTGTTAGTGCCCATGGCATGGGTAACTTGCACATCTGTGAAGGCACCATTAATGCTGAAAGGTACATACAGGTTTTGGGGCAACATATACTGCCATCCAAGCGACATCTTTTTCAGGGACGTCCCTGCTTATTTCAGCAAGACAATGCCAAGCCACGTTCTGTACATGTTACAACAGCGTGGCTTCGTAGTAAAAGAGTGTGGGTAATAGACTGGCCTGCCTGCAGTCCAGACCTGTCTCCCACTGAAAATGTGTGGTGCATTATGAAGCACAAAATATGACAACAGAGACCCTGGACTGTTGAGCGACTGAAGTCGTACATCAAGTAAGAATAGGAAAGAATTCCACCTACAAAGCTTCTACAATTAGTGTCCTCAGTTCCCAAACACTTATTGAGTGTAGTTAAAAGAAAAGGTGATGTAATACAGTGGTAAACATGCCCCTGTCCCAGCTTTTTTGGAAAGTGTTGCAGGCATTAAATTCAAAATGAGTGAATATTTCCAAAAAAACAAAAAAGTTTATCAGTTTGAACATTAAATATCTTGTCTTTCTAGCGTTCTCGATTGAATATAGGTCAAAAAGGATTTGCAAATCTTTGTATTCTGTTTTTATTCATGTTTTACACAACGTCCCAACTTCACTGGAATTGGGGTTTAAACATAAAATATCCAAAAAATTCAAAAATATAATCTATGTTCTTTTAGCTCACAATTTTGACACATTATTGCCTTTCAACCAATCCATCTTCAGCTAATGGGAAAAGTGTACATTTTTTTTATGATACATTATAATGTTGCATTCAGAATACTATGGATTAGAAGTGGCCAAGGGTTTCATTCTTTGAGAAAGTTGAGGGAGTTAGAATGTTTCCTTCCAAACTAAACTTTCAGGCCGCACTCCAGGGATGATAAAGGACTGCCCATAGCCCCTGTCGTTAATGATAGGCAACAGTTACAACGCAGCACTAGTCAAGTAGCAGATAGCGCATGGAAATAATTAAAGCGCTGTTAAGTGGCCTATTGTCATTCAAATGATAAATTATGCTTGGCAGAGGTTTTAGAAAGGCTTTTACAAAGCATTGCTATTGTTTGTGTCGGGACAAGATTTTAGGAGGGCTGAATTGAGGGAATTACTTCAGAGAGTTTGACAGAGTTCCTCGGGGCTTGGAGACAAATTGGCTGTGCGCTCGCGTGCCCCCCCCTCTCCCCTTAGAGCACGGCCTGCAGTGTGAAAGCACTGTGGCAGAACGGGAGCAATAGGAGCAAGCAGAGCTCAAAAAAAAAAAAAAAAAAAACCTGCAGCACTAATGAGAAATGTTTGGGTGATTTTTCTCTAGTTTGAACTTTCACTTTAGGTCTAAACACAGGTTTATTTGTAGAGGGCAGGATGCAATGGACCACAGTACATTACTGAAGCGCAGGTGAAAAAAAGACAAAAAATACATTTTGAGGTCCAGAATTATTTATTTTTTTAATGGGTCAAGGGTTATTTCAGCAGATAGCACAACAATTAAGGATACAAAAAAAATGGTGGCAGTAAATATAGCTGGCAAACAAATAGCAGAAAAAAATATATAATAAATACAAGAAAAGAGACCATTAGGGCAAAGAACTAATGAAGGTGAGTGTTAGTCAATGTGATTTCTAAACTATTTCATCGAAGCAGAATGGAAAACTGGACTCGAGGTTTCCCGAACATCTCCATTATGGAGATGCAGCGAGAGGGTCGTGAGCTGCAGAACACAGGTACAGGCATTAGCTCCCACTGCACTCCAACTACAACACCCATAATGCTGCTTTCAAAGTCTACATCACAAATGCCTGGCATTTCCACTGATCCTGCAGATCATCTGGGCGAAGTGTCATCAACCCTAAGCATATACACTCGAGGACGGAGTTTTCCTCCCAATTCCTTCAAAGCCCAACTGTGACACAATGGAACCTGGAAGCACAGAGTCAGGGTGCAACAGGGCTCCAGTGCACCCTCCCCCAAGCTTTAAACAGTGCAACATATGTGCTACAGGAATAAATCTCAGCCTTGGATCACAATGAGTAACAAATCACAATGAGTCTACATTTTTGTTTCCTGTTGAATAGATAGCCACTGCGACCAATTGTAAGCTAATGAGGTTTCATTCCCACCGAAGAGAGGTAGTCACGGATATTCATTTGAAATCCGTACTAGGAAACTAATGAGGTTTTCTAATTGGTCTTACGGTAATTATTTAAGGTTCTCCAAAGTAATGCTCACTTTTTGATGGCTAACCTTTTTCCTCAGACAATTTTTCCTCATCAAACGTTCTTGTTTGGAGGACTTGTGCATGCTTCTACATTCCCATGACTAAATCAAACTTCAGCAGTTGTTTTATAATTAGGCAGAGCTTCCTAATTAAGGGCACAGAGATGGACATATATCTCTTCTCTGGAGTCAGAGGGCCGATGACTACAAGCTGCTGCAACATTAGCCCTGCCAGACACACGAACTCACTCAGGCTGGTTATCAGTCATAGTGAAGTAACTTCAAGTAAGGCTATTCTAATATTAACCAAAGGTTACTGTAACGTCAATTTATCATCTCAGCGGGCAGCTCTAGGGCTTGATTTCTCTCTGATGTGCCTTTGTAGACAAAGATATTCTTCCGCCTCTTTCGCCTTTCACATAAGGGCTTTACACTCTGTTAGACTTGGTGTGTTTACACATGAAGCTGCTACTTTCTGAGGTAATACATTTCATTCCACTTTCTGGAGTTAAAATTATGAACCCTACAACATTACCTCAAAAAAAAAAAAAAAAAAAAGCACCCTCCGTCACAATCATCAAAGCACCAAATGAGGGATTATCTCTTGGAAGAAAGGTATCACATCCTTTCAGCAAAGTTTTACACTTGTAGAATACTTTCTGAAATGGCGACGTGTGGCGGCCCAACACCTTACTTAGACCATCAATATTGATTTTTCCATTAATTTGTCACAATCTGTATTTTGAGAGTATTATATTGTGATGGTCTGTCTCACTATGCAATACAGTGACGTAATCATGAATCAGTTTTTTGATCTTCTTGTAATGTAAATTAATATGAATTTCCCTGCATCTGTTCCCCATTGTGCACACCTCGCCCATTATTGATTTGGAGCCATTTTCACCAGCATGAAGCTATTTACATTCTGGACGAAAAAGTTCAGGAATTACTATGGCTAATTGGAGCAGGTTCTATGCATTGGGAATTTTGCTTGTCTGCTTTAAGTCAATCCCAGCAATGGAATTTATGGAGAGCACTAAACCTTAATTAAGAGAATAAATTTGAAATAACAAGCTCTCATAATTTGATCTGAAGCACTGAGGATACTCATGAGACAAGCTCTCTCCTCCTGCCTCTTCCAGTTCAGTGATGTCATTCATACGAGTAGATGAAGTCTCAGAATTATGCTTGCGGCACTATTGTCAATTATTCTGCTTACCAACAGTCTTACAGCCAAAAAATATGGAAGAGACATACAAAAATAAATAAATGAATAAATAGTGTCCTCCTTATTTGATATTTAAGGTTTGGGTTAAGGGTTAAAAGTTAGGGGTTAGGGTTCCTTTTAAACTGGCATCAAATAAGGACAACAAAAGCCTCCTTTTTTGTCGTTTATCGACGCTTGGTCAGGTAGCGTCACTATACGGCAAATCGGAATGAGACTAGAATGAGACTCACCCGTTAATCAATCATAGAGTAATAGCCAATCACATTGCCCTATTTTCTTCAGCTTTCGCTTGAGCCAATAGTGCCGTCAGATTGTCCCACAAACCAAGCGATCATAATATGTAATGGGCGAGTTTGCTGACTTAGTCAATGGCCAGTACAGTCCACAGGACCCAATGGGACATAAAATGTGCAATGTTAGTGCATAAATTGTGAGCTTTGGCTTTACTTCGCAGGGGATTTACTCATGCAGTGTGAACTGGATTAAATGGCAGCATTTCTGAACTTTGCACAGTGTATGTCCAGCTTTAAGCAAGCTGGTGAAGTTTTGTAGCTTCGTGAGCTAGCTGGCTACATATTGTCGGTAACTTAGCTAACATACTGCTAACATTAGTGTGGACAAGGAAAGCAACTCAATTTCTCACTATACTTAGTGGTTGGTGTAAAACTAACTGAGAAGTTAATTGGTTATAATGGAGGCAAAATCCCCCTGAAACACCTGATTTGTGCCATTGTATATCAATCCATGAGACCAATGAGTGAGTGCCTTGCAGATAGCTTTAAGGAAACATAAAACAAAATGAACTGTCTGAGAGTAATGTTAGTAACAGCTATATTGTCCTTCTCAAAAAACTGGTCAGACATTGTGAGTTCAAGATGTAACATGTAGTTCACAAATGCATGTACTTACATACCCAAAATGAAAACTCCATCCGTATGATACTCCATCCGTAAGAAAAACTACTCACCCTGCTTTACAGGTGTAGTAAGGTACCACTATTTTCTCTGACTGGATTTCAATGTGTAGTTTCTGAGGGCTTTGATATTCCTGCATAGATTGCCAGCACTTCGCTGTGACTGACATCTCCAACTGTTTCGTCAAAAATCTTGATTGCATGCACATATCCTTCCCTTAAATTGTTTAGGCCTCTCTGCAGAACTTTTTTAGATGCATTCAGCAAGAAACACACCACAATATTATTCAGAATATGCAAGAGAATGGTGACTGAATTTCTGGCAAACTCACTATTTCCAAACTCTGCTGCAAAGCTTGGGGGACACAACAACCATACTTGAGCAGATCTGAATCATTGGGCAGATCCACAACTTATTTTCCTCTTTCATTAACACTGCAAGATAGGAGCTTGGTGGAATAAATGCCATACATCTTAAAAACAAGCAGATGGTGGTAAAGTGCAATAGTGACAAAACATAGCCAAGTTAGAATAGTAGACTATAGGCCATGGCATAGGTCTCTACTCTCTGAGTGGCCTTCTAGATTCAAGAATGATTGGTCTCATTTATGTGTATAAATTTCCTGAGAAATATACAACTGGGCAAACGTTAAGCACCAACAAATTCAAATACTGAAATTTTTGAAAATTGGCAAGTCCTAGACTCCTTACATTTGCATGAAGGTTCTAGCATGCATTCCACACACATTTCACTCTCAAAAGCCTTTGTCATGAACCGTGCTTAATTTCATGTGCTGAATGTAAGCAGTTGGGTGGAACTTCTGAAAACTTTGGTTTCATCTGAGTCAGATATTGCCCTTGTTTCTCTTCCAATTAAAGTTCAGACTTATGAAGAGAGGTTTTGGCCATTCCAAGTCCCCTTGCCATCTTTAAAGGCCAGTAGGCTCATATGTTTGACAACATTAAATGTGTTAAACAATATACCCTTTCTTTAAAAGCTAATGAACTGTGAAGTAAAGATCAAAAACTTTGATTTTGTATGCCAGGAAAGATATGTCCAAGCCATATTTCTGAGAATTGTTTGTTGATTGCAATGTTTGTTGATATTATTTTGTCCTTTGGTGACGCGGAACTTGTTTTAAAAATTGGGTGGTGCTTAACTGTTCCCCAGGTGTATATATTTTAAAGCGAGCATTTCTAATATTTCCATAGAATAGTTGCTCAGAAACAGTGTTTAAGCTAATTATGTTACCATATGATCACATAAGATGCATTATATACTTTGCTGCTTTAGTTCATACCAAAAAGGTATAATACTGTACTACTGAAAGAATATATCATATAGTAGTGTCTAAAATGGTATATGGTTAAATATCAACGTACCAAAATTTGCTAGATTGCCATCATGTGCTAATATTGTATTAGTATTGTATGGAACTCTTCTTGGCAATAAATTCACTTGGATTGAGAGCCGTAACAGCATAGCACACTGAGTCATATAATGTCTGCTACAAAAAACTTGTTACCAACCAAGAGGTTATGAACGAAAACCTTATAAATCTGAAGATGTAACATTAATGCAACACTGCATGAATGACACAATTCTTTAATCAATATTAAAACAATTATTGGGAAACAATCAATACTTCAATTAGAGATTCAAGTGAACTCGAAACTCAAATGGTCTGCCACCCTGTCATGCCCATTTGCGAAAGGGGTAGAAGGCGAAGATGAAATTGCAAACTAGTTTAGGTCCAGAAGATGTTGTATGCAAAGCTTCAAGTATGATCAATATTAGAGGTTACGGGTCTTTCAATCGTTGTCAATGGGTAAAGGATTGTCAAAGGTCGCAAAACTTATTTTTCAGAAATCGTCAAAACCCATCATTTATATTGTATGTTGAGGCATGATGTATTCTACTTACATGCCAAATTTCAGCTCTTTATCTTTATTAGAAAGGTCCAAAATGGCAGTCTTCAGCTTTTGAATGTGACCCCTCTGCCTCGCCCGATTTTGGGGGTGTGGGGCTAAAAATGCAATCTGAAGATAGTAAATATGCTTAAGATGCTTCATACCTAGTTTTGTCTAATTTGATCAATATTTGTGACTGCTATAGGTTATGGGTCAAATTGTATACGAATGACAGACAACATCGAAGGACAATGGAGTTTTTAACATCCTAATAGCTCAGCTGATCAATGACCAGTTAAATCAAAAGCAGTCTTTTTAAAATTAATTGAGTTAAATCAACAGTCTTTTTTTCTTTTATGTTGTTGCTTATAAAACCTTGTTTGTTTTTGATGCAGTACTGCTCAACCTTCCAGCTATCAGCTACCCCCCCCCCAAATACATGTGCCTTCAGCTGCCTCTGGTGTAGCCGTTAACGGTCTTGCTCCATGCTGATTTGTGCTGGTAATGGTGTTATGAAGTACTGGGATGTGTTGGTGATGGTGCTCGGTGGTAATGGTGCAGCAGACTTTGTATGGCTTAATGTGCTATGCTGTTACAACGTTCTATGGAACTGAGTGATGCTGGGTAATACTGGTGACGGTATTGGGTTATGTTTGGCAGGTCTGGGTGGTGTAAGGTTATGCTTGTGATGGCATTACAGGGGTCAGGTCATGTTGGGTGGTGGTGGGTGGTATTGAGTTGTGCTGGTGATGATTTTACGGTGACTATTTAGTTGGTGCCGGGTGGTGGATAAACTGCGGAAAGGGAGGGAGACAATATAAACCATTTACCATTTTACCATATAAACTTTTTTTTTTTTTTTTTAAATTTGGCATCTCCAATCCCACCCGAATCTGGAATGCCCAATTGGGGAACTATGTACAACACTTGCTCGTATGCGACCCCTTTGTGCCAATTCAGGAGAGTGCAGACAGTTTGCGGCTCTCCTCCGAAGCACGCGCCCCACCGCTTCTTATACACTCATTGGTTGAATCATCGCAAGTTCAGAGCAAGGGCGGAGGATACCCGAACGTGAACAAGCTTAGAATCTTCCTGACCAGCACCCGTCTGGCCAACAGGAGGCGCCTAAGCAACGAACAACGGAACCATGTGATATTACCCTTCCCGGCAGACCCTTCCCAATTTGCATCCCTGTAGCGCAATGGCCAATTGTGCACTACACTGAAAAAGCTGCCGACCACTGCCAGTTGGCACGACCAGGGCTCGAACCCGCGTCGTGATAGTCACTTCTGCTTTGCAGTGCGATGCTTTAACCGAGTGAGCTATCCGGCAGCTCCAAATAAACAATTTTAACAGAAACACAACAGCAGCTGATATAATGAGGACAAGAGTCATCAGAAGATGACATATCCTCCCAGACCCCACAATCTGATTTTAGAAATCCCAAAATATCAAAAGGCACCAGTCTAGGACCTGATTAATACGCACAGCAAGTTACGTTAAAAAAAAATATTGAATGGTATTTGAATGTTGTTCTGGAAACAAAATGAGTAAACAAACAAAATCAGACAGATGGACGGACATACTGATGACTATATCCATCCACACTATATGCCGGGGGGGGATAAAAATAGTACAAATTCAAAAATAACAAAAGGCACCACTTCAGTGATCAATCAATATAACAGTAAAGATTCAGGAAAAAAATTTCACATAGTTTGCGAGTTCTGTTGTAGAAACGAAGTGTCCATGGATGGACAGACGGACGGACAGCCAGACGGCCACACTGATGACTATATCCCCCCGCATTATATGCCGGGGAGATAATAATGAAAGACAGGAAAATAATCTTGAAAAAACGAAGTGCAAATTACTCAACACTGTCAAACCAGTTTTCCATTGAATAGAGGTTAATTTGGCTTTGTAATTAATCTCTTTTTTTTGTCTTCTAAATAATCTTAGTCTTGACATCAGCATTTATTTAATTATTGTTGCCACAGAACAAATGACATCTCTTTTCCATTATTATTCCGCGCATCTTTACAAACAAGGCATGTTAAACAACCCAGTGGCCTTTTTTCAAGAGTGGTGATTACCCTAATTAAAGCTGCAAAACATCTGTGAAGACCAGACACACCAGAAAAAAAAAAAAAAAAAACAGTTCATTAAATCCATGGCAGAGAACGTCAACATTTTTCCAGGCTCATCTGTCTGACTCACCAAGACAAGTTTTCTTTAAAAATAAGATGCTCTTTCTCCACCAACAGACAAGAGCCCTGAGACGGATGCATCTTCAATTTGCACATTCGTCTATGCACAACCACACTGATCACATAGCAGCCTTGATCGCATTAATGCTTTGCACATAGTCACCTTGTCAGATTACAAATGTGAAAATGTAAAATACACAATTAAACTAGATCATGGAGATCAAAGAAAATCATGGTAATGAAAAATATTGTAAAACACAGCAATTAAGAATGACACAAAAACTGCATAGGAAAAAAAATCAAATGCTTATCAGTGAAATTTTCTTAAGCCAAAAGGTACAAGGAAACAGCATGCACAGCAATGGGATATAAAAAATTATTATGTGCTGATGTGAAGTTAAAAATATTTGGAAAAAAAATAGTGTGGTTAATTAACAAACTTAGTCCTGAAAAGGTAATCTTCTCATGGCAGTCTGTTACTAAAGATTAAATGCCCGAGCCTAAAAGCTATCCTGCAGGTGATGAGTTAAGTTATGCCACCAGGGAGAACCAATTTTATCCTAAGCTGCCGCTGCAAGTAGAATTTGCGAATCTTAATTTATCATGTCATATCTAAGTCAAGGTTATAGAGGTGCTGCGCTCCAGGATTCGGATACATATTCATACTTCCATGTTTCAGTATTTTGTTCCTCTGTTGATTACTTGTGCTATTGATTTCAGATTATGGGAGACACATTCCTCTTTTCACGGCAAAATGCCGTATTTCTGCGGACGGCGACGGCTTTCAAGCATTTAATAGGATTGCATGTTGTTTATCCTCTACCACTGTGGTGCAAAACACGCCCTTCCCCCGGCAGTACTTCTACATGTGTGTCTCTCTCCAGTTTACAGCAAAACAACCGAGGTCAAGGAGCAAGCCTGGCCTGCAGTGAGCAACCGTGTAAAACAGATACTTTAAGAACAGTGATAAAAGGGATTTGTGTTCAGAGAAACAGGAACCTGCGCTCACGGCTGTCTAGGATGTTCAAAGGCAATGCAGAGATGCTACAGATATAGGTTGCGTGACTCTTAATCTCGACACTGCCGTGAAAAGACCTTAAAATTTTTCAAAAATTGTTTAATTTTCAATTAATTCTAATACAGTTCACTCAAACGGAGCAATTGCTATCCCTTTATGCATGTGTGACACAGAAAATGGAACTTTGCTGGCAGGGTGCAGACAAGCAGGTCGCATACTCCCAAGTAAAGGACGTCAGCAGGTGTTTCTTAGCAAACTGCAGGTTAAGCTTCAAGCCCACGCAGAGCGCTGGAACATGGCAGGCACTTCATCGGGCGCTGAGCAGGTGGACCACGAGGGGTCGCTAGTCTGCAATGAAGTGCTGTCACTCATATGACTGAAGCTCTCCTCCCTAAGTAATGATATGCTCATGGCAATTGTGCACCACCCTGTGGGCTACCAGGCAAAGCTGGCACTGGCGCAGTATAGAATCAAAACCAGGCAAAGAGGGCCATTTAGGAGCTACAACATCAGCTTAGATGAGCAAACCTGCACCCTGTGCAGAGCGCTTTCAAATGTGAGTAAACCCGCTATTTTTTCTATGTTCACTTCACGTTAGCGAAGATGGTTATCAAGTCAGACAATCACTGTTTGTAAAACAATATCCTTCTCTCAATTGAAACTTTGAGATTTGCTTAGACTAGATAGAATGCTATATATAAAATAACCATATAATCCTGTCATTTATTTAACATATCAGTCGACTCCTTTGAATTGCTTGTTGAGTCATGTTGAGTCAAAAGAAGCACCCTAAAATAAGGCCTCAAGTCAATGCATATCCATACAGTGTTGTGGGAAACTGTTTGCCCCCTTCCCGATTTCTTCCATTTTAGCATATTTGTCAGATATAAATTTTTCAGATCATCAAACTCATTTTAGTATAAGACAAAGATGATGTGAGTAATAACACAGTTAAGCATTTAAATGATTATTTCATTTATTTAAGGTAAAGAGTAATTCAAAGCCGATATCACCCGTGTGAAAACATAATCGCCCCCCAAAACCAAGTACCTGGATGTTCCATACTTGTTGACAACTGCCGTCAAACATTTGCAATAACTGGCAATGAGGCGTTTACATTGCTGTGGAGGAATTTTGGTCCACTCTTGGCTGCAAAATTGTTTTAATTGAGCCACATTGGGGGAATTTTGGGCATGAACTGCCTGTTTAAGGTCATGCCACCGCATCTCAATTGGATACAAGTGAGGATTTTGGCAAGGCCATTCCAAAACCTTCATTTTGAGCCATCCAGAGGCGGACTTGCTTGCACGCTTTGGAACATTGTCCTGCTGCATTACTCAGCTGTGCTTGGGCTTTAGGTCATGAACTGATGGCCAGACATTCACCTTCAGGATTTTCTGGTAGCTGAATCCATGGTTCTATCAATTATGGTAAGTTGTCCAGATCCTAAAACAGCAAAGCAGCCCCAGACCATCACACCAGCACCACGTTTGACTATTGGTATCATGATCCAATTGTGGAACGCTGTGTCAGCTTTACGCCATATGAAACAGGACCCATATCTTCAAAAAGTTACACTTTTGACTCATCAGTCCACAGATTATTATCCCAAAAGTCTTGAGGGTCATCAAGATGTTTTCTGGAAAATGTGAGACAAGCCCTTATACCTTTTTTAGTCAGCAGTGCTTTTTGCCGTGCAGTTCTCCCATGGATACCTTTTCTTCCCAATCTCTGTCTGATTGTGGAATTATGAACACTGGCCTTAACAGAGGCAAGTGAGGACTGTAGTTCTTTTGATGCTCATCTGGGTTCTCATGTGACCTCCTGGATGAGTCATCAATGTGCTCTTGGAGGAATTAGCTGGCCACTCCGGCAAAGGTTTACCATTATTTCAAGTTTTCGCCCTTTATAAATAATAGCTTTCAGCGTGGCTCACTGGAGTCCCACAGCCTTAGAAATGGTTTTGTAACCCTTTCCAGACTGACCGTTATCAACAACGATGTTTCTCATCTTAAATTTCTGTAGATCACAGAATCATGTGTTGTTTCTTGCCTACTTAACATTTCCAGGTTAGTTCCATTTTAGTGAATTTTAGATTCAACAGGGCTGGCAGTAATTGTGCATGAGTGAGGTTTAGTGAACTTGAACCCAATTATGGATTAAACTTGTTTAATTGGAAGATTTACTCACTTTTTCACATAAATCCATGTAGGGCTGGATGGTTTTTTTTCAATAAATGAAATCATCATTTAAAAATTGCATTTTGTGCTTACTCTAGCTAACTTTGTGTGATATAAAAGTTAATGATGATCTGAAACATTCAAGCGTGACAAATATGCAAAAATAGAAGTGATTAGGAAGGGGCAAATGCTTTTTTCACAAAACTGTCCATGTGAAGCTGTCAAAAAAAAAAAAAAAAAAGGTCACATAAATAAAAAAGATTAAGCGCCCACTGAAACTTACTAGATGCACCTAAGACGATGGTCTTGGCTTAAAACGCCCTATCGCAGTATCGACAGCAGATTAGAAACAACAGTCAGTGCTTCAAACCAGGCCCAGTAGGGCAGCACTTTATCAGGCCCCCTCTCAAAATCTCAGGCCCTCTTTGACCTGGGGAGGGGAGATAAGGTCCTCCGGACGTGATTAAGATAAGTGCAGTCAGGTGGCTAAGCGCTAGCGCAGGGCAGGACTGCATTCTGAGCCATCAGCCAGCAGAGCAACACAGCGCACGACTTCGAGCACGTGGATTACACAGGTCAGGTACTTCCCTAGTCTCCCCTTCAGGCCTCACCAAGGCTGTTACTGTGCCAAGATTCTGCCCTATGGAGCAGGCAGGTCCACAGCTGCGTTTTTATAGCTGCTTATTATGCCACAGTCTAATAAAGCAGTGTTCACACTAGTGGTCCCTAATTACAGAAGACGTTATTGAGGAATGTGTGATATATCCCACTATAAAGAAAAAGGGAGAATCCTTGTCAGATGGCAGCCCACTTTCCATGTACAGCCATGCCCATTTTTCTGCTAGGGACAGAGACGGTCTCATCTGAGTGAATATTTGGTGTAAAAATGCAAACCAAAAACCCTATAATCATCAACACTGACAAGTAAATCCTGAAGACTTCAAAAGCACAGAACTAAATGCTATACAACAGGAAACTTAGAATGGCCAAGAGTTTATAACTATAAATGTAACAGCAATATGCCTGAACTGCTGACACCAGGGAGGACGTGAACCTCAAAAGATAACATGACGAGTTTGATGTGTATTTGGTGTAAAGTTCAAGCTCCAGAGGCATATCATATTCTTTCATTAATTCTCTTTTAGAGTGACATAAACAAAGCCAAAACAGATGCAGTCCAATAGACTGCCACAGCTAGTCATAGTGATTCCTCCCCCCATTTAGATAATATTCAAAGTGGCAGAGGCAATCCTCTATTCAGCTTCAGAAATCTGTAATAAAAACAGATTCAACAGGTCTGTTTGATGGCTAGAAAAGCACCTTCTTTAAAGGAATTTTCATTCCATTTGGCACGGCGCTCATAGGGGCTCCACTTTGACGGTCTCTTGACATTTATATTGCAGGTTGAATTTACAGTAATTGATTATAGCTTGCTCAACTTTAAGCTGTCATTATAACTTACAGGCTGCTGGATCTCTTCCCTGTCTTGGGGCAAGACTAACATGTACACACACAGTCAGATATGACGTTAATACTGGTCTCTGCTGTTGAGGATCAATGTATAAAACCTTAAAATTACTATTTGCTGGTGACTTGTCTGAGGTCTATCCCTAGGGGATTTCATGCATAAATCATAGGTATTTAAGATAGACCTCCATTGCATACACAAGTTGAATTTCAAAAGAAATGCTGTCTTAGCATTTTTTTGAGATAGAACTAAAATGTTAGAAAACCTTTGTTCATTTATTTATTTATTTATTTTTATTTATTTTTTGCCAAATTTCCGTCAAATTTTAAACCTTTAACACACCCATACACAGAGGACAAAAAAGGTCTGAAGTTGAAGCAAAGGTGCTAGCCGAGTTGAGACTGCAGTTTTACAACCCCTTTTCCAAAAAATCTGGGACAACACCAAAAACAAATAAAGCACAAAATGGAGATTAGCAAATCGTCCAGGATATGGATTTAAACAAAGCAAAATATAGCAATGAGGACCCCAAACATCTGAGCAGAAAAAAATGGGCCAAGCTCAAAATGGCAAAATATGAAGCTTTTAAAGATCTTAACAATAAATCCTAGTCTGGACATAAGCAAAAAATAAACAAATACAGTAACTTAGTATGGAATAGCTTTCGATTTCATTTAGGTTTGTGGGTGAACTTGTGGACAGCTTTTTACCAAAAGAACAGTAAAAAAAAAAAAAAATGTTTGTTGTTCCTCTTTAGAAAACAACTTTTCAATTGTGGGAAGCAAGCTTTCTGCAATATTCTCAGGTACTACAAGGCATTAAATGACTTTGCGCGATGAAGCAGCTTCCAGTTTTTTTCAAAAACACATCGCAGTAAATATAAATAAGCAAGTGGTGGCACAAAACGTCCCAGGAATGCATTTACTGACTCCTTTCTAACTCTCTGATAAATGATCTATTGTTAAGTCCAATGAAAGTAATAATTTGGCCCCTTCTTCCCCAGAAGTGTACAGTAAGAACCATAATTCATTGGACTGTGCCACTTTTTCTGTACTCTAGCTCTTCGAGTTTGAATAGAAACAATAAAAATGAGATTGAAGACCGAAGTGTCTGAAGTGTTGAAGGCATTTTCATCCATGTTGTATGAGCAGTTTAGAACCAGCGACACCTCTTATAGGTACGTAAAAAAAAATTAAACATAATGGTCATTTATCATAATGCAGATTAATTTTTAATAAGGTTGCATATCCTTTGCATGCAATGTCAGTTCGAAGTCTGTGACGCATAGACATCACCAGATACAAGGTATCTTCCCTTGTGCTGATCTGCCAGACAGCCACCGTCAGTTCCTATTTGTCTCAGGGAAAACGAAATTGTAGCACTATGAATGAATTTAAACGTAAGGCTTTGGAGATAACTGAGCACTTTCGAGTGAGAGGATATTTGGAGAGCGACATTCGTTCCATTTATCAAAGGGCGATGCGCACGGATAGAACCCGCCTCCTACACCAATCACAGCGCTCTTCCGCACCACACCTCTGCTTCTCTACCAAATTTTCTCCAATAGCTGGAGAAATAAAAAGCATTGTTGAGAGCATTGGCATGTTCTACAGTGTGACCCAGCCTTAAAAGAAATTTGCGCGGAACCACCTTTGATTTCGTTTAGAAGGTCCCGCTCATTTAAAGACAGGCTTGTACACAGTTTTGAGTACTCCCCCAAAAACTACGTGGTTGCCCTCCCCACCCTCAGGTTTTTATAGGTGTGGTCACTGCACCCACTGCAGTCATTCATTTCAAGTATTTTTCACATCCAAATACAATATCAATACTTTCATTAATTGTAGCACTACCCACGTAATATACATTCTGAAATGCCCCTGTGGCATGGTTTACGTGGGTCAGACGAACCAAGCTTAAAGCTTAGAATTGCGGAACACAAAGCTGCCATACACAATAATAATTTGGAATACACAATTGCTAGGCATTACGAAAAAGCAAATCATGGTTCTTGTGCAACTTTAAAGTTTTGGGGTATCGAGAAAGTTGCCTCCTCACAAAGAGGAGGAGATCTGATTAATAAACTTTTGAGGAGAGAGCATTTTGGATATACTCACTAAACACCCTTGAACCAAATGGCTTGAATGATGAATTCAATCTGTCATGTTTTCTTTAAACAAAAGATTTCTAAATAAGAATGCCTGTTTGTTTATTGTATTTGATGGCTTGCAAAGAATTTAATTCACATGGTGATACATTTTAACACCCCTAAATTGCTGGCATATGGGTATTGGCTGAAGTATTTCAACTCCCACCTTACTGATTATCAAATCAGAAACTGACTTTTCTAAGGAGGACGCTCTGTATTCTCGGTGATTATAGCAATACCTGTTTGACTCTGAAGAGGACACAGTAGTGTCGAAACGTTGGTCTGTTTGCACCAATGGAATCTTTTATAATCATTTGAGTGCTCCGGGCGTTCCTTGGGTTCCTTCTTCATTGAAGTGACTCATTGTTCCTTGTGAAGCAGCTCTGAGCCATGGGGAGCGGAAAAGAACTGTCTAAGGATATTCGTAACAAGGTAATTCAACTTTTTAAAGATGGGAAAGGATATAAAACAATATCCAAAGACTTCAAAAAGCCAGTCAGTACTGTTCAGTCTGTGATAAAGAGGTGGAAAATTAGGGGGTATGTTGATACCAAGCCAAGGTCAGGTAGGCCAAGAAAGATTTCAGCCCAAACTCCCAGGAGAATTGTTTGGGACACAAAGAAAAATCCACAAGCTACCTCAAGAGGAAAAACAGTATGCTCTGGAAAAAGATGGTGTGGTATTTCAAGGAGCACAATAAGGAGGTACTTAAACAACAATGAGCTGCATGACCAAGTTGCTAGAGGGAAGCCATTATTGTGCCAATCCCACAAAAACGCTTGCCTAAAATATGCCAGACAACATGTTGACACGCCTCACAACTTCTAGAATACCATCATTTGGAGTGACGGGACTAAAATAGAACTTTATGCTCACAACCATAAGCGCTATGTTTGGACAGCAGTCAACACCATTCCCACTGTAAAGCATGATGGTGACTCTCTGATGTTTTGGGGGTGTGTGAGCTCTAAAGGCACAGGGAAAGATGAAGAAATGCAGCATGCCATCAGAAAATACTGGCAGACAACTTGCATTCTTCAGCACAAATGCTGTGCATGAGACACACTTGGACTTTCCAGCATGACAATGATCCAATGCACAGGGCCGAGTTGACCCTCCAGTGGTTACAGAAGAGAAAGCTGATGGTTGAGGTTGGCCATCACAGTCTCCTGACCTCAATATCATCGAGCTGCTTTGGGGAGATCTCAAATGTGCAGCTCATGCAAGAAGACCAAAGAATTTTTGGGAGCTGGAGGCATTTTGCAAGGAAGAATGGGCAGCTATACCACCTGAGAAAATTAGGGGCCTCATTGACAACTATCAAAAGACTGCTCACTGTTATTGATGCTAAAGAGGGTAATAAACAGTATTAGTCTGCACACTTTTGAACAGGATTCATTTCATTTTTCCCCTTATGTTTATTTGATGATTGTGCCATTGTAAATGACCCAACAGCTGGTTATGAATCAAATTAGAAATAAAAGAAATGTGTTTTGCCTGGTCATTCATGTTAAGTTACCCATTTTACAAATTCAGCCAAGGTATGCAAACTTTTGAGCACAACTGTTTGTGTGTGTGTGTGTGTGTGTATATACAACGTATTATGTACAACCGCAATTCCGAAATAGTTGGGACGAAGTGAAAATTGTGAATAAAATCAAAATGCAATGACTTTGAGATCATGAGCCAATATGTTATTTACATTAGAACATAGATAACATTTCAAATGTTGAAACTGAGAAATTTTACATTTTTATCCACAAAATGAGCTCATTTCAAATTTTCTGGCTGAAATTTTCTGGCTCAAAAAAGTTGGGACACAGGCAAAAAAGGGCTGAAAAAACAATTAATATATAAAGAGAATCAGCTGAAAGAACATTTAGCAAGTAATTAAGTTAACTGGCATCAAGGTGTGTAACATGATTGGCTAGAAAAAGGGATGTCTTCAGAAGGCTGAGTCTCTCAGAAGTAAAGATGGCCAGAGGCTCTCCAACCTGTGAAGGCTTGCGTAAAAAAATTGTGGAATACTTTAAAAATAATGTTCCTCAATGTCAAATTGCAAAGGCTTTGAATGTCTCATCATCGACAGTGCATAACATCATCAAAAGATTCAGAGAAACTGGAAAAATTTCTGTGCGTAAGGGACAAGGTCAAGACCTTTACTGGATGCTCATGATTTTCGGGGCCCTCAGACACCACTGCATCACTCACCGCATTCTGTCATTGACATTACTAAATGGGCCCAGGAATACTTCAAAAATCACTGTCTGTAAACACAGTCCGCCGTGCCATCCACAGATGCCACCTAAAACTCTATCATGCAAAAAGGAACCCATTGTTGAGCATGATCCAGAAGCGCCATCGTGTTCTGTGGGCCAAGGCTCATTTAAAATGGACTGTAGCAAAGTGTCCTGTGGTCAGACGAGTCCAAATTTGACATTCTTGTTGGAAATCATGGTCGTCGTGTCCTCTGGACTAAAGAGGAGAAAGACCACCCCTCCTGTTATCAGCGTTCAGTTCAAAAGCCAGCATCTCTGATGGTATGGGGATGCATTAGTGCATATGGTGTGGGGCACTTGCATGTTTTAAAAAGCGCCATGAATGGTGAAAGGTATATAAAGGTTTTAGAGCAACATATGCTCCCCTCCAGATGACATCTATTCCAGGGAAGGCCTTGTGTATTTCAGCAGGACAATGCAAAACCACATACTGCAGCTATTACAACAGCATAATTTCATAGTAGAAGAGTCCATCTGCTGAACTGGCCTGCCTGCAGTCCTGATATTTCACCAATTGAGAACATTTGGAGCATAATTAAACAAAAAGTCCGTCAAAGGAGACCCAAAACTCTCCAGCAGCTGGAAGCCTGTATTAAACAAGAGTCGGATCAAATTCCAATGGCTAAACTCAAGAAACTTGTCTCCTCAATGCACAGATGCCTCCACTCTCTGTTAAAAAAAAGAGGGGATGCTACACCATGGTAAACAGGCCCCTGTCCCAACTTTTTTGAAACCTGTAGCAACCATCAAATTTGAAATGAGCTCATTTTGTGGATAAAATTGTAAAATTTCTCAGTTTCAACATTTGCTATGTTATGTCTGTTCTATTGTGAATAAAATACTGCCTTGTGTGATTTGAAAGTCAGTGCGTTTTGATTTCATTCATAATTTACAGTTTGTCCCAATTATTTCGGAATTGGGGGTGGTATATATATATATGTGTGTGTGTGTGTGTGTGTGTGTGGTGTGTAGGACTCAGAAAAGGGGTCACTTGGGATTTTTTTCCATTCTGAGATTAACAGGGTATCTCAGTGTTATCCCAGCACTACTGTACTGTCAATTTACCACACTTTGCTGTGCACAAATTCACCCAATTTTTTTCTCAAAATGAAAAACTTGGATCACTCTTTGATTTTGTTGGAAGATCTCAATTTTCATAAAATGACCCAAGTGACCCCCTTTCCTAGTCCTGCACACACACACACACACATATATTTTTTTTTCATATTGCCCTTGTCCCATCTTTTTTGGAATGGGTTGTGGGTATAAAATTCAGAATAAAAGGCATACTTCCCTCAAAAAGATAAAACAAATAAAAATTTAAGAATATACACATAAATAGCTTTTATTTACATTTAAAGCACTTACTTTGATTACCTTTTTTCTCAAAAAAAAAAAATTCTGCCACTTAATGAGATAATTTTGACTCATTTCTAGATTTATCAATGGGTAAGTAAAATGATCTTACCCCATGGACAAAACTAGAAATGAGTCAATGATCTCACATTAATTGGCAGTATTTTTGCTCTGGGGAAAAAAAAAGTCATAGAAATAAGTATTTTTAGTCTACATACAAGATCAAAATGCTTGGTAAGATTTTGTTTTTGCAATAATTTTATCCTGAATTTCTAAAAACAGTCACTTTATTATGCACACCTGAATGACACGACTTCCAAACAGTCTTGCGGGGGGGGACATCACGTCGCATTCAGAAATGGCTTAATTATTCGCAATTCATTTCCTTCTTAATGCAGGCAGCCCAGGGATGAGGCAAGCTTTGTGTAAATTGCATATTTCCATTCGCACATTGTCAGAATTATTTAACTCTGAGATATCTCACCTTAGTATAAATGGTAAGGCCTTTCATTTTAAGTAAAAATGGTCAGAGAATACACTTTTACACTTTTCAGTAACTGTGCCAAACTTACTGGTGCTGGTTCACTGCCGTCCCTCAAGAACTTGACCAACAGCCAAACATCTTTGCACCCTTGCTATCTCTGCATCAGCTTCATTACAAGGCTTACAATCAGTAGTATATACATATAGTATTCATTACAATCAGTGGTATATACATACACATGCATGTACATACATTTCTGACATTTTTTATTTGTGTATATTCCAGAGAACATTCTCTCATACAAGGAATTCAAAAAGTTGTGTATTGAGTTATTCACAAAATAAAACAACAATATTCAGGGTTTTGTTATAATATAACATAGATTGTTTCTCTTCTCAACATGTACAGTTTTCCAAAAAATGGCAGTTTGTGCACTGCAAGCAGTAAAAAAAACTAAAAAAAAAAAGCATCCACTCATCTTTCAACGCAATGTCACAATATTGCTATAGGCATCCGTGTCCATACCAGCCAATCAACATTATTGATGGGGGGCAGTTATATTGGAGCCCCGCTCAGTCTACTTGCCAATTTTTGATCCCAACAGTGTTTAGTGGGATTGACATCAAGTCTCCCTGCAAACCAGTCAAATTCCTGCCAAATAATGAATGAACCCCACTCTGTGCATGGAGGAACTGTCACGTCGAGACCGGACAGGGCCTTTCCTAAACTGCTGGAACCGCAGAATCACCTACATTGTCATCTTACACTTCAGTATCACAACTTTCCTTCTGTGAAACCAAGAAGTCTCGACTGAACCGTGAAAAACCCCAGACATTAGTTTGTCCACATACTTTTGGCCTCATTGTGCATTTTTACACTTGACAATAACAGCATCACGATTGCCTGCTTTACTGGTATTGGCAAACATTTGCTGTTTTTCAAGAGTGAATGGTAATAAATGCAAATTCTCAAACCTAAAATTATCTTGAGCAAAAATTAATGACACAACGACATAACTGAGGCCCAGAGGCGTCTGAGCTGCCAATGGCATCATTAGTTTCACCCCCCTATAATGGGGGGCAGTGTATAAAAAAGGACTAAATTTCTACAAGACTTCCCCAATACAGAGGTAAATACTGTCAAATTAAAGCTGACAGACTGCACTTTAACCTCATTAACCTTCACATTTCTTAAATTATTCATCATTTTATTTAAACCCAATGCGCCGGTACATATCCGAATCAGCAAATTCGTACCATTGTGTCGATAGGTTTGCATGTAAATTCCCTCCACGATTTGTTAAGAGTTGTATGCATTGTTATTTTTAGAATGCAATCTCAATCTTGGTAGGGTATAACAAAATAAACATGACCCACAGTTCAGAAAAACATTAAAATTGGCTCCCTGTACTGCTCAACTGGCCATCATTTGTTCGGGACATTCGATACCTTAAATGAAAAACACGGGCCTGGAGCATGTGGGCCAGTCACACCACTGGCAACGGTGCAAAGAATCATGAGGGCTAAATCCAAATTGCCTTCCAGCAAGGTAATTATTCTTTGCTGGGACAAAATAATATGCGCTTAAGACCAATGCAAATTACCCCAAGAGCACATTTTCCTAGTAATTAGTAATTATGATAATGATTATTCCACTGCATGGGGCTATTTGAGACTTCTCCCATAGTTGAAAGGTAAGTCAAAGGCACCAAGTTGAGTTGAAGTGCAAAGTACAAAAATAAAACCGAAAAACTGCAAAAAATCCACCACGACGAAAGATGTTTGTCGCTTGTAGTTAAACTCAATGCTAGTGTAGCATCTCTGATCTCACAACTACCCATGATTCAAATCTAACGGTTGGCTGGCAAACTGAGAATAGCATAGGCGAAAGTCAACTTGACGCTCCCCAAACCCAAACACAAGCATTTTTTACGACCAATCAAAACCACTAACAGCAGTAAAAATAGATTTTGGGCAGGCGAATCCCCACCCAAGGTCTCCTCACATTAGTCATGTGATCTCCAGTTTCTGCCACTCATATCCTGGGAAGACAAAGACCTGACCTGCAAGCCCACAGAAGCCAAACAAGACGAGCAGTGAAGAAACGTACAGCAGTTAACGACACACTATTTGGAACAGCACCACTTAACACTGCTCTGTAATTAACCCCTTAAACTCAAATTTTTCACTTAAATCCCCTAAGTAGCTTCAGAGTCAGAAAAAGCATTTTTTTTTCCATACTGTAGGACAATATCATACATATTCTGCATCTGTTGGTTGCAGCACTTTACTGAAGCTACATTGCACTTACATTGCAAAAAATATTCAAATCATCAAATGGGAAATTATCTAGATCTTGTACATTATTTTATACATATTCCCCTGTGCTTCAGAATGACATTTTTGGGATGGTTGGAAACCTTGGGATCTCCACTAGAATTTAAAATGGGCCTGATGTTCCACAGGTTTGAATACAGCGGTTGCATTTTACAGGCCAACATAAGGGTCCATAGGTTTTATGAGGTTAGCTGGATCAGAAATGGAAGCAGCCACACATGCCTTTAAGAAAGAAAGGGCAAGGACAGTTCATGCTGGCTCAGAGAGCTCAAAAATGATTTATTTAAGTGTCCCTACCTGACCCAGCTTCCAAGATCTGAGCGACACTTCCCCATTACAGGAACCACATTTACACAAGTAGTATTTACACCAGTGGCGGCCCGTGAACTAGCAACTGGGGAGGCTCAAAAAAATCCCTTAAAATTAATGATTGGTCACAACCTGTTTTCAATCATTCATTTAAATTGCCATTGCAGAAACTCCGAAAACTCTCAACATCATCAGGTGTGGCCAGTTTTCATTTATAACGCATACCGATTACGACTCTGGATTTCTCGTGCTTTTCTTTAGTCAGCAGTTGGAGGCAATGCATGTGTTTCATGATCGTTTAAATGAGAAAAGATCATTTGAAATGTCTTCATGCAACTCCACTGCTTCCAACCCCTCCAGTGCACAAGGACTTCAATTCTGCGCGAGAATCTCTCACATATGCGTTGATTGAATAATTGCTGACTACAGCAGAGGAACGTTATTATGCCACTTAAACTCACGCCGAATGTGTGAGAGTTGACAGGTATGCGTTATAAATAAAAACTGGCCACACCTGATAAAGTTGAGTGTTTTTGGAGTTTCTGTCATGGTAATTTAAATGAATGATTGAAAACAGGTCGTGACCAATCATTAATTTTAAGGGATTGTTTTGACCCTCCCCTGTTGCCAGTTCATGAGCCGCCACTGATTTACACATGTGAACATGCACAGACTGATGTCGCTCTGTCACATGTAGCCCATGTTGCTCTTTGTCTCCCATCGTTTCTTGGCTTCAAATCTGAAATCAGTGGAAACACAAGAAATTATATCGTAGCAATGGACTCAAAGATGCTCCTTCATAACATAGCCAGAGTACATAACAGTAGAGCCCGGGTGTGTGGCCTGATGAAATTTTAAAATAATGGTTACAGTATATGCTACACATTGATACAAACAAGATTAACCTTTGGTACCATTTTAACTGTGATTTGCTGTCAGGCAGAGTATAATTAAGCCATCTAACAGGAGGAGCAGGGCAAATTTATTCAGACAATCTGATCCACAGTGTAGCCTAAAAACAGGCGGCTAAATACATTCTTAATTGTAAATGTGAGCATAAAGATCCAGAAAATGCTATGAAGTGCAACTGCAACTAAGAAAACCATTTACAATGGATGGGTGGACTCGGGGATTAATTCTAAGTCACTTTGGCTGCATTGCAATGCAGACACTCTTGTTCTGGAAAGGTCCACTGCGAGTGTCAACTGAGTTAAATCTTGGACAATAAATGCTTGAGCCCTGGCTATAGATGGTATCAAAAGCCTGTTCTGAAATGTGCGTTTCTTTTAAGCAGGGCCATGCAACAAAAGCTGACTAATGGCTGCCCAGCAGCAATACTCGTTTTTGTCAATGTAATCTTTGTAACTCAGCCATAGTGATGGTACTTCAAGTCCATGTCTTGTTAAGTCTCATCACTGAATTTTGACCATTTGTTGACAGAGTGACTATGTGTTTAGTAATATAAATCACAAAAAACCATTTATTCCAAAAAATAAAGTTACATAGTCATGTGTGCGGCGAGGGACCACTGGATCTTGTGCAAAACATGCAAGACCATTAACAAAAGCAGAAGCCAGGTGACTGTGTGTGGAGCTTGCAGTGAGGCTGGGTGACTGATGTGAGGGGTACAGGAGTTAGCTGGGGGCACTTTGATTTAGGAAAGTGAGACAGTCGAGGAGAGAGACGGGGCGAGTGAATGAGACAGACCCCCAGGCCAGCTGTTTCTTCCGCTTCTGGGCCTCGCGCATGACCTCTGCCTGCTGCCTGGCCTCCGCGAAATCTCTGCAGTCTGCCGCCGACGCAATCTTCACTGCCAGCTACAGAGAGCAGCCCCATTAGAGCATGTAAATCACTGAGCCTGGCACACGCACAAACGTAAACACATATAGTTTTACACACACACTCACGCAAACTTGCAAGCACACACATACACACACACACACACACACACACACACACAGGCACACACACAAATTTGCATACACAAGGTCAAACATGCAAGCACACACATATGCATATAAATAACACATCCAAAAACAGATACACATTCATAGCTACACATGAAAAACCACATACACAAATTAACATGCTTAAAGTTTGGTACCAAAACGTCTGCAGAGACACAAACACACGCGCAAACACACACATATGCATCCATGATTATACACTTGCACACAAGCAAGCACACATATACACACATACACACACACGCACACATTCACACTTAGTTTACGAGCAGTAAAAAACACTAAGTGAAAGCTGCTTTCTCTCAGATCACTGCCCTTGGCCACGTCACTCAGCCAGGAAAACGCTCAGATCTGTTATGTCACTTAATCAGTCACCAGTCCCCCACACTAATGAAAGGATAAAGACAGAGATGTTCCTTTTTGCTGCAACAGAATTACGATGATGCCCATCGACTCTGAAGCATGTGACACAGTCAGAAGGGCTCAACTGCTCATTCTTAGACTGATCATAAAAAAAAAAAAAAAAAATTCCCTTGATACAAAACCCCAACTACATCATATGCTTTCACAGCTATTTTTAATTACCAAAAAAAAACCAAAAAAAACCATGAAATACAACCCAATTATTGCCATTTTGAAGATTCCTTCATCTTCAAGGGCAGAGTTTCTAGTCATTAAAGAAAGAAAATACATTCGCAATGCATACACATTTAGTTTTGACATGCAGGTTGACCATACTATAAGTGAACACCCACATTGACACTTCTTGCAATAGGTAGCACTTTGAGCACTGTAGTGGCGCAGCTAACGAAGTCTGGTTTCCCAACCAGAGAGAGCAAGGTGACAGAAAGGGAAGAAGCTTCGTCTAACATCTCTCATTCCGCAACCCAAAAAACTCCGATAAACGCTGAACAAAATCACACAAAAAATCCTATTTTGGAAATACTGTACAATATTAATAATATTAATAATGAATAGATTCATGTGCACAAAAGGGGAGAAATAGTCTTTAGGTAATGAAGAAATGTGCCTCCATTTCTCTACTGGAAAAACCTGGAAGATAAAAAAAATAAATGTTTCAATTATAATTAACTGGGATAAACTTTATTGGAAAGACATGCTGGGATTAGGCAGGTCGGAGCGAGCAGTCAGGAAAAATTAAACTCTAAAGGCTTTTTATCACCATATTTCAGGAACCAAGAGTGTAAAATGTTCTAATTTGGGATACATTAAAAGCCATAAAGGTCTTTCAGAAAGATTAATGGTACTTTGCTTGGATTTAAGATAAGGGCTTTAGCTGGCTGCGACTACTGGGCTCTGCCAGAGCCCTCCGGGCATTCATCTATACAGTCACTCGCAAGATTTGCTAAAGCGTCTGCATAACCTGAAGCTAACACACTGTGACAGTTTTTTAATTCCTTGCCATTTTTATAGGTTTAAAGCCCATAAATCATGTTTTCTAGTCAAATGTTTGAAAAAAGCCAAGTTATAATGGCCGATCATGCACATGTTAAGTGTAGATTTGGAGGGCAGATAGGATTTTTTTTCTTTTTTTTTTTTCCTGCTGGAGGTTTGTGAACAGCATGTAAACCGGTGTAAGGTGCTAAACACATTTTCTTGGCAGTAGCAAACGAGGAAAAGAGAGAATAAACCAGAGGTTTATTGAATTGTCGTCAATCTCTCGCCGCCGCTCGCTTTTATGTCTGTCGAAAATAAAATCGTCACGAAAAAGGCATCGTTCCGAGTGAAGATCAATTTGGAGGACTCTGAATAGTTCCTTTTGAGGTTTAAGCCCAGAGATTTTTATTGTTCTACACAGGGATTAGCCATATTAACCCGCTTTCTGTGTGGGGAAGATCTCCGTATGCGAAGGTCTTTAAGACATTTCATCCTAAACATTTCTTCTCTCCATACAAAAATATAAACCCTTCACAGTTTTCCCTTCTCTCCCTCTTTAAAAATGCAGAGCGGAATGGCGACTGTATTTAAAGCGTTAAAGGTCTTTAATTTTTTATCAGTTCAGTCTACAGTCCCTGATTGTCTTTGCCGAAGCTCAACATTAATGTCAACCAAGTTACCTAGGAGACGGAACAGATCAAAGAGACAAAAAACCCTCAAATGTCTGATTAATCAAGCCTGCAAACAGCTTATTTCTTTTAGCCTGCATGCAAGTATGAAAATGAGATTCGGAGAGCAGTACATTGTGCAGATTTGTTCATTCTTATCAGAACAAAGCCAGAGGCAGCTTATTTCATGGATCAGTGGCGCCGTCATCGCGAGGCACAGAGCAGGTGACGGCGCCTCTTTCTGTGGCTGGAACAAAATTAGCAAAAAGTCGGCGCAAATTAGCCTCTCATATTTTCAGTAATATGACATTATTTTTCATTTACTTTTTGATCCACTTTTCAGGATTTTCCCCCTCTCTCTCTTCTCTCTCCTCCTCTCACGCGCACCCTTCTTACCGCCAAATCCTTTCACATCACAAACTGGCAAGGATGTAAATGAGAGAAAAAAGAAACAAAGCAAAGAACATTAAAATGTAAACAGCTCAAAATGGACTCTGGTCTTTGTTCTGTGCAGTGGTCCAAGCAAGCCCTGTGCTCCCAGAAAGATCTCTACTCATGGCGATTTTTGTATTCCTCATGTTAATTTTTACATTTTAGTTTGCACATATATGTGCCCTGTCTTTGTTAGGCTCCCCTCCGTAAAAAGGATTAATTCTATGACCTTTAAACAGGCTAAAAGCAGTTCATCTGCCACACTGCGCCGCTGTGACTTTATGGCCATCGGGGCCAAGTCAAAAATGGATACATTCCTTTGTCAGACGTCTAATGTTTAATTCTTTAGAAACCAATAAAAAGACCATAAAAAGCCTCTCACAGAGAAAACCTGTACACACAAAAATTTAGAATCAGTCACAGTACAGTGCCCTTTGATAAGACAAATATATAAACAGTAAATATGCACCAAAAGCTAATTTCTGCTATTTTTAAGGTACTGAATGGACAATATCAGTTTTTTGGAGTATATGAGTGATATGCTCTGTACAGACACAGAATTTTTTTGCAATATTCAATAATTAATGCATTCTCAGTAGTCCCCTTCACATGGTTAGTCAACAGCACAAGAGGAAATGAAAGGTTGTGTTACAAAAGCAATAAATAGCACGCCAGCCATTATAAGAAAATAACAGCACATGTAAGCAGTTTTGATCTAGCCCGACACAAAGTGGAAGGCCGTTAACCACTTAGCTGCACAATTATTTTAATATAATGACTGGCATGGAGTAAGTTATTGCGCTTACATCACGGTTACCACACATGTATGCATAGCTAAAGACATTATTTTTTCCGTTTTCATCCAAAAATTGCGTTTATATGCGGACTGTTTGCTTCCACTGTTAACTTCAGCTGCTTCGAAACTGCTGAAATTTCCTTTTCTAAATGGTTGTTCGTTCTATTCGTTTCATTGCTATGCATGAGCTGTGGTTACAAATTCCAGTGTCATAGTTCCACCTGGATGGTTGCTGGCACATTGTGCTTTCTCCCATTTGTCATACTCACCATACTTGTCAAAGATTTTAATAGTTGTATCGGGAAAATGATGTGTGTGTCTATTTTAGCCTTCACTTCTAATGTCTGTATCGTTGTGACGAAGTGTCACTAAGTTAGCCTGGAATTCAAATGAAGCAAATTAGTACAAGAGTGTTGAAAGGATATAAGGTTTGGAACTAGTTCAAAGGTATGCATTTATTAGAATATAATGGACATCCTTAGAACGTCCTTCAATGAATCACGATTGAGTATTCAACAAAGCCGTGGTATAAATTCATATAAGTGCCACAATGGCACTAACAAGGTGCTTTCCTCAAGGCCTGCGGAATAACCAAAATGCGGGGCTACTTCCCAGGGTATTTGAATTTTCAGTTACAAACTTAGACAGAGCTGAATTCATTTTTGCCATTACAAATCTAACCTGTATTCATATCATCACCAAAAACAGTAAAGGTCCTCCAGTTGCAATATTACATTTTGCAGTGTAATTAAGTTCTGGCTCCAGGATGAGCACTGTCTATACCACAGTTTATGGGAGGATTTTTTTTTTTTTTTCTTGCCGGCCAATGTGTTTGGATAAAATTCATTTTTTCAGTCAAATCTAAAACAATTTACTCATATATAGCATGGTGTAGGTATTAATGTTTTAAAAATATCTCTATACTCTTAAAATTGTTCAGGTTACTCAAGAATGTTAACGCCCATTAAATCAATTTGATTGTTTATTGAATTAGTTATCACATATAGTTATTACACGGTTATTTCAAATACAATTATGCAAAAAAAATAAATAAATAAAAAAAAAAGTCTTGCGTATATCCTCAACTTTCAGCGCTAGTTTAAAATAACTCCATAGCCATTTTTGTACATCTGATTAACGATCAAACTATTTGTTTATGCAGGCCAAATAATCAAAGGTGTAGGTTTGTATATGGAAGGTAGGGACATGTCCCCACCAATATTTTGTGAAGCCAGATTGTCCCTACCAATATTTCAGCAAAATCGTTCTTATCATCTTTCCAGACAAGCCACATAAGACCCAACTGTGGAGGATACGTCTCCAAGACAACTATTTATGCATTCTAGCATTTGATTGGTTGAAAGGGTGGGGCTATCTGAAGGCTAAAAGTCAAGAGTAAACTCACCACTCTATTCAGGTTATGAATATTCATTTTTGTCCTAAGCGGGGCTTGAGACGCGCAACTGGATCGCCAGCTTTGATTACATGTGTTTACAATGGCTTACCCGTAGAAGAGAACCGTAATTTGGCATTTGTTCCAGATTTTTCTTCATCGCGTAACTATAGCACTTTTCCCATGGCCCAACTCGTGACATACATAGATATTACCTTAGGTATGTATCACTTTTGTTTCATTGTCTGAGAGCTTGAGGAAAAAAAGTCGCTCCATGTTAAGTCACGCTGCCAAACTGAATGCCAAGTGTAATGTTGGTTGAATAAGTGATCTAACTAGTCAGAAACAGATAGTTACTTAAAGTGAAAACTTGCTAGCTACCTTAAGTTAGTTTTTACCGGAAAATAATGTCAACAAATGTTAATCAAACATGTTCGCTAGTTTCAACTAGCGAACCAAACCTGGTTTCTGTCACATGTTGGTTAGTAATCGGGTTGCTAGCAGTAGTAAATATAAGCCAGATGGATATGTCAAATTATGAGGTGAATTTCAGTGGAGAAATCCCACAAAGGTGCGATTAATAATTAATTATTTTATACGCACAAACCACAGCAGCAGGCTAGAGAAACAGAGCAAGCTGTTAAGGATACAGGTGTATCAGGGCTTCAGGTGAGGTCATGATTATGACTTGTTCCGTGGAATTATAGGGAAAGCATTAAAGTTAGTCTCATGATGTTCAGCAAATATAACCTCAGAAAGTCAAAATGTCCCAACCAACTTTGGCTCAGTGGGGGAAATGAAAGAAACATGCAATCGTAAATCTAACATGATCCAGCCTGATTAACGCTCGGTTTGCGGTTTTTCCAATTCATAGTCGGTGGTCCATTATGAAGTGTTTATCGCAGCTGCAATTGCGCTACCCCATATTAAGATGCTTAATACAGAGGAGCTGGCTTGTTAACGTCTCACTTGGTATCAATGTCCAGGTTACTAGATCTGAGCGGGTTTCATGAGTGCGCTGAGATGGTTTACAGCTGTCAGTTGAGGTTGTGGCAAGTTTATGTATGTAGCATCTTTGTATGAAAATTTTGGAGGCACCTTGCGTAGCATAATTAAAAAAAAAACGGAGAAACACTCATTCGGATAATCTCTGTATACAGTAAAGGCAGTATCTGCACTCAGATTTACAAAAATTTTCCAGCTCGCGCACTACACACGCTTGCATCACATATGTGTCCCTACCAATTCTCACATTAAACGTACGCCCTTGCTAATAATCAATACTAATATGTAGCTTATGATGATCAAGAAATGATAGAGACAAAGTCATTGCTTATCTGCTATATTTCCACATGATACGTTATATTGTAAGGATGGCAATAATCCAAATAACTGCAAAAAATAAAGTGTGAAACTTTCTTAAAATTAAATGTCTCATTTTACCATTTTTTCACCAGTGTACGCTAATTGTAACTTGAGATATTTCCAGCCTCAAAGGTGTTCCAAGCACAGTTGGGTGATGTCACTTCTGTTGACGTATTATCAAACAAAACAGAGAGCTAGCTCGCCCCTCCGTCCTCCTCTCCTCCTCCTGTGCTTCCTGAAACGGTCAAACCCAAAAAAAAAAAAAACCCACCCCCCATCCCTCTTGTCAGTGATTGGCTGGATGGTCCAGGCTGGACCAGGTTGTTTTTGTTGCAGTTTTTGGAGCCTGGGCTGTTCACAGGGGTCGCGTTTTTTTTACAGCATATTCAGAGGACAGGCAGCTTGCGAATCTTGAGGAGATGTTTGTTGTATGTGACATAAAATGTTCTAGCTTAGAAACCGCGTAGCAAGACTTAGAGTACCTTTAAAGGACCACTTTCATGCTCATATCTACTTTTTTGCATGTGATTATATGTTGGTAATTCTATATCTTGGAATCCATATATGGCATTGGTTTCCCATAAAAACGGCAAATTAGCACTAGCAGTCATCGCAAACTATTTGAGTTTTTCAGCTCACCGGCCTATAGGCCACGAGCTATTGTGATCAGGCGACTCGCGTCGTAGTCGTGATTGTGATCGTCATCGGTTATCAAAATCTTTAAAAATCTTAATTTCCAAAAATGCTATACCGATTTACTCCAAATTTGGTATGGAGCTTCCTTGGGACAATGTCTACCAAGAGCACTCATAGTTTTGGATTTTTTTTTTTTTTTTAAACAAATTTTTTCCCAATTGAATTTCCCCTATTTACTTATAATGGAAAAATCTTTCACAATCATCTCCTATGAAACCAGTGGCTAGATTCACTTCATATATTTTAGTTTGCTGTATTCATAGACCAGTGAATCTGTGAAAAGTTTTTCTCAGAAATGCTGAACAATTGGCTCAGTTATTGGGCCGGTGTTGCTGTGGGGCCATCGGTCTAATTTTTTTTTCCTTGTGCGTTCTTGTTTTAATATTACTTTATTTATTTTTGTAGCATTCCCACTAATGATAACCTCAACTGTAGGTAAATAAATCTCACTTTGTATGTGTCTAAACATTTTTTCACGCCGGGGTCACCAACTGTGGAATTCGCTCTCAGTTATAGCCAACCAAAAGACGGAAATATCTGAGAGGTGAAGGAATGCATTTCATCTTGTAACTGAATTGAGAGTACTAAAAATTATCCGTGTTCCTGTAAAATTATACTTAATCATCATCCGCTGTAAAAATGACACACAGAACGTGGCAAATGACCATACTGTGGTGCTGCATAGGATTGCCACCTACTGTGTAGATTTTGACTTGCCTTCAGCTGGTTCAGCTTGCAATTATACAACTATATGTCTTTCTGATGACATTATGTGCACAGATGAGTGACAACGGGACGCATATATCATATGACATGTGAGTGAGTCAGAACTGAAAATCCCTGTCTGCACATGAGATAGTTATCAGTGGAATGCCTAGTTAAGATTACTGTAATTTCTTGAACAAAAGTAAGCTATGACTCAAAAAATGCGTCGAAGTAGAACAATGCCTTACTCACAGCTAGCAAGTAGTGCATTTTGCTTTCCATTTTTGAATATAAGGCTTCGTACAGAACATGACATGAATTAAACCCGCCATCTTGTGTCAGAGGGAATCAGGAGGGACTCAAGTCGGCTGTTGAGGTATAAAGTTGGGAAAGAAATCAAAAGTATTGGTGCAATTTTTAATATTCCTGTGCTCATTCTTCATTGAGCCATCGTAATTTCGCCTTCAGCATGAACCCAGTTTAGCTCCCCATCGAAGAGCACCAACCAAGAAAAAAAGACACCGTCTTTTCCTCCAGGTTTGAATAGTCAGAAAAGGAAATGACGAACGTTTCTTATGCCCATGGTAGTCTCCATCTTCATTTGTTACTCAGCTACAGTTGGATGCACCTATGGACCAGGCAAGCAGCCTACTGGGTTTAAATATATTTGGTGGACACTTCAACTGATAAGTTAAAAATTTTTTGAACGCGAACAGATTTTACCTGTCAAAAATTGGCCATTACCGGCTAATATAAACTCAGGTCTATCCTGTTATCTAGCTTTGACTCCAGGTAATAGCGCCACATTATCAGAGCATTTTACAACCTTGTGCAGAGGTGAGACTGACAGCTCAGTGGGAAAGGAAAAAACAATCATAACTAAGACAGAAATATTTCTTAACCAGAATAATTCTGATTTTTAAACACAGGTCTCCTGTTAAATCCAGGGCTCTTCAAAACAAACAAAAAACAAAAATAAAGCTACACCGTCAGACCAAAGCAGAACTTCACTAAAATCCAATCAAGTCATTTCCTGCCCTTAAAATAAGCTGTATCATTGCAGACATGTTATAAGTGACACACTGACTATATTCAAATTAACTCCATTTAATTTCTTGTTAGTTGCTAGGCTGCAGACAAAAAAAAAAAAAAAACTGGTCCAGCCTGGTGAAGTTTGCCATGCTCCTGTCACAGTATTAACAAGTGTTTCAATTTCATACCTCAAGCACTTTAACTGTTTGGAATAACTGCAATTCAATTTTCTTGTCGACACATTAAAATTTCACCATTATGACCAACTCCACCTCATCCGTTTTTAACAATATTCTACTTTCCATGTTCAGGAGACTGATTCTGGCCATTTGATTTTTATTTTATTATTTTTTATTACATTGTCAGGAGTATATGAGGAGGATATTCCTTATCATAAAACTCAAAAGTTTTCCCATGAGAGTTTCAGCTGTGTGGCTGGTAAGGAACGGATATTGCATCTCCATGATAAACACTGCACTGTGAAGTCAATCCACCATTCCACCTAGGGAAGAACATGAGCTATACTGTGTGAAGAAATTCTTATTTATGCTATTCATAGTGATTGATGGTAGCATTTAGACTGCCAAATACAGCGCTATTGATGTGCCAGTCTGTGTGACTAGACTATGGGCCTCAAGACAGCCTTTACAGGAATGGCTCCCGATTACGGAGTGAACTGAAACGTTATGGATGTTAATGAGGAAACAGGATTGACTCGAACAGCTTTAGCTCCTGGCAAACCGGACTGAGCCCAGAGACTGGGGACTAACCCAGCCTGCCATCTGCTCCTCAATATCACCTAAATACACACACCTGCACACTGTACACTGGTGTCACAACACTAAGGGGACCTGCACCCAGAGCAGTGAGGTATGTGAGTCACAATCAGCAAAGGTGTAATAAATTGTCGCATTAACATCAAAATGTAGACTTCTTCAATCATTTATTTTCTGACTGTTTTATAAAAGCTGAACTACTGAACAGAGTTAATTTGGAAAAAAAAAAAAAAGGCAACTCACCCAGTTTTTTTAAAAAGTAACCTTTTCACCCGAGATGTGACTGCTCGCGAGTGTCAAATGACACCAGGGTCAGAATTATAACGCATATAAGAATCCGTCAAATCATAACGCACAAATCACAGAGTCTGTCAGAAACACGAGAATCTGATCTACACTGAGCTCCCCGGGGTTACTTGTTTTTGGCGTTGATTTAACCTCTTTCAACTCGCTTCCTCTTTGAACGTTGGTTCAGCGTTGTGTTGTCAAATTCCGTAGAAATTCTGATAAAACCAGACATAGTATTCACAAATTTCCAACCTACCCCTCTCGCAGTTTACCTCTCTCGATTAGCAACAGTTGCTCAGACTAATCGGCAGAACTGACGAGAGTCATTTATTTTTGAAAGCCTCGTTGTACTTTGCACTACAAAATTATACAGTGTTTTCTCCCGCATATCAATGACAACGAAAAATATCAAAAAGTCGTTATAATTTCTGCACTTGTGTAGCTGGTGAAACAGCACATATTTGCGTAAATTAGTTTGCGAGGCTCATTGAGCAATAAGCCATGAGAATCCGTTCTACATTCTGAATGAAGTGACAGCTAAATGGCGTTGTTAGGTACGATGCACAGCTGAGTGATGGCGAATATAATTGCTGCGAAGTCAGCCAAAGTTTTGGATTTTTTTCAGATTGTCATCCTTGCAGAGTCACATCAATTATATCAACATAGCCAACAGGCAATTGCTTTGTCATTAGTATTTCTTAATAATTACGTGTCATGCATTAGCGGTGGTTGTTCAGTTAATAAATTGTTTGATTGTTAATCAGGCAAACTTGATCGCAAACAGTTTAAAAAATTTATGCGGGAAAGGGTGATGTTACTGAAGGCCTTCCTGACATCTGACGGCACGCCACTGCAGCTAGCTAATAGTCCAATATATTTGCGGAGATCAGGGATGTTAAACTGAGTCAAGTCATTCCTTATACACTTGATTAATTTACTATTGTTTTCAAATAAACGTTGCCATAATTCAAACCATAGGAAAATAACACACTAATTCGTATTTCCAACGCAATCTTTTAATAATAAGGCATCGTCAGGAACGGCATCAGCTGCATGTTCCGCTTGGTCCTCCATCTCTTGCCTTGCTGGTGGCCCATAGAGGTAGGGTTGAGGACCGTTGTATTCCTCTGTATCTGCCAAAGTAAGGACTAATTCTCTGTCTCCTGATTCCTCATCGCTCCAGTCCTGAAAACTCTCACCGGAATTCCCACTAGATTCGCTGAAACTGTATGACGCCCTGTTGACCTTACCTGTTTGTGTTCTAGCGCTGATGTCATGCATACTTCGGGTGCGCTCACGCCATGGTCGGCATGATCCGCCGAAGGTGATCAATAAATTTAATTTGCAGCGATCTGCGATCAACTTTCGTAAAAAATAAATAAGTTTTGCGATCCTTGAGTAATTCTCTATCATATAATGATTGCCTATCCCCTGGGGTTTTCATGCTCTTTAAGAACTATAGATTTTTTTTTTTAAATCCACAAGGAAATGGACATCCAAGAGATAGACTGTCATACAAATTAATAAGTAGCCCATATTGTCTGAAAAAAGCCCTTGTAAGAAAGCTATCCGCCTTCTTAAGTCGGCAGCTGGAAGAAATTATCCTATTTGACGATTTCAAGGTGCCACCAATAGACAGTAATATATCCAATTAAAAAATTCTTGGGGTTTGGATGGGACTGCTGTCTGATGTTAGAGATGCAATGACTAAGGTGAAAATATGGTGGTAACCTAGCAAATCGTATTGTACTGATCGCTTTCAATGTCTGTTTTCCTACAGGAAATGACCATGAAGTGCCAGAAAAGCAAAGCCACAGAAGGAAAACTTCATGAAAATTCACCAGCAACAGGAGAACAAAATAGTAGGTCGAGTAACTTATCTGGTGTGGGAGAACAGCACAGTTGTTCTTTCGTTTTCCACTGAAAACCCAGACTTGCTTAGGGAATGGCAAGCCAGCATGAAAAGCCAAAGTTCCACTCCTAACAACAGCTCCTGCTCGCTTTCAGCACACACTTTAGAAACTTATTTTGAGGAGGTTCTAAATGCTAAATGTACTGAGCAACAAAAGAAATGCAAGATAATACAAGACTGACCAAAAACTAATTATGTGCATAATTACTATTAACAGTTTATGATCAGCACATGCAGAACTGCACTCATTGCTTCTTCTTTGTTTCGCAGTCACTTTCACCGAATGACCATGTGAGTACATTAACTAACAAGCTAGCTTGCATTTCTGTTGTTGCTCAGTATACACTGGTAAGTCCGAAAGCGAGAAGAAAGGTTTGCATCTTCGCTGTCACGCAACTCTGGTCTAGCAGATGCTATGGCAGCCTACTTGTGGCATTATGAGAGCAATACAAAAACTCCCACAGTTTAATTGTAAAGGACCAAACATGCCAAAACTATTTTATATGGCTTGATAATGTAATAATCTGTCAACCAAGGCAAATATACAGTAAATATGGTGCACTTCCTTGTTCTTTAAATGTTTCATCAAACTAATTTCAATAGTAGACATAGAAAACCTGATGAAACAAAAAATTCAGTTGTTAAATGATTTTGTTTATTGAGGGTAAAAAAAGCAATCCAACTCTATCTGCCCTTATGTGAAAACCCAACTGCCCCCTTAGTTACCAAATCAACCAATTCCACAAACGTAATTGGTAATTATGTTATATTTCGCCAGACACATCCAAACATTATTATTTCTAGCTCTGTTTAATGTAGAAATCACTAAAATAGAACCTCACTTGCATTGTGATGTACGCAAGAAGTAGCTTATGATGCTGCAAGCTCAAGAAGTTTCAGTACAGATGAGAAACAAAATCGTTGCCATCTATTAGTCTGGAAAGGGTCAAAAAGTGACTTCTATTGCCCTGGGACTCCAACAAACCAAGGCGAGAGCCATTATTAACGAATGGAGAACCTGAGGAGTGGCCGGCCAACCAAGTTCCTCCAGGATGTCGCAATAGAACCCAGCTGAATATCAACTGAACTGCAGGCCTCACTTGAACTCAGTTAAGGTCACTGTTAACATTGAGTCTACAGCTAGCTATAAGAATCCAAGTCCGTACGCTCCGCATGGATATCATGGTAGTGGCGAAGAGACCAAGGAAGTCATTTATGGAGGAAGCAAAGTAGAAAAAAGATTGAACGAGTGGCCAGAGCCAGACAAGGGTACATCTTTGACTGGCTTTTCGTCATTGGTGAGAGCTTGCGATATAAAAGGCTGCAAGAAGGGCACCGAGCCCGCCTACCTTCTGATGGACGAGTGTGTGACTTGCCAATTCCAGTTTTGTTGCACTTGCTTGATGATTGGCTGTGTCAGCAAAGTTGTCAACTTGCTGGTTTTTGATCATGAGCCTAGTCAGCCTATTTCTGTGTTAGTGATCAGTGCTTTTCTGTCAGTCGCTGTCCAGCTTGCTACCAAAGTTGCATGAATTTGTGACAGAGGAATCGCAAAGTTCTTTAACTGTACTAGGGCTGAACGATTTGGGAAAATAATCTAATTGCGATTTTTTCAGATCAGTATTGTGATTTAGTGTGTAATTTATTTTAAATGTTCCTCATCCTCTATAGTATTCACTAAACAGAGCAATAATCCAGCACTCAGGATTTTACTCTGTAGACCAGGCATAAACGTTATTATGAAATAAGATAATTGATGCATGAATTAATATGAATGACACATTTTATTTAACTATTGAACTGAAAAAAAGAAAAGACATTCAATCATTGTATAGTATTAACTGACTGATTTAACACAGAGACTTTTAGAAATGTAAAAATTATCATGACCTAACTTTTCAATGAAATCTGAAAAAGGAACGAAGCACAGAAGAAAAACAGGCCTCACGGGAGTATGAAAAGTAAATCTCACAGATTTACCATCAGTAACAAATCGCGCAAACTAAAGAAATGCTGAAAAGAACAAGTCACTGCCCCTGCCGCTCCAAAAATATTTGTTAAATTAAAGTTGTTTTTATAGGGTCACAAAAACAGATTTGTTTAAAACGACTTCTAAAGTAAAGCTTTTTTTAAAATGCCAGTTTCTGCACATCAGTGTGGACACGCAAAACTGAGCTTTTGGAAAAAGATGATGTCACAGCTCATTTTGCGCAAGCCCGAGGTTGCGTTGAGTGATGTTCTTCTCTGGTATTTGACTCCATAAATATAAATGTTATCGCTGCCTATTGTCGGGGAATACTTGATTCAAGCATTTGTAGCCTTTTTGCATTCTCCCGAGGACGCAGAGATTTAGTAAAATGAGCGTGAGCCCAGAGTTTTTTTTTTTTTTTGTTTTTTTTTTTTTAAATGGAGGGAGGAAAATATCCATTCAGAAAAATATCCATGTACTGTGGACAGGGTGTACAACCTATAGCTCGTATAGTGTGACTGCGAGCATAAGTAGAGCAGCTCCATGTTTGCGGGCTTCTATATCTACAGAGATGGGTTAAATATTCTTGTTGTAATGCTTAATGTTAAAAAAAAATATATGCATGATCAATATTTTTAAATCCAGAAATATTACTCAACATTGTCAGTGAACATGGCTTCTAACATAATCATTGCCAGTACAAAATCTTTCAGCTCGTCACCAAAAGGAGAATAAGGGGGGGGGGGCTGGTCAAGAGACAATATACACAACAGTAGTGTGAAAGTGAATTGCACTCTGAAACTGAAGGGGTGCCAAATCACAAAAAAAAAAATCATAATTAATAACTTGAGAAAATTAAATACCAATTCTTCCATATTTTTGTTTTAACTTCAATCCTGATGCATGACTTTAGGGAGAAGACAAGCCATTTTACCAAAAAAAAATAAAAAATAAAAAAAATAAAAAACTTCAGCGGTGGGTTAACCAAACCGATAAATCATCACCCAGACAACTACTGAGGATGCTGAAAACATGGTGTTCACACAATTTACAGTGTTTGTGTAGCAGACAGCATTACATGGGCATTACATGGGTTGTGTAAAGTGCAGAAGAGCACTCATGGGAAGATGTAACACGCTGTAATACAATACAGTGCTCTGTTTTCTGCTTAAATAATCTGATTCTGCCAGACAGTATCATCTTCAGGGAATAAAAAGACTTAGAAAGTTGGCCTTCTTTGTGCTTATTTCTTTATCTGGGCTCTTCTGAGTAGGCAAGGCTTATTAACAAGCTTTGAACTCACACTTACAATAATGTGCCATCAACTGTTTTATAAGCTAATTAGAAAAACAGTTTAATTAATGACTGACTGCTAATAAAATGGCAGTGATGAAAAAAGAAAGCGAGGTGCTAAGCTTCCACTACCACCAATTAAGGGCTAATTACAAACAAATTATATATGTGTTTTGCTGTGGGCTTTCATTTAAAAAAAATGGCTTTAATTAAAAGAGAAAACATGCTAATTAATTAAACACCACAAAAAAATCTACACTGAAAAGTATGCTTTGTCTGTCGAGTAATTAATGAAACACAATAATCCAAATTAGATTCCCCGGCATTTGATAAAGCAGAGTATGACTCCGTTTGAGATGAATGGGTGAAATGTAACTTGAATCATCCGCAGATATAATAAAAGTTCACTGGGTGAGAAATCGCTTCAGCAGCAGGGGAGAAAAACAAAACGAAGACACTTCTCCCAACGTTCGCCCCCCCCAAACCCGCAGGCCTGACATGGGGGGGAAGAGGCGGGGTGAGGGAAGTAGGTGGCGTCTGCGTATAAAAATACCCAAAATCAGATAATGACTGTTTTCCACAACAGAAATGCTCATTAGCATTTGATTACTAACAAGCTAGCTCGGCAGACAATAGCATTACAAACACCCAAATGGATGAATAACATGAAATGTTCTTAGCGCACTTCCTTTGTCTTTCTTAACCAGCCATGTCACTGCACACAAAGCACAGTCTCACACCTGTATTTCACAGGATTTCACAGATTCTTTGTAAAACAGGGAGCATCATGGGAGGTAGGACCCTCTAGCTCTGTAAAGTTTTGGTCCAAAAGGGAAGTAATCTGTATGCTCCATGCAATCCGTCAACTGCCGAACTTCAATCACTTGACAAACTTCAATGACACAATAGCAGCACGAGACACAATCAGACGCATAGGTATTCAATTACAGTGGTTCTCAGTGTCGGTCCTGGGGGCCCACTGTGGATGCTGGTTGTTGTTGCAACCACAACTGTAACCCAAAGATTTTACCAAGCTGTTAACTTGCCTTAAATGGGTGCATTTCATGTTAAGAGCAGTAATTTACCCTCTTAAGCCACATGGTGAAAAAAATATCACATGCCATGACGAATAAAACTTATACATTCATATCATAATTTACTGGAAACAGCTGCATAAAAAGGAGGAAACAATTTCAACATTAAACCCTTTGCGCAGAATAATAATACTGCCAATTTTTCCTGTTGTGCATGATTTAAGACTCCACAAGTCAGTATTTGTGTCACAGAGACTGTGGAAAATTATTCCAGTGAAACAAGACATTTGAAAATTTCATTACAGAATTATTTAACAATTAAATTTCCGAATTTACGGACACTGGCGTCCAAATCTGTGCAGAGGGGTTAAAGAATTAAGAGGTTCCCGATGAATGAAAACCAATCGATACATGGTCATGAGAACTAACCATTTATGATGCAAGCTAATGACAGTCATCATAGAACATAAATGATTTGGTTTGTAATATTATTGAATCATGAGCTGCAGCAATGAATTTGACAGCAGCTGTCATTCCCAGAAAAGGCAGCCTGAAAACTCCTCATCCTTGGATGTATGACAGCATCCATTATCCAAAAACACAGTGCAAAAAAGCTCGGCACAGGTATCATCAAAGGCTCAAGGTACTGCAAGATTTGCCTACCAGACAGATCTTACAACCTTAACTAAGAATAATTCAAGATTTTTATTCAACGAGACTGGCAACTTGGCTAACCCCGCACCTTCTGGAGTGGTACTCTTTTCCATTGACAGAAGCCACAAATTTTTATCTTACTTTCTCCATAAGACAAATATATTGTCCATAAAAAAGCATTATTAATAATAATAATAATAATAATAATGATGATAATAATAATAATAAAAGTTAGAAGGATTTCGTTCCCCACACCGTATGTTTAGGGTTCGAGTGAGAACAACTGTATGAGGGATCATGTTCCCCACACCAAGTGTTTAGGGTGTAAGTGAGAACAACTGTGTGAGGGATAATGTTCCCAACACGGTATGTTTAGAGTGTGATTGAGAACAGTGTGAAGGATCGTGTTCCCCACATTGTATGTTTAGGGTGTGAGTGAGAACAACAGTGTGAAGAATCGTGTTCCCCATACCGTGTGTTTAGGGTGTAAGTGAGAACTACTGTGTGAGGGATAATGTTCCCCACACCGTATGTTTAGGATGTGAGTGAGAACAACTGTATGAGGGATCATGTTCCCACACCGTGTGTTTAGGGTGTACGTGAGAACAACTGTGTGAGGGATCATGTTCCCAACACGGTATGTTTAGAGTGCAATTGAGAACAGTGTGAAGGATCATGCTCCCCACACCGTGTGTTTAGGGTGTAAGCGAGAACAACTGTGTGAGGGATCATGTTCCCAATACCGTGCGTTTAGGGTTGAGTGAGAAGAACTGCGAGAGGGATAATGTTCCCCACACCGTGTGTTTGGGGTGTGAGTGAGAACAACTTTGTGAGGGATAATGTTCCCAACATGGTATGTTTAGAGTGTGATTGAGAACAGTGTGAAGGATAATGTTCCCCACACCGTGTGTTTAGGGTGTACGTGAGAACAACCGTGTGAGGGATCATGTTCCCAACACGGTATGTTTAGAGTGTGATTGAGAACAGTGTGAAGGATCGTGCTCCCCACACTGTATGTTTAGGGTGTGAGTGAGAACAACAGTGTGAAGGATCATGTTCCCCACACCGTGTGTTTAGGGTGTAAGTGAGAACAACTGTGTGAAGGATCATGTTCCCAATACCGTGTGTTTGGGGTGTGAGTGAGATCAGCAGTGTGAGGAATCATATTCTCAACACTGTATGTTCGGGATGTGAAGGATTATGTTCCTTCTACCATATGTTTGGTAGCAGCATGAGGCATTGCCCTCAAGCAGCCGTACACCTGTGTATCAGCATTACATAGTTAAAATTTTCAGCACACTGAGCCAGACAAACAGCAAGGAATTTCACTCAAGAGTTTAAGTGGAAATTCTGAGAAAACGAGGACCAGAAAACCCTCCAACACTCATGCGCTACTAGAAAATATGCCACAAACTTTCAAAAAATTGTTCTTAGAGAGAACACAAAAAAGCCATTTAATTTTTCCTCTGATATCCAAAGAGCCCTTAGTTTTAATGTGAGGCAGGATCATATCATTCCTCATGAGAGAGAAACAGAAGCCAAGAGAGTTATATATAGTAGTCACTTAATGTTATGCTAATTAGTGAAATTAATTACTCCTTATGTAACTTAAAGCTGTGTAAAATAATTCTCCTTAATAAAAGAAGAGAGAGAGACACTTGTTTCTTAATTTCAGGGCTGCCAGAATTTAATCTGCTGAACCAATATGAAACAGTATCTAAGCACCCACCAGCCATGCCCAGTGTGGAGCTACTATTGGTCGACTTTCTGCTTTTCAGAAACAGTGCGAAGCCCCTCCTCAAAAACTTGCGAGCCTTAAATGCCAAAAATAAAACCCTCTACTGTTGTACAGCCCTCACATAAAATCAAAATACTCCGACAAAGTAAACCAGAAATGATGGGGGAAAATTTTTCTACATTTTTGCACCAATTATTTTACATATTTTCTTTAATGCATGCAGTTGTATTTTGCTATACGGACGGCATCAGCCAAATGAGGAAAACAGTAATTCACCCTTTTAAGTGGAAAGAAATGCACTATCTGAGGAACGAGCAGGCTAATAGTAAAATCATGACATGATGATCACCCCATTGTTCCAACAGTTCAAGCTGTTGCTTAAAATACGCCTGGGCTAGATCTAGCCAATCCTTTGATCGCACTTAGCTTTGATTTTGTAGTCTATAGTCTTTTCATTAAATGTCAAGCAGATTTCAAAGCAACTTGTTATCTTCCATGAATTGTCACAGACAAAAAATTGAGCAATACATATCTCAGTCTGTAAATCTTCTCAAAAGGTGTCAAAACAATATTTTAATATTTACACAACATAATGGAATAAAAATCAATAGTTGAAAACCACAGCTCAAAATTCACCAGAAAAAGAACAGTTCCTCGATTCTGTGTTGTGAGAGCTGTTTGAATAAGTGGACTCTAAAAGAAAATCATTCCATCATCCAGCTAGGTTTATCATGACACTCTTAACTTCCATATAAAATGAATTTACTGATGTATACCTTCAGGTATATTCAGAAGGAAATGAAGCAAAGATAGAACCACTGCCGAAGACGGTTCTGTCAATAACAAAACATGAAGCGTTTTGTTCTCTTCCGCAAGCAAAAAAGCCACCGAGAAAGGCTTTCAACACGGGCAGTGGGTATATGAGCTCTACAACATAGTACAAGGATGACATGCCAAATTACAATTCAGCCATATCCCAAGTTTTTATTTTTTGTTTTATTCTTAAGAAATAAGTTGGCTTTAACAAGCATTTTACTCTTATATTTAAGCTTACTTCAATTACTTCTTTGCTGAATAACACAAAAGTATCATAGAGTTGAAACAGATGACTTCATGAGAAGATTTGTCACCAGGCTGTGAAAATTTTGGTTACACTTTAGATGAAGTGTTGCTCATAAAGGCTTTATACAGCATGTATAATGCCATCAAAAATGAAATAATGTCTTCATAAATCATACATGAGCAAATGTCATGCTTTGTGAATGGTGATATGACACATCCTTATTCAGTATGTGATGCCAGATGTGACAATGACAATGTCACCCTTCACAGCATTTAGCCACTAGCTAAGTGACATTGTCAGTTGTATCACATCTGGCATCACATGCTGAATAAGTATGTGTTATTTCACCCCTTATAGGGCATGACATTTGCTTATGCATGATTTATGACAACATTATGTCTCATTTATGAAGGCTTTATACATGCTGTACAGTCTTTTTGAGCCGCACTTCATCTAAAGTGTGACCAAAATTTCTGTTGTTATGTAAATGGTTACTTGAAACACGCCATTTAAAGTGAAAATATTTTGAGTCTCGTTATAAGACTGAGACCATAGTGAAGATAGTGCAGAGCAGCACATGAGGTGCGCAGCTGTGAATCTGTAGAAAGAGGACAGATGTGTTTACCACTCTGCCACTTCCACACCATTTACCAAACTTGCCTCACGCCGCTAACTGCAGGGCTGAGCGGTAATTAACATGAGAGAGATTATAAATTAGGGCGTAAAATGCTATACTAATACCCACGATATCCCTGAGGACCTTCTATAATGGCAACATTCATTTCTATAAACTTTAATAATCTCTCGCCTCCAAACATATGGCATCTCCGCTGTTAAGAAAAGAGAATCGAGCGTGACTGCAGTGCGCTAGTCAGGATTGCGCTGAAGATGCTGAAATGTCCAGGTGCAGCTTCCCAAACAGAATGTCACAGAGCTGGCGCATCACACACACAGCAGCCCCAGACTGATCACAGCAAGGCACAGCACAACACAACCCAACACAATACAACCCAGCACAACACAACCCAGCACTCCGTCCGCTACAGCCAAAGCTGTGCACCAGCCTACGGACAGGCGCTGAAGAAGCACCGCATGATTCCTCTGTTAATAAGCCAGAGGTGATGCAGGGCAAAGATCAACTTTGTTGTTGTTAATAATAATAATATTATTATTATTATTATTATTAATCCGATACTTGTTTCTCACAAATTTTGGGGTGCCGATTTCTAAAATACTGTCCATTTTGCTCAGCGCATCACATTTTCTCACAATGTATGATGTGCGTTTCATAGTACTGTCACTTTTGACAACTTGTAAGGTTAAGAAGTCTTGTGTCATCCCTCAATCACCAGAAAAACTGCCACAGAGACATGATTTCCGTCTTCCTCTGAGCCAGGTGAGAACTATTTGTTCAATTTTCGGCTGATTTTCACATGTAAGAATGATTCTAAGGACATTATTTTATGCTTAATCCTGATTTCAGGCTAAGTAATATGGCCGCTGACAGAAGAAAATGTAAACATGATCCAGATATTTTCTGTCACATCTGTGAGTGTTTCACTATATTATTATTATTATTGTTAACACTACTACTACTACTACTAGTAATAATAATAAATGCATTTTAGAAAACAGAAAATTTTTAGTCCTTACTGAAATCTCAGACTCTCTTTGATCATACATGCCATTTTTGCATACCTAGCTGAAATTCAGAAATAAAACTTAATGTTTGGCATTCTGGCACGGATTTGCACTCAGGATTCAGGGGTGATGGCAAAAACCCATCGCTCAACCCGTAATTTCCTGTTCTTGTGACCCCATTTAATCCCCAGTACTGCAGTTTATATCCAGTGAGCTTGTTCTGCACCCTTGTTTATTGTTCCCTTGACTGTGGCTATGCCCCTGTGTCATTACTTCTGCAAAGGAGGTTATGTTCTCACCTGTTTGCCAGTCTGTAAACAGGATAACTCAAAAACCTATGAACGGATTGGCACAAAATTTGGTAGGATGGTAGGTGGTAGTCCAAGGAGGAGTTGACTTCATTTTGGAAGTGATCCAGAACATATTCTGACTTCGAGATTCGGAAGACGTTTAAGTAGAATGATTGTCCCATATGTAATGAACAGATTTTCATAAAATTTAACAACAATCTACACTAGAGCAGAATTGATTATAGATGTTGGAGATCTGGATAATATTCTTGTGGATCCAGAAGCAATAATACGAGCACAGTCATATGACGTGGTGGAGGTATGCGCTCAATCAAGTGTCCTTCTAGTTTCAGCCTGTGTTACCCACTTCTCACGAAATTGACCCTTAACCCTTCTGTTGTCAAGAACTACCGCCCTATATCACTGTCACCCCAACACTCTCAAAGTTTGTTCTTGACCAGCGCATGACAAACTCCCATCATTTCTCCACTGCACTACCCATTTGACCCAGCACTAGAGCCAGCCATGCAACTGAGAATGTTCTTCCGGCCAGGTTGGGTACACCAACACTGAAAGAGCCCGACTCCCCACCTCTGTTCTGATCTTCCATGACACATCTGCTGCATTCAACACGGTCAAACACCAAATCTCGATCACAACCCTGTCCCCTTTCCTCAGTTAGATTACGTCAGATCGATCAGATAGGTCTTAACAGGTTTCCTGACAGGAGATGGTCTCTGTACAGGACACTGAGCCGACAGCACGCGGGTGCTACATCGAGGTCTGTTTCTACAATCTGTAATAGTAGATTTGTTGCACTTCATTAAAGTAAATAGGCCACAATTCAGGAAGAGGAACCATCCCTGTGAGGAAAATAGTGGCTCACAGTTCACCAGCATAGCCCATAAAAAAAAGCAATGGGCGAAACCAGACAGGACTATAAAAAAAGCACTGTGGCACTGGAATGTGTTTGTACAGAAGAACTCACTGGAAACTGGTACAGAGGACCTTTGACTAAAAGTTACAGGAACTTCCATAACAGCTCCCCCCGGAGAAGCATGCATTTTTACCCCAATTATGTGTGTGTGAGGGCTGAATTTCCACTAAATTAGCTTCCAACCGCAGTGCATTCAGTCACCCGGAGTTTCAAAACTGCAGGCGATGCATTTAGGACATGGGAACTTCAAAGGCGAGCTCTCGTACCTTGGAACTTTTAACAGTAGGCTTGAAAGCAATATATCCTTCATTAAAACAGAATCAAAGTCCTTTAGACACTGCTGAACTTCAGAAATACTGGGGAGGAAAGGGATTTTCCATTAACTCATAAACGGCTGCAGGACTTCTCCAACACTGAGACCCATCCTTTTTTTGTTTTTTATTTTTTCTTTTTTTTTTTGGACCCGTCTGTCTCCTCCGGAGTAGAATACCCTTGGACCCATCCGCACGATTTGTCACAGAATGAGCACCCCGCGATGGCTTATCGTCACGACTTACCTCTCGAGTGGCGAGTCTGTCACTCAAATCCTCCGCTTTCTCAAAGTCCCCTTCAGCGATCGCACTGTCAAGGCTTTTTTCTAGGCCCGTCTGAAAAAATAAAAGTGAATTTGGAGAGACAGAGAGAGAGAGAGAGGGAGGGAAGAAAAAAAAATCAAAGACGGGAGTTAAAAAAATCCCCAGGCTATATATATTTTTAATATGATTACTTTTAACTACAAATATGTAGATTTCTGCTCACAAAAGAAAACCTTTTGATTAGATATTAAGCGCAGCATCTAGAAATGCTACAGGAGATTACCAGCCGTAAATGCGGCACTTTAATTACATATTTCCATTACGGACAGCCCTGCTGCCGGACGCACGTTTCTTCGATGGAACGGCGGCTGTCGAGCACGTGCTGCGCGTTCCACATCAAACACCTCATCCTCAGAGCGATCCCATCACAGCCAGGGTTGGCAGACGGCTAAATTAGAGCACTTCTGCTCCAAACAGCCTGATGAGAGCATATTTCCAGCCTTTTGTCACTTCCTACTTTAATTTGAGTGCAGTCATCCTTTCAAACTTTTTTTTTTTTTTTTGGGGGAGGAGACAAGAAAATTTCTTTTAAAAGTCACTGCAAACTAGACAGTCCAGTCGCCGCGACCGCATGGATGTAGCCCCCGAAAGCCCGCTTCTCCCCTTTTTTAGCACATTACTCGGCCAATGCTGTGGTCATGGCAACCAAAATCGATAGGGGTCATAAATTAAGTATAACACATGTCCATACCAAATATGAAAGTAATCGGTCAAAAATTACAGCCTGTACAGCGTCCACAAGGAACTGTCTACGGACTCGGCGGCGGCAATGACAAGCATGAATCCATAGTAGTCGCCCGACTTCGGGCTACAATAACTCCTCTCTATAAATACTTGTGGTAACAGTACATTATGAAGCAAAGTGGCTACTTGGAAACCTAACTAAAAATTAAAAACCTGAATAATAGTAATGCTGACAATATATGAGAAGGAAACAATTTGATAGTCATACCTACTCACGTCTGAAAATTAAATCTGAAATGGAGATCTCCTTCTAAAGACATCTGCTCTTCAGAAGATAATTCTTTTTCCGGGAGGAATGCATTTCCATGCCCTTCTTTAAAGCTTGAACTCTTGCCGTCAACCCCCACCTCCCGCAAATTAAATTCTAATAGACAAGGTTACTCTGTTATGGCCCATCTTCACAGAATATTCATAATCATCAAGCCTCATGTCTGCAATCACCATTTACACAAAACCAAAAACCATATCAATTTGAAATAAACTGTGCTATTCTTTCACACAAATAGAAATAAAGCAATTAATTGTACAGAAAAAAAATACCTGAAAAAGAGTCACAGCGACACAAAGTTTCATCATATTTTAAGTCAGACTTACATACTCCAAATCTGACAAAAAGTTCTCATTGAAATGATTAAAATATAAAAGGCTGCATGTTTTAATCATCTTGGTGAAGCTATGGATTTTTGAAAGTACAGAACTAATTTTTAAATTGGGACATTCTAAATTAAGTTCTGTATACCCTGAAATACAGGGTAATCACCAATGCAGTCTGATAAATATTGGGGACAGAGCATTCAATATTTTAAATGTCTTCTTCAAAATTTCCAAAGAGTCATTTGTGCAAATGATTGCTTGGAAAATTAATATACATATTTTCATTTATATGCTGCAGACACTACTTTTGAAGATCAAGCAAAAATGAAAGAAAACTCTTAATTTTATGCTTCTCAAAGATAAATTTCACTCTGAATAATATTTTTAGAAAGTATTCGAATGATTTTTAAAATTAAATTACTGATTTTTCAATTTAAAAGTTATTATATTGGCTATCATTTTCCATACATGACAATTTACAAATTAAAATAACTGCAGACAAAACACTTTCTAGTTCTAATAAACCACACTGATAAGTTTTATTCATGGTGTTATTGCCCAAATGGCTTCAAGTGAGAAATAAATTAGTTCTATTTACCAAGCTATGAGCTGGAGAGTTATTTTAAGCAAGTCTAATCAGACAAGCGTATTGAGACTGCTCAATTTCAGTTTCTGTGCAGTGGCTATTTAGTATGCAGCCTCAGCTTCTACGTCCTAGTAAAAATGCACTGCGAATGAGCTGAAGCTATACGGCTCACACACCGACCTACACACATAAACCCACCGCCCGCTGTTTTAGGAACACCTGTACACCTGCTTATTAATGCAATTACCTAATCAGCCAACAATGTTATAGCAAAGCCAACCATGAGATCATGCAGATACAGGTGTGGAGCCTCAGCTGAATTCACATCAGACAGGGGAAATTTGAATCTCAGTGGCTTTGAACATGGCATGGCTGTTGGTGCCACTCAGGCTGGTTAGAGTATTTCTGGAGCTGCTCTGGAGTTCACACAGAAAGGTGCAAAAAAAAAAAAAAAACATCCAATGAGAGGCAGTTCTGCAGAAGGAAACACCCTGATGAGACTAGACAGAGGAGAATGGCCAGACTGCTTTGAGCTAACTGAAAGGCTTTGGTAACTCCTATAACCATCCTTTACAATTGTGTTGAACACAAAAGCATCTCAAAATGCAAAACATGGCAAACCTAGAGGCAGGTGGGCTAAGAACACAGCTGATCAATACATGAGATTCAAGACCCATCAGCCAAGAACAGGCATTGGAAGCTATAGAGAGCACAGGCTCACAAAAACTGAAAAGATGAACATTCAGAAAAACATACTAATTTCGGTAAATTAAGCCGACGGTATGGTCAGAATTTGGCATCAACAGCGTAAATCAACAGACACAAACCTGCCTTGTGTTCTGAGTTGAGGCTGCAGGTGGTGGAGGTGTAATGGTGTGGGGAATATTTTCTTGAAAAATTTGGGCCCCTTCTAACCAATCACTCTTTACTCAATACCACTGCCTGCCTGAGCATTTTTTCTGACCGTGTGCATCTCTTAATGTCCACAATTTACCCATTTCCAAATGCCTACCTCAAGCAAGATAAAGCACTTTGTCATAAAGTAAAAGTCATCGAAAACTCATATCACGAACATGACTATTGATTTACACAACTTCAATGGTGAGCCCAGACATCAGATCTGAATTCAACCCAACTTTGGGATGTGCTAGAATGAAAGATTTACAGCACAAATATGAAGCTGAAAAATCAGCTGAAATAATGTAATGCAACTGTGTCAACGTGGGCCAGAACGTCAATGGAAAGTTTCAAACAACTAGTGGAATCCATGCCATGGAGAATTGAGGCTCTTCTGAGAGCACAGGATGGCCCTTCGCATGAGTATGGTGTCCTTAATAAAATGCCAGGAGAGTATATGCTCATGCTGAATTTAAGACCAAAGTCAAACATATCCCAAAAAGATCATCTTTTTTTTTTTCTTGGACTGGATATCTACTCGATATCAATGATAAAAACAGTTAGCATTGATGCTAGCATGCAAACCCACAGAAAACTGCATGTGCTAACACAGAACAGTAGCACTACAGGCCCCATTTTGAGAACTCAAAGACACACAAATCTATGCTTTGCACTTCAATCCAAAAGGATTTCACATGGCCTCCGAAATTTGGCAGCCATTTGTTGACGACTGCATCAGATGCAATTCGAGGAAAGGAAAAAGAACAAACTCGCCAGTTCGCCCCACTGCAGCCGTTATTTAACAATTGAAATAATCGCAGGGGTGATTGCAAAAAAAATTCTCAAGCCTGAAATTTTTCTTCAAGTTGGGTCATGAGGAATGGGTCGTTGATGGGCCTACTTCCTGTATTTCGTGGGTCGGCATGAGGAAGTATGAGCTGAGCTTTCAACAGTGATGTAATAACCCTGGGTTTGGGCTTTAACTGCCTCATAACTAGGGCATCAGGGCCTAAACAATGGCTCTAAAGTCAAGCTCGGTTCATGATGGGTTATTCTTGGATTAGTGACCCAAGTTCCTCAATGGACACCACTGTAAGGACTGATCAGAATTTTCAGCACAATATTATTACAGAAAATCTTATTTTTCCCACTGCTGTTGAATTCACATCGGATGATTAACTCTATATCTAGTATGATTTTTCGAACTTACCTACTAACTAATTAACACACTTTTAAAACATACAAGACATTTTTTTGAAAATAATAAATAAACGTAGAACTCGATGAAGGCTTATATACAGTTCGGAAAAACAGTTTATCGATAGGAATATAATATGTTGATAAACTATTTTTATTTAACAGGGAAATAAAATTATTCACTACGTCGCAAACAATGTCAGCAAAACAGTTGACTTGCTGCTCTATAAGATGACAGTTCAATCTCGTTTTCAACGCAGTTCAAAGCTAAACGTATTCCTAGAAAGTGAAACATTTCGAGCTTGTTAGCTTGCAACCTCCTCTTACTGGATTCAATACGATAACCACAACCGCACAGAGCACTGCCCATGCTTTATGAACTGATAAGTTTTTAAGTAGATGACGTTAATTAAAGTATTTGGCCAATTCTGACAAGCGAAATTACTTTTAGCGAGCGTATGCTCAAAGCTCATTAAATCCATCGTTTCTCTATACCTCGAACTGGAGCCCATCGCCGCTGACTCTGGGCGAAAGGCAGGGACCCACCCTGGACAGCTCGCCAATCCTTCGCAGGGTGCACACACCATTCATTAGAATTTAATTTTCATATTCAATATCGCCAATGCATATGCTGCACATGTCCTCGCAACCCGGTGTGTCATCAGTAACATACCTGCTGCCGTTATATGCCATTACCAGGTTTATCAGTACTAGAAATTAAACTCTAAATTTTCTTGACTAAATGCACGCTTGACGTTATTACGCGCCCGAATGTTTCTCTGGGTACTCAAACATCAAGGTAAGCGGGAAAAGTGCTGATTTTATTCAATATTAGTCGAGTTTGAATACAGAATTATTTCCCTTCCCCTAATACAGGATTAGTAAATTCGAAGTCCTCACATAATCAGCAGCCCAGTTATAAAATATGCATAAAGTCGATCTTCGTTTCGTTCTCATCTGTTTCTTTCTTCTGGGACTCTCGTATTTTCTCTGCGCAGATGGAGTTCAGCCGCATCAGTGAATCTCCGCAGCATCACTCCCATGCACTGATGCTGCTCACTAACAGTGTGTCGCTCACATCTCATCTCGTCCAGCGTTTCCAACCCACTCAACACTTCTAGCTAATAAAGGCTGAACTACAAATACTGTCTCTGTTTGTGCAGTGCTGTCATACAAATTCGGCGTATGCATAAAATAATATTTCATATTTTGTATCTGATCTTTAAAGTTGCTGAAAAGTTACGACATCAAGTATGCACACCTGCCATTGTTCTAATAATTAAGAATGGTGCATGCAATGGTAAATAAATGATTAGCTGTGCGGTTTTTTGTGCAGAATTTATATCGTGCTGAAAGTGCACATAAGGACGTAGTAAATGCTACTTAGCTAGCTACGTAGCCAGCGTATAATACATGAAGCAGTAAGACACAGTACCGTGAATCGGTGTAGGATATTCAATGTAATGGAAATATAAACTCAGTTTAGGTGCATCTTGAACATTTTAATACGAAAAAGCCAAGCAAATGTTAGCTACAAGCACGATTATAGGATGTCACTTTCAATAGTTACCGAATACATGCCCGTTATCCAACCAACAGCCTTTGCTACCTTACTGTATATTCTGTAACATTACATAAAAGACAGGTGAAGCAGTGGAGTCGCTACATAACAAAGCCATTCATCAAATACAATAAATGAAAACATTGGTGTCGTTACACCTGCTCACTTTACCGACTTGGTAAAAACTACACGCAGAGAACCGCGTCTGCTGTACTGCTTAGAGAAAGCGCTTAAAGACAAGGTCCCCTTGGCGTTCACGTAGCCTGAATAAAAATTTTAAAAAATTGTCGCTGCCGTGAAAAAAGGCACCAATGATTTAAAAGAGAAAAATCAACAGATTATATATTGATCATTTGTGGTAGTCAAAAAAAATTATTTACGGAGTTTTCAGAGCGGCTTTTTCAATTGTTCCCTATGGAAAAATTTCTTTTTGCCCCCCATGGCATCACGTGACTTGCAATATGAGCTTGACCGCTAAGCCCTTGTCGGCGTGCGCCTCAGCCCTGTTTCAGTATCCAGTTCTAATAATACATCCACGCTTTGGACTGGTTGGGAGCGAAAGCCATAGGCTGAGAGCGAGAGATCTATCAAAGCCCATCTAGGTCTACTGTCTGTGATCTTTCTGCACGCATGTACCTTGCATTTTATTTTTTCCCTCGCCGATCGCCGCACGCCGGAAACCCGGCATGGTGCCGGATTCCCATCACCCCTGTAATCAGGATCCCAGTATTGCACGACCCAATTCCAAAGCAAGACCAACCCTATTTGAGTAGTTCCTCAAGGGACTCCCAAGGACAGGGAAACCAGCACAATCAGGACTTGCTTTACTGCATAAAGCCTTGGCGAGGCTGCTGAGAAGCCAGCTTCTCAATTAAATAGAATCTAGCACAACATGCTAAAGCATTCTGTGCACCCTGTATTATAGGGCCATGCTACACATACCCACAGCAGTTCCCTTTAAGGTCTTTAAACACAGCCAATCTAAGCAGGCTACAATGACAAAAGTCAGACAGCAGTAAAAAACGTCTTCATGGCTGACCTGAAATCGCATGGAGCAGAGCAAAAAAACTGGTTGTGTTAAAAAAAAAAAAAAAAAAAGTCAGCATATGATTAGTGAATAAAGCACCAACTGACACATTCTGATCTGAGTAGATGACAGTGCAGCCTCATTGACGTCAAAAACCAGTAACCCCACAAAGAGACACCAAATCTGCTGTAAATCGCAACCAAACACCCAGGAGAATTATCAGCTCTATGTAGGTTTCCTTAAGCAGATAATCTCATCATTAAAAGTAACTGCATGTAATGACGAAAAATGAAGAACCTAGCAAAACTTGGATTTTTTTTCCCCCCCAGACGTTAATGGTGCTAATGTATGAGCTGAGCTGCTTCATCAGCTGCCCCTCAAGTTTTAATATTCAAATACAAACATTCAGGAGCGAGAGAAAGGCGTGGTTAGCTGAGCACTTCCTCCACAGTATGATGGCATCATAACCCGCTTCACACAGAGAGAATAAAAGAGAGAAGACATGGCCTCTTTACCTTGGGCTTGGGCCTGCCACACTCGGGGGCTTCAAAACGATCATTAATGCCAAAGTACTGTGTAAGCCCCTGCCAGTGAGCTTCACGCTCAGCTTGGTTCCCCCTGAAAAAAAAAAAAAAAAAAAAAAAAAAAAAATTCAGCACTCATCATGGAACCAACCTAAAATCATTACAAACAGGAGCACACATTTCAGCTCTCATGATGGGACTAACCATGCATCATTACAAACAGGAGGACACTGATTTCAGCTCACTTTATGGGACTGACCTAGCATCATTACAATATCAGGAGCACAGACATTACAGCTCTTTATGGGCCGAACCTAGAATCATTACAAACAGTCACACAGACATTTCAGCGGTCTTTGTTGGACTTAAAAATAAACAACAGCAGCAACAACAATGGCAACACAGGCAAAAAAAAAAAAAAAACCCAGCAAAAGCAACCAAAATGCAAAGCCATAACAGTACCAATGCAATACCAAAAGGAACAACAGCAAAACAAAACAGCAAAAGCAACAAAAACAGAGACCAAAACAGCACCAACAAAAATGTAACAACAACAGAAACAGCAAAATTAAAACAGTAAAAGTAACAACAAAAACAGTAACAATAGTAATAATAAAAAACAATAACAACAGTAATGCAACAATAACAGCAATAAAAGCAAAACAGTAACAACAACAACAACAGTATCTACAGTAACAACAGCAATAGCGACAAAGACAGCAATAGCAGCAACAGGAACAGCAACAAGAGCAACAGCAAAATAACAGCAACAACACCATCAAAAATAGTGGCAAAGCCACTGTGTCTGCTTGGCCAAACATAGCCAAAATCGAACTTGGGCTACATTTTCATCTTATATACACGCTTATAAAACATGAAAAGCATCCATGAAAAACTGAAGGCGCTAGAGCACTGACAAGGCAAAAAGCTTACGGACGCACGACAGACCACCACGAAGGCATCTAACCACAGCATAAGCCTGATTGGCCTAGAGGCCGAGGCCAAGCGGGCGAAAAACAAAATTAGTAACAATTTCAACAGCAAACAAAAATGGCAGTAACAACAAATCAGCAACCGCAGCAACAGAAACAGCAGCATCAACGACAAAAACAAAGACAACAGCGATAACAACAGTAACAGTAACCGCAACAAAAATACTCGGTATTCTGGTTATTCGGCAGAGTGTTTGACTGGCATTATATGTTCATGTTCAAGAGCGTTTCAACTTGCCAGTCCAACTGTCTGGGAAATGCATGACCTCTTTTCCAGGAAAGTTAGGCCATTGTGTAAAATGTAAATAAAAACAGACTGCAATGATTGGAAAATCATCTAAACTCTAAAATTAATTGAAAAAAGTACTAAGACAACATATCAAATATTGAAACTGAGAAATTTTGTTTTTGAAAAATATCGGCTCATTTTGAATTTGATGCCAACAACACGTTTCAAATAAAATTGGGACCTACCCATGTTTCTCACTGTGTTAAATTATCTCTTCTTTTCAACAACAACCTGTAAGCGTTTTGGAATTGAGGGGACCATTTACTGCAGTTTTGAAAGCAAAATGTTCTCTCATTCTTGCTTGATATTTGATTTCTGCTTCTCAACACTTTTGCAGACTCCTTTGTCACATTTGTGCACCAAATTTTTCAACGGGTGACCCCTTCTGGACTGCAGGCCAGCCAGTTTAGCACCTTGACCTTTTTACTACAGATCCATGATGAAGTAACACGCGCACAATGTGGTTTGGCATTCTTTGCTGAAATAAGCAAAGGCTTACCAGAAAAAGATGTCTGGATGTCTGTATAAGTTACTCCAAAACCTCTGTATATATGTTCAGCATTAATGCTGTCTTCACAGATGCAAGTTACCCATGCCACATGCACGAATGCACTCCCATACTATCATGGCTGGTGGCTTTTAAACTGCGCACTGATAAAAAGCTGGATGTTCCCTCTCCTTCTTCACCTAAATGATGTGGCATCCTTGATTAAAAAAAAAAAAAAAAAAAAAAAAAAATCAGATTTTGATTGGTCAGACCACAGGATAGTTCTCCACTTCGTCTCAGGCCATCATAAATGAGCTAGGCCCACAGAAGGCGGCAGTGTTTCTGGATCTTGTTTATTTATGGTTTTTTCCTTTATATGGTAAAATTTTAACTTGCATTCATGGATGCAGTAACAAATTGTGCTCACTGAGAATGGTTTGCAGAGGTGTTCCTGAGTCCATGCATTGATTTCCACTACTGAATCCTGTTGGTTTTTAATGCAGTGCCACCTGAAGGCCTGAAGATCACGGCCATTTAAAATTGGTTTTCGGCCTTGTCCCTTACATACAGAGATTTCTTCAGATTTTCCGAATAATTTTATAACATTACATACCATAGATGACCAAATCCCCTTTCTTTGCCATCTCATTCTTAAGTGGTGAAGCCCTCACCATCCTCTGAAAGATTCGGCCTCTCTGAGCTGCTCTTTTCATACCCAATCATGTCACTGACCAGTCACCAATTAATCTAATTAACTGCAAGATGTTCCACCCTCTGCATTTTTTTTTACCATTATAAAACATTTCCAATCTTTTGTTGCTAAATGAGCAAATATTTTTTCTAAAAACAATACGTTGCATTCTGTTTTTATTTACATTTTACACAGCGTCCCAACAGCTTTTGTATTCACACACCGTAACCAACTGTAGCCTAATAATGATGTCAGACAGCAATTAATATGGACGTATGTGAAACATTGTCCCCTTTTCAGGCCTGACTATTCAAATCTGAAGAAAAGACAGGTTGTTTTTTTTCCTTGATCCGTACTCTCTGAGTGGGTGCTAAACAGCTATTCTCAAAATATCTGCATGTTCCTGCAGCAAATTACTAAAATCATTACAGTTGAAAGACTCCTGAGTACAGTATATTAAAAATTGCATCAATGATTTACAAGACTCCTTACAAGACCAATGATGAGTTCAATTTATCTAATGATGTAGACGAGGCCTACTTGATTTTCAAAAACAGATGCGCAAATATGCTAAATGCAAGCTGCAAAGAGGGAGGTGTTCGATGTCATTAACTCTTTGACACCCAGCTTTCGCAAAACCAAACATGACTGCCCTACCCAAGTTAATAAAGACCAAATATCAGTATACTCAAAGTTTTTTTTTTTTTTTTTTTTTTTTAATTCTGAGGGAACCATGGCATGAAGTAGTAAAACTAAATGTTGCTTATACATTTCAGCACAAGTTGGATGCATTTATTTACAGCAAAATGTAGCAGATTTTACATGTCGAGAGCAAATATTCAGAGACACATGAGCAGTTTGAATTTGAATCTTTGCTGAAGACCTTGATTAGTAGAATCCGGTGTGTAATTGCTTAGTTGGAATGAAAGCCAGCATCCACGCCGGCCCCTTTCTGGAGAAGAATGAGGATCCTAAGGCAATCGAAAAATGCGGAAAAATCTGTATTTGGGCAGTGGAGTCAATTAGCATGATATGAACATTCCTGTATGCGGGTGCAAAGGGGTTAATAGGTCCACTTCAATTCGCTGATTAAAAAATGTATTTGTTCCTGGCCTCGCTTTACGCCAACTCAAACTATCCTTCACTTTGCTTTACAGAAATATACTTTGGCCAAATAACACCAAGTGAGACCCCAATGCCAGCCTCAGCTCCTATGCATGCCAAGTGTGCGGTGCAAGACGTCATGGATGTGGCTCACGAAGACTTTTTTCATGATCTGCAGTCTATGATCGTACCCTAAGCAGGTCACAAGTGCAAGAATTGCCTGCGTGCTTCTGGTCTCCAGGGTGCTAGCTTCAGCATTACAAAGTTGCCAGCTATTCAGCAGGAGAATATCTCATGGATAACGGTCATTGCATGTTGCAATGATGGTAAATTTTATTTCAAGTTGGCTGAAGAGTGCATTGTCGATAAATCAGAATGCTTCAGTGTGGTCTGTGCAGCCTGTATTGATACATGGTCTACAGATGAAGGTAAAAAAAAAGCTAGCTCTAAGGCACAAAAAGGCACTTCCCACTGCAGCACTGGCACTGCAAAAAAAGTCAATAACTAACTTGAGAGGTTGTCCCTTTAAATTTAGGAAATATTTGGTGTATCAAGTCATTAAGTCGGCTTGCTTAACAGACTAGAATATGTGTGGTAATTGCATAAAAGCTTTCTGCGACTCTTCCCAGCTTAAAGTGGAATTATTACGATCCTCAGCAAAAATCAGTAGGGGGAGGGGAATTGAGCCTCAAAGACGCCCAGCTCACAGTTGATATGTACAGTGGCAGAAATTGCTAGAATTAATTGCCAATGACATATCTGGCGCAGTATGAGGTGCTGTCTATACCTCAGGCAGTGTTTCAAAGTACTTTCAACCATAAATGCCCATCCACACCAATGAGAATATCCATGAAGATAAATATTATGATAACAATGTGAGCTTTCCCACTGATGAACGATAACGTTCTGTAAATAGTCTCTTGCCTGTGACACTGACCATTTTAAAAGCGACACTCAAAAATTTCAAGAACATGTGGATTGGCAATAATTGTTTCCATTGTTCTTGTGTGTCCGAAAAAAACAATATCATTGTGCAAGGTGCACCAACGATACCTATTTGGCACTATTGGTGCTATTTTAACTACTGTGACGGCTTCATCATCCACTTCAGTTGGCAAAATTTTCAAAACCATATATACAGTTGGGTGCAGAAGTATTTGGAGAATGACACATTTCTTTGTAATTTTGCCTTAGCACACCACCACAATGGATCTATAAGGTGATTAAAATGCAGGCTTTCAGCTTTAGTTCAAAGCCTTTCACAGAAATCTTGCATTAACTGTTTAGGCGTTACATCCATTCTTATACTTCGTCCTCCAGTTTCAGAGGTTCAAGGGTAATTGGGCAAACTAACACAATTATAAATAGGTTTATTATTAATACTTGGTTAAAAATCCGTTGCAGTCAATGAATGAGTGAAGTTTTGAACCCATGGATGTCACCGAACGCTGAGTTTCATCCTTTGAGATGCTTTGCCAGGCCTTTACTGCAGCCAACTTCAGTTGCTGCTTGTATGTGGGTCTTTCTGCCCTCAGTTTAGTCTTCAGTTAGTGAAATGTTTGCTCAATTGGACTGACGTCAGGTGACTGATCTAGCCATTGAAAATTTTTCCATTTCTTTGCCTTGAGAAGCTCTTGGGTTGCTTCTGCAGTATGATTTGGGTCAATATCCGACTGTACTGCAAAGCACCATCCCATCAGTTCTGCAGCATCCAGCTGAATCGGAGCAGACAGTATAGCCCTGTACACTTCAGAATCCATCCTACTACTTCTATCAGTAGTCACAACATCAGTAAGCACCATTAACCAAGTTCCATTGGCAACCATACATTCCCACGCCATAACACTGCCTCCACCAAGTTTGACAGAGGATGTGGCATGCTTCAGATCATGAGCCATACTGTTCCTTCTCCATACTCTCCTCTTCCCATCATTCTGGTAAAAGGTAATCTAATTTGACCTCTCTATTCTTAAGAGGTATCAGTGGTTTGCACTTTGTGATAAACCCTCTGTATTTATATTCATGACGGTGTCTCTTGATTGTAGACTTTGAAAATGATACACCAACCTCCTCCACAGTGTTCTTGACCTGGCTAGATGCTGTGAGGACAGTTTCTGCTGTCTGTCTGATAGTTTTATTTAGATTTTTCTTCAGCCTAAAGGTGACCTCCTTCACCTGCATTGACAACCCCTTTGGACTGCTAATCGAGAACTCCCATGAACAGCTTCCAAATGCAAATTCAACACTCGGGAAAAAACTCCAGACCTTTTGTCTGTTTCACTTGTAATGAAATAATGAGGGAACAGAAAACACCTGGTCATGAAACTGACCGTCATTCAGTTGTCATATTACCTTTGTGCCCCTGAAAATGAAGCTGTATAATGTATAAAAATGGCTGCAATTTGTAAACAGTTAATGCAAGATTTGACTACAGATGCCAGGTCTGCACTTTAAACACATCTTAGTGGTTTTGCTTCAAATCTATTGTGGTGGTGTAAGCAAGTCTGTTCCGAGCCATGCGGTCCATCGGACCCGGTGCTTAACCCCGGTGAAGCAACAAGGAGAATTGCTACTTCCCTGGATGGGATGCTGGTCCATCACAGGTTACACCCCCAGCTCTTAGGTTTCCCTCATGATTTGCCAGCACTCAATGAAACATCTGGGTAGAGTGAGGCATTGTGGGTGTGAAGTGTTCTGTCCAAGAACACACTGAAAAAGCTGTGGCAATGACTCGAACTCGGGACCTTTCGGGACCATTTTTCGGGACCATTTTTGTAATTTTGCATCTGACCACCACAATAGGGACTTGGTAGTGCAATGGTTAGGCGTGCTTGACTCGGGACCTTTCTATTGTGGTGGTCAGATGCAAAATTACAAAAATGGTGTCATTGTCCAAATACCTCCATCCCCAGCTCAGTATACAGTATATACATCCTCACAATCATTCTTGATTATGGCTGTTAGTGTGGAAGGGTCAGAGAGGAATGTTTAGCTCCAATACCTGTCCTCTTCTCTGGACGAGCTGGCAGTTTCATCAGCTTCTGGGGACAAAAACAACCACATTAGAACTGACAGTCATAAAGCAAGAGAGGACTGAACAAATGTAACATTTTAAGACAACAATAAAGACCAGCTCAAAAGTAACTGGACACCAAAAATTAATTGAAGACCCTCTTCATAAAATGTGCTCAGTTGTCAAATTGAATGCAATAGGTCAGTATCAAGCAGTGTCAGATGTTAAGGCAAAAAGACTAATTTCCGTTCCACAGAAATTCATAACGTTCGTGATATTGATGGGGGTATGTAGTCTGATTCATTAATGAAATACGTTCACTTTGGGCGTCAATACTTGCGCATGTTATCAAGGCATGTGTTAGGTCTATCAGCTGGGCGATTAAGGACAGTGGCTAGATAAAATACGAAGTTTAATAAAGACACAGCAACACACTCTGACCAGACCAAAATCACGGCTCTTAATCCCCTGCTGGCTCACGAACCACGTGTCACCAAAATCACCCCTGCATTTATTATGGCATCACATGTGATAGTCAATGAGTTTGGCTATCCTGCACAATTTCATTTCCTGAGGTACTGATAGATTTAGCCAACGATATGCCGACAGGTATGTGTCGCTTCATAGCCTTTCACCACTTGCACAGTGCAATCAAAAAGTATGATAGCATGTTGTTTGGCTATCCGCACAATTTCATTTCCGATGTATGGGATTGGTGACAGACAAGCTTGTGTTGTGTTGTTGTGTGAAGGTAAACTATCTTCTCATTGATTCTATACCAAATTTGACATCCCATAGAGCATAAAAACACTGCTTACTTCATTTTTCACATGATTTAATTTTTGCATGGCGGTGTCACATGAGTTTAAGCTTGATTGTGGAATGGCCCATAAGCAAGAAGCTCAATGTAACTTTAAATAGAGGGGAATTCTTCATTATTTTCCAAGCCATTATCAGAGATATTAGGACACTGTTGTCTATAAGGTGCCTTATCAGATATAGGCCTGCAGAAACCTAAAGCCATGTACAGCTGAAAAGGCTCTGCACTGTATGGAGGTAGAGAAAGAGGTGTAAACATCAGTGCTCATGCTTACTTTTTTTACGTTTTCTTGGTCTCCGTCTTTTTCCTCTGCATTCGGTCATGCTCTTCATCTCCTGGTTTTTCTTCTGGAGTTGTTTAAATTTCTGCCATTTAAATAAAATTTCATCATGAAATTTGCCAAGAAATTTCTTCATTCGAAAACACAATTTCTTTGCATCCAAATTTCTTTATTAAATTGCCGTAAAGCTAAAAGATTTGATCAACCACCATTTCAGCAATGATAGGCTGTTTGTTGGTCTGTTTCCCAGACCTGCTCTCAGAAATCAAGTGCAATACTATAATCAGCAGTTAGTTACCACAGGTCAAGCTAATGCAATATTTTGGCAAATTTAACTATTTACAATTTAACAAAAGATCAGATACAGCAGTGAATGAATCTTCTGAACCCCTGTCTTTTATAACAGATATTTTTCATTGAGAAGGTATGAATATAATATCCAATCAGCACGTGGCTCAAAACCAGGATAAGAAATTCTTGAATATGTTTTTCAGACTGGGGCAATTTTGCATCCACTGCCCAAAATCCAGAGGCATATCAAAAGGAATGCAGGCTAATTAAAAACAACCTGTCAACCTGGAAGAAAGCAAGAACGTAAAAAAAATCAGAAACTGGAAAGAAGCTATCGTAGCTGTGAAGTGGGAAGCTTTTTCCAGAACTTTGCCATGAATGTTCTGTGCCTTTAGACAATTATTTTTTATTGTGACTAAAACATAGTTCTTTGAATAATTGTTAATTTAATTGAGAAAAAAAAAACCTTTAAAAACAATGGCCATTTTTTTGCCCCCTACATTAGAATTTTGAGAATTATGAGGCCGTGTTTGCCCTTTGCCTTCGTCAATTTGCAATCCAGGCCAAAACACTGCATTTCCAAACCTGGCAACAGCAGCTGATGTTTTCAAATTTTAAGACCAATGACTGGAAAATCCTTTGCCAAAAGCAATTTGCCAGTGGTTGACTTCTCTGTAAAAAAAAAGTTAATGTCTCAGTTAAGAACTCTGAACAGTTTCAAGCAGAAACCAACTGTAAAATATGATGAAGAGGGAGCACTCTACTTAATAACACACTTAGATGAAGGCATACATGGAAAAATGCACCAGCGTCTCGCAATACTTGGAGACAGCCAGAGAAAAGGCAGAAATCAGATTAAGACTGATAAAAGAAAATCAAAGAACAAATGAAAATAAAATAAGTATAATGAAAATGTCAAAATCTCTTGCCATTTCCTATCCCCTAAATTCAAGCAAACGCTGTATGAAGACTGCATAAATGAAAACTGGATGCAGGTTCCACAATGCGTGTGCCTGCAGACTTTACATGTTGAGGGACTTTATAGAAAAGAAATAAATACGTTTTGAAAATCAGACGCCAATGGCCTTCTAAGAACGACAAGCACAGGAAATCAGTTCACATTGTGCACACTTCATGGCTCAACAGGGGTTAAAGACAGAAAACGCTAAATCTCAGCATCACAGTTTTTCAATGGATATGGGCTCTAAATACCAATATTTTGGTAGACTGCCTGCATGTGTGCCCTCACCACATTTTTACACCATAAATTAAATATACAACACGGTGGAAAAGAATTTACCCCCTCCTTATTTTTTTTTCTACTTTTGTTTATTTTCATATTTAAATGTTTCAGATCATCTAACTAATTTTTGAAATAAGACAAAGGCAATGAGAGTAAACAAAATATGCAGCCTTTGATTTATCATTTCATTAATGGAAGGTAAAGAAACCAACCGCTCATAAGAAAAATAACTGCTCCCAAAACCTTTTGTGCCACCCGTGCTGAGAACAACTGCAAGCAAACAGAAGTGATAACTGGCAATGAGTCTTTCACATTGCCATGGAGGAATTGTTTTAATTCAGCTACACTGAAGGGTTTTCAAGGATAAACTGCCTGTATAAGGTCATGCCATAGCATCTCGAACGGATTCAAGTCAGGACTTTGACTAGACCACTCCAAAACCTTCATTTTATTTCTTTGGAGCCATTCAGAGGTGTACTTGCTTGTATGCTTCAGCTCACTGTCCTACTGAACAACCCAACTGTGCTTCAGCTTTAGATCTTGAACTGATGGCTGGATATTTTCCTTCATGATTATCTGGTATAGAGCAGAACTCATGCTTTGATCAATTTTGACAAGTCACTCAGGTCCTGAAGCAGCAAAACAGCCCCAGACCATCACACGACCACCATCATGCTTCACTATTGTCATGATGTTAGTGTTGTGGAATGCTATGTTAGCTTTACACCAGATGTAACAGGACCCACATAATCAAAAAAGTTCCACTTTTGACTCATAAGTCCACAGAATATTACCCCTGAAGTCTTGGGGGTCATCAAGATATTGTTTGGAAAATGTGGTCTTGTGGTCTTTTTGGTCAGCAATGCTTTTCACCTTGTAGCTCTCCGATGGATGCCATTTTTTCCCAGTCACTTTCTTAATGTGGAATCGTAAACGCTGACCTCAAGTGAGGGAATGAGAACAGTAGTTCTTTAGATGTTAGTCTGGATTCTTTTGTGACCTCCTGGATGAGTCTTTCAAGCACCTTAGAAGAATTTTAGTAGACCAGCCACTGCAGGGAAGATTTACCACTGTTCCAAGTTCTCCACATTTGTAGATCATGGCTCTCCCCATGGTTTGCTGAAAGGCTCCTAAGAGCCTTAGAAACGGATATATAGCCCTTTCCAGACCGATAAATGTCAACAACTTTGTATCTCATCTGTTCTTGAATTTCTTTAGATTGCAGCATTATGTGCGCCTTTTTCCTACTTCACATTTCCAGATGGGCTCTATTTAAGCAATGTTTAGATTCAACATGACTGGTCATAATTATGCCTGGGTATGTCCAGTGACATTGAACCCAATTATCAATTGAATCTGTTTCATTAGTTGACTTAGTAACTAAGCGGAAATCACTTTTCACATAGGGCTAGGTAGGGTTGAATAACTTTTTTTCCCTTCAATCAATAAAATCATCATTTTAAACTGCATTTTGTTTTTACCTGCATTATCTCAGCCTAATAATAAAATGAGTTTGATGATCTGAAACCCTTCAGTGAGACAAATATGCAAAAAATGGGGCAAAAACACTACAATCAAGTAGCTGACCAAACTTTGTACGACCCTTCCCCAAACGGCTTCACCACCACTAGCACTTCACTATTGAGTGTCACACCAGGGAAGTCTCCCCCACAGCAGTGAAGGACACTCCTCATTCAGGGGAAGGGCATAAATACGTGGATGAATTTTGAGACACCCTTGTCTCTGCCTAACTAAAAGCACAGTCGCACTACGGCTACCAATACAGGCACCTAATAACCAGAATTGTCCTGCTTGCAGTAAGGGAGAGCGAGATCGGAAAGTAAGCATCAATGCAGACTTGCTGCCGAAGGGCTTTACAGTCCATTCCAACTCACTGAGAATCGAACTGAGACAGACTTTAATAAAGTGGTCCTACGGGGAGAATGCACAAATGGAGAGAGAGTAATGGGCAAGGATGTAATGGGTGATCTGGGACTGAGCCCATATTTCCAGCTCTGGGATGGACAGGTTTGACAGTCGATGGGTAATAATATAAATGCGTAAACTACTGGTCATACACAGAACAAGCCTAGTTTGTCACTGACTATTCAAATACAGATATACAATTATAAAACTACATAAACATTAAGCTTTACAGAAAGCAGACTCCTTAATGATATCAGTCATCCATCATGTATAGGGCTATACCATGTTGTCTGGTCATCTGTCCTCTGACATCTGCATGTTACGGAGTTTGGCAGATGGTGCCACAATCTTTACTACTCAGCAGCTCACTATCGAGCAAGAGCCTGAAAGTGATCGATCATAAATCTTTGTTCACAAACCTTTCTGTTACTTCTGGTAAGAAGTAATAATAATTTCAGAATCGGAGTAAGGTGCAGTTGTAGCCTAATATGGGGCAGACACTACCCGGAAAATTCAGGGGATTCAATTCAAGTTTGGTATGCCAAGTACCTCACACAATAAAGGCTAATTGTGAAATAAGTTCCAAAATAAGTAGTTCAAACCTACCAGCCACACATGAGGGGAAACTCCAGGCAAACAGTCGTCGGATAAAAGACTTGGAGTCCGGGAATCCTGTTTTTCTTCAGTATTACATTCTGGTGAGGACTTCTGGTGCACATTAACGTTAGCCGTTTTTGCTGCGTTTTCTTCTGCTAAATCATTTTTAACAGATTTCTCATCTTCATCAGAACTTGACTCTAAATCACTTTCATTTAAACCCCATGCCAGCGGATCATCGTTATACATACTGAAAATAAACACGCGTTCCAAAAGGAGCAGTTCTAATAGCGGGCTAGGTTGCTTCCCAGAGTAGGCTTAATAGCGTTAGCTTGCTGGATATAAACATTACCTACTTTGCTAGTCAGCTTTCTAGCTAATTAGTTTATCTTACCTCGCCCGAATCACCGATTGCTTCCACAGTGTGGAAAGTAAAAAGATACGAATACGAAACAAAGTGTTGTATGAACGGATCACAATTATGACGTACCGTACGGTTGCTGTGCAAATGAAAATAAATTGAACAAGCTAGCCATGTTATACCTTACATCAGATACGGGGGCCGCCATGTTTGATTTGATGTAACAACATCCCTGTGATTGGTTAATGCTTTATCATCAGTAACGTTGCGCGTAATCGCTTCATCCGTTTCCAGTTCAGTGGCAGTGACAATTTCTTGCAATTTTTGAGATTTGTTTGTCCTATTGACTGACAATAAAATACGGATAAATCCCTCATTAGTTGTTTCTGAATTATATGTTGCAAATCCATTCAAAACTCTGCAGTCGCAGTTTTTCATAAACGCAAATTTTATCTGAAGTGAATGCATTAACTTAACGGGGATGTTTTGGTTTCTTCATTTAGAATGAGAAAGAGATACATCAGTTTCAACTTTGCGTTGCGTACAGACTAAATGTGAAGCTGCCTCTAGCAGACAGTATAAAACAGAATGTCTTTGGGATGCGCTGAAGAAGGCTTTACACAGTGGCTTGACTCTCCCGTTGTTAATACGAGATCTTGGCCATCATGTGATGCAACTCTGGTCAGAAATAGACGTTCTAACATTGCATCAGATTGTCGAAACAATGCCATGATGAATGCATGATGCCGTGATCAAAGATAATGATGTTTTTATAAAATATTAGGGCGAGAAACTTCAGTTATTTATTTATCATTTATTTTTATTTATGTTTTTGGCTAGGCAGTGCATTATTTATTTATTTATTCATTCATTCATTCATTCACTTCTGTTTGCATTTGTTTATTTAAGGCTATATTTACTTAGCTCTGGCACATGCACTGCACCACTGGTTTTCTAAGTGTGAGTCACTACACATCGGTCTTGGTAGCCTAGGTCACAACAAATTTTGAATGGCTCACCAAAGGGTGAATATAAAAAGAAAAAAACGGAATTGGCCTGACTCAGTAAAATATCTCTGCCCTCCCCTAATTGTAAAAATGTTCATATACTGAGTTTAGTGACCATAAGTGCATGTTTTTCAAAGTGTTTTGTACCTATGCACAATGAATTGCCCATTCCGTTTGATTTATTCACATGATTAACATATATAGACACGATGCCTGATGCAGTTTCTGAAAACATGCATAAAAGCATATCAAACTCAAATGTAATGTCATAAATAATTAAGAATTGGGCGCTATGAAAGCATAATAATAAAACACACAAAAAAAAAAAAAAAACACACATGAACCAGTTAATTATTATTGTGAATTATGGTTTGTCTTCAAAGCTCTTCATTTTGATCTCTAATAAAATTTTCCTCAAAATTAAAGTGCATACCTTTCACAATGATGTGCAAGTGTTAAGTGGGGATTTCCATGCTTAAAAAATGAAAACAGAACAGCGTAAGCTCAGCCCCTTACAAGCAAATCTTTCAATTTAAATGTCACAAGGCTAGCTGTAATGTGGTCGTCTTGAAAAGAATTGACAGACAAGTTGGTTCTGTTGTTTTGCTTTCTGGCTGCTTTCATGTAGGCCTAAGTCCAAACATTACTGTGCAACTTTTAACCTTTAGATTCTATTTATCATTCTGCTATTAGATTTATCACTGGTCTTGACTTCCGCACCCACCATTGTGTCTTAAACAAGTCAGTAGGGTGGGGGTCACGGAACGCTAGACGAGACTACCACTGGTTTTTATTTGTTTATAAATGTGTTTTATTTAAAATCCCTCCTTATCTAGCAAGTCTTCTTACATGGCGAGCCGGTTGCCATGGGACACGGTCACAGGACTCATTGTGTCTGAATGTTCCTCGTGTTAGAACGGAGCTGGGTAAGACAGCTTTTTATTATAATGTCTCACACACCTGGAATCAGTTGCAAGCTGAACTGAAACTGAATGAACTGGTTCCTTTTGGACATTTTAAAACTTTGATCAAATCATTTTATCAAGATAATTGTTGTTGTTTTAATTAATGTTTTCCCTCTAATGATGGCATTGTTTTTTTTTTTTTTTGTACAACAAATGTCCATGTAAACTGTGTTATTTTAATTGTTTGTAATGCAGGGCCCTGCTGAAATGGAGACATGGTCTCAGTCAGGCCCCCTGGTTAAATAAATCTTAATTAAAAAAATAAAAAATAAAGGTCCCATTTTATACCATTTTTTAATGATTTAGGACATAATCATGGAGATTAGGAATTTCCTACAAGCTTCAAAACAAACTTGTGCATTTTAAAGCTCATAGGAAAAAAAAAAAACACAAATTCTGGTGAGACACCAGTCTTGAGTCTCTCATTTTCTTCCTTCTGTACGTGCTGTTTTAACAGGCGAAGAGTCAGCGTTAGGGATGCAGTGTGAAATGAATATTGGCTGCCGAAACCAGATCATACCAACACTTGACTATAATATATAATCAAAAGGGGTCATTCAAGACCATAATTTAAGGATAGGCACCACTGCATCAATGCTGGGACAATTCTGATATCACATTCTGTTAGGCAGAGGGGAGACCAAAATATGTGATTACATGCAAGGAAAAACATGATTTTCATCACTTTGTAAATGTGTCCATTAGCTAAGTGTCACAACCCTTGTGTGAATGCCTTCTGTGTCTCCTCCCATGCTAATAGACACTAACTTGCATGTCTATTAGAAGTACTGTCTACTTTGATTGGTTTGCGTCTTGCGTGCTGCCATAATCCCCACTGTGTCTTGTGTCAGAGTTACCCCAACTTTTTTGAGTGTGATGTATTTATTCCCTCTCTCATGAGTTGCAAGTAGCTGGATTGTAATTTGCTATATCTGCTTAGAATCAATCAGTATTTGCTAGTAAACTCTTCATCTTTAGAAAGTAAAACACAACTTTTAACTCATTCCCTACGGAATACTTTTTTATAAAATTCTTGCGTTTGTATGGAATACTTTTCCTGAAAATTACATAATATAAACACACGTTTAGTTAAACGTCTGTGTTTTTCAAAATAAAGGTTTTTAGCAGGTTCAAATGCAAATGTCAAACTAGCAGTGTCATTTCGGGTATTTGTAACATCATTCCAATTGCCATTTTGGTTGCCTGATACATGACGCAGAGCAGATCCTCGACTAGGTGCTCGACTACGTGCTCCTCAACCACAACCTGTCCTGGCTCGGCCACGGCCCCTCCCCTCCTGTGGATGAAGTACAGGTGGCCGATCACCACGATCGTCAACTGATTTCGTGTTTTCATCGGACTGTGAATGGTCGAGGTCGCTATTACTGCTGTCAGATTGGTCAGAATGACGCAATACTCATGTATGCATGTTTTCACTCCGAACTCCGAATGACGTCATCCACGCCGCTGGCACTGGCTTACTGTAGGGAATGGTGGTAGAATTCGCCGCGCCGTTGGCGGCGGCTTGCCATAGGGAATGAGTTAATGATAGTAATTTATGGAAGTTCCCTCCCTTGTCAAATTAATAAGAACAAACTCGCAAGCCATTCTCAGAGATTCCAGGGTTTGGACTGTGTTCCTGTTAATCCTTTCCCAGTCTGTTCCTCTGTCCAGTTTATTAGAAACAAGCTTCCAATCCTTCTGTGGTTATCAGGATTGGAATCACGTTCCCCCTAAGCTACTCCATCCTACCTTTGGACAGTTAGGCTCTGGCGAACTGTGTATCTCACTTGACAGTTATCTCAGAAAGCCACTGGCTGGAGGTCGGCAATGCCGCTGACCCCTTGCGGGGATGCATGCATTTATCGGACCCAAAACCCATCCGGGATGTCTCCGTGCGCCCCGGCTGCTTTTATTATGAATATTTTATTTATTTATTTATTTATTTATTTATTTATTTTTTAAAAGGTATGGGTGTCAAGTTGTGACAAGGACAACCAAGATGGTGAATGAAGGGTGAAATGTAAAGATGTTTTGAAGGGTTTGTATTGGCTTACAGTAGAGTAATACGTTTACAATAAATGGCCAGGGGCCTTATTTACAAAATTTGCGTGGATTTCATACCTAAATAATAAGTACGCACAAAAAAAAATAAAAATGGCATTTTGTGGAAAATAACCTAATTTATAAACCTATGGGTAAAATAAACTGCAAGGAATTTTCATTTATTTAATCAGGATGGACTTGGAATTTATTGATATTGCGCAAAATCTTAATAATTTCCCTTTTTTTAATGTCAAGTTTGTTTTTATAAATCAGAAATCTGCAAAGAAAGTGACGTACATATCTTTTTTGTTCCTATGCACTGTTTATAAATGAGGCCCCAGAGCAATACTATGTGTAATTGTACATTCTCTAAAGTACCTTCTGTGTTTTGGAATCCAAAAGGTCCTGAATGATGTTGGGGTTGGGTTGGTATGCTTTTGTTTTGTTTTGTGTTGTTTGGCATTTGTGGTTGTGTTTGTTGTTGCTATTGTGGGATGATGATTTGCTTGGACTGTCATATGTATATTTGTTTGTGTGGACTCCAGGAAGAATAGCTGAGGCTTCGGCTGAAGCTAATGGAGATCTGAAAAAGACATAAAGACATAAATGGCTACACTGCTTCACCCTTAACAACTATGCTATTCTCCTATGGGCTGCGTCCCACTGACTACCACATTATTGTCAATAAACCCAGCTAATGGATTGTATTCTACCTGCGCACTGGATACCTGGCCTGAATCTTGACAGCTAAGCAAACATCTTAAAATTCTGTGCCATCTAATGCAAAAAATAGTCAGTAAATAGATCATTCTTACATATGTCTTAAGATCCTCTGGCCTGTATTCACATATTATAATAATAAATGTGTTTTTCAATGATATTTGTGTTAATGCTTTAGTTAGAACTTTGGGTCACCACAACAGAATCCTTAGGGGGAAAAAAGGACATCTTGGAAAATAAGGCTCATCAGCCTGGGAGACCTCTTCCATTGCTCCAAGGTCCCGTTCCTGTGCCTGAGTGCCAATTGTAGCCGCTTTCGATGGCGGACAGGGTTAGAAGGGGCACTCTGACCAGTCTGCAGCTACAAAGCCTGATATGCAGCAATTGCAACGCACTGTGTTGGGGCACATTCCTCCCATAGCCGTCATTAAATTTTCTGCAACTTGTGCCCTTCTGTCACTTCAGACCAGGCAGGATAGCCTGCGCTGTCCTTAAGCTTTGATGACCATTGCTCCCTACACGCTGTCACTGGTTCATGGTTTGTCCCTCCTCAGGCAGCTGATGGAAAGTATTCTCCACTGTTGACCAGTAGTAGCTCACAAGGCTTGCCACTTAGGGGATTCTCTGACCCAGTTGTTTGGCCATAACGATTTGGCCCATGTTTGAGTCGCTCAGGTCCTATTTCACTCACATCCAACACATCGACTGTAAGGACTTGCTGTTCACTTTCCATACAAGGTCTCGTTTTCAGACTTTGAAATGCACCATTCTTACAGTTTAGTCAATGCTTTATCCATGAGTGGTAATAATGTTTTGGCTTATCAGTGTATGTGGTATTTATATGGAAACATGTTCGTCATCAGTGTATGTGTATTGTCTAATTTCCTGAGAGTCCACTTTTGAAGGGTCTGTAAAATCACATCTCAATGGACCTTGGAACAGTAATGGAATAGAGTTTATCTCACTGTGGGCACTACACACAGGCATGAAGAGTGTGGGCAGTTAAAGCAGTTTTTCACCAGGCTTATTAAGACAAACTGTGACAGATGCATTCACAGGTGCCAAACCAGCAGAAAGCATCATAATGTTAGCAAATGGAGGTATTTAGTTCCAGTTTAGGAGCAATACTCATGTATATCAGTTTACCTTCAATGATCTCATATTCAACCCGCAGGTTGTCAAAGCTTATATGGATCTAAATAAAATAAGATCATTGAACTCTTCAATCTGCCTTCAGCAGAGCCTGAATCTGGCCCAATTTCAAATCACCTATATAAAACGCATTCAAATTGCTTTACAAATTTTATTTCAAAACAGTATTTTAAAGTGACACTGAACATCCGAGAAAATGCTACATTTTAGCACAAAATGTTGAACATTAACACCCTGTAAACACAGGAGAGTAGGTAATGTATCCATCACTTTTTAAAAGTTTGAAATTTTGCTACCTTTCTGCCTTTTCAGGACTGTATGGGCCTTACTGAATGGGCCCAATTCCCGCTCACAGCTTCAGCCCAACGGTCAGTATGAACAGAGATAATATTGATGCAGGACTTCACACTGAGATTAGTGATTAATAATGTTAGCAGTGGATTTGTTGCTAATGCTCAGAACAAGTCACGTAATGAATTTGAAGGTAGTCAGTAGCTAGACTGCAATCCAGCCTCCCGCAACAACAATCATCGAACTTATTTTAATATTAGACAAAAAAAATTACACAAGTAAACATAAAATGCTGCTTTTCAATGATCTAATTTATTGAAGGAAAAAAAGCTATCCAACCCTACCTGGCCCGAAAAAAAAAAAAAAAAAAGTAACAGTCCCCTTAGTTACTAAATTGACAATTGAACAAATTTAATGTATGAATTCAATTTTCCTCAACACACGATTATTGCCAGCCCTGCTGAATCTAATTATCACTTATATAGAACCTGTCTGCACATGATGCGGTAATTTGAAGAACAACAGATAAGAAACAAAGTCATTGACATCTATCAGTCGGGAAAGGGTTACAAAGCCATTTCTAAGGCTCTGTGACTCCAGCCAACCACGGTGAGAGCCATTATCTACAAATAAAGAAAACTTGAAACAGTGGTCAACCTACCATGGTGTGACTGGCCTACCTAAATTCATCTGTGAACTCATCCAAGAGGTCACAAAAGATCTCAAACATTTAAAGAGCTGCAGGTCTCAAATACTTCAGGGTCAGTGTTCACGATTACGGAAAAAGAGCGAGACTGGACAAAAATCGCATGCATAGAGAGCTGGAAAGCAAAAATGCTGCTGACCAAAAAGAACACAAGGGCTAGTCTCACATTTGCCCGCCCATACACCTGCGTTCGTACCCTCCTGACCGTTTGGTGTTATCTTGCGGCTCCAATGTCATCGGTCTTTGCTACTGATTGTACGCAGAGACCATATAGTCTACGTCAAACAGTAGGCAACTCTGATCCTTATCTGCTCCATCTCCGCATCAGCTCTTGCTGATTCAGGTGAGAACCGGCACATATCCGGTCCATTTTTGCCTGCTGTCTAGGTAAGGTTGCACTATGACAGAAAGATTGTTAAAGGGTTAGTTTGGATTGTTTGAAGTGGGGTCGCTTGAGGTATTTATCATTATAGCTGCTTCCTGCTTCCATGAGTTTATAATTTGAAGTGCGAGTCACGAGTGTCTTTTAAAAGGCTCGACAGTGTTTTTTTATCAAACAAAGATCATTTTGCCATCATGCCGCTGTTACTTACAGTAATTCAGAAAACGTTACTCCTGTGGCAGTAGCATTTCCTGTGTTGTTTTTGCCTTGAGATATCAACAATCAAAATGGATTAAAGTATTGAGGTGAGTTGACTGAATAAAAGGCTGCTTTAATTGATCTATGGAGTGCTGAGGAACAAGAAAAAACCGCTGGCACTATGGACCTGAAATGAAGGTTACTGCCCTATGACATCAGAAACGCTTCTACGGGTCACATCAGAGACATCTGTGGCATATCTCCTGCCACTTGTTGGGGCTCTAATTTTGGAAATCCTCCGGTGAGTCACATTATAGGGTCCAACGAAACCATGTATGAGGTCATATGGATTGGAGGATATGCTGTTCAGTATGAATGCCAAATTAAAATGCAGACTGCCTGAGTGCACTAAGGTCGATATTGACCAAACTGCACAGAAATTGCAGCTCTTTTTACAAGTGTCACTGCCCAAATACTGACAGACCCCACGACTGGAAATGCTATGAGTGAACTGGGCTTTTCAGGGATGTGAATCAACTTTAGAATTTCAGATAGGTAGAACAAATGGCAGAGCTATTGTGCCAAAGCATAATGCTACGTTTCTTACCATTAACATTATAACAGTGACAGCAGATTTTATACTTCATGACATCCTTGAGCTGTTAGGGGGGTATGGTTGTATGAACTGGAATAGCAGGCATTTTAATGTTTTATGTTTGGATAAAGGACATTGTCAGAGTTGCCTATGCCATGTTCTCATGATGATATGCAATTTTCAAATTTTCTGTACTGCGAACAATGGTTCACAATTTATGCATTTGCTAAAGGCGTCACATGGCCATTAAATGCATTAGCATGCTAATGTTCTTTAGCCACAGGCAAAGGCAGATTCCTCATAATCAGCAGCCGAATGCATAAAAACCTCCAAGAAACAAGTGATTAGGCTACCCCACCCCCAAAAAGAAAAACAATCTGTTGTTTATTTCAAATTATTTTTTTGTTTGTTTTTAGGGGGTTGTATTTGTATTTCACAGTCACCATTGTGTAATTTCTGTTTACGGTGGTTTTGCCAATGTGATAATGACAAATTATAATGCTTAGTCCCAATTTTGAATAATAGGAATAATATTAATTCAAATTTCATTACAACCCCAGTTTCAGAAGAATTTGGACAATGTGTAAAATGTGAATAGAAAACAGCAAACTGTAATTTACAAATCCCTCTTGCGGTTTGCATGTTCATCAATGTGAACCATTATTTCTCCTTTCAATAGCTCTCAGTTGTTATTTTGGAATACTAATTGATGGAGTTTCAAGAGCTGAATTTATTCCTATTCCTGTCTGATATAGTACTTCATTTGGGTGACCGTCACAGATCTCCGTATTTTGTATAATTCGTCATATTTTCAGTCCAGGCTTTAGGTAAGTCAGTCTAGTACCCACAGTCTGTGACTACAAGGCCACACTGCCAGAATAAGTGCAGAGAGTGGCTTGGCCTTGTCCTGCTGGTACAAGCTGGGGCGTCCCTGAAAAAAAAACGACATCTGGTAAACATCCAGTGCTGTTCCAAGATTTGTGTGGAAACCTCTGCATGGATTCTGCACCGTTCACTTCTTCACAGATGTGCACGTTGCCCATGCTAATAGCCATAATGCAGCCTGAGACCATGACAGATGCTGCCTTTTGACCATGTCACTGATATCAGTCCCCTCTATAGCCCTGAGTACACACTGTCCGTTATTTTTGAAACATGTACTCATCAGACCACTGCACTTCTCTCCACTTGGACGCCAGGTCTTCCATTTTGAAGACACAATGTTTATTGTCTTTGGGCTGAGTCGTTGTGCCCTCTGCTGCCGGTGCCAGGCTAGTATGGAGGCGGTGGACTGACGCGGCAAAGGGCAGCTACTGTTTGTGCTCCTTCTGCGGGTAAATGAGGCTGGCAGCACAGGAAGAGCTTGCCAAAAACGTGTCCAATGAAGGCAAATTCTTATGGGACAATGAATGGTGAACCCCAGAGAGGATAGGCGGGGACAGAATCCCGTAGACGAGGAGAGACAGTTCAGCACAGATGTCATAGGCAACGCTTGAGCTGCTGGCCAGAGGTTTCCGGTGTGCCGCCAGATGTTGAAGCGCTTGCCAGCACTGGACTGCCCACAAAGTGGAGGTTTGATGCTTGAGAGGAATTCTCCCAGGCCAGGCCTCAGCTCAGGGTTGGAAGCTCGCTCCTGACAAACTTGATAAAGAGAGTAGACTTGTAAGGGTTAACAAGAACGCTGTTCCAGTCCAGGACCCTCATAAGGATTGGATGCTTGTTCATGAAAACTTGAGTTGATAAATTGAATTAAGCTAACTTAAACTCGGTCCCAATCTTAGATCCTGAATTAGTACAGGAAGCTTGCTCAAATTAACTAATGACAATAGAGCTCTAAAGAGACCTCGACGGCCACTGAAGTACTGGTTGCATTAAGATGAAGACGAAGAAGTTTAACATATATATGACTAGGATCTTAGTGCTAATGTGACTTTACAATTTAGCGACAAGCACATGCAATGGAAGGCTAAAACACCCATCACTCACTCATCGAAACGAGCAAGAAACTAGATTCAGCCGATAGGGGAGACACGCTCAAGATGTACACTAATCACAACACACATACACTTAATTGACAAGCATGTGGCTGAATTGCGAAGATACACGCTAGGGATTCACATGAGGGTTGTGACACCTGCAATACACGTGCAAATGTGTGATAAAAATCTTCACTGCTCAATATAAATCTTCAGTCCTAGTCCTGTCTGGCTATAAAGTCTGCTGAGATTTGTTTTCGTCACACTTAAAGAAGCTGTGTCGCGATTACTGCGCACGCTCACAACTTTGAACGAAGTAAATCCGCTCAACTGCTATTCAAAATCTAGAGGGTATTTTTCTGGTTCTACGATTATTTGTGATAGCAATCAGCTTTCATTCTTTACATACCTTGGCTATTGTTAAAATGGCGCTTTGAATTGTTGAATTTCCACAGAAAGCTCCTTAATATAAAAAAGCATAATGCCAGAGTAACAAAAATATATGAATACAAAACAAAGACAGATTAGCAAGGACGGAATCAGATTATGACTTGCAGTCAAGCAGATTCACTTTGTTGGGATGCAAGTTCTAAGCCCACATAGTAATCATGACACAGCTCTTTTAATATATCACTATTACACAGTTAATGCTGGTTACCAAACCTGGTCTCCAAGCTTAGAATTGGTTGCTGGCCTTAAAGAAAAAAGAAGAAGAAGAAGAAGAAGAAGAAGAAGATGAAAACTTTGCAGTTCACTGGGTGCAAAAATTATGATAAAAAATATGAATTGGCAAACAAATAATGATCCCAAAATGAACCAAGCTGGTCAGTTTTTGACAATTCAGGGAGTATATGCAAATGCAATTACAGCTTGTCAGACACATTCGGGAAATATAAACTTGTCATTTTGATGCGTAAAAGCTTCTAATGATATTGCCTCTATTAAAGGCTGTATGACCTTAATACCACTTGCTTTGAGAATAATTACCTGCTTAATTGCATGTTTGACTTCAGGTCAAAGACACCAGGATAAACTCACAGTGATTGGACGAACTAAAATGTGATCTATTATCGCAACACTGCTGTGAACAGAACCAATAAAATCAACCTCAAAGCAAAAATTTTCTAAATCTGGTGAAATGGTGTGATACTGCAGTCACTCGCGAGCTGGACATTTAATTCTCGGCTGCTGGTGATGGTTAAAACTTCGGGGCCCACTATTAAGTTTGGCCTATGCGGATAAGGCGCAATAACTGTGCAAAGATAAACTAATCATCTTAAACCGCTAATTATAAGTATCTTAGTCTGACAGGGTGTTTATTGGAAGGGGTTGGATTGAGCCTTCTGTAAGGAAAGGCATATCTCTGGAAATGGTAATAATTTGAAGTTGTCTTGGCCTGGCTAGGGGTGGTAGAATTCATTAGCGCTGATTAGCTCACTGCATATAATATGGAAAAGATCTCTAAGGCGGAGATACAGGGACACCTAACGAATCTGAATGTGAGCTGAGTTTGTGGTTAGCACTGTTCGGTGTCCCAGTGTATCCTCTGCATGTGTAAGGTGTGTGCTTGTTTTTGGATTCTGTGTGTGCATGCATGTTTACGTGTGTGTATGCATGCTCTGTGTAGGTGTGAGTCTGTGTGCGTGTGTGTGTGTATGCACATGTACATGAATTTGCCTGTACATTTTTTCACATGAATACAGGGGTACATTCCTCCTGCATACAGAATTTATGCATGTGTCACTGCATATGTCTGTTTTGCGTATGAGTGTGTTTGTGTGTGTTTGCACGCATTTCTGCATGAGAATGCTTGGGTACGTCTGTGCATAGGTAATGTAATATCTGTTTTTGTGCGTGTGTGTGTGTGTGTGTGTGTGTATGTGCTTGCCTACAAACATGCACATTCTTAGCTAGACTGTGTGCAACCTTTTGAAACAATCACCTTCTTGTGTGTAAGAACTCATTGTGTTGCTATGTCCAAGATTATGAGGAAAGAAAAAAATTCAATCTAAATCAGATTATTAGGTGTTGCCCTGACAGGCCGGCAAGCTGACTTGTTTTTGAGGGGACATGAAGGAACGTAATTATGTGTGTAAGGAGACGACTGAAAAAAATAATAAGATTACAAAGAATAATTTGCTGATATAATTACACCAAAATTGGGTACACACAATCGTCAAATACATGTATTGCTTGACCTGGGTGAGCCGGTGAAATAAATCCTTCTTCTATAGCCTTTGTTAATTTGTTTTTATCATCTCCAAGTGGTGTTTGTGCAGGCAGTGCAATTTGCATGTGTAATTCCACTGTGCAAATTGACAACAAGTAGATAATTCTGGGAAATAGGCTGGTTTGCGGGCCCACGCTATCTCCTCTAGTCTTTTCATTTTGAGGAACTGCTGGAGCATGAAACTCATACATCAACTATTTCCTGACAATGCTCAGACTTATTGTCTACTAAAATGTCATTACAGCCATTATTTATGAAGCTAATTCATTTATTAAACTATATTTAACTCTGACAGAATGTGTAATATTCTATCTAGATGTTGACTGGTTCCAAGCTACATTTCTTGCTTTTTGGAAAGGATTTTTCCCCACTTTGAATTTCTAAAGCAATGATAAATACAAAAATTCTGACATTGCAGAATAGATATCAAACCACATACTGTCGTTATGTCATCATACTGTTATTGAACAAAACCAGAGATTTTCTGCTTCCAAAATGTAAAATATAAAAACAACAACACCACCAATAATAATAATAATAATAATAATAATAATAATAATAATTACGTCAGATGGTCATTATTCTAACTCAGGTAATGTGTTATTTTCAGTGTCAGTGACCGAATCTTACACTTGCTGTAATATAGATTGTTTAGTTTATGAATTGAAGAGCTTCGTGCTAGAAGTACTTAAGTCACATTTTCTCACACCATGAGCTAAGGATGGGAAAATGTCTTACATAGTGAAACTCAAGTCAATTTTCTCATTTTTGTGACTTAAGTACTTTTAGCACTGAGGACTTCAATTGGATGATTTTATATATATATATATAATCTTCAGATCCCTTTTTTTCCAAAATAGAAATTTTACTATTAGCACCAGGGTCTTCAGTTATGAAATAACCATGACTTACTGGCCCTTTCAGTTGATTTTTGCAGCTTGTATTATGTTCCTTTCCTCTCAGGGAGGTGAGGTAGCAGTTTAGGGAGCAGGTTTGTCATTCTGAGGCTGTTAGATACCCTCATGGGACTCTTGCACTTTACACGTGAGTAAAATACTTCTCTTGAATCACTTCAGCAAATCTCTAACTGTATTTATAGGATATAGGTGAATTGCTTTGTATGATATCTAACTCCCTCTGCATGAAAGTACTTGCCAAAGCCTTAACATTCATGCAATGCAAAATGTTTTCTCTTGGATATTTGGCAATCAACACTCACTAACCAGCAGTGTTCACTGTTTCACTGTTTATATTTAGTAGATAGTTGAACCTGCAAAATATAGTATGCAATCAATTATAGTTACATCCTCCTGGCTTCATTTGTGGAGACAATTTGTGGAGTGGGAAAAATTAATTCTAATCTATAAGTCTACTGTAACACAAATGAAATGAATGCATCATTTGGGAAATAAAATAGTTTCAATTTTGTGTGTACATTGCTTGTTTAACATTGTGTATTGTGTTTGATTGGTCTGTGGCAATCTCCTTTCAACTGCAAAATCAAAAGATCTCAGATTATATTAAAGCTGAAAAAAAAAAAAACCAAAAATCTTGCCCACTAAATCAGACTGGAGAGAGGTATGGTAGCTGGTGTGACTTATTTTTAAAATGAGTAAAACATCTTTAAGTAGTGCCCAAAATTGCACCATCATCTGAATAACATACAGCTAAAGGAGCAACAGCATATAAGATTATGTTTTTATTCCAGTTAAAGGCTTCCATTGCCCAACAAGGTTGATAGTTAAGGAGAAATCCCAGATAGCCAGCACCTCCGCTCCGGATCTGCCCCGGCTCTGAGCCGGATCAGCTGGAGTCGGCACAGAGCCGGGGCAGATCCGGAGCGGAGGTGCTTGCTATCTGGGATAAGCATCAGTTCAAAATTGCATTGAATGGCTATGATGGCCAAAACCCATCATATCTGCTCTGTATTTCTAATGGGGCCCGAGAGATTGAGTTCTTTTTCCTATGACTGTGGCTTCAGCATAGAAAGGTTTGGGAGATTGTTCTTATTAGTAAGATGGGGAAGAGTATTTCCATATTTAACTATCATTAAAGATGACAAACAATATCTAAAGACAATAAACTTTTACTGGGAAGATACTGACTGGTTGCAAAGGGGCATACTGCAGGTGAAAATCCTGCAAATATCACACTCAAAGAAAGAGGTACAAATTTATGCCAACAAAAATGTAAGGGAATGGAAAACAAGAATGCATAACACCTGGTGGGGGAGGTACACAGGATGGCAAACCAATCAAAGGGGACAATATATATAAAAGACACTCAAGCTGCTGGATGGGAGGAAACATGAAAGAGATTCACATGAGGGTTGTGACACAAAATTCCACACTTAAATGTATTTCTATAGATGCTGACTGACATCTCACAGCAATACCGCAGGGTAATGTACTTTCCATGACAGTGTGGATCATTTGAAATTGTAACAAGGAAGTAACACGAGAGGGTCATAGATTTGAATGTTACATGTTCTCTTTAGATTATTCCATCATGTCGTTTTCATCTTTTCTTTTTTTTTTTTTTTTGTCTTACCTGACATCCGAAAGCACTTATCAGAGTAGTCACACAACGGTCTGTTTGAACTATTTTACGATGATGAATTAGTGTGGTGACATTTTAATTAATGCAGGGTGTTCAGAAAAGTTGGCTGATTTATTGTGCTCCGTTCCTGGTTAATGGAAATCACCCTGTTAACTCCTGAGATCTCAGGGGAGGAAAATCACACAGGGCAGCAATATGCTTCTCCAGAACTGAGAGGAAGAAACACAAAAGCATCTAACTCTGGTTGATGCTCAAAGAATGGAGTTCAATCAGCTGTGCATTAAAATGCAATCTGGGAGCAGGCTGTTACTGTATCTTCTGTCATCAGAGATCAATTTACATGATGATGATGATAATGTTGCTGTTTCTGATGATGACAATGAGCGTGTTATTGTTGATAACGAGGATGATGATGATGATGATGATGATGATGATGAGGATGATGATGATGATGATGATGATGATGAGGATGATGATGATGATGATGAGGATGATGATGATGATGAGGATGATGATGATGATGATGATGATGATGAGGATGATGATGATGAGGATGATGATGATGATGATGATGATGAGGATGATGATGATGATGATGATGATGATGAGGATGATGAGGATGATGATGAGGATGATGAGGATGATGATGACAGCTGGACGATGCTGGATCATACAATGGCATAATGATGATTTCTATTTTTCACGGAATGTAAATCAATTTTGAATGATAATTTTTATAGACGTTATCCGTTGTCCAGGCTCGTCCTTCTTTGAACTCGCATGACTCTACTATGGTGCTCGAAACATCGATCATGATGCCCTGGTCCACCTTCATTACCTTGAGTTATCCCATTTGAGAGAAATAGAAAATACAGTACAAATTGAATGCATAAGGGAATCGTGTGTACATGCTTCTTTGCAACAAAATGAATAAAATAATTAAACAATAGTCTGGTATTTAAAATGCATCACTTTGATTTTAAAAAATGATCACAAACCTGACTTTGTCAGTTCCTTGGCTGTGGTTTCACCTCTACCATCTGAATCACCTGCAAGATGGAAGGGGTGAAAGAAGCATTAAATCTGGGTCATCGAGGCCTTGGGTAATTTCGAAAGGTAAATATTAGCCAATTAACTACTGCATTGTCCTAACAGTCTGTATTACCTCCCCGCAACCTTGCTTAGAAACCTCACAAAAATAAACTGCTGACACTACTGTCCCCATTGCATGCAAAGACGGAAGCTGAACTTTGAACTTCAAATAATTTTATATATTTCCACAGCTAATTGTGCAAATATATACTGTATGGATAAAGACACATTTGTTGTGTTTTTAATACATTTTTTCAGTTTGTGTAAAGTTGGTTATTCAGATAATGCAAAGTGATGAAAAGCCCCATATTTTAAATTCTGTGGCCACAAGAATGGTTAAAAAAAAGAAATATTCATAGTCTTGATGAAAAAAGTGGACACTGTAAATACTAGATTATGGAGTCATATGTTATTGCTGATATGTAAAAATCTGAAAAATTAAATCTGAATCTCAAATAATGTAAAATGGCGATTCAGTGAAATCAATCACAATGTTTCAAATTTTACCCCCTCGTAAGTACTGAGAAAAGAGCCTGGAGAAAATAAACCCCACTCAAGTCCAAAATATTGGACAACATGCAACAAAGGGTTCAACTTGTAGTTAAAGATAAACACGCATTTTGATAGGTTACTTCCAAGCATTTTTGGAATTCCCACAGATTTTTCAGTTTGCACTCTTGGAGTGCTCCCATTAACACAAACTACAACAGTAACATCGAGGTGGTGTTTGAATGATACACATCCACTTCAACACATACGTGATTCCAAAATTCAGGAGTGCTGAGTAAAGATTCAAGGATGGGCAGGCCACACTTATGAACTTGTGACTGTTTTCTGTTGTTTCAACAGATAATGGCTGATGCTGTGATTTAAAATTTCAATCTATTTTTCTCACACTTTATTGAATATATGACGTAAAAGAAAAAATCTAACATAATTTTTTTCTAGGAAGTTCCTGATGGCCAGGACAGTGTTGTATTTTCTCCATTTATTTGTTCTAATGGCCATATGGGAGGTCTTTTGTTGTTGGCAAAGGGCTCGGTAAAGTGTTCAATGCTGATAGCTGTATCCAAAGAGCAGCACAGGGGGAAAAGTTCATATGGAGTTATTCAGCTCTTTGCTTGAATTTTTTTTTCTTTGCGGCACTTGCTGTTAAATAGTATGTATTGCACACAAAATACAGCTTTATCGACTGACACAGCCCTGCCTGTATTTGAATTGAGGTGTAGTAAATCCGTCTGCCTTCCTATCCACGCGCTTAGCAATCACTACCCTGTGAATTCCTCTGTTTTACAGTTGGATGAATAGCAAAATAGCATCAAATGGGGCCTCAGTTGTGCCTAGCTCTGGCAAGCCTTGCTCTGTGTCGTGCGTCAGGCCCTTTAAGAGAGTCGAGGAGGATATGACTGAGCCAAGAGCAGGGCCAATCTGCAGCACTCCACTGAACAGAGCTGGCCCAATCTGCCCCACTCCACTGAACAGTAATCAGCTTTGTGAGGCCTGCCAGTAGAACCACATTAAATTGACGAGATTCATCAGCACTCTTGTGACAAATCCACCGCACCCACATGCACGTCCAAATGCTTAAATGACTAATGGCAGTTTTTGGGCCCTCCTGACCGAGTAAACACTCAACCAACAGATCTACGAGCAAGAGCATTTTTCTGCCCTTTCTTACAGTACACTCTGCTCTCCATGTCCTTCAGTAAATATGCCATTTCTGAGCCACACTCGCACACACTCCTTTCAAAGCCATTTATATGTGGAACAACCCATAACAAACACTAGTAGGGCACTCGGTAGAGGGCATACCTCCGCCACGCCACATGTCAGTATTATCGGTTCTTCCGAATCTAGACTCCGATGTTCCGGATGACTTCTAAAACTCAGTCAACTCATTCTTGTACTACCACCTACAATCCTACCAAATTTCACTCCATACTCCGCTCATAACTTTTTGAGTTATCCTGTTAACAGACAGACAAACAAACAAACAAATGAAAGGATGTTCTAAGAACAATAACTTGCCGAAATTGAAATTTAAAAAGGTGAAAAGATATATCATATTGTCTAAAGAACAGAATAAAAAAAATTCATTTTGGCAAAAATAGACAAAAAAATGGAGTAACGTTGTGATGTCACTTTCACGTACTTACATCAGTGTGACATCATTGCGACTCCTAACCTCTAGAACCGCATTGCATTGACAAAAAGAATGCCGTGAGATATGAGTCTCTAGCTTAATTAGAAACAAAGTTTTGGATGAAAATGTGTTTTTGACCTTTTGTGTGACCTTGACCTTGACCTTTGACATAGAAACTTGAAAAAGTATAGGTCTGTGGTGAGTAACCTATGCTAACAAGTCTCCAAGTTTTGTTAAGATTGGTGCAGAATAAATGGCAAAAGTGTGCGTAAACTGACAAACAGACATCTAACGCAACCAACTGATATACAGTACTTGCTAACTTCGGCAAGTAACAAACAAACGGGTGAAAACATAACCTCCTTGGCAAAGGTAAAAACTAGGAATGACAGGAAGGCTGAAATTTTCCTAATAATATGCAACTGACGCAACCCCTTGCACGATCTGCCAATGAGAATGGTTCTTCTGAGAAAATTTTAATGCATGCCCGCATTTTGCGATAGCTACAAGAGCGTGGAATTAAAAGAGCGGCAACCCGTCAGTACAGGCCAAGTCAACACCAATACTGCTATGTTATGTTGGGCCTCTGATGCACACTGTATAGCAAGGCGACAAACAGAATTGACTTTTTTTTTTGTTTTCATTGAGGCACTTGGCTGTTGTTATAATTATATTAAAGAAAGTGCCATGGTGCATTAGTGTCGTTTAGTAAAAGATAGAAATGCATGCAGGGTGTTCACTCATGGAACAACGGCGGAGTTTGAAATTAAAGGTGTTTTTGGCATACTGAGCCCATTTGGATACTCCTGATTACTACACGCTACTCTTCACTGTAGTGTTCAGTGCATTAGCCAGTATGCGACAAAAAACAAATTATTGGCTACATAGACACATGACCAACAAGTTATTAAGATCCAGTAGGATGTTACCATTCATTGTGTTGTATTTCAGAAAATAATGCTCCAAGAGGACAGCTCTTGCCTTTTGGCCATTGTAATTTGTTATCTGAGTGTCCTTAATGTGCTGGTAAATTTCATGTTAGTTGTTATGTCTTTGTGTATATTCGATTTAAGTTTAGTTTTTTTTTTATCTCAAACTCTCTCTATCCCCCAGGATTCACTGCAGTTTTGTCTCCACATCCATCCAATTCCTCAACATTCGTCCATTCATCAGTCAATCATCATTTATCTGCTATGCCCTGCCCAGTGGCGACTGGTGAACTGGCGATAGGGGAAGCGCAAACCCATCCCTTAAAAATTGATTGGTTAAAAATTTACCTGTTTTCAATCATTCATTTAAATTACCATTACAGAAACTCTGAAAACTCTCATCATTATCAGGAGTGGTCAGTTTTCATTAATAACGCATACCTGTCAACTCTCATGCATTCGGTGTGAGTTTTTCTGGCATATTTATGTTCCCCTGCTGTAGTCAGCAATTATTCAATCAACGCGTATGTAAAAGATTCTTGCACGGAATTGAAGTCCTTGTGCATGGAGGTTTATAAGTTTCATGTGTGTTACGGTGGATTTCTCCACAAGCAATTGGAAAACGATTATGACTCCGGACTTCTCGCTTTTGTTTACTCAGGGGTTGGAAGCAATGCACGTGTTTCATGATCGTTTAAATTGTTTAAATGAAATAAGATCATTGGAAGCAATGGAATTGCAGAAAGTCGTTTCAAATTTTCAAAGACGAGTCAATTCAGAAATGCTTTGCGGCTAGTTGCCTCACTTTTTTAAGTTGAATCAACCTTTTATTGATTTATTTTTTTTTTACAAAGTAAAATCCTGGGAAAGAAACCAGTGTTCTTAGCTAGTCTCACGCAGCTCACTAGCGCGGTGGCTGTGGACCTCCAAGGTTAGTGTATCGAAGCCATGTAATAAAGCTGGAAACAAGAGCAGGACAGCTCTTTGAACCGAGAAGCACTGGTGGTTTTCACAGCACAGTCTCAGATGATGGGACCCTACCTTTTGTGTACATTTTGAGTTTTTGCCTCCCTTCTTCCCTCCTGTACAGCATGCAGACAGCTCTGAACACTAGAGCTTTATCTGAGCTTGAGTTAGTGACTGTTTGTTGGCAGTTCCATCTTACCCTAATCCAGAGCAGACATGCTTTGGCTTTCTCCCAGAAATGTCTGTTTCAGAGTGAAAGGAAAGGGAAGAAGCTTTTGCAGACGACATGCTATCCTGCTGGAAATGTTGCCATTTATTTATTCCTGTCCATGCTACTTTACGTTTTCACATGAACCTGAACCTGTGCGTGCTTTTTCACGTAATTTCTACTATTGTGAGATTTATTTTATTTTCCTTTTATGGTCTGGTTTCTTTGAAAATTTATCATCTGCTGTATGTATTTGCCTGATGTTTTTGTACTTGTGAGCAGATTGTTATCCAGGTTTTCTTCCATTCAGTGCATTTTCACAGCATCTTCAGTGTTGAGGCAAGGAGAACATAATTTGGGACCCTCAATATAGTTGTGGCTCTCTCCAAACCCTCATTCAGTGCATTGAGTCAAATCAGTCTGGGTCCAGTGCTGACCTAAGGCTTGAAGTAGTGTAACCTCCTACAGCGGCTTATCTATAGCATCTGCAAGAGGTCCAGGTTGCTTTGCCATAAAGAAGGTGTGTATATGTGTGACATGACATGGGCTTGATCCTGTGGGTTTTTTATGGTACTAGTGGACTCTTACCACAGCAGTCTGGCAGCCAGGAAATCCCCTTAAGGCAAATGTAGAAAGCAATTCTCACCCGGGGTGGATCAGTGAGCATGGTCTGTGTGGCAGGATGTGGAGGCTAACTACAAGTACATATCCATAAATACAGTGCTAAGAAGAAGTATTTGCTGTTTTTAAACAATAATTTCATTTATTGAAGGTAAAGAGTAATTCAAAACAAATATCAACCATATGAAAAAAATTGCATCCCCTAAAGCTAATTACGAGTTGTAATTACTACTACTACTACGAGTTGTAGAAATTGCTACTACAGTTAAATGTTAGCAATACCTGGGAATGAGTCTTTTACATCACTGAGGAGCCATTTTGGCCCACTCCATCTTACAGAATTGTTTTTATTTTTTTTTTCAGCCACAAAGGAGGATTTTTGAGCATGAACTGCCCACTTATGCTACAGAATCTCAGTTGGTCAGGACTTTGACAAGGCCACTCTGAAGCTTTTATTTTGTTACTTTTTAGCCATCTAGAGGCTGATTTGCATGAGTTCTATAGATCATTTTCCTGTCGCATAACCCAACTGCGAATGAGCTATAGATTATGAACTGATGGCTGGAAATTCTCTGTCAGGATTTTCTGATAGAGAACTGAATTCATGGTTCCATTATTATGTATGCTAGTCACTCACATCCTGAAGCAGGAAAGTAGGTTCAGTCCATCTTAATACCACCACAATTTTTTGTTTCTATTGTGGAATGCTGTGTTAGTTTTACGCCAGATGTAATGACACCTTTGTTTTCCAAAAAGTACCGCTTTTGATTCGTTAGTTCACAGAATATTATCCCAAAAGTCTTGGGTGTCATCAAGATTTTTTTTTTTTTGGCAAATGTGAGACAAGCCTTGCATTCTGCTCAGCTGTGGTATCCACCTTGTTGCTCTCCCACGGATGCCATTTTGTCAAGTCGCTTTTTTATTGTGGAATTGTGAACACAGGCCTTAACTGAGGCAGGTGAGGCTGGCTTCTTTTTTTGAGTCATCTTGGCGATCTTGGGGAATTTTGGCTGGCCAGCCACACTGGGGAAGGTCCAAAATTGAACTTTTTGCTTTATCTGTCAATGGCAGATAGCAAACTTAATAAATTCACCTGCCAAAATATTTTTATACTGGCCAAAAATGGCGTATATATAGTACTATGTCATTGAAAATGATTACCCATGATTACCCAATGTAAAAGTCCCTCAATTGGCAAAGAAATGTGAAAATATCACGTTGGCCAAATCATCTTTTTTTTAAAGAAAGCCCCAAATCTTTCGAAAAGGCTTTGATGTCAATGACTTTGTTTTTCATCTGTTCCTGAATTTTTTATTCTTTATTTTTTTTTAGATTGCAGAATCATGTGCCTTTTTTTTTTTTTTTTGCCGACTTTACATCACCAGACAGGGTCTATATAAGTGCATTTTGCAGGCGACAGGTACAGCTGGATTGCATTTTTCTTTAAATGAAAGAAGCTGTCACAATCCAGACCAGGAATCAAGTGCGGATGTGGAGTACAATTCAGCAATGGGGTTTATTGATAGTACAAAACCCAAAACCAGTGAAGTTGGCACGTTGTGTAAATCGTAAATAAAAACAGAATACAATGATTTGCAAATCCTTTTCAACCTATATTCAATTGAATACACTGCAAAGACAAGTTACTTAATGTTCGAACAGGTAAACTTTGTAATTTTTGCAAATATTAGCTCATTTGGAATTTGATGCCTGCAACATGTTTCAAAAAAGCTGGCACAAGTGGCAAAAAAAGACTGAGAGAGTTGAGGAATGCTCATCAAACACTTATTTGGAACATCCCACAGGTGAACGGGCTAATTGGGGAACAGGTGGGTGCCATGATTGGGTATAAAAGCAGCTTCCTGAAATGCTCAGTCATTCACAAACAAGGATGGGGCGAGGGTCACCACTTAGTGAACAAATCGTGAGCTGATTGTCGAACAGTTTAAAAACAACATTCCTCAACGAGCTATTGCAAAAGAAATTTAGGTATTTCATCATCTACGGTCCGTAATATCGTCAAAAGGTTCAGAGAATCTAGAGAAATCACTGCACGTGAAGCGACAAGGCCGAAAACCAACATTGAATGCCCGTGACCTTCGATCCCTCAGGCGGTACTGCATCAAAAACCGACATCAGTGTGTAAAGGACATCACCACATGGGCTCAGGAACACTTCAGAAAACCACTGTCAGTAACTACAGTTCGTCGCTACATCTGCAAGTGCAAGTTAAAACTCTACAATGCAAAACGAAAGCCATTTATTAACAGCACCCAGAAAACACGCCCGGCCGCTGGGCCCAAGCTCATCTAAGATGGACTGATGCAAAGTGGAAAAGTGTTCTGTAGTCTGACGAGTCCACATTTCAAATTGTTTTTGGAAACTGTGGACGTCGTGTCCTCCGGACCAAAGAGAAAAAAAGAACCATCCGGACTGTTATAGGCGCAAAGTTCAAAAGCCAGCATCTGTGATGGTATGGGGGTGTATTAGTGCCCAAGGCATGGGCAACTTACACATATGTGAAGGCACCATTAATGCTGAAAGGTACATACAGGTTTTGGAGCAACATATGTTGCCATCCAACAACGTCTTTTTCATGGGCGCCCCTGCTTATTTCAGCAAGACAATGCCAAGCCACATTCTGCACGTGTTACAACAGCATGGCTCCGTAGTAAAAGAGTGCGGTACTAGACTGGCCTGCCTGTAGTCCAGACCTGTCTCCCATTGAAAATGTGTGGGCGATTATGAAGCGTAAATGACCCCGGACTGTTGAACAATACATCAACAAGGCTTCAAATTGGACCCCGGAGTGTCTGTTGTAACCCCAAGGCCTTAAATGTTAGCAATACCTGGGAATGAGTCTTAACATCACTGTGGAGCCATTTTGGCCCCTCCATCTTACAGAATTGTTTTTCTTTTTTTTTTCAGCCACAAAGGAGGATTTTTGAGCATGAACTGCCTACTTATGCTACAAATCTCAGTTGGTCAGGACTTTGACAAGGCCACTCTGAAGCTTTTTATTTTGTTACTTTTTAGCCATCTAGAGGCTGATTTGCATGAGTTCTATAGAAAGGCCCTGTCGCATAACCCAACAAGTGAATGAGCTATAGATTATGTGATGCTGGAAATTCTGTCCTGATAGAGAACTGAATTCAAGTTCCATTAATGTATGCTAGTTCTCACATCCTGCAGGAAAAAGGTTCAAAATACCACCACAATTTTTGTTTCTATTGTGGAATGCTGTGTTAGTTTTAGTTCGAACCTTTGTTTTCCAAAAAACTTTTTGATTCGTTGTTCAGAATATTATCCCAAAAGTCTTGGGTGTCATCAAGATTTTTATTTTTTTGTAAAATGTGAGACAAGCCTTGCATTCTGCTCAGCTGTGGTATTCACCTCATTTGTTCTCCCACGGATGTTTTGTCAAGTCGCTTTTTATTGTGGAATTGTGAACACAGGCCTTAACTGAGGCAGGTGAGGCTGGCTTCTTTTTGAGTCATCTTGACGATCTTGGGGAATTTTTTAAAGGTCCAAAATGAACTTTTTGTTTTATCTGTCAATGGCAGATAGCAAACTTAATAAATTTGCCAAAAATTTTTAAGAAAAGTTGTATATATAGTACTATGTCATTGAAAATCATTACCCATGATTCAATGTAAAAAGTTTTGGCAAAAGAAATGTGAAAATATCACATCATCTTTTTTAAAAAAGCCCCAAATCTTTGAAAACTTTGGTCAATTTTGTTTTTCATCTGTTCCTGAATTTTTTTATTCTTTATTTTTCTTTTTAGATTGCAGAATCATGTGCCTTTTTTTTTTTTTTTTTGCCGACTTTACATCACCAGACAGGGTCTATAGGAGTGCATTTTTGCAGGCGACAGTACAACTGGATGCCAGCAATGGGGTTTATTGATAGTAACTGCTAGTAATAATAGATGGCTGCCAGGTAGAGAGCTCACTCCATCAGAGCCAAACTGTTTGAAGGCAGGATGGAGTAGCTGAGGAGGAATGCGGTTCCAATCATGATGTCCATAGAGGGACTGATAGCTTGTTCCTAATAAACTGGACTGAAGAACAAAAAGGAAAGGATTGGCAGGAATGCCGTCCCAATCCTGGAGACCATGAGAGAGGCTTAGGAGCTTGTTCCTATTAACTAGACATGGGAGGAAATTTCTGGAAATTACTATTATTAAAAATTAGGTTTCACTTTCACAAAACAAGGAGTTTAACTAGTAAATGCTCGCTGGTTCTAAGCATTTGTATTAAATTACAATCCAGCAACTTGCAAAAGATGGGGTATAAATATACATCACACTCACAAGAGGTGGGGTAATTACACTAGATTTTAGCATGCGTCTTGGGTGATCAGATCACAAGTGGTCAGCGCTAAATACAAGCGTAAGCGGCCTGCATGACGCATTGAGATTCGCACACTCAAACCACTTGCAGAGGTGGTCTGGAACGCATCTGACCACATATGTTTGGTAGAGTAAACTGGTAGAGTGATGTGTCCCTGATGAGGGCGTAACCGGAATAATGTCATCAAGGCTGCAGGCTTGTCAAAATCTCGGCTTTGTCTGGAGGGAACAGCTACTATTGTTGTTATATGACGTATTAACTGCACATCGGGTCTAGCTGAAGCTATGTAGTAAGCAATGGAGTCCGATCACTGGTGGTCAGCTTAATACCGAATGTAAACAGCAATGTGTCTCGCCTGACCACTTGTGTTCCGATAGACAAAAACGCACGTTAAAACCAAGTGTAAATGCGCCACTTTACAAATTTCCTTGCCTGATTCTTTTGGTTTTATTGGACTTACTGAGCTCTTACCACTGTAAGAGCCCTACCTACCTGTTTGTCTAACAAAGTATTCTCTCTAGCAGTAATCCCTTTGCATTTTCAAACAGTTATGTAGTTATCCACATTTTTCAAACAACACCATAACATATAATGAGCACAGTGTCCGTTAATTTAAACTCATTGTACATTGATCAGGAAAAGACATTTTTCTCCTATTAGTCAACTTCATGGCATTATGTATTACGGAATCTCCCTGAAATGTATGGCTCCCCATAAAGTGACTTTTTTTTTTTTTTTTGGACTTAATATGTTGATACCTGACATACATGTTCTGTTAGCAGGCATGCTGTTTCTTATCAAACTGAATACATGTTTGTCCCAAGCAGTGCTAATTTAAATGCAGTGAGTCAAGCTGTCAAGATTTATGTTGCAATTACTGTAATAACCAATGAATGAATGAATAGTCGCGGTTAAGAACTCTGCTCTACTTTTGTTGCACTGTACTAAAGCAAATCGAAACAAGACGACAGTGTCATCACTATCCTCTGCCACAATCAAGGACCTAAACTCCGTAAAAAAATATATATTTTTCGAAATCCATTTTCGAACTCAATGTAAATCATGACTAGCTTATTAAGAATACAAAATTTAATGCATCTATTTCTAGGTATAATAGTTTCAGAGAAATCTTGTCCCCATTGTGGCCCGGACAGACGGATGGACGGACCCCAATCCAATATCCCCCATCCCGCTTCGTGGCGGGGATGATAATACAATGAATATGAGGTCTAAGTATGAGCTATCTTTGATGGTATTTACACTTGACATCAGGTGGTCACCGGAGAGGTCCTTGTGATGCTGGCGTTGTGCGGTGCAAATGTTTTGCTCAAGGGACGGATCAGGGGAAGAGCTTGGCTGCGCATGGCATCTGATGCTCAATAAGTTGGGCAGTGACTAGGAGGCAAGAGGGTATCTTGACTGAGTCTTTCGACTGCTTAATTACATCAGGGTTATAGGCTTTTCAGGGTTATAATTTAAAATGAAATTAATTTGGTACCACAGACAATGATGGGCACCCCTACTATATTTTTGTTCCTACTTTCTTTCCATTGGGGAGTTTCTCTTCAACACTGTCTCCTAACTGGATTTTTTTTTCCTTTACCTCATTATTATTATTTTGTCTTACTATTTGAAGGCCTCAGGTTTGGAATGTGTGCTCGTGCTTCTTCATTTTATACACATGACTCTCCCAATAGTTGACTGCATATTGCCTGTTACTGCCGCAACAGTTTTTGGGGAATTATGGCTACGGAAGCAAAATGCATTAGATCTAAACAAATGAGCCATAGCCATATTACAGAATGGTGTGCGATTTTTTTTTTTTTTTTTTTCCCGGTGACATTGTTACCATTTTGTTGCCATTTTCTGACATTTTACTGGAGGCGCACAGATCACAATGTAAGGGTGAGTATAAATCTTAGGAGATGAGCTCTGATGTAATCAGTGTTGGCTTAGAGTCCCGATGCTGAGCCTGTGAATATAAAATAACTGAATATTTATAGATTCATGCTCTTCCATGGCCGATTAAGAAAGGGCAGTGGGGGTGGAGAGTATATGACATTTTCCTCTTTTAATGAAAATATTGGTACATTAAGTCATTATTGTATAGCCAATAGCCAAGTCTTTCTCATTCACAAGGTCGGCAATATACTGTATTGAACAAAGGGTGAGAACTTAGATCTGAAATATATCTTATAGCTAATCTGTCTTAGTACACATTAAGAGAAATGCTCAACTGGTTTGGTCTTGTGCTCATTGTATAATAAGTTCCGTACATCTGTCTAAAAATCTCTGCTAATTTTAATCACTATATTGCCATTTTCGCATCAAAAAAATATTGTGGTCTCCAGTTAATTAATGGGCATGGTGCTGCAGTTTTTCTATTGCCTTTTTTGACACAAAGTTGTGGCTTTGAACAATGGCAAAACATTACCTGATGAATTCATTTGGAAGATAACATCGGGGGAAGAGACTTAAATGCCATCTTAAATTATATGCAAGCGCTGGCAAACTTTCAACTTGTCTCATTTGCATGAGAGTGGAACCGAGTTTACTTTATTCCCCTCGCATGAGAAGCTCATCTGCTCCCTGAAAAGGCTAATTGATGAAATAATTGTAATAAATTGTAAATTGTGCAATTAGCAAGCAGACTTGCAGAGGGTATATCATCAGTGCTATTTAGACAAGAAAGATAACAGCTCTTCAGATCAGCACTTACAACTTAGAAGACAAGATTTGATCCCTCTACTGTATATGCTAAGTCTATCTCATATACGCAGTTTAAAATTGGTTGTATGTGTAAATATGTAATGTTCCCAGGTCAGGGAAAATAAGAAAATACAATTTTTTTAATGAAAAATGAAGTATAATAATATTCTTACGGACACACTCCAAAAAGAAAAGTCTTGTTATGAAGAGCTTAATTCCAACTCGTTGAAAGGGCAGTAGAGGCCCCTTATTTGCAATGTGTTCTGAGAAACACTGAAAATAATCATTTTTCCAGTAACAATTATTTCTTTCAAACATTTCAATTACCCTGATATTATTTTACCCCTTTCAATTTAATACACAGGAAATGTTGATTAGTTATGTGCATGGACCCATAACTCCACTATGACTTGGGGGTAAAAATTCAGCTGTTAATAAGCTGTTTTCTTTATTTCCTCATTTATGAAAAAATGATCATGTTAAAACAGGACGTAATAGAAAAGGCTGCGATAAGTTACAGCTAAATTTTGTTTTCATTAAATTGTTGTAATTGGATTTAAAGGGAAATAATGTAAATTAGTCAGAGAAAATGGAAACTCTGAGCTAAATGAGCTAGTGGCTGATTTTCACCCTGTAATACCAAAGTATCCTGCGAAGAATTACTGTCTAAAAGCCTGCCCACGCAAACCTGTTCCAAAGCTTTGCTTTTAAAAGCAAGCGGCGCTTGAAATCGCTCATTCTGCCGTGAGTGCCAAGACTGACATTCTGTGTTTATGTGGTGGTCGGAGACTGTAGCGTTAGCTTAGCATTACAGCCCACAAAAGCATCGGTGATGTGACACGGAAGAGAGCCGTTTTTCCGCTTGTGCCGAAATGAATGCGAGAGTTGTCTCACTGGGAGGTGATTACGTTGAGGATGCATTTTCCTTCAAGATCAAAGACAGGTTGGGGAGCATGTGTTTGTGAGCAGATACTCATAGACCCAGAATCACTGAGGAAGTTTTGATTAGCGTAAATGTTTCAGAGCGGCTTGTATTTAATTCAGAGCCCTGGCTGCTGTATTTAAACACTGTCTAATTTAGCTGAGAGATGAGGCTGCATTACTGAGCAGGGGCCTGGGGGGGCAGATTTGGCCCACCTCAGAATCTGGCTTGGCCCTGTAAAGAGGACACAGACATGACAAATTAAAGGGTTTTTACATCGGTTGCAAAATAAAAACCTTTGCACCTTTTCTACAGTATAAAATGATATTTCAAAATTGTTTGAATGTCATCTTGACGTGTTTGGTCACACATAGACCATAAAAAATGCTGATTATGAGGTGTTATATTATACGCATAGTAAATAAAGCATAATTTGACTAAGAATATGAAATGACATATTGATGTCATCAGAGCAATTTGTGCAGTGCATCTGTCTTACACTAGGTCTATTCAAGTTTTAAGTCTATTTTTATTTTGTTTTAAATACTTTTAGGGTACGCTTATTTTTAAACCTTAACCAAGATAACAATGCCTGTAAATCCACACTATTTCAAATGATCTAGCCAAAAAAATATCGACCCACTTCAGGAATAAATTTCTTAATTTAGTTTAATTTATCATACCCACCTTGTCAAAAAACAATCAGTACACATCACTATGGCTCTGTGTCAATTGTGCAGTGAATACAATTGTGATACACAAATATGGAACTGCTTACCTTCATAATCCTCACTAACCTTACAGTTAGTTTACTACTATTTTGTTACTGTACTCAGGTACTTGATTTCAACCATGATGGCATCAGAATTATGATGTAACATATAACAGAAGTGTGGTTTGATAAAATTTACATACAGTATATACTGTAATATACAGTGGATTAGAAAGCAGTCACACCCCCCCACACACTCACACACACACACACACACACACACACACACACTTGTTATGTTGCAGCCTTATGCTTAAAATTGTTAAAATGGAGATTGATGCCAAAAAATGAACCATTTTTACCTCCGCCAACAAAGTTGGGGCAGAGGTTATGTTTTCGCCCGTTTGTTTGTTTGTTTGTCTGTTTGTTTGTGAACAACATAACCCAAAAAGTGATGCACGGGATTTTGAAATTTTTGGGTGGATTGCTATTACATCAAGGATGGACCCTATTGAACGCGATCAGTGAAACAATAATGCCACGGCAGCCATGTTGAAATCCTATTGCGATAACTCAAAAAGTAATGCCGCGGTTTGTCTGAAATTTTGTGGGTGGATTGCTATTACATCAAGATGGACCCTATTGATTTTGACCGCGATCAGTGAGACAATATGGCTGCCACGGCAGCCATCTTGAAATCCTATCACACGCGATAACTCAACTTTGCTCCCACTCATGCACATTTGGATTGTGCTGCCTTGGCGGGGGTTTGCACTCTATGAGTGCCTCTAGTTTTTTTTTTGAAACTACATCAGTTTGAGACCAAAATAATTTTTAGAGTGGTTTGACCATCCACGTCCAAGAAAATAAATTCTCAAAACTTGCATGACCCGCTATGGGCGATGCCATATTGCATTTGCAGGCTCAGCAAAGTTGGTCCACGACGTCACAGCGTCAACTCAAAAGACCATCACATTCTCTTTACAAGCTTTTTATGCGGTTTGCCAAAGCTTTTGCCCTCTCTGTTCTGCAAAATTTTCCATGATTACGACTACGATACCAGAAAATCATGTCAGACAAAGTTCATGTTCAGGAGACTCTGGAAGCTCGAGTGAAGTCTTTTCTCAAGAGTTTTTTGAAGAGTTTGGCATGCAACCTCATCAATTTGACCCAGAGATCAACATAGCCTCTGATTCCAATGAGAGTGAAGTATCAAACAGCGAAAATAATGATGAGCAGGACCAAGATCGGCTTGAAAATTGTAGCTGGCAAGTTTTCCTTTGTGTGTGTTTTTCTGCAATCCTTCATGATCATCCCAACAAGTGTTCTAAACGAAAAGATGCCTTCATCTCGCAGGCATTTTCGCTTCATATGGGAACTGATATGGTCACGGTGTCTTTCAGGAGCCTCGGCAGTGGCTAACATTGCTGGACGAAAGTGGTCTCTAAGATGCATCGCACAAATGCTATGTGCACGCATGGTCACACCTGGCTGCCCAGGCCGCGGTCAATCTTGGATGCCTCCTGTCTGCCCATATCACATTTGCAGAGGTAAAACAGCCGCACAATGCACTCCAAAGTGTGCCGCAACTCTGGCTACACTCATTCCGGTCATCAGTATTTTCCAATCGACTGACCTGTTTTTCTTGTGTCAGTCATGGCATCATATAAGCCAGAACTTTAATGACCAGGGTTAATGTACATGCAACATTTCTTTACTCACTCTTTTTCTGTGGATAATTTGGAGTCGCTCATGTATCAGACTATTGTTGCCAGCACGTTCTGCCGATTTACCCATTTATTAGAATTCACCATTTCTGAGCTAGTACATTAAATATCCTCATATTTACTTTTTTCCTTATCACATTATTTGTGCAAATTTTTTAAATTGTTGCTTGTTGCGATTTTTGATGCCTCTTAGTATATTATCAGTAAGGACTGCAAGTATGTGGTGATGGGTGACGTTCTAAAACAATCATTGGTGTAGAGGGTGAACAGAAAGGAGTTTTGGTGTTGGTGTTGGTGGTGATGGTTGAGGATGTTATAGTGCCCATTTTAACTCTTTGTGGTCTGTTGCAGAGAAAGCCGTCTGTCTACCTAGTGAATGAGATGGTAGAGTTACCAGATCATCTGGTGGTGTTGGATGGTGGTAAAAGCAAAGTTGAAGTGGATGAAAAAGAGTCCAGTAAAGTTACCGAGTGATTGGAAACACACCACAGCAAGCATCCTCAGTCCCCCTTTTGGCCTTACAGGCGATTTGATGTAAGTCTAATTTTGGTCCCACAATTGGAAGGATGATGTTAAGCACCAGTTTTTTAAGCACTTAATAACAAATGAGGCGTTTGCACTAGTCGGTAGTGGTCTAGTTCTGAGTGGCAGGGTTTCCTAGGCTCCTGTATAACGGTGAATGTTTTCCACTGGGTGGGCACTGAAGCAGTCTTGTAGGATTCCCTGAAGATGGAATGAAGAATGGGAGAGAGCTCCATGACATGGTCCTTGAGTACCAGTGCCTGGATGCCATCTGGCCCCTGAGCCTTGGCTGGTCTGCAGCAGCTCTGCTGCCGGTGCATGTCCTGCATTGTGAAGGGAGCAGGGTGTGCTGGCTCCAGGATCGGTAGGGTTTCCAGAAGTGCCTCGCATTCCATTTGAGCCGTTGATGGTATCTAATTGTGTGTAGAAGGTGTTTAGGCCTTCAGCAAATGAAGTGTGGTCAGTTATTGCTGATAACTTGGGATTTGAGTCGTGGCCAGTCAGTGCTCTCACTTCTTGAAAGGTTTGGTCGGTGTTCAGGGTGCTGAATTCCTGTCTGAGTGTCTCCGAGTATTTGTCTTTGTCCTTGATGACATCATTCATCGCTTAACAACTGAAGATTTTGAGTAAAACTCTGTCCTGCCATTGAAAGACTTGCTATTAAACTCTAATTAATGTGGTGGCAGATCCAGGGTTTGGAGTTTGGATATTTCTTGAAGGTCTTAACTGGAAAGGTCGTGGTAATGCAGTACTTATTCACCTCTGCCAAGGAGGTGTATGTTTTTGCCGGTGTTTATCTGTTTTTCTGTCTGTGTGTCTGTTAGAAGGATATCTCAAAAACAGCCACATAGATTTTAACCAAACTTTGCAGGATCTTAGAGTGGCACAAGAGGAACAAGTGATCAAATTTTGGCATATCTAGTGCAAAGTACAGCTGAGATATAGGCCAAAGTTCAAATCCAGCTATGCTGGCAGAGATTTGAAGTCTTTCCTATGGGCCGGATTTCCAATCGGCGTGCTTTTGGGTTTTGCTGCCACCTGGCAGTAGAATGCAACAGCACCTTACATCAGCCAACGAAAATAACTAATGCCCAGAGTTGCCATGGCATGACGGAGGTGCTGTGCTCTCTGAGTGCTCTTGTTGTAGTCTGTAATAACGGAGACCCTCTCATTTAAGTTGCCATCAAAAATTTCCCAGTCTGTACAGGCAAATGAAACCTGTAATTGAGTACCTAATGGCGCCCAAAGACCACTGGCGGAAGCTGTGGGTCTGAGGCAGGTGATGTTTCAGTGCCTGTCTCGTCTGCAATGCAGAAGTAGGAATAAAATGTTGTGACCTGCAAAGCCAAGCGTCCAGTAGCATCACCAGACTTTTTATTCTGGGGTGCACAAGGGGATGAGGGGGCACGCAATTTATTTTGTTGACGGGGGGGGTCGTCTTCATTCTGTTGACCGGGGGGGGGTCATCTTCATTTTATTGAGCGGGGGGGCCGAGTGACATGCGCTTTTTTTATTTATTTGCGTTTCTTAAATGGGGGGGCACATGGGGGGGCACGAGATGTCCGTGGGGGGGCCTGGCCCCCCCTTGGCGATGCCACTGCAAGTGTCAGGTGAGCAGTGGTATAGTGGAGGGTACACCAGGTACACAGAGTATATCCACCTCTTTTTCTGTCCATTTACAGTATAATCACCTATTAATGGCCAAAACCCAATGAAATTCGTAGGGTAGTATATCCACTTTCAGCTTAGTGATCTGCCCATTTAGCTTATGAATGCCTACTTCTCCAGGGACCACTACACCACTGTGTCTCAATAATACTTCCCTGACATAAATCCAGCATGTTTTGCCTAATAATAATAATAATAATAATAATAATAATAATCAGTGTGTACAGCCATCATAATTAAAATGGCAATTATTACACTCATAACCCGAGGCAGCCTGTGATTCAGAAAGAGAATCATTACATTTCTTCAACTGCACAAATGATCTATGCATTTGTTTAGTCTTGTCTGTGAGAAAAGCTTAGGAAAGCTCTCCGTTTTAGTTCAGAAAAGACTGATTGTATTGAGAAAGAGGAAAAAAGAGAGTGAGCAAATGAGAGAGAGAGACAGTCAGAGAGAGAGAGAGAGAGAGAGAGAGAAATGCCTTGCTCATTACAACCCTGTCATTCCCTCTCCATCCTCAGAACTCTTTAGTGGCATTAAGACGGGATGTAAATTTGACAGTTAATGCTGTTAGAAAATGGATAGTTCAAGAAGGGCAGGCATTAGAGATCGGCATTAGGTGCTGATAAGCTCCTTTTCCACTGCAGTAGTGGCTGCTTAACATTCATGGGAAAGTCATCATCAAACAACGTTATCACACTCCTGTTGACGGCCGAGGAACGCCATCACTATGATAATTTTTTTTATTGCTGTGAGCCAAAAAGCCCTCTTTTATTTCTGCTGTCTGGTAATGAGATAGGAGCTCGTTGGTATGGCCAATGCAAACTTGCCACTCTCCAGCATTTGTTTGAGTTCCCCCCCTGGTAGAAAACACTGCAGGAAGCCCTTCGCGTGTGCAATGTAAACGTGTGCGGGAGAGGCTGTGCTGGCATGTGTACATTTCTGCAGTAGAGGGTGTGAGTGAGTTTTTGCGTCTACAGATATCTGCTCACAAGCAAAGCAATGACATCGTTGTTTCCCTATAACGCTTTGAATTTCTCTCATGATTTAATGATTGTGTGTGTGTTTGTGTGAATAGCTGCGGGCGTGTTTCCATGTGTGCTCATTTGATCGAGTCCGAGCATGTCATCATATTTGTGTGTGTATGTGTATGTGCGCCGTGTGTGTGTGTGCGTGCGTGCATGCGTGTGTGTGTGTGTGGGTGTGTATGTGCGTGTGTGTGTGTGTGTGTGGGCATGTTTTTGGGACCATTTCTGGTATAAATACCAACTTTGATGGGACCACTTGTTCTTATGGGGACCAAAGCCGAGTCCAAATTTCATGGTTAAGGTTAAAGGGCAGGTGTGAATTGAGATTAGGTTAAGTTTAGTGTTTGGCATGATTTGGATGTGGTTAGGGTTCAGATTAGGCTGTCCAAAATGAATGGAAGTCAATGGAATGTCCTAATTACAACCTCATTGCCAAAAAAATTGGGAGAATGTGTGAAATGTAAATAAAAATTGAATGCAATGATTTGTACATCATTTAAACTCTACATTTAATTGAAAATAAACAAAGACCACACATTAGTTGAAACTGATTATATTTAATGTATTTTTTTAATGTAATTTTGAATTTGATGCCAGTAGTATGTTCCAGAAAGTTGGAGCAGGAGCATATTTATTAGAATATTTTGTTTTGTATTTTATGGTGTCCTGCCGATATGTTGTATGGCTACTCTGTCTGTGTGTTTGTGGCCTCATGTAGCTTGCCTACCAGCCAAAGCCTCTTCTCTTATTTTAATGCTCTTTTATTGTGATTCATTTCCTCTTAAATGCGATGTATGTCTTCACTGTGATGATGCACTTCTGTATTTGTATGTTTTTTTATCTGCCAATCAACACCTTGCCCGGGGACTACAGTTGAAAATTAGCTACTCAGCTGAAACTGGCTCATTTACATTTATGGAAATGTCTATTAATGTGCGCTGTCCCTGTAAAAATAAACCAAATAAATAAATAAATAAATATTACTGTGTTGCATTTCTGTTTGTGTTTGGGAACTGAGGAGATCAACTGCTGTAGTTTTAAAAGCAAAATGTTTTCCCATTCTTGCTGGATGCAGGATTTTAGCTGCTCAACAGTTCACAGTCTCCTTTGTCATATTTTCTGTTTCATAATGTGGAAAATATTTTTATTCGGTGACATGTCTGGACTGCAGACAGGCTAGTTTAGCACCCAGACTTTTATTAATTCTTTATTATTATGTTATTATAATAAATGTACAGTGTGAAGTTCAGTATTGTCTTGCTGAAATAAGCAACGCCTTCCCTGAGAATGACATCTGGATCACAGTATATTTTGTGCGGGCCCTGAGCTGGCCTATGGGTGGGCCAGCTCTGATAAACTACATCTGGGCCACAAAAGGGCCGTCATTCTTAGCTGTATGTGAGCCGAGTGTAAGTGCATTATGTGGGCCAGTACTGGGCCGAACCTATTTTGCTATGTGGGGATATTATGCACTGGAAATGATGCAATACCCAAATTCTTAAACATCAACATTATTAAATTGCTGATCTATTTGCCCATGCACTCTTTTACAGAGTGGGGAATCCCTCACCATCTTAACTTCTGAAAGGCTCAACCTCTCTGAGATGCTCTTCATACCCAGTCGTGTCACTGACCTGTTGCAAATTAACCTAATTAGCCCTGAGATGTTCATCCAGATACATTTTTTTGGCATCACACAACTTTTCTAGTGCTTTGTTACCCCTTCCCAACTTTTTTGAAGCGTGTTCATAGCATCAAAATCAAAATTTGCAGAAATTTCTCTAAAAACAATAAAAATTGCAGTTTCAACATCTAATTTGTACTTTTTTTTGTATCTTTGTACTATTTTCAATGATATATAGTTTTGTTGATTGTATTCTGTTTGTATTTACATTTTACACAGTGTCCCAACTTTTCTGAAAATGGGGTTGTATGACAGCCATGCAAACTTGTGTGTGTGTGTGCGTGTGTGTGCATCTGTGCTTGTGCTTACGTGTGTGTAAGTGTGATTTTGTGTGTGTATGTGTGTGCTTGTGTGTATGCGAGGAAAATACAGTCAAAACATCAGTACTGCAAGCAAAAAAGCAGGAGATTATAGACACACTTTAATTGCATAGTATGTATGTTGCGTATGGTGCATATGGTGAACAAAACATAATGTACTGTATTTTGCCTGAGATGTGATTCTGGAACCAGGGAATTGTCAGTGTGAAGTGGAGAATAGTTTCCTTAAATGTTTGAAAAATTGCATGTAATTGTTAAAATTAAGGTTGAATGTTGCCAGTGTAATACTCTTTGGCAAGTTGGAGAAGTTGAGGAGGAGATATTTTCCAAGTTGGGCAATGGGGATTAGTTGAAATACTGCTCAGAATGAATGTTTTTCACAGAGGAATCTGAAATAAGAGGGTTATCCAGCTCCCCAGAAACCGTGTGCTGATGTCTAGTTGATTTATTTAAGCAAACGTGAGGCAGACAATGAGTCTCTGTTCTGGACGAGAATGCATGCACTGTAGACTGCAGATACCAAAATCAGATTTAGGATTTATTACTTAGCATTTGTGGAATGGCTTGGCACAAATCTGGCCTTTTCCATTCAACTGTATATCACTGGCCTGAGAAACAATCTACCATGTTAATTTCAATAAGCCTTAATTAAACTTTAATACTTTGAAAAATATCTCTCTCTCTCTCTCTCTCTCTCTGTCTATATCTGTATCCTTCTACTCTCTCTCTTGCTCTCTCTCCCTCTGTATCACACACACACACACACACACACACACACACACACACACACATACACATAAACGCACACACACACAAATACACTAATCTGGATTTTATGTTTTGAGGTTGTGTGCATAATCTAAGGGTGATTTAAATAAAAAAGTTTGATGATACCCTCCAGCAATAATATTTAAGATCCAGCGCTTTTAATGTAAAACTCTGATTAAAATTTTAACAAGGAAACCGGTTCTTAACTAGTTTAATATCAGTTAGATACGTAACACAGAAATCAGCATTTCACATGTTGAATATTGGTGAAATAATTTATGGAGGGACCAGCTCCTCTCTGGGAGAGACCAGCTCTTCACTGGTTGATGTGCATGAGAATTCACTGAAGGGGAAAAAAAGGATCACAAAAAATAACTTAATTTTTTATTACGAGCTGGGGGTAATTTTCTACTCAAATTAGATGCAAAATTACTCATTTACTTCAGGAAAATAATAATTTAAAAAAATTAGAAGAATACTTGGTATTAAAATCTAATTTGGCATGCATTAAAATCATAAGACCTGGCAATCTGATTTTTCTAATTTATGTAATGCTTTTGAGGTTGGTAAAACAAATGTTTAGAAAATTTGAAATAATTTTGAAATTTTTTGTGCAACTTCAAAATGTTGTTTTGTTTTGATCTGCATATTAGGATTATCATAACACTGAAAAACTTTCTGAAAGCTAGTAATTGCAAGCTGCGGATTAAGTTCTGCAGGTCAATTTGGCGCAGTGATGCTATGGTACAACTCATGAGAACACTGTCAAGACGTATATGACCAACCTCACATATATGGCAAATTTCATAACGCCTGGGATAAATTCATGTTGTTTTCTTGATTTTCCTCTATACTTTGAACAATTATTATTTAATTTAGGAGATCACAGGGGGTTAAACCACTAATTTGGTGATTTGTTTTAACTGCATTTTTATGCACTTTGGTTTCACCTCTTAACTGATGCTGCACTTTTATAAATGCCCTCCTCCCATGCCCTTTCAGGGCAGCATAAAGCTTGGGACACAGTGATGTTATCGAAAGAAAGTAGTTGTGTATAGTGCTTTCTTGCATGTAAGCCGGGAGTCTGTGACCCATCAATCGATCCTGCTCATTTTGCAGGTGAGCAACATGTGACACATGTTCAGCTTGATTCAGATTAAGTTTTTGGCTTTGAAAAACCCTTTTGTTATCTCTTAAATATGTTTGGGGACTATTGCCTTGCTGTATGATGAGGTGGCATCAATCTTGGCCAGTTTGTTTTAGCCTCAATATTCTGTCCTGTTGTCATTTAAAAGTGAATCTTCTGCAGAAGAACCAGCACGATTTTAGCATTGAGAATATGATTTGTTGGTTTCCATTTAATAAAAGCAGAACATTTACATTTGTGAACTGTTTGATTGTGATTCTAAATTAGTACACAGTGAAATCAATTAAAAAAAAAATGTCTGGGTCCCAAACATTATGGTTTGAGAAAAATACTTCTACACATATTAATCTGCCTTTTGATGTCCATCATAACATGTCATTTCAAAAGAAGGAGGGGAGTTTGTTTGAAAATTAAACCTATATGCTTAATTACTGCCAATGAATTAAAGGTTGTTAAAGGGGACCTATTGTGCTGATCCTTCTTTTAATACAAACAGCAATGTTATAATGTTGGATGTCCATACTCAACCTCTGTAAAGTTTCTAAACATAAGATTCAGGGGTTTTGCCGTAATCCGAGAACGTGATTTCCCGAACGTGATTTCCTGTCGGAACAGCTCATCCCGAGATCTTCACGAGATCTGGGCAAAACCTGACGTCAGGTTGTGCCGTCCAATTAGTACAGACCTAGCCAGAGCCAATCACGGCGCTGGACCTGCCCACCCCGGAAACTATTCTAGCAGGCACAAACACCACCGATCTTAGTAGCATAGATATGCATAATACACCTTAGTAGTCTGTACTTCCGGAAACACAAACGAAGCAGAACAAGAACCGTGGATCATTTGAGGTGCAGTTGCGTCAGTATGTCTCCCAAAGCTCCGCGTCGGTTTTTTTTTTTGGATGCGAAAAAACGGCACAACTATTTTCTCTTTTAAAAGACGATGCCACCAGGAATCAGTGGATAGCTTTTTTGTTTAACAGCGGCCAACAGCCACTCTCTAAGGCAGGGGTCACCAACCCTGTTCCTGGAGAGCTACCATCCTGTAGGTTTCTGCTCTACCTCCTATTCAGCACACCTGATTCAATTAATTAGCTACTTAACAAGATCACGAGCTGGGCAATTAAGTAGCTAATTACTTGAATCAGGTGTGCTGAATAGGAGGTAGAGCAGAAACCTATAGGATGGTAGCCCTCCAGGAACAGGGTTGGTGACCCATGCTCCAAGGGAACGTTAGCTGTTTGTGCTCGGCATTTCACCGAAGACAGCTTTGTCAATAAAGGACAGTTCAACGCTGGATATGCATCTCAGCTGATTCTCAAACCTGGGGCAGGTCCTTCGGTGAAGATCTCGGAGTCACAAGCTGTAAGTAACAATATAACAGCAAATATGGTTAGTAAAGCTAATGTGTTTAGCATTGGTCTCGCCGGGGTATTTTTTGATTAATAACTCGCCACGTAAATTGATTTTTAAAGTTCACTTCGGGTTATCCAGAATAGGAGGATAATGTGAGGCGAGGTATTTAGAGTGTACGCAGCAGTTCTTTAGTGTTCGCAGTAGGGGTGTGTGACATGACGATAATAGGCCGTGAACAATTAGAATGTGTCCATGATCCGTCATTACATGCAGACCATTTGCATCGTGTGTCAGTGCACATTCTTTCTGTTGAAGCTGTAAGCTCATACGCTGGGCTGTAGTGGAGGTGGAGCGCGAGGAAGTGACGCTCCCCCACCTCTCAAAATATATATAAAAAGATTTGATCCGCTAATTGACCGATTGACCGCTTGTCAACTTATCTGATTTATGAAATTGTCCTTTTACGTGACTGCATGAGTGCTCACGATATTTCGAGATTGGGTTTCCAAAATCAAATGCGATCAACCGAACAATGCGAGATCGCCATCATTTCTAAACTTAAGCAATCATCACTCTTCAAATTTATAGATAAAAGAATCCGAACGGAACCATCTCAAACATCATTTATATTGAAGCAGCATCGATGAGCCCGAGCTTGCCTTTGTTACCGAAGACCAGGGTGAATTCTAAAATTATTTTACGAACTGCTAGCTGGCAGGATAGTCATTATGTTGGACTGTATGTGCACTGAAGAGCATCAAAGACGTTATACTACATAATGTTTATACTTTCACTTCAATGCATATAACTTATGGTCAATCAGATTTCTGCTTGTAAATGGTAAGTGCCTCATATTATAATTTTTCTTTAATCTAAAGACTGCCGTTGTTTTTTATTTATTTATTTTTTATAAGGCTGTATCTGGCTGCATTGCATTTCACCGAGAATGCAGAGCGGGAACAGGCTAGGACTGCGGAGGGAAAACCTATTTACAAGCTGACGTTTGCCAAGTCAAGACAGGGAAAAGCCACTGCAAAGCCTGTCAAGACGGAGCCAACATTCAGTGAGTATAAAAGTATTTTTTATTATTAAAATTAAGTGTATAAACAATGAAAAAAGAAACACACACACACACACACACACACTTCAAGTACAAATTCTGATAAATATCAATAAAAATATATATGTACATATAAACTTTTTTTTTTCTTGGTTTGTTTTTCGCAGCATATGTGAAGGACCTCATGACGTTGGTCTTGGAAGAGGTTTTTGAGGACCCCACTCCTTATGTAGAGGAACTCAAAACAATGCCCATTCCAGAGGACCTGTCCGCCTAGTTTGAGAGGCCCTCAAAGGAGGAGGTCATCGCTGGCCACGCATCCCGGTTCAGTCTAGGGGTGGCCAGAACCCAACGTACTGACCCGAAGGATCTGGAAACGCCTGGCAAATCCGACCAACAACACACGATGGGATGACGACCCTGAGGTGTCTTCCCAGAAATCCCCAGCGCCAGCTGACGAAACTTCAATAGGCGACATAGTGATAACGACTTGAAAACAGGAAAAAAAAGTGTTTTTTGATTGTAAACTGATTGTGTATACATATTGTGAATGAGTATCTTGTGTTTTTCAGTAAATACCTATACATTTTCCAACTGTATTTTTTTTCCTTCGGAGGTTTTCTCTTTTTTTGTTGAGAGGAGTTGTGGGGGCAGCTTGCTTTCTGCATACACTCACTGGCCATTGCATTAGACACAACAGCAGTTTAATGCAAACCAATGTGGCAGCTCTGTTATGAATTCCACTTTTTCAAAACATAACTTTTCAAGTGATTTTGACACTGTCTGATAGCTTCTAGTTCTTCATTGGGTTTATTAGTGAGATTGTAGTGGCTGTTGGCGTGAAGTGCTTGTTACTGACAGGTACTCCTAAATGTTCTATCTCTCGCGTGTAAGTGAGGTTAAAAACTTGAGATGCCTGCCAACAGAATGCACTCCACACCAACACCCATCACCATCTCAAAAATTGTGAAAGAGAATTTCTCTTTATGTTAATTGCTGACATTGAGTGCTTTCTGACAGTGTCAACAAAATTTGAAAGGTAATAGGTTTTGATAAAGTAGAATTAATATTAAAGCTGTTGTATTGGTTTGCATTACACTTGCAGATATGTGTACTGAAGTGGCTAGCTAGCTTTTATGTTTTAATACAATTTACTAATTAAGTGCTAGAAGTATGATGGCAGAACTTACTCTTCCTCTCGCCCCCTCCTCAAAGGTACATAGTCTGCCCGATATATATTGTACATATTTTGCAGCATGTAAAATTCTTCTTACCACCTAATGAGAACAAAGTCATTAAGAATACATAGATGTTTATCTTACCTGTTGCCTTCGTAACAACTAAGAAAATACAGGAATGACGTGAGGGAAGTATGAAAGTATACATGGCCTACAACACAAAGGTATATTGTAATTCTATTTTATAACTGTTATGCTCCAGCAGGAATGGCCTCTTAAAATCTGGGCTTATCAAAATATAGAAGTTGAGCACAGCATAACATTTTTCCAGCAACCACACCTTAGTTACTTCTCAGCAGCAGATATTTTCAACCTCCGTTAGCATTTTGCTGCATTTTCCACAGGTACACCTATCAGAAAGGCAAAAAAAAAAAAAAACGAATAAAAGATACGGATTTTGATGCATATACCATTATCCTCATTCAGGATCCCAGCAAGCAAAGTGGCCGTGGAAGAGTCGTAATCACAGAGCTAAAGAAAACACTAGAATGGATACGTGACCAGTTTTGGCTATATTCGCATCCGCTGTCTTACCGAAGAATAGCATCTCGCATGGAACTGTGAGAAACCTTCGGGTGCTTTCACACTAGGTACGATTGCTCCGTACCGTGCCACAGTACGATTGTTCCCCCTCACATATCTCCCACCGCTGGTCAGCATTCACTCTTGTAATATCTAACCGTACCCGAGTACACTTGCATCGACTATGTCAAAATTCCGATACAGCGCGTTGCAGTTGCTTTTAAATGGTGGACGATTTTAGAGTGAGGCATCAATTTAATTTGGGGGGGGTTATTATCGAGAAGGGAGTTTAGAATATTAATATTGCATAGTAATATTGCGACTACATATGCTGCGTGTGCAATAGCAACCCGGTGTGTCATCAGTGACATGGATTACCACGTATAGCAGCACAAGAAATCAAACCTGAAATTATCTTGAATGGATACTTGATGTTTTTACTCACCCGAAACTTTGGGTACCCAAACATGAAGATAAGCCGAAAAAGAAAAGTAATTAATACTATCGGTTTTGATGGAGGTTGAAAATGGAATACTTTCGCCCTTGCATTTTTGGCCGATTATGCTGTCCACTGCCTATACCATGAAAATAAATCTTCCTCATAACTTGAGCTGCCGGACTTTCGCACTGCGTCCTATATGTTGAAATAGTTTCTTTAGGTTGTCACAGCACTGTTGTACTGTTCTGTGATACCTACGCGAATGCAAGTACTCACAAATTATTCCATAAATCTCCGAGTTTTTCTGTTTGCCTAAATTTCGAGCAAGCATTGAATTTATTCATTTGAATGGAGAGATCTTTTCGCCCATGCGTTTATTAGAACAAGTTCATTTCATTTGATCTATACATGTACAGCGTTTGATTGCGGAATTTCCCCGCCGATTCCTTAGATAAGATAGCAGACGCATCTCACGTTTTACGGTTGGTTCAGCCAATGACGTTGTCCTCTCGTGTTTTCTTTAGCTCCGTGGTCGTAATACTTACCAAGCTGAGACGTCTTGGTCCATTTTTCGTTGCCTGGGCGAATGTTCCTCTTGTTCTATCTCTGGGTCAGATTTGGGGTCCAAGACGTACGCCTGTATTTCACTACTTGTCAATTCTAAATATCTCGATTATAAACGTTTAGGTATAATGCCTTCCGGTCTGTAACATAGGGACACGCTAGGGAGGCAGACCCAGAAAACTGCGTTCTGCCCATGGAGGTAATATAATAGAATTGGAGAGAGCGAGGAAGTACCACCCCTATTACTTTCAATGGGAGATGCTAGGCTAGCTACTTCAGCCCAGGAAGTACGGAATGGATGGACGCCATCTATAAAAATGGCGTTCCATGGGTGCTTATTTCCAGCACCATTTCACAAGATTGCCAATCTGATTACACAGCACAAATGGCCAAGAAAATGTGTTGTCTGAGTGGATTGACGAATGTGTTTGAGGGGAAATGACGAGCAACGCTGTTCATCCGGAACGCGCACGCACTATACACTCATTGGCTGAGCTGCTGCAGTCAAAGCAACAGCTGGACAACCAAACTCGTGCACGAGCTGTCATCAAGCTCTAAGTATCAGTTCTTATTTTACAGGCCCTCTTGAAAACATCGAACAGTTGCATCAGACAAAGAGCAAAATGATGAAGGATTACCGAATACATTTTCTTTTGTTTTCGCTTTATTTGGCAGGAAAAAAATGCACACTTTTCAATTGGTGTCTATGGAGCTGCCGCATCTTTGGCCACAAAATTGCTTCCTTGGGAAACAGAAGCAGGTAGCTAACGTGCTAACTGGCTGAAGCAAAGGTACTTCCTCGTTCTCTCTGGTTCTATTATATATCTCTATGGTTCTGCCGCCTCGGCCCGCCCAGCTCCGCCCTCCACAGAGCTGGCCAATCAGAAGAAAGTGGGCTCACGGGGAGTGGGACATAGCGGAAGAGCCGCCCAAACGAGGCATTTCAGGCAGAGACTACAATGGACCACAATCGGGGTTTTTTGAGGATGGCAGTATGAGCTAAATAAGGACCCTTTTTTGGACTTTGAACGATCAGGAGTACTCTAGGGCAATCCAAGATCAAAATATAAACTTGGAAATGTAGCATAATAGGGGACCTATAAGATTGTAAAAGGCTCTCTCCAGAAAATGTTTATTTAATTAGAGCTATTATGGATATGGCTTTAACCTACATTTGCACGGCAGGTTTAAACTTTCCTGACCACATTAATTAATACAAATCTTTATGAGAGATGATGTGACCTCTTACCATGCTGGTTTTCAAGTTTTTATTTAATTAATTCATAGCAGTGTTTTTTTCCACAGCAATTTCCCAGTCGAAAGGGAGAAGTGTATTCTGTATTCCAAGCTCAGGATCTGATCTGTTATCCTTTAGGAAAAGCGCAGAAACATCATTTGTTCAATAACCCTAAAAGTATAAAGGTTTTAAACTAATGTGCCTAATAAAAGGCAATGTGAGAGCAGAAGATGACCAATTCTACGTTAATGTATTTTGTCTGATCCTTGTTACTGCACTGCTGAATGAAGTGATCTAGAATAACGTTATATACAAATACACTGATTAGCCATAACATTATGAACACCTACAATATTGTGTAGGTCCCCATTCACCTAGATATTAGCAGCAGATCCTTTAACCCTTTAACGCCGAACGTGTCGTTGCCGACACAGATATGCGCGTAATTTTGAAAGTACCGTAATTACTGTAAGTTTTGCGCAATAGAAAAAATTCCAACTGTTCCTGAAAGCTGAGAAGCTGTGCTTCAGCCCAAATACAGGTTTCTATGGTAAACACGGCAGCATGATTCTCTGCTGGGATTTTTGTATTAGGCCTTAAAGGGTTAAGCCCTGTAATATGTAAGGTGGGGCCACCATGAACTGTACTTGTTAGTCCGGCACATACCACAGGTGCTCGATTTGGAGGCCAGGTCAACACCTTGAACTTGTTATGTTCCTCAAACCATTCCCAGACCATTTTTGCTATGTGGCAGGGCGTACTATCCTGCTGAGGGAGGCCACTACCATTAGTGGATATTGCTTCCATGAAGGGGTGTACTTAGTCTGCGACAATGTTTATGTAGTTGATACCTGTCAAAGTAACGTCCACGTGAATGGCAGAACCCAAGGTTTCCCAGCAAAACATTGCACAAAGCATTACAGTGCCTCAGCCAGCTTGCCTTCTTCCCATGGTCCATCCTGGTGCTATGTCTTCCCCAGGTAAGCGACACACGCACCCAGCCATCCACATGATGTAAAAGAAACCGTGATTCATCAGACCACACCATCTTCTTCCGATACTCCATGGTCCAGTTCTGATGCTGACACCCCCATTGTTGGTGCTCTTGGTGGTGAACATGGGTCTGCATGAGCACCCTCCTCAGTCTGCTGCTTGGCTGTCCCATACGTAACAGACTGTCATGCACTGTAGACACCTTTCTATCAGAACCAGCATGAACTGAGCCTTGGAAGCCCATGACTTTGTCACTAGTTCACCAGTTTTCCTTCCTTGGACCACTTTTGGTTGGTACTGACCATTGCAGACCAGGAACACCCCTAAAGAGCTGCAGTTTTGGAGATGGTCTGGCCCAGTCTTCTAGCCATCACAATTCAGCCCTTGTTAAAGTCACTCATGTCTTTACACTTGCCCATTTTTGCTGCTCCCAACACATCAACTGTGAGGACAAAATTGTCATGGTGTGGTCCCGCCGGATTGCAGGTTGCATCCGGTTGCACTGGGACCGTGTACCCAAAAGGAGAAAAAGGGACCCACTCGCTCAGGCTGATATAAAAATAGCAACGATTTAATAAATATACTTTAAAAACCAAAATCCACAGGGGAGCAGCAGCACCACACAGCAGGGATAAAAACCGAGTTGCAGTGCTTAAATAGGCTGCCTTCACCTCCACCTCAACAAGCCACACCTGTTGCCCGTTGAAGTGGAGGCAAAGACAGCAGGAGGGGGAGGGACTGCAGGGCAAAACCATATATATCAGTCAAAAGTTTGTACATATCCACATTTTTTCTAACAAGACATGTTAAATAAAGAAATAGGCGCCATTTATTTTGCAAAAAAAGAAGAGATCTAATTCTTAAATCCATCAAACTAACCAGCATTTGCTATCATATTTACAGAGCATACTCACATTTTTTTTTTTTACTAGAGCAGTTATATGGCTATAATGAGTTTGCTGCTGAGCGCCCATCTAAGTTCCCAAAGATGTGCGGCCCTTGTGGTTTGCTTTTCATCGACTTTTTTGCCCAATAAATTCCTAAACAGCTGGTCTTTGGCTGTTGGAAAATGGAAAGAGCTTGTTTGTCTGCTTACTTTGCAAAATATGGCTTCTTTGAGAATTCTAAAATTTTGGACACTATTCAAACAAGTAAATTATTCTCTTTTAACTTCTGACTGTTTACCTCTTATCAGATTCCATTTGAGATTCTCTAGAAAAGTTCAGCTGCAAAGTGTGTCCAAACTTTTGACTGGTACTGTATATATATAAACGGTATGTATTGGGTATATATTGCACATAACCATCTTAAGTGATGAAAATAAAATAACACAGTAAATTCTCAAAGTAGTTTTACCTCCACTATATCCACTAGACTATTAGAAAACCAGAACTGTTTTATTTCCTTGAAACACTGTGCAGGAACCTGCTCATGCCCTTTTTCATGTCTCTGTCTCATGGTCGAATGAATTACCATGAGAAGTCCCAAAATGAACCTGTGGATGACTGACACTGTACTGAAACACATAATGGCTTCTGCTTTTCTATAGTTCCTGCGCTCACTGGAAATATTTCTAGACATTTCATACTGCTGAGAACCCACTATTGATTCCAGACAATTGTTTGGAATACTGCAGAGCACCCATGATCCACACATATTGTAGCTCTACACAAGGTGCTAATGCTTCCCCCTCAGATTGGCTCCCTCTTTTTCACAGCCCAAGGGGCTAAAGATTGAAAATGGTTTCCACATGCAGCATCTGGGACCCTTACACTGTGAACATGTGAAAATATTTGGTTTCTGATTCCTGTCATCAAAAAGCCATCTTCGTGAGATCTGTCTCCTGTTTCCTTGTATTTATTGACCCAACATTAACATCATTTGTGCTAATTAAATGTTGTCATTAAAATTCTCTGGAAAATGTTCAAAATCCACAATGGCATCATGCAATGCTCTTAAATCTTATTTTTATCTGACTTTGTGCACCACTGTAGAGGATAGGCTTCCTCTTTCTGCAGTCGTCATGTTCTTAGCTGTCCTGTCTATGCTTATTTTTGAAGAATAACAAGGGTTGAGTTGTTCATTTTAAATGTAATGGCAGTTCTTTCTCATCCCATTTTCCAGAAGTATATCAGTAGACTGGGGCACTAATCTTCTGCAGCTGACACTTTTAAAAGACATACAAATTTTACGAGGACATATTTCAGTTGCATGTCATTCAGTCAGCACTTGTTGCTACGACAGTTCAATATTCACTATTATAACAGTATATGAGCAGGCATGAAGAGTTGTAAGTCATTTTAATGAATAGGATGTGCGTAAAGGTATCTTCATAGTTTTGGAACTTCTTTAGAGAATGGACATGCAGCCAAACTGCCCCCAGTTTGCCACTATTGTATGTGGCATGTATGGTCTTAATAATGTAAGAGTTGAGTTCATTCAGTCAGTTAATTCTCTTTTCAGGTCACTATCAGCTAAAAGGTGTGTTTATGAGTCATTGTGTTGGGGCAGTTTTAACCAAGCTCTACTTGAAACAACAGTTTACCCAGAACATCTGAATGAACTGGCCTACTTCAACAAATACTGTTGGCTGTAAACTCTACCGATCCCAGTTGAACTAACTGGCGATTCAATGACAAAAATCCACTCAGGTCTTTCAAATATTTTCATGTTCTTATACAAATTGTTCACAATAGTCTTCTTTGTTGCCAGGTGGGAACACTTCACTTGGGTAATGCTTCAGACGATTAAGCTCACCGTAACCAGGGAAAATGGACCAAGCATCTCTCTCTCTCTCTCTCTCTCTCTCTCTCTCTCTCTCTCTCTCTCTCTCTCTCTCCCACTCTCCCTCCAAACAGACCAATGGTAAAGAGTACCTGCATTGTTGCTGATACCAGTAATACAATCTGGGGTTATTATCCAAAGCTGCAGTTAATGAGACCCAAGTATGGAGGTTCTTAGTTTACAGAACTTTATTAAGAAAACATAACAAGGGTGCTTAGTGACACGGTCACGCCCTGAGCACGCCGCTGTATATAAGAAAATCCCTTTTTACTAACAAAATGAGAATCTTTCCCCACAACTTGTATCTTGCCTAGATGTACAAAGGAAGGAAATGCATGTGGATTTTGATTTAATGAGCTCTGAAATGGAGTGAATGCTCCATCCAGCTTTAGTGAAGCCGCTTTACCTTATTAGACAGGCAATGAGGCAGGCTTGGTTTCTCTGGTTTAAGGGCGACGCAATTCAATCACCATGATGAAAAGCACCAGGCTCCCACCCCCTTGAAATGCCCTTCTAGCCATGTTAGAGTGGTTCCCATTGTAAGAGTGTTTCCTATATTTTTAGTTAATTTTGAACTTTTTGTGTGCATTCTGTGACTGCTTCCTGTCTACATTATCTATTATAATATTCTAACATTCTAGATAAACTTACTCTCTTGGGATCTCCTGGTCATGCTGTGCAGTTAGGAAACACTTGTCTATTATAATATTCTAACATTGATAAACTTATTCTCTTGGGATCTATTATTATTATTATTATCAAATTATGTTATCATTATTATTATTGACAGAATTATTATTATTAAAATTGTTAGGAGTAGTAGTAGTAAAAAAGTTAAAATTTCAGGATAAAAAGTATTTTTTATAGAAGTATAGAAGTATAAAAGTATTTTTAATACAACAAATCCTTCTATTTTTGCTGACTTGTCATGTTTGAATGTTTTGGATCATCCAACTAATTTTAATATGAGACAAAGACAAATTGATAAGACTTAAAATGCAGCTTTTAAATGATCATTTCATTTACTAAAGGCAAAGAGTAATTCAAAACCTAAATCACCTATGTCAAAAAATAATTCATCCCCTAAACCTAAGAACTGAATGTACCACCCCTGGCAGCAACAACTACAATCAAATATTTGTGGCAACTGGCAATGAGACTTATCCATCTCTGTGGAGAGATTAAGCCCTCTCTTCTTTGCAGAATTGTTTTAATTCAGTCATACTGGAAGGTTATCAAGCATGAACTGCCTATATAAGGTCATGCCACAGCATCTCTGCCAGATTCATGACAGGATTTTGACTAGACCATTAAACATCTTTTTTTTTTTTTTTTTGAACCATTCTGGGGTAGACCTCCTTGTATGTTTTGGATCATTGTCCCACTGCACGACCCAATAACCCAACTGCTATTATTCTCCTTCACGACTTTCTGGTGGAGAGCAGAATTCACTGTTCCATCAATTAAGGCAAGTCGCCCAGGTTTTGAAGCAGCAAAAAAGCAGCATTGGCAGGGTAGGGAATGGACCCAAGTGCAAGCTGGAGTGACGTGGCAGAAATAGGTTTGTTCAGGGCAAAATCAGGGTCAGACAGACCAGGATGGTAACAGGCAGGCAACATGAAGCACAAGATGGGCAATCCAAATAATAGTCACAAAACAGGCTAACAGTCAAATGCCAGACAGTTAAAATACCAATATGAGAATAAGAGTGGATCGTAAATTGAAAAAACAAGCCAAAGTCAAAACTAGGACGTCAGAAAACACAAAGGGAAGAACAGACTTGAAAACCATGGGTAAAAACAGATTGGAACAAACAACACTGGGAAATACACAGGCTCAGAAGTGTTAAGGAAAAGGCATATGTAATCTAAATGGGAATGGGAATAACAACGAGAGAACAAACACTCTAAAATAACACAAATAAACATATGAGTATACAGCAAAACTATGTGATAACCAGAAAAATAACAGAGGCAAGTCAAACTGAAGGACACAAGAGAACTCACAGAGGCAAGAACTGAAGGAATAGGAACTTAGGAGCTCAAGGAAATAGGACAGGGGACTAAGAGGCAGAACAGGGACAGGGCACCAGGAGGCAGAAAAAGGCACTGGAGATGGGACAGGAATACTAAAGACAAAGCGCAGCACAAGGAGGTAGAAGACGAGGAGACAGGAAACAATATGACAGGGTATGAGGAGACTTGACAGGGCACTAGGAGGTAGGGCAGTGCAAAAGGAGATAGGACTGGACTGGAATAGGATTGGTACAGGATTAGAGCGGCTGATACTGGGCAGGAACTGGACTGGGGCTGGACAGCAGTGGCTGACACTCGACTGGGGCTGGAAAAGAGCATCCAATGCTGGACTGGGACAGGACTGGAGCAGCTGATGCAGGACCAGGGCAGGATTGAGGTGGGAAGTGCTGAACTGGAGCAGGGCTGGAGTAACAAGCACTGGACTGGAGCCTGGCTAGAGTGATCACCAATGGAGAAGTTGTTTGTCTGGCTCTGGCGGAAAGCTAGAACTCCTCGGCTTGGGCAGAAGGCTGGAACCTCCAGGACCCCCGGGCTTGGCAGAATGATTGAAACCCTGGGCTCAGGCAGAAGGCTGGAAACCCTGGGCTCAGGCAGAAGAATGGAATCCCTTGGGCCAACCTGAAGGCAACAATCCCTGGTGGAAGGCCCTCAGGGTCAGGAGAAGGCATCAGAGCGCCCTCAGGGTCAAGAGCAGGTGGAGGAACACCCTCAGGGTCAGGAGTGTGCAGTTGTGCGCTCTCAGGGTTTAAAACTTCAGACTGAAATCCCCTCTGGGTCAGACTTGGAAAACCCCACAGGTTTGGGAACAAGAGTAGGAGGGCCCACAGGGCTGAGAACAGGAGCAGGAGGTCCAACAGGGCCAATCCTGGGAAAAAGAAGTCCCACAGGGTGACAAAAACAGCCACAGCCCACTATGGGCCAAGAACAGGAAAGTCTGGAGGCCCCTTCAGGATGAGAACAGGAGACTTAGAAGGCCCCTCTGGGGTGGGAACTAGAGATTCTGCGGACCCCTCTGGGCCGGGCACAGGAAAGTCAGGAGGCCCCTCAGGGCCTGGAACATAAGGGTCTGGAGGGTCTTCTGGGCTGGGTGCAAGAGAGCCTTGAAACGTCTCTGGGCCAAGAACACATGAGTCAGGAGGCCCCTCCAGACTGGGAATAGTAGCATCTGGAGGCTCCATCAGCCCTCAGTGGAGAACAGGAGGCTCGATTGGACTGGAAACCCAAGCAAGAGGCCCCACCAAGCCAGGGGTAGAAGCAGAAAGCCATTAGCTTGGCATCCAAAGCCGGAACCTCCAGTGCTCTGGGCGGCTTGGGCTCTGGCACTCTGGGTGGCTCGGGCTCTGGTGCTCAGGGAAGCTAGGACATCATGGCACTGGGTCTGATTGAAGGACCCCACCCCCGGCTTTCTACGTATGGGTTAAAGGCTGGGGCCAGTTCCAAAGGGGTAGGTGTCAGGCCCACAAATCCAATGGCCACCCTCTGGGGCGGCGAAAGTGCCACCATGTTGTGTTGGGGAACTGGAGTAAGACTGGAGGCTAAAGAGGATGCTAAGTTGGGGTCTTGGCTGGAGGCTAGAAGGAGGTGGTGAGGAGTCTGTGTAATAAATGAATTTTTTGGCCCACTTGGGCAGGGAGTTCCTCAAGCAGAGCTTTGAACCCAATGCCCTGTGGGCCATGGTAATGGCTATCTGCCTCTCCTTTTCTGCCATGGCCCTCCTTCAGTACCCCTAGAGGCACAGCAGAGTATACTTTAGCTCCTTGTCGAAAGTCCAGTCTGCAGGGTCCATGAATGGTTCCGTTCAGTTTAGTTCATTTTCACTTGGAGATGTTTAATGGAATGGACCCAGGAGCAGACTAAAGAAACATGACAAAAATAGGTTTATTCAAGGCAAAATCAGAGTCGGTCTAAGTCCAGCATGCAGACTACATGGTAGGTAATCTAAACAGTAGTCACAAAACAGGCTAATAGTCAAATGTCTCTTGAACAAGCCAAAGTTCAAACCAGGAAATCACAAAACCCAAGGAGAAGAGCAGATGCAAAAAAAAAAATAAAATGGAACCAAGAAACAACGCTGGGAATTACACAGGCTTGTAAGTGTCAAGAAAAAGGCCCCTGTAATCTAAAAGAGAATGGGAATACTGACAAGAAAACAAACACTATGACTAAAATAAAAAAAATTTACATAAGAATATACAGAAAAACATCAAAGGCAGATCACAAACACTGCAGCCATCATACCACCACCACAGCATTTGACTGTTGGTATGATATTCTTATTGTGGAATACTGTGTTAGCTTTCTGCCTAATGCAACAGGACCCACGTCTTCCAAAAAAGTTACGACTCATGAGTCCAAAGAATATTATCCCAAAAGTCTTGGGGTCATCAATATTTTTTTTTTTAGCAAATGTGAGACCAGCCTTTGTGTTTTTTTCAGTTGGAAGTGGTTTTTACCTTGCAGCTGTCCTATGTATGCCATTTCTGTTCAGTTTTTTCTTAGTGTGGAATCATGTACATTGACTTTAATTGAGGAAAGTGTGTGGTGCGTTCTTGGAATTTTGGTTGGCTGATTACCTCTGGGAAGGTTTTCTTCTCGTCCAAGTTTTTTTATTCGTAGATAATGGCTCTCATCGTTGTTCACTGGAGTCCCAGAGCCTTAGAAATGACTTACCCTTTTCAGACTGATTCCCTTAGATCGCGGCATCATGTGCTGCTTTCTGCCTTCTTTACATTGCAAGACAGGCTCTGTTTAAGGGTTTTTTGATTCAACAGGGCTGGGAGTAATCAGGGTGCATTTTGGATTTGTTCTCATTATGCCTGAGAAATTTTAAAACAAGTTAGGTTTGTAGGAAACCTTTGCTGGAATCTTGTCAATTTTTCTAATGTATGAACTCTCAGAAACATTTATTTAAACATTTATTTATTTATTTGCTATTTTGTTCTTGTTCATGGATTGAGCCCTGGGACCTTGAACTGATTTCCACAAGAAGTGTATTGGCTGACAAGACTTTTGCAGCTATTTGATATTAGTGTTCACTTGGCTGGTCACACAAATTTCAAGGTGGTTAAAAATGACCAACAAGATAATAAGGATCCCATTTGTAAACAACAAATCCATCTGTAATTGCAATGACATAATGAAGAAGCAGGTCCTCCAAGTTGGGTTTGTCAGTGAAAAGCATTTGAGGTTAATCAAGGAATCTGTTATCCTATCCCATTTTGGGCTGACAGAAGCTCTGCTTCTTTTATCCATATAATGTTATACAATGTAAGAAGCCAAAAGTAAGTCACCTTCACTTCAAAAAAAAAAAAAAAAAAACAATAAACAATTATGAAATACAATGTCCCTCGTTTACCCTGCCCTCATATACTGCAAAAGCTTTATTTGAAACCCATTACCTCAAAATCACATTGTCTAAATCCTCAGCTCAGCTTCATCCCCTGGTCCAGCATTGCTTAGGCGTCCTTTTCTCTGCCTGTCTTTCTGAGTCCCCACAGCGTCGGTGTTCATATTTTCTGGCATGAATGGATTACTCTGAAATAGCTGTAACTCCGTTTTGAGGTCAGCACGAAATCCAATTGGCAAAATGAAGTAATGCAGCATTATTTCGCCATCCACAGTGACCGACTCACGGAAAGCTTTTTCACCAGATTTTCATCGTGCACCCGTTTTAGCTGACGGTTTCCAGGCCAATTTATAAGAGCTAATCTGCGATACTATTTCATCCGTAATATATTTAGATTATTGTGTGAGACTGAAATAAGCACTTTATGAAGGGAAAGATTTAGTTGTTTAGAATAATTGCCTGAAGCATTGATCCCAAACAGATGTCAAACTGAAGTTGTAATGACAGAGCCCAACAATGGAATGATTTTGTTTCCCTTCTTTATTGACCGTGTATTTCTTTGGAAAATGTGAAGTTACAGCTGCTTTGAAATGAGAATGGTCAAATAACTACTTAGATCACCTATAAAGAAATATAACAGGTGCTTTCAAAAAGCTTAAAATCCGGTGGCAGCCCTCAAAATTCACTGAACTTTCATTTAAGGAGTTCTGACTGTTCTCATAAAGACTTCTTGTACGTGAAAAGCCACTTTAACGCAGAATTTGAATATGCTTTTTCTTACTGCTTGTCCACTAAGAGTTTTCATGGAGTTTTTTAATTAATTTTTCTATTGCAAATCATGGTTCATTCAATCATAACCTCATCTTTCCAGATTGATTGATCTTTAGCTTGCGATTTCCAGCAAAATGTGCATTAATTAATTTTTTTCAGTATTTTTAAGTAAAATCTGGCTTTTTTCTATTTTTCACTTTACTCCTCCATTGACATGCCAGCCATTTATTATTATTCTATGAGCAAATCACATTAACTACAGGTCAACTCCATGCAAAATGCACCAGGGAAATTTTTTTGTCATATGTTTTGAATCATTTTTGTTTTGCAATAATTTACTTCTATTAGTGCCATAGACTGCATAAAAAGATGGACGAAGCAACCGTGATGTCACCCATTGGTTTCAGCATACCATTTAGGAAGCCTCGATTTTGGCAATTTGAATTGCGCCATTTTGTCATTTTGAAACCGGATGTGATTCCTATTGGACGACAGCGTGAATTGAATATCCAGGGAGGAGCAAGGGGTGGATCTACGGGTGGATCTGACCATATCAGACAAGAACCAGAGGATAGCCACCCCCCTAAACCATATTCTGGCTTTATCCTTTATTCTAGTCTATGTTGGACCATAATTTACAAAAATGAACATCATGATATATCAAGGAGACTTGAAACTTGCAATAGATAAAATAAAGTAATGTGGAAAATCATTATTTAAATAATAAATCAGGTGGAAAAGTAGGGTCATTTTCTCATAGACTTCTATAGGATTGAACTTCTTTCTGCACTGAAAACGTGTTTTTTGTTTTTTTTTTTTTTTTTTTGTCAGTGAAACATGCTTGCGCTCCTTCCTCAGAATTAAGCCCTCAGAACAATAGGTCTAACTCTGATTTTCTAATTTTCCGAGTTAGACCCATATTTTTCATGCTAAAGGTAAAATCCATTCATGCAATAATGGGCCAGAAGATTGTTAGTTCCACCTCTGAAATATAGATAGTAGTGCAAGAGTGGTCTAACACCAAAATTCTTCAACATGCAAAATTAACAAAAATCTTCAATGTTGACAACAAAATATTTTCTGACCATGAAAGCAAAGATTCAAAGGATGTCACTTCAAGACAGGTCTAAATACTTACTGGCATGCTGAATTTGACGTCGAAACTTTGGAAGCTGTTTTCTCAAAATGATCAAAAATGGAGTTAGACCACTATTGTTCTGAGGGGCTCAATTATATGCCACAGAAAAGTCAATGAAGCTCAGCTTTCTCATTTAGTCCCAGACACGTTACGTCAGTTACAGAAGAATGTTACGTCAGTTACTCTACGTTTTGACTCAGAAAATATAATTCAGCTAACATAAACACTGTCTTCATTCTGATTGCCGGAGAAGTGATTGTCACCTTCTTTTGACAGAGAGACTAAGTTGATTGAAGGAAAGAATTCAGAGAAATCTTCAATTTAAAAAAGCATGTAAAAATTTAGGTATTTTTAATAAAAATTTTATCGAAAAAAAAAAAAATTAGGCATATTTTTTCATGTTACGTCAGTTACCCTGTAAAATGACAAACTGGGGGATAGTGAAATATGCAAAATAAAATCTATTACATGGGTTCTCAAACACCAACAAATGTTTGAATCCCTGTGATATTTTGTAGTGATCCACCATGTAATGACAGAGTAACTGAAGTTAAAGTTGTTCTAAATGTTACATCAGTTACCGTGGAATTGACCTACACTGTTTTAAACTTGCACCTTTTTTTGCCAGTTATTTTAACTGTAATTTTACAAAAAGAATTACAACAGAGTTCCATGTATGTTAAGTGTAAACCACAGTAAAATGCACGCAGGACCCCACTTTCAGTTAAAATAACTGACAAAAAAGGTGCAAGTGTTTAACAGTGCAGTTTCTGAGTTGAGTTCAGATACATTGAAATAGGCTCAGTGGATCAGCTCGTGGTCCTGGGAATGAAATAAATCGATGCCACAAAAATTTTTTAAAGATGTGAGCCTGCCAATCCATCATCTTCATAATGTTGAGTTTTTAATGATATTTATTTGATGGAGGAGAGCAGGGACAGTCACAGATGAAGAGAGTAGCACAGTGCAGGTAATCCAGACCTGTCGCATGGGATGTACATATGAGGCCAGACTTTTTCACAGTCTTCCTCTGTAAAAGCTTTTAAGCAGAATTTAGTCTGACTTTGATTCAAAAAACATTCCAGTTGGGGTGAAGAGGCCATTCCCAAATGCAGCAGTATCACTTATTTTTCCTGAACAAAATATTGTGCATATACTGAGCTGTGATAAATTAATAGCCCTATCCCAATTTCTTCCATTTTTGCATATTTGTCACACTTCAAAGTTTCAGATCATCAAACTTATTTTTAGTATTTGACAAAAATAATCCTACTAAACACAAAATGCAGTTTTTAAATGATCATTTAATTTATTTGAGGAGAAAAGCTATCCAACCTTACCTGGCGTGTGTGAAGTTTGTTTCAAAAATGCAAAAAGGGGCAAAATTACAAAAATTGAGATAATACCATTGAGTGATATTACTGTGCTTCTTAGACATGGTGCAAAAATCTGTTTTTAGAAATTCATAATATAAGGTATACATTGTATTTTTTCATGGTCAAAGTTTGTGTTTTTCTATTAAAATGCAATAGGCACCAACATAGAAAAAGCTGATTAACTCAAAATGAGTAAAATGGATATATTGCGTTTTGGAAACGAACTCTTCAATTGCTAAATTGATACTAATTGGTGGATACTAAATCCACCAATTAAACAAAATTAATTGATAATGGGGATCAGATTAACAAGACACACCCTGGCATGATTGCTGTCAGCCCTGTTGAATTTAAACCATACTTAATCTGTCTGGCAATGTGAAGTTGGCAAACATCAGCACTTGATTCCGCAATCAAAAGAAATTCAAGAATAGATGAGAAAGAAAGTTGTAGTCAACCACTAGTCTGGAAAGGGTTAGAAAGCCATTTCTGAGGCTTTGGGACTTCAGCAAACCACAGTGAGAGCCATTATCTAGAAATGGGGAGAACTTGGAATAGTAGTAAACCTTCCTTGAAGTGGCCAGCCCACCAAAATTCCTCAACTCATATAGGAGGTCACTAAAGAACCCAGACTAACATCAAAAGAATTGCAGGCCTCATTGGCCTCATTTAAGGTCAGTGTTCACAGTTAAAAAATAGCATCCACTAGAGATCTGCAATGCTAAAAACACTGCTACTCAAAAAGAATGCAAAGAATGCTCATCTCTCATTTGCTGACAAAACATCTTGATGACCCCCAAGACTTTTGGGATAACTTTCTGTGGGCTGATGAGTCAAAAGAACTTTTTTGGTGGCATGGGTCACATTACATCTGGCATGAAGCTAGTGCAGAATTCCAAAATAGGAACATCATACTAACAGTGGTGTTGGTGGTGTGATAGTCTGGGGCTACTTTGCTGCTTCAGGACCGAGTGACTTGCCATAACTGACAAAACCATGATTCCTGCTGAAGGTCAATGTCCAGCCATCAGTTCCTGACCTAAAGCTGAATCAAAGTTGTGTTATACAGCAGGACAATAATCCGAAACTCATTAACAATGTCGACCACTGAATGGCTCAAAAGAAACAAAAGGAAGGTTTCGGAGTGCCTTGGTCAATGTACTGACTCGTATCCAATTGTGTTATTGTGGCATGGCCTTAAACTGTTATGAACTGCATAAAAAGAATTAAGTGCAGATTAGCAGGGAAGGCTCTAGAACCTTTTAATGAGCGGAAAACACAAAGAACAACTTTCAACTGGGGCAGAGACTGGCATGCTGGTCAGGAAGCCCTTTTTTAATATTGGTGAGATTGGTTTTGAAGGACTCTTTACCTTCAATAAATAAAATAATAATTTAAAAGCTGTGTTTTGTGTTAACTCACATTGTGTTTGTCTCATATTAAAAGTGGTTGGATGATCTGCAACTTTTAAATATGAGACATAAGCAAAAATAGACAAAATCAGGAAGGAGGCAAATACTTTTTCTCAGTACTATACATAAGGTGCAATCTACAGGCATTTGCACCGTCACAATGTATAGAAAGGGCTGCAATGCCTTCAAGCATCACACATCATGGATGTGAGGACCTTAAATTAAGGATGACAGTCTCTACAGTATTGTTTTAAAATCAAACATGCAGGTGTACAAAACCAAAAAGCAACACTGTTTTCACAGTCCATGGACTTACATACGGCAGTGTAATTTAAAGTCATTTAAGGGCCCCTCATTTTCTTCATTCAGATTATATTTAGTGTAAACTGTTTCCTGCCAGGTTTAGTATCAGCCCTGTGGTTTAAATGAACCTGAAGGGCAGTTACCTGCCGAGTTCAGGAAATACCATCGCTGGCAGGCCGCAGCCCGAGAGTCAGTACCATCCCTGCGCTGAATACTAAACCCTCAGAGCACAAACGCGCTCATTGTGGCCGTGGAGAGCCTGGACAGCGGCGCTCGCTTCATATGTGCAGGGTTCGATTGCATCAGACGATTTCGGGGTTCGATTGCCTCGGGTGATACTGCGGAGAGCGGTCAGCCCCGCTGCTTTTCTTTCCCAACTGGAAGCGGTTTCTGCGATAACGAATTTGCCGAGATGGCCCTAATCGGTCTAAGTTACTGTACTGTAAAGCTTTTTCATGTAATGTCCTCGAATCAGCCCCCTGAACAATTCCTTCTAAGTATCCGTATCGTGTTCATAATTGACTCCCACCGTAAAAATGGTCACATCACATATAAACATCATACAACCAGTTGAATTTAGTGGTATATTTCACAATGAAGATCCCATGGAAAAGCCTAAAGCCTATGAGGCTTATTGTGCAATACAGCAAAAATGAAAAGAAAACAAAAACAGCTAAACCTTCAGGTTTGAAATGCAGATTCTTATGAGTGTTTGCTTGTTATTTTATTCTTGTTATAACATTTTAACTTCTCAACTCAGATTTAAAGTCCAAGGGAAGGTAATGCCATCACCAAGATCAGACCAAAATGCATGTGCAAAATGTTATAAAGACCAAGATTATAAATAAAATTAGCAGGCTTGTACAGACGCGTAGTGTCCCTATTAAGACCAAGAGCACACCAGCAATTCATATTTTCTCTCCTCTCATGGGCTTCTCAAAAAGTCAAAAAGCACATTTATTCATTCATCCAATTATTCATTTTCTGGCTGTGAGATTGGGGACAAAACAGGGACAAAAATTGATATGTGCAAAATTTTAATTAATCCCCCAGTAATTAGTGCAACAATCCCTGCTTGCTTGCTTTAATGATTATCTGATTTCGGTAAGAAATGATGATTATTAATATGATCTCAAACAAGCCTGGTGACTTTGTCGCTTATCTGCAGAGAGATTGGCTATTTAACATTAGTTTAGCTAGTGAGATAGCTAATTGATTAACATTAACAATTTGATTAGCCCACTTAATTCTCAATTCAGAAAGTGAACATTTGACTCGCAACCAGGGTCCAGAAACCAAGCTGGTGAAAATATATTGCAGGATGCGGAGAGGAGTGTGTAGGCGGAGGTGAGGATAGAGACTGGGATTTGGGTGGAGACACAGACTGTTGGCAGTGTTAGCTGACCTCTCGGGGAGGCAATCGTCTGTTTCAAAGAGCTGCACTCACTTTTGGTTAGGGTCTTGGTAGAATACACCTACTGGAGGCACTTCTGGGCAGGATGACTGTTATACTCCTTATGAATATGTTAATATCTCTTAAGAATATGTTTTTTTTTTTACAGTTACACTGAATGGTAGTCAACACCAAGCACTTTTATCTGTGATTCCCATGTCATGCAGCCTATGAATTTCAAATGTATCCCCATGTAATGTGCGACTAGACTGTGTGCGTGTGTCCTATCTCTGGAATACCACTATCGTGGAGTAAAGCTGTATATGTGGAGCCCTCCTAGGACTACAGTCAGCACCAGTGCCAAAATTTCTGTTATTTCGGGGAGGAAGATGAGCATAAGATCCTTTCCCGTATTGAGGACACACTTTAGTTTCAGTCTTTGAAGACACTAAGAACAGTGATTATTAAAAAAAATTATAATAATTATAATAATAAAAGATATATCAATAAACAGGACTGGCACAAGCAGGAGTGTTTATTTGGATTTTAAAGTATTATTCATTGTTGCCAAACTGAGAAATATTAATTGTGTTCATCGACTTTATCATACATTTGTAGATGATGGTTTTTTTTTTGTATGACTACTGGAAAATAATGTCATACCGAGTATGGAAGAGAAGAGAGTACATGGATTTTCAATCATGAACAATTTCCAATGCCTTGGAATGAAGTTAAAAACACTGATTTACAAAAGAAAAAAGTATGAAATGAAAATGTGTCATTTTCCAGAAATGACCTGGCTCTGGCTCAGACGTACTTGTGATGCGCAGGTGCTCTCAGTTTAATTTTTTAAATTCCCAATTAGCAGGCTTAATGAAACTGATACTGTTTTATTAGTTATACAGTTTTAACAGAAACAAATCCAGTCATTCAGTGAACACTAAAAACTCTTCTTTGAAAGAAAAAAGACTAATAGAAAAGCCAATGAAAACACAAAGTGCATTGAAGCTAACAGAGTGTATTACACACTTATTAAAGTCATTTTCATTTTGCCTTATAGAATTGGAAAAAAAATGTAAAATCACTTTTAAGTTCAAATTTTGCTTTGAGGTATAAATGGTTTTTTTCATTCCTCAACTTTGAAGTACGCTCAGAAATATACAGGTAGAGCGGAATGGCATCATATAATCAGCAACTTCAAAAAGCATGCTGGCACTTAGCACTCCCACAGCTAATATCCCCAAGACATTCTGAATTAAAATTATTCAAACTCATTTAGCGGCAGCAAATTGGTCTGTGTTCAATCAGAAAACAGACTGACACAGAACAAGAAGTGCTGGCTAATTGTCACTTGTTTGTCAAATGAAATTTCATTTGGGTAGATATGGAACCTTCCAGCAAATTCTTTTAAGGTGAGCTGCGAGTTGCATTATCAGCTAAATGCAGTAAAATCCATAATCATATGCTGATAATGAAAATAGAGCCAACGTTAACATTCAGGCTTCGGTTGCCACGGGGCGCGTGTTGATAAAACTTAAGTACCACAGCGCTCTGTGAGGCTAACTGACACCAGCGCTGCTCTCTCGCCTCCCAGTTGCTTTTCTGCATTTTAAAAACTTTATCAAAGCACCGTTGCAATGTGGAAAATGTCAACGTGAAAAGCACTGAAGGCAAATTGCGATTTCATTAATTGTAAAATTATTGCTTTTGACTGATGTACGACTACGCTTGTTAAGGAAAAGCGGGACAGCGCAGCATTTGTCTGGTGGGTCTGCTGCCGTCTATCCTGCATCAGTGGCACAAGTTTGAGATCTTTTAGAAATTTATCAGGCCTCGTTTGAAGAAACACAGACTTCTGTTACAGCCAAAATGTATGTTATGCGACCATTTTATTTTGTTGGTGCTTGAACTGTTACTATTGACAATTAGTACATTAGTTGACCTATTTGACATGATTTTACCATTAAGATCATAAACTACCTCAAAATTATGCATTGATTAATTAATGTATGTGTTGTATTAATCAGAAAACATTACTCCTTGTCAAAATCCTGTTTCAGTTCTTTTCTAATTTCAAATAGTCAAAACTGCCTGAATACTAAGAGTTTAATAAAAAAGAAAAATATATTTGTTGCAAAAAAAAAACATTCCTGTCTCAGTTATTAAAAAGCTTATGAATAGAGTCGGTGTATTAAAGGCCTAACATTAATGAATCCACTAACGCAGTATATACCATTAACTGTTGACAAGACAGCTAGAAAATGTGGGCCAAAATGGTTACTTTTATACTAGTACAAGCCAAAATATACATAGGAAGGCAGCGATTATTTGTCATATCTTTAATAAAATATATCCATCTATCCAAGAAGTAGTGAGATAATTTGGCATTATAGCAAGGTACATTTAGCGAATATGTCCATTATTAGAATTTGAGGCAACCTCTGGCTGGAAATTCCGGGCCATTTTAATCAGTATTTGATTTAAACCTGATGTGCTGTACGATTTTACCACTGATCCAAATAAAAACTTCAATTAAGGGGTAAGAAAGTAAGGCAGAGAATATCTGCCTCCCAATCTACAGGTTTTTGTGTTGATGAAGATGCTGAAGAATCAGTTATGCTTCAGTTTTGCTCAATGAGAGAAGATATGCTAGGAGGTTTATATTATTTGCTGCTGAGTATAGAAGGGTCTTTAAGTGTTTTCCTGTAATTGTAATCCAAAGTGCTCAGTATTAGCAGATGGAAGAAGTCAAAGACTTGCAGCGAAGAGACATTTTTGTCGGTTTCTTTGATCATTGAGATGAGAAATCATTCTGGAGTGATTGTGTCTCGGCGAAGGTGTCATTGTGATAAATCCACCCTGCTCAATATCCACAGCCCCAAAGAGTTTCCACATCTCTCTGAAAATCATATAATTTGAGCCTGCATGTTTCTTGTAATCGTGCAAGTTGATCATAACCTTAGGCCATGATCAATGAATTGAATTTAAGCAACTCCTGCAAAACTTGAGGAAAATACAGAATTTTATTTATTTATTTTTATTTCTTAAATTTATTATTATTTTTTAAATGAATGATTCAGGCCTCTAATCACATACTTTGGCCACAAATTTGCACACATCTAGGTACATGAAGCCACTGTATGTAAGAAAGAAATAGTTATGTTACAATTATTCAGTGCAGTTTGGGTGCTCATCAATTAAATGTCTTTGAACAGGAAAAAAAACGTTAACTGTCAGTGCTGATTTTGTTACTTGGTCATCTGAACGATTAGTGTTGACATTAATTCAAAATGGTCTGTATTACATTGTCAAATCATGTCCTGATTAATCATATTATTTAAATTAATTGGATTTGAAATGAGACTTTTTGCCAACTAGCTGTCATTGCAATACAATCATGTCCGTCTATGCACCTGAACTTCGTAAGCATGGTTGAGGAGATAAGTCGCGTGTTCAGGGTTTTTGCAGCTGAGTTTTGCCATCTAGAGGCAAGCTTCCGTCACTGCAGGCCAGACTGAGAGCTGAAGCACAAGGCCAAACAATATGGGCAGTGTGTGCATGTGTGTGCATATGTTTATGTGTGTGCGTGTGCATGCGCTCGTGTGTGTGTTTGTTTGTGTGGTTGTTGTCAGTGCACGTGTGAATGTGTGCGAGTGTGCACTTCTGTGTTTGCATGTGTGCCTGCATTTGTGTGAGTGTGTGTGTGTGTGTGTGTGTGTGTGTGTGTGTGTGTGTGTGTGTGTGTGTGTGTGTGTGCAGTTTGTGTGTGCATTTGTGTGTGTGTGTGTGTTTATGCATTTGTGTGTGAGTGTGTGTGTGTGTGTGTGTGTGTGTATTTTATGTTTATGTGTGTGTATAAATGTGTGAATGTGTGTGTATGTATGCGCATGTTTTTTTGTGTGTGCATGTGCATGCATTTGTGTGTGTGTGGTGTGTGTGTGTGTGTGCGTGTGTTTTTTTTTTTTTTTTTTACTGTCTTCCACGGTGTTTGGGTTAAAGTTAGTTCATTTTGATCTGTTTGTGTCCTCAATGGTGCTTTTTTAAACTGTAGGCCAATGCAGGGCTTGTTAGTTGTGGTATGCTTATAATAGAACTGTCATCTCCCCTGAATTCTATACATGTAAACTGGACATAGATTATCTCGTGCACTTAAGTACTGAGACATCTCTGCCAGAATCTGGATTTACTTCTGGGTTCACCATTAACACACCATTTTTACCATCAACACATTCTCTTTGCATGGCAGACTTATCAAAGTTAAAACATCTACCAAAACTAAACAAGAGACTATTATTTCTCTAGTTGTTTCCCTTTTTCTTTCATTATTTGAAAATACCTCTGATGGTCATCAGTCAGGAGAATCTTGAACTGAAAACTTGTTAATTAATAAGAATAATGAATTCTAATTGTTACAAAAAGGATGACTATGAATTATTTAAATGTGAAGATCCTACAGGTAATTAAACAGAATCCACCATAGACCACTTCTGCATTTCACCTCCACAGAATCAGTATGAGATGGTAGAATACAGCATGAGAAGGAATCAGGAGGAGCAAGGAAAGAGCAAATTACCCAGAGGGCTAATAGCCATAAGTTCCATCCAAGCCATGTTGGATGGTAATCAAATATAATCTCTGATAATACAACTAACAGTTTATGTTTAGTAAGGTGTCATGCATAAAATTCCCTCGGGGGGGCGACGAAAACAACCACAGCAATAATACCTTCTATTAAGCCGCTTTCACACCGGATGCGAAACAAATTTTTCGCTGACAGATTACATTCAAAGTCAATGCAAAGACATTGACATCTTTACATTGACTTTGAATGTAGTCTGTCGTTCTGTAACGCGAAAAATTTGTTTCGCGTCCAGTGTGAAAGCAGCTTTAGGAAAAAATTAGATGACCAAGATTAAACTTAAAAAAAAAATAAATAAATAATATTTTCTGATCAGGAATATTATGCAGAGGGAATTTTGAAAAGGAATTGGGGAGTGCTGGGTGTCTCATCCTGTTGCAATGCCCCTCCCCTTTGGCATTCCTATACCTGGCGACCTGCCCTTAGTTAATTAATCAATTATCCTCATTCCCTTTCAGTTAATGGTTGTCACCTGCTACTGTTTAGTTAATTATGATCCCTTTTCTATTTACAACTTAGTTTCCCCCTTCATGGGCAGGTAGCCACAGTCTGTTTCCTCTATTTGTTACATGCGCTCCCCTTTCAGTTATCCTGAAGTTTTGTATTTGTTTTGTCACATGCACCTTTATTATTTAATAAAATCCATGCCCCTGCATTTGGGTCCTGATCCACTCCTTGCCATGGCACCCATTTACCATCTCTGGGTGAAGGGCATGATACCAATATTCAGTTCCATTCTGCAACTTGAAGGATAGGCCATACGGTCTAACTGTGATCATGTCATCTGCAAGAGTATCCTTTAATTCAAAATACTAAAAATAGCATTTTAAGGAAAATGACAAACAATGACCACAAAGGCCTGTCTCTTTGGTGTAAAAACGCGAGGACAGGTAAAATTTTGTATTCACATCCGAAGGAACAGCATATACTTATAGTGCATCCAGTATGATTTTCAATGATAATAATAAATTTTTAAGTACCTTAAAGTTGTATTTGAAGTGTCTTCTTCAGACTGATCAATGAAGAGCTCACTGAAAAGCAGTGGTATTTGGGGCTGCTTGGCATTTCATGCAATCTTTCAACAACAAGTTGTGACAGCTGCCCATACAGTCACCTCATGGGAGCCCTGAACTGATGACAAGGGGCCAAAAAGGAGTTTTGGTAACATTCCGATAAGAGAGAACTGGGCAAGCATTAAAAAAAAATCAGTGGGTGAAAAACTGAATAGGAACATAAAGATTCCATATGAAAATAATTTGATTTGGGATATTGATCATGAAAAATATGTACAACAAAATTTAGAAATATTATAAAGCAATAAAAATTTAATATACGTATGAAACTGCACAATCACATCCTTGTTAACAAACACTAACCATGAAACAAGTGAAAATTCATTAATATCTGACTTTGTTCTATTTTTTACTTCTAATTATTTACTTGTATTTATATTTCTTTATTTTGTCTAAGAACAAATAAAGTTATGAAAAAGAAGGCACAGGCAAGTAATAAATCTGAGCTTTTTGTAGAGAAGGTGAACTATTCTGAATTACAAACTGGCAGAAGGGGGTATTTATCTGTTTGCCCCTCTTCAGAAAGCACCCTGAGTAGAATATGATCCTTGAAGTGTTTAGCGTCATCTATTGTAACCATTCAGAATTTAACAAACCCAAAAGGAGAATAATTTAATGACAGTAGCTGAGTTCTTACAAACCAACAACATACTGAAGAATATTTTTATGGACCAGCTGTTGGTTTCTTCACATTATGGGCCAGTTTCAAAAACACAGGTTTACTCGAGCCCAGGGACTAAACTGAATTCTGATTGAAGACTCTCTGTACTGCACTCTGTATGGTCCAGGACTAAGCTGAATATGAGTTCATGAAACTGGCCTAATTTTTAACTGAAGAGGTTGTATACATTAGCTAGTGCCGGTCCCGACAGTGATAGTGGAGCCCATTATCATCCCAACTCATCATATAGTGGGGCTACCTGACCAGGCGTTGATGAATGATGAAAATAGGGGCTTTTGGCATCGTTATTTGATGCCAATGTTAAAACGAACCCTATTCCCTGATCCCTTAGCCTAACCTAAACCCTAAACGCCAAATAAGGAGGCCAAAAGCCTCTATTTTCGTAGTATATCGATGCTTGGTCAGGTCACCATATGACAAGTCGGGATGTGAATGTGTTGGAAAGTGCTAATACTGTGCTAACACTGAGTGTAGATGATAGCATGGCTAGGCTGTACCCTAGAGATTTTTTGGTTGGTGAGATTTTACTCATAACATCACACCTGCCGTTGCTCAACAGAGCTGTCACCCGGAGGGGTCCGTCTGGGGCCTGGAATTTGTTCGCTTGCCACGTGGGCTAGCTTTGTGTCATCAATTCTGGAGTTTTTAATTTCATTTTCCTTTGGCTTGAATATTTCACATTTTCGGTAGTTGACCATTTGGGGTTGATTTGTCCGGTCTGCCTGGGAGGGTACTTTGTAAATGGCACTGCCCAGGAGCCATCCTGTGTCTATCTTTGGCCCCTTTGGGTCTTTTGGGTTTGGTGACTGGAGTCACCATTCAAGGGAGGGGGTGTTACAACCCTGCACATTTATGCTGCCCATAGTGGCTGGAAGACTTTTTTGTGTGTCTCTTGTATGTGTAATTGCAGTATCGGTGACTCCTCGCAACACCCTATAAAAGGAGTTTGGTAATGAGCAACAGGGAGCCAGTTATCCAGTAGCCACTCAGCGTCCTGGCCAGCTCTTGTTGTTTTGGGTCAACCGTTTGTTTGGATAAAGTGCTTTTTGTAAAAGCACTTCTAATTAAATCATTTAATTTTTTATAACCATGTAATCGTCCCATTTCATGCTACAATCTGCCAGTGGGCTGGTCGTAACAGTGAGGGAGTTTGTAGGTGACCTTGGGGTCGCAGGTCGGATGTGGAAGTTGAGTAGCCAAATTGCCCACCTCAGGGAGAAAATATGTTATAGAAATACTCACTTCATGAATGTTTTACGCGGCTTTTATGATTCAAAACAAACAAAAAGGAAGACAATAACAGAAAAAAAAACTATTTGGATATTTATAGATGAACAACTAATTATGAAAAACTGCTGAATCATTCAATGTTTGGCTGAAAACTTTAAATATGCAAGATATTGTGTCAATTTTTTTATTCATGGGAGGTGCCAAATTAACTCGTCATCAAAACCACGTTTGTTCATTAAATAGGTTTATTGAATTGCTTTGATTTATTTATGACTTAATTTACCATGTCTCCATTTATTATCTTCCATTTCTATACAAAGGAAGAGAAAATGCTGACAACTCGCAGTCCTGTGGAGCATATTTCTTTTTAAACCTGCTGAATTGGATCACTTTTCAGGGCTTTTTTCCTAGCAGACAGTTTTATCACTGCTTTCATTGTGCACTTCGGTAGTTTAAAACCAAGATCACTAGTCAGTTGACCTTATTCCTTGACCCCATCTAATTAAATACTGGATTAAGCTATAGGAGTTAGGCAGCAGAAATTTCAGGTTGATGTTGGTAAGTTCAAAGCTATTTAAAATGAGCTGACTGCTGTAATACAGTGTAATTGAATTCAAGGAAGCTTATTTCTTTCACTCGGTATGTCACTCTATTCCTGCAACAATATCAGCATTTAAGAGGAACTAAAATGGATTGTCTGTAATGGCAGCAATACCAACACAGCATTGATCTATTAGCTTATGCAACCATTGTATTCTACAGTATATTGCTTTAGTAATTTCCATTAAACCTGTGCAGCAATTAGCCTACATTTGGAATGTTCCTCTACTGAGCGACTGATAAGCATGTTGTGACTTTATTTCACTGATAAGGAAAGTCTTTGTTTGGGAAAAATCTAAAGATCTCCTTACAAGGACATCAGATGAAGTACATATTTGGGAAGATTTAGGTTCTGTTTGGGTACGATTTTGCAAGCCCTTTCACCTTGTATAGGTCAACTTGACCACACTTTACCCTTACTTTATTATCATCTCTAGAGTCTCTATTGAACCCTTAGCAATTTACCATCAATAACCTCCTGGCATCTTATAGGAACTGGCATAGCACAATTGTTTGATTTTCCCTGTGAAGTCTTTGTAATTATAGAATAGATACATACCGCAGAAGTGTCTATCACGTCGCGGGTTCGAGCCCCGCTTCGTACCAGCCGGCAGTGGTCGGCAGCTTTTTCAGAGTAGCGCACAATTGGCTATAGCGCTACAGGGTTGCAAATTGGGAAGGGACTGCCGGAAGGGATTACAATAATTGGCTTGTTCGTTGCTCCAGCGCCTCCTGTTGGCCAGACGGGCGCTCGTCAGGAAGATTCTAAGCCTGGTCATGTCCGGGTATCCTCTGCCCTCGTTCTGAACTTGCGAAGATTCAACCAATGAGTGTATAAGAAGCGGTGGTTGACAGGCGCGTGCTTCGGAGGAGAGCCGCGAACTGTCTGCACTCTCCTGAGTTGGCAGCAAGGGGTCGCATACGAGCAAGCCTTGTACATAGTTCACCAATTGGGCATTCCAGATTTGGGTGGGATTGGAGATGCCAAATTTAAAAAAAAAAAAAAAAAAAAAAAAAAAGAATAGATACATACCATGTCCCCTGAGTGAAGAAATAACCTACACTCACTCGACCAACTGTGATAAAGCCTCTGAATGGCATCTTTTTTAAGAAAAAACTATCTCTCATCAATAAATTGAAGAGAGGATGTATTTCAAACATGTATTTCATATTTCATCTTGTGCAATGAGCACCATAATTCAAGTCATTGGACTTTGAGAATGCAGGATCATTTTTTTTTTTTTTCAAAATGATTGATGTAAATTCTTACCAACAATATGTTGAAAAACAGTATAGTCAAGCAGTGATTTTATCTGCCTAGCATGTAATGCAGGGGGATCTAGCTATTAATCTGTCTGTTTGTCTTTCTGCCTGGTTTTTGTCCAGAGCGTGACTTGAAACCACTTGATATTTTTCCATAAAAATGGCATACACATCAACCACATGCTGGAGTAGTGCCTCTTTCTATATTGAAATGTTATACATCAATTGTCCACAGAGTGGCTTTATAACTACAGACTTGAAGTTTTGGCAAATAAATTCTGAAGCGGTCTCAGGCCAAGTCCACATGTAGACGAGAATTTTTTTAAACAGATATTTTTCTATGCGTTTTAGAAAAAAATTCTGTCCACATGACCCTGTTTTAGAAAATATCCCAATCCACACGAGAAAACAAAAAGGGCTACAAGCGCTTAAATCAAGTATTCCGAGCCAGTAGGTGGTGATAATGTCTATATTTAAATGGTCCAATACCAGAGAAGAAAATCACACAACTGGCAGTGGGCTTGCGCAAAATGAGCTGTGACATTGTTTTCCAAAAGCTCCATTTTGCATGTCCACACGAAAACACAGAAACTGGCGTTTTAGAAAATCTTCACCTGGGAAAGGGTTTTCAAAAATGTTTGTTTTTAGTGATCTAAAACACCGTTTGTGTGTATAAAAGGCCCAACAGAAGAGAAACAAAACTGATTTTTTTAAAATACCCGTGTACGGGTGGACTAGGCCTCAGAGACTTTTTTTTCTGCTTGATTCTGTGGGTCCAAACAAGTATGACCATATGAGCGACACCCACACACGTATGCGCTGAAAAAGTGCAATTTCACTTTCGCTGGGGTCAACACTCACTTCCTTGACAATGGTTCACGGTCACAGCAAAGCAACACATTCACTCGTACACTTTACACACAGCACGAAATACCTAAATATTTGACGATCAAAAATATGGTGAGAAATGCTTCCTGTTCTTTTATAAAAAGCATGTTTTGGGTTTAAGATCACTGAAAAAAAAGCTTAATACATACATAGACACGAGGACCATGGCGATAAACACTGTTCTAGTTCTTTGCTTATGGTTTGATTAGTTCGGCGTGCACCAGTTGCCATGGCTACGGCAAGTTGACCTCAAAATTACGTCACCACTTTCCAGCGCATAGGCAAATTCTCTACCATTTTGAATTGTTTTTTGGTAGACAATTAAAATCTTTTTTCTTCCAGTTTGACAATTTGCACAAAATTTGGTTCACAGCATCTTCAGACCGAAACCTTAAAATTTTGAGTAAACAAAGTTGCTACGTTGAAAAATTTGCTGCTGCAAGCCTTTGAATTTTGTGGATGTGGCCCCTATTGATAGCCTATAATGTACTCTGAATCATGAATGAAATGTCCGTCAATCAACAAACTTGAAATCCCTCGTCTACAAGCTATTAGACCAACACCTACCAAAGGTGTTGGTGTACATACAGCCGTCCTACTGCATTGTTGCCGGTGAAAGAATTTCTTGAAACTTTGTGCAAATGAACTTGGCATACTGCACCTACTTTATACCAAATATTTATGGTGGATCACTTTGGGAACTATATCAATTTAAATGTTAAACTTTCAATTTGTGATGAAAAATGTAGCCAAATTATGCTTTTTTCGGCTTCAATTCCTCCTGGGTCTCATATTTTCAAAGCAATTAAGCCATGTTTGCTGTCAAACTGTTCCAATAACAGCTATAAATTTTAGAACTAGCACTTTGATAATTGGGAGAAATTCATTGATTTATCCCCATATGTTGGTTTTAGGGGGGTGCTCATCTAAATTTGGCCCACATGTGTCTTAGCACATATGATACAAAAAACAAATGCATTTTCTAGGCCCACATACTTTTTTTTTTTTTTTTTTTTTTTTCCTTTATTTTACCAGGTAAAATGTTTGAGAACCAGTTCTCATTTGCACACATGACCTGGCCAAGAGGCCCCAGTAGGAACAAGTACATTGATCCATATAAACATATAAACCCACTGTGCGCAAAACAAAAATAGATAGGTCAACAAGGAGCAAGCATGCAAATCATGAGAGCAGGATAAACAGCAGGGAAGAGAAGAAGAATGGATCAGCTAGCATTAAAGGGGAAGAGGGGGGAAGTAATGTTTATGTGTATGTATGTATGCATGCGTGTGAATGAAGAGGTATGTATGAAGTATAGGAGAAAAAGTGTGTATGTGTTTGTGTTTATGTGAGAATGTATGCATATAAGTATGAACCAGGGTGATCAACAAGAACAACAGTCAACTACAATCTGTTGGATCTTATGCTCGAAAGTGGTAAGAGACGTCAAAGTGACGAGGGTGTTTTGTAGAGTGTTCCAGTCGTGCTGCTGCAAAACGAAAGGAGCTGTGGCCAAAAACAGTAGAGGTGTTGGGGATAATGAGCTTGATGTATTCACTTGACCTAGTACGATATTTATTATGGTTGAGGTGAAGAGGAAATGACAGATAGGATGGTGTCTTGCCCAGAATAGTCTTATAGACAAAGTGACACCAGTGATGGAGCCACCGAGTATGGAGGAAGGGCCAGCCCACCAGTTTGTAGAGATCACAGAGGTGAGTGTGGAAGGGTGCGTTAGTGGCAAATCATACATCTCTCCACACAGTCAATATGGTAAGGAACCAAAAGCTTTCATGGGCAATTTTCCCATACTGACGCAACACCACCTTTGGTATAAATCTGTCCATAAGCGGCACTGTATCAAACAAATAGTCAGAACTCTGAAACCAATTGCCCTACAAACTTAAAATTGTGCATGTTTCCTGTTGGTCAAGGGTTCAATAAATGTCTATAAGTATGAGGTGACTATTCGACTCAATGATCCATCATGGGTTGTTATGAAAATTTTCAAGGTTTTTTGGGTTACACTTTACTTGAACGTAACGTCAAAAGAGTGACATGACACTGTCATAACTGTTACATGACACAGTCATGAACGTGTCATAAACATTATGTCAATGTCATAAACGTTTATGACTGTTGTCATTAGGTGTCATTCGGTTTTTGTAATGCGAAGTTGACATTGTTTGGGTTGTCTTGAGTCATAAACGTTTATAACATTGACATAATCTTCATGACACATTCATGACTGTGTCATGTAACAGTTACGACAGTGTTATGTCACTCTTATGACGATACCTTCAAATAAAATGTTACCGTTTTTTGTAATGTGAGCAACACCAAGGTTGCTTTTGTATTAAAATGACTGATTGGGCAGATGGTTGTGCTATAAAGGGCCAAAATGTATTTTAACTCTTGAACTGTTTGCACTATATTTGCAATTATTTTTTCCACTGATTCCATGGCACCAGCTGAACAAAAAAGGTTTAAGGACTACAATGATGTGCCATATTAAATTTTATGCCTCCTTGATTTTTTTTCATAAAACCATTAAAATCAATGTCCTCCTTTACAGTTTGTCTGATTAGTACTAAGTTGGCTCACAGCATCGTGAGACCAATACGTTTAAATACTATATAAGCAAAGTTGCTATGTTGAAAGGGCACAAACTGATATTGCTGTGCGTGTATTGTTCTGAGATCAACAAAATAATGTTCGTCTGGGAGTAACATTATAGTCCGCAGGTGAATGGCAGCTTTGTTATCTCTATGTACCACTTACAAATTTCATTTTTGTTGTCTTTTGAGTTTGTCGTTTATTAGCTAATGTTAGGTGCCCATGAGCATAGCCTAGCAGAGATGCATATTATCAAAAAAACCCTAAATCGTTTCTGCCTCGTGAATTTCATATAATTTATATTTCACTTTAATTCTTAAATTTCTAACCTTTGGGGATTTTTCTGGATCGAACTGTTAGCCAAAGGTCTAGCCACATGCGACACACGGTTGCAAAGCTATTGTGGTTTCAAGACGCCAACATAGCAGAGCTGCTATTTATTGGTGGACTGTAATGTTACTCATGGATGAAAATTATTTTGCTGATACTAGTACAACACTTACATGGCAATATCAGATTGTGCATTAAAGAATGAGGCCACAGTAAAACAATACATTTTTTGGGAGTGGCTGCAATTAATTCAATGAAGTGCTACTCGTGAATGCAATGCGCACTGATCACAAAGCTATTGTTGTGGTTTTCATTCAGACATATTTTCATATAATGAGGTTCCCCCATCCCCAAGCAATTGGAGAGAGACAGATTCTTCAGACAATTAGGCTTTATTGTGGCATATTGATAAATATAAAGCCAAGTTCTTTTTGCGCAAGAAGAACTGACATCTTGCCTTTCAAACCCAGTTTTTATACCTTCTTCACAGGAAATATCTTCCAAATATGGTCTTTCCGCCTACTCATTCTCATGCTACAACAGGACGGGCAAACCAAAGCAATGCCAACTGCCCTTGAGAACTTCAAAAAGATAAGCATGCTCATCGCTAAAAAGGAGCAGAAAATTACAGTCAAGAGAGGAAAAATACAGCCAGATGTATAGTATACAAGTAGATACATGAATGATTCAATTGATTATGTTTTCAGTAACAACTTATGATTTCACTGAACAAATACTGATCAAAGCTACAGAAATCAAATACATCACCTGATTATGTTTTCAAATCAACTAAACAGAAGCCTGCTTACTAATCAAACCTACAGAAGCCCGCTGCTTATGTGTGTGTGAGCTGCTCATGCATATGTGAATTGAATTGCTTGCATGTGTGTGTGACTGTGTGTGAACTGCTTATATGTGTGTGTGTCTGTGTGCGTGTGTGTGTGTGCATGTGTACGTGTGCTGCGTGTGTATGTGTGTGTGCATGTGTCTGTGTGCACTGCTCATGTGTGTGCGAACTGCTTGTGTGCGTATGTGTGTGCGTGTGTGTGTGTGCACTGCTTCTATATGTGTGTGTCTGTGTGTATGTGTGTGTGTATGTGTTACTGCTGCATACATAATATGGTTACTGATTATGATTATTGATTATGGTTATTCAACATGGCAATAGATCTACTGATGAATATGATGAGAAATATTGAAATATAATCCTCAACACTATCTATGGGACAAGAGGCTGAAACATACAAAGTTTGATGGCAATAGATCATTAGGCGGAGTTGTAAGATGCAACAATATAAAATTTTGCATAACTCATCTCTAATTTTGCACTAAGCCTCCAATAGTCTGTGTGATGAGCAAGAGAAATCTTTGAAAACATGGCCGCTATTAGCCAATTAGGTAACAGCTGCTTTTTTATGGGCTTTGCAATGACAAGTCAACATGTAACTTGCAGGGCAAGGACTGCTATGAATAATTATGTTCCATAATCAAAAACAGTGACTAGGCTAAGCATTGTACCTAAGCTATTTGAATAACCACAGTAAATGGAGCCATGGTGATGCAGAATGGATCACATTGAATGCAGAATGGAGTGTTGTGAAAATACTGTGGTCAATTACGGCTAAGTGGCCCTTGACTTATCAATTGGAATCAGGGGAAAGTACAATGGGGCAATTACATATAATGTGCAATCAAACAAAGGCTGTCCTAGCATCATGCTGAGAAATGACAAAAATGAAAGTGACAACACTGGAAAACTTGTGATACTAATTGTTATAGTGAAGTCAATCAGCACTTTATTTAAAAAAAAAAAATCAAGTGCAGAATTATTGGCACGCCAGATGAAAAAAAAAATGGTGCACATTTAAATCAACACAATCAATAATCCATATGTCAAGTTCAAATATTTATGATGGATAAATTCTTATATCTCAATACATTTATTCTTATGCTTTTTTACGGAAGCCATTGGTGTAAAAAATATTGGCAACCATGGTGTAATTTTTCTGCACAAACACTGGTAATCAATACATCATATTTTCCGCTGAGGTCAGAGAACACATTAGGATTGCTTTTTGACAATTCCTATATGCAGAATTTGTTAATATCATTGATATTCTTGGGTTTGCACTAATTAACTGCCCTCCTCTGTTAAAACCAAAGATTTTCAGCGGAATTTAAGTATAGAGACCGTGGTGACCATTGCATAAATTTTGTTATCGCTAATCATTTCTGCATAGATCTGGACCAATCCACCCATGATGAAGTCTGTAAAATCCACCAATGAGCAAGTCTCAGCTTCTAAGTGGAGAAATCCATTAAAATTTCCTGGCACTTTGTAGGATCTATCATTCCATTTATTTTGAGTGGTGCAGATGGTTCACTGGCTGCAAAATATTCCCAAAACATCAATCACCCACCTTTATACATAACAGAAGGTTATGAAGCACTTCTCTTTATATGCAATAATGCGCTCCTCTTTTCCAAACATGCTAGCGGTCAGTGTGGACAAAAAGTTCAATTTTGTTCTCAATTGAGCTTCGTATTTTCTTCCAGTCATCCAGCTATAAAGCATGAAATCTCTGTCTGAGTGTGTGTACGCGCGTCCTTCACATATCTCAAGAGCCGTTCATCTGACCTGCTTCATGTTTGGCTAGTCAATTGTCAAGGATCTAAGGATGCATAGTGTTGAATCTGGTGTGATTTGGACACGAGACACATTTAATATTAATAAATTTAGAGTAAAGAAGCGAACAGCACTCCATGCAGAAGCAAGCGTGGGGCTTCAGGGCTTTGCAGACTGAGTTGAGCATGTCGTCACCTAAGTTCACTGTGAGTCTTGACAGTTTGCGCTCATAGTTTTTGTGTTTTGAACAGGCACTATTAGTTATTCTAATTATGTTCGGCAAACTCCACGTCTGCTATTATTTCCAGTGCACAGTCTGCATTTTCTTTATGCAACCATTCCAGAAGATTTTATTGGTTGGAAAGTGTCATCTTATGATTGATTTTAAGAATTTTGTGACCATAAGGTGCAATAAATCTTTGTAATTCTAGGGTTCTCTGTTGCCTATCACGCCATATTCTTGACAATCCATTCTTAAGCTCCACACTTGCATCATTTTTCTGAACAATGTTCACTCTTTTTTTTTTTTTTAAAGTTATATTTTTACCTTTATGGTGTTAAGTAATATGTTTTACCCTTTATGAATTCATGATGGTCATCTGTCATCTTTGAATTGACAGTTCTATGGCTTTTCTCATATTGATAGATGAAATTGGGATTTTTCAGGCTACCTAGTGGGAAAAGAATGTGATAGAATGATAAAATATACACCCACTGAGTATTTTATGGTAAAACCAGTATACATGCTTTTTAGTGTAATTATCCAATCAGCCAATAGTGTGACTGTGGCGTGGTTATTGGTGATTGGAGTACTTTTGAAAGTGCTGATCTTGTGGAATTTTTACGCACAGTGATCTTTGGAGTTTACACAGAATGCTGCAGAACACAAATACCACCCACAGAGCAGCAGGTCTGAATATTGAAACTCCTGAACAACGAGGGAAGTCTGAAGAAAATGGCCAGACTGATTTGAGCTGACAGAAAGGTTACAGTAACTCAGGTACCATTCCTTGCATCTGTGAGCTCAGGCCCAGAAAGCATAAATACATAAATGCATGAAACTTCAAACCATGAGATGGGGTAAGTAACAACAGTGAAAAGCTACATCAGGTTCCTCTCTTGTAAGCCAAGAACAGAAATTTTTGTGGCTGCACTGGGCACTGGCTCAACAAAAACTGGACAGCCGAAGATTTGAAAAATGCCCCCTTGCTTGATGAATCATAATTTTTGCTGAAACGTGGATACTGCAGGGTCAGATTTGGGTGTCAACTGCATGAATCACGATCTGCCTAATATAACCAGTATAGACTGGTTGTGGTGCCATGATTGAGTGGGGAATGTCTATGTGTGCACTTTGGGCCTCTTAATACCCGTCAGTCTTCCCTTAAATATCACAGCCTGTCTGGGGCGCCCCGGTGGCTCATCGGTCTAAGTGTGCGTGCCTCTGGCTGTGTCCCTCCCGCAGCGCCCTGGGTTCGAATCCGGCTCGGGTCATTTGCTGCATGTCTTCCCCCATTCTTCTCCGCAACTTTCCTGTCTCTCTACACTATAACTATCGAATAAAGGAAAAATTAATAAAAAATATCACAGCCTGTCTGACTCTTGTCCCTGACCATGTACATCCCTTTATGGCTATGATTTACCAATCTTCCAATGGGTACTTCCAGTAGGACAATGCGCCATGTCATGAAGTCGAAGTAATCTCAAATTGGTTTAATGAACATGTTAAGGATCGTGATCTTCAATGGCCATGCCAGTCACCGGACGGGGAGCTGGATTGGGATGTGTTATAATCAAAGATTCACATCATGAATGTGCAGCTGACAAATTTACCCAAATCATGTGATACAATTATTTCAATAATGAACAGAATCTCAAGGGAAAGTTTAAAAATCTTGTGGAATCCATGCCAGAAGATGTGAGGCTGTTCTGAGAACAAAGGGAGACCCTTCCCAGTATTTGTATCCTATTCCCTATAAAGTGTTTGGTGATTGTTGTTCCTTTAGACCAAGATTGTCTTGAATATATTGAATAGATTTTTATTGCCTATTTAAATTTGTATGCTTTGATTTACAGTAATTGTTGGTGATTCCAAAAATTTTGGCACTTGTAGTACTGAAAAAAATGGTATTTTACTCAATACAAATCATTTACATATGGGAGGAAATACATTGAAATAAGCGTTTCCAAAATTTCTGTATATAATATATCGACACCCTCATAACAAAAGTGCCTAAGTTATTTTTTTTTCCCCACATGCCTAACTCTCATTGATATAAAAATGCAACAGTTTTTTTGTGTTTTTCTCAAAACGACAAAAAATGACTTAAGCACTTTTGTTATGAGGGTGACGATATGAGTAATTAAGTGTGTTCCATACATTGCAGACCAAAAAAAAGGTCACCACCTGTATTTAATTAAGCAAATAGGTATGCGCCTTCCACTGGGCAATTACTGCTGTGATTAATATGTTACAGCTGGCAACAATTGTTTAACCGTAACTGATGCAGTGAGTAGGTTCTTGTTTCTTGAAAAAGCAGGGAAGACATATCCTGTGGTCATGGAAAAGATGTTATTCTGTTTCAGAAGGGTCAACTTATTGGCCAGCATTAAGCAAAGCAAACAACTACAGAGATTGCTGAAACTAATAAAATTGGCTTAAGAACTGTCCAACGCATTATTAAGACCTGGAAGGACTGTGGTGAACCATCATCCTCGAGGAAGAAATGTGGTAGAAAAAAAATCTTGAATGATTGTGATTCGAGATCACTTAAGCATTTGGTGAAATCAAATTGTCAAAAAAAAAAAAATCAACAGACAAACTCACGGTTTGTTTAATGGTGAATGTAAGAGCATTTCCACAAGCACAATGTGAAGAGAACTCTAGGGATAGGGACTAAACAGCTGTGTAGCCTCAAGAAAAAGAACTTATCAGGGAGGCTAATTGGGGAAAAAAGGCTTCAATTTGCCAGGGAACATAAAGAATAGACTCTGGAGCAATGGAAAAAGATCATGTAGTTTGATGAGGCAAGATTTACCCCGTTCCAGATTGCTGGGCAAATCAGGGTAAGAGGAGAGGTGGATGTAGTTATGCACCCATTGGTGCCTACTGTACAAGCCTGTGGGGGCAGTGTTATGATCTAGGGCTGCTTCAGTTGGTCAGGTCTAGGTTCAGCAACGATATGTGCCCAAAAAATGAGGTCTATCTGAAGCTGACTATCTGAATATACTGAATGACCAGGTCTTACCATCAATGGATTATTTTCCCCTGATGGCATGGGCATATTCCAAGATGACAATGCTAGGATTCATTGGGCTCAGACTGCAAAACAGTAGTTCAGGAAGAATGAGACATTGTGTTTACATTTGGATTGGCCACCACAGAGTCCAGACTTTAACGTCATTGAAAATGTTTGGGATGTGCTGGAGAAGACTTCACACAATGGTCTGTCTGACTCTCTCAATCATCAAAAAAAAAAAAAATACAACTCTGGACAGAAATTAATGTTGTGACATTGCGTGATCTTATCAAAACGATGCCATGGCGAATGTGTACGTCATCAAAGCTAAAAAGGTCCTACAAAATATTAGAGTGTGTAGACTTTTTTTTTGGCTGGGCAGTGTATTATAAAATGCTTCTTTCACCAAAAGTGCGCCAATGATGATGAACTCCAGGTTTATATTTGCATTCAAAGAAAAAAAATAGTGTAAATCTCTATCCAAGGTTTTCAAAACTCTGTCTAAAAACTTTACCCTTCCAAACCCTCACCAAAAGCATTCCACATGTACCTGTTTAAAAGAATATTTACGACGCAAATGCCTTAGAACTTGCCTCTGGATCTCAGCATAGTCCCTTTGCCAAACAATCAGACCAGTATTCCTTACACCGTCATCCATTTTTAATCCTGTAATGTCTCTGATCATCTTAACCCTTAGAGCCCCGAAATGAATTTTCAAAAAATTATAAATAAATGATCTTGTGCTGTTGAAAACCTATCATATGGCAACTTGTTTAAAAGAGCTCCCCTGCGGGAGCCCTTTTAAACAAGTTGCCTCATGATAGGTTTTCGACACCTTTGATTTTGATATCTTACATCACTGAGCAACAAGCATGTAGCGCTCTTAGGGTTAATTCAGCAAACATACTGTTTTTTTTTTTTTTTTTTTTGTTAGGTACAACTCTTCAATTCAGAGGCCACAGCTCCAGTCTGAACAAACTCTCCACCCAGGATGAAACAATTACTGACAACTAGATACACACGGCAGCATAAATAAATAAATATATAAAATAATCTGCTGGACAGCATGATTACGGTGGGACAAAACTAACATCCAAATTGAGTGTCTTATCGTGTCCCGGTGATTTCAGCGAAGCGGAGACTGAAGATGAAAGCAAAATGATCTTTAAATAGTGGTTTAAGATAGTGGCCTGATAAATTGAGCCACAACAGTTTTGATCACCGAAGCATGCATTCAATATATTGCCTATTTAGATGTTTTAGATTAGGTTAACTGGGTCTTTTAATGCTTCTTAAATTATATTATCACAAAAAGTATGAAACCGTTTAACAACTTCATAGTTTTATTCATAGAACTGGGATAAGCTGGAGGGGCCCATCAGCTCCCGAGAAGTGCGTAAATTGAAAAAATGAAAAAGAAAATGAGTGTTGGAATTGAAGGCCTATGTTTGTGTAAGCAGTGACACAATACATTGAAGAAACAATGGTAAGAACAAGATTTGTGTGATTCTAAATACTATATACATATGGGAGAGACAGCTTTATGTAACCACGAAGGCTGTTGTTACCCATGCTATTGCCACCATTTTGCTGGGCTGCACAACCACGCTCCAGGAGGTTTACCTTCATGTAGACTTTAATTTCAATACTCACTTGTAACATCAGTTTTTACTGATGAGCAGCTCAAATACTGACTCTAGTTGTTGAATAATCTCGACAGAAGTAATTGTTACCAAAGAGGGAGTTTATGCTCAAGGGGAAATCACAAAATATTAATTACCTGATTTGCATGCAGACCCTTTACAGCTGTTTTAGGTTCACCTGGATCGAGAAGTGTACCCTTATTCAAGGATCAGTTGGATATATTTCAGCCCATAAGGAAATTAATTGAGCATGATACCTTATTAAAATAAATACAATGAATGCCAAAAATTTCCAAAGCAGTCATAAAGTCTCATAATAGATTTGTTATTTATCATTTATAAATTTTAATTTGCCCCAAATGCTTGAAATAGTCAATAATCTTGAAATACATCTGATGTTTGTTTTTTATGATTGACCATTATACAAGGACTTTACAAAATAAACTTACTGTTCTGGTCCAAACCAGGAATCAGGTTCGAAGGCAGTGTGCAATCCAACAGGAAGTTTATTGACAGCTTATACTGTAAGGAGACAGAGGACAGAATCCCAGAGGAAGAGGCGGGGACAGTACCCTGAATAATGATGGCACAGTTCAGCACAGATCTAATAGACAAAGCTTCAGCTGTCAATCGCCGGCCAATGACTTCCAGGATTACAGCTAGTTGTTGTGCAGACTTCACCAGCACCGAACTCTCCCGCTGGAGTAGCTTGAGGGGAACTCAGTTCCAATCCTGATGACTGTAGGAGGATTGGGAGCTTGGTCCTAGCAAACTGGACAGAGGAACACACTTGGAAGAGTACATGGTACCAATCCTTATAAACTGGACTGATGAACTCTCAAGACCTGGGTTAATTTGAACACGGTCCCAATTCTGGACCCTGATTGGGATTGGAAGCTTGTTCGAATTAACTTGGTCATGAGAATGATTTTCAGGAACTGCTGTCATTAAAGTAAAAACCCAATTCTAATTCACGTTTTACACAATATCCCAACTTCATTGAAATTGGAGTTTGTACAAGTTGCATTTAATGAAAACCAAGAGTTTATAATAAAACTGACTGGTTCTAAGCACCCAAAAGCACATTACAATCCAGCAACTTGCAACACTGAGAAGAGGGCTTAGGTACCCGTCACCTGGTAACCAAGTAATGAGATGCAGCCGGGGGTGGGAAGACGCTCACAATATAAACCAATCACAAGAGACATACGCAAATAGACGTGCAAGCTGCTGAATTGAACAAGGGATAAAAATAATTCACACGAGGGTTGTGAGACTTCAATGACAACTGATTCCAAACATTTGAGTGGTAGTAAAAGGGGATGGGTTTTGAGGACTTCAGTATGAAACTTACTTTCCTACTACATACAGTATTAACCCCTTAAACCCTAATTTTTCACTCAGGTTTTCCTATAAGAACAGCAGGTTCTAAGCAGAGAAGCTTTTTTTTTCATATTATGGGACATTGTCACATACATAAACTGTTTCTGCAGATTGCAGCACTTCACTGAAGCTGCATCGCACTTATATTAAGAGAAATATTCAAACACAGGACATCATGTTTTTATGGCCATAGCATAACATCAAATGAAAAAAACCTTGATCATGTACATCATTTTATTCGTATTTCCCTGTAATTCACCCAAAAATATTTGAGATCATTGGAAACCTTGTGATCTCCACTGGAATTTAAGGCCTGTAATTCCACAGCTTTGAATACAGCAGCTGCACTTTAGCGACCCATATATGGGTATGCAGGATTTATAGGGTTAATTTGGCAGGCTTCTACTGTAATGCTGTCAACAAATAAAAGCAAAAAAAAAAAAAAGATTTCATTATTATCAAGAATTAACATGGCTCAAGAACCATTTATTTGCTCAACTTCAAACCCGGCGGAAGTAGTGCTGAGGACCCAAGAAAGAACGGTGTCAAGTTTGAAATTGTTCGGCTGAGCGGTTCTCAAGAAATCAAGGGAGCTACAAGCTCCAACAACGCTCAAGCAGCAACTGAATAGGCATGGAACTACACCACGCAAGCAGCAATTGAACAGGTACTACACAAGTTTCAAGAAATATAAGGTTGCATGTAGAACCGTTTCTTCACCACATTGAATAACACAAAATATCAAACATGAAAAAATTTCCAAATCCAGTTAATATATGAGCCCCTTAGAACCATACTGGGCCATCCCGCACTTTCGGCGAAAATCAGTTGAGGTTGTGAGCATGTGCGGAATACTGAGATCTACATTTCCTAAATGGGCCAACTCAATCTTCCCACATGGATTGTTAATACAAGCAAATGTCTTCTCTGCCCCTGTACATATGCACTGCACTGCCTTAGCCATAATAGGCCATCCCACAGCCTTCGCATAATTCATTGTAAACATGGAGGCGAGGTATCTCACTGATGAGGAATTGCATCCTATGATTGAAGATGATGGTGAAGTGGAAGATGACAGAGACCCAGAGTTCGTCCCAAATTAATCAGAAGATGATGGTTCCTCTTCAGAAGGAGGTAGGTTTCACTTTAAATGATGGTAATGCATCCAAAACCTGAACAAAAAGTGCAGGTGAATAATTTTACATATCTTGACTTTGTTACATATGTAAGGTTTTTGTTGCCAGTTTCTCTAGATTACACAGGAGGCTGGCAACTTTGAGTCCCATTTTCTCAAAAGTACCCCAACATGGGTTGGCCCAGTATGGTTCTCAGGGGCTCATATGGTGTAATCCTTGCACAATAACACCTACATTACAGCTTTAAAATGTGTTTGACATCTGATGATCCAGATATGTAGCAGTGAGTTTTTTCTGTCCTAAACTCTTTTATATGAATTAAAAAAATTGATGCATGGTTTCTGGGAAAAGCCTCAAGCTCCTCTTTCATAAATTAAATGGTAATGTATTTCCATTCTACAAAGGAGTCAAGCATTTTTCACTGTAATCTTTATTTTTTCTTAAATTATGTCCACACTCATCAGAAGCATATGAAGAACCAGAAGTATTTGTTTATTTTCATCCTGTTGCCTCAGCTTCATGAAAAATATAATTTTGAATTGTGAGTTGGGGCAAAAAACAGAGATGATTCAGGGACTTGTTGTTTGGTTTGTACATTAAGTGGTGGGGGGTTGCAAAGATGCATAAAGATCAGCTACAAATCTGACTTCCAATTTCAAGACAATGGTGTATAAAAGCCCAAGCGTTAACCGTGCTTCACTGTCTGTGTTTGCACTTGTGAGCAAAAAGTGCTGGGAGTTATCCGACAGGATGAATCTGAATGCTAATTTCCCGCTTACCAGCCCGAGCAACTCTTGTCTAAATAATAATTGGAATCTTATCCTGTTTGCTCATCATTTCCAGTTGGCTGTTTTTTGCAGACTTTAAACTCCATTTAAGTTTTTAATAACATTTTAAAATAGTTCCTGTTCAGGTAAACAGAGACTGATTGCTTTGATGCATTGAAAATGGTGTGTTTGATGTTGCGCGATTTGATTAGTTTCTTTAGGGATCATAAATGGAGCACTTTCTCTGAGGTGCACAGGAAGCAGCCTTTACACACCATTGTAATACTTTCTCGCATTAAATGAGGAATAAAGTGAGTAATATTTTTAAAACGATGAAATGCGGCTCAATTGATAATGTCTGCTTGTGATTAGTCATTTCAAATTAAAGAGGGCACTTCTTCATACCTCGGCTGGAAAACTATCCTTCTTACACCATACATCCATTATCTGAACCAGCTCTTCCTCACTAAGGTCAAGGGGTAGCTGGACCATAACCCAGCTAATGACTGCATGGGCAAAAACACAGGAACACACCCTGGTCAACTCGCCAATCCATTGTAGGGTGCACATGCCATTCACATTCCATTCACTCACACCGCTGGGTAATTTCAAAGCCTCCAATTAGCTTGAAATGCATGTACTTGGACAGTGGGAGGAAACCGGAGTACCTTGAGGAACCCCGTTCGAAAACAGAAGAGCATGTGAACTTCATATAGAAAGGCCCCAGGCTGGATTCAAACCTACAATCTTCTTGCTGCATGGCAATAGTGCTAGAAATTGTACCTCTCCTTTTTGCACCAATGTAAAAAAATTTACTTTCTCAGCTATCATATTTGATTTGATATTCAATCTTTTGCAGTTCCATATTTTCCAGTTTTTGATTTTTTTTTTTCATCTTCACCTCAAGTCACAAAAAGTTCCAAGTTCTCTGCCTTACAGACTGCATGCAACAGCTATATTTGGCTCTAATATGGACCCTGCTAATGTAACTCTACAGTTGCCTTTAACAGTTTTACAGTTGCCAGTAAGCCTTCGCCAGCACATCCCGCAGACTTCCAGTTGGTTTAGGTCACGATTCTGCAGTGGCCAATTCAAGAAATAAAATGATTCCTCATGCTTGCTGAACCACAATTTGAGCCCAATCAGTCTTGACACTGTCATCTTGGAATATGCCTGTGCTGTCAGGGATTTTTAAAAATCCATTGATGGGACAATCTGGTTATGCAGTACATTCAGGTAGTCTGCTGAATTTATTTTTTCAATTTAATTTGTTTAGCGCTTTTCACAATCAAGATTGACCCAAAGCGCTTTATGCAGAACAGGTCCAGAAACTCCAAGGAGCAAGCCAAAAGGCGACAGTAGCAAGGAAAAACTCCTTAGTAGGAAAAAACTTTGGGCAGAACCCGGCTCTAAAAAAAGGGGGAACCCAACTGGCTGAGGTCGGCCCCAGAGAAATGAGGAGCGAAGGGGAAGGAGAGGGCAAGAGAATGAGGACAATTGGGGATGAGGAGACAGAAATAAAGGGGCAACACTTCACTGGGAAGGGAAGAAAACAAACCTATTAGCACCATCATTTGCATAGTATGGCCCCAATGCATGCAATCCCAATTAGGTTTAAACTAAGGTGCCACTGACTATAATGGCCAAAAAATTTTCTCAACGTTTTCCAGGTCCCACCCCCTCTTTTTGTTCTTTTTATGAAGCATAATAACTACTCCAAGTTGCATATTTTCTGGCAGCTCAATGGGCTTGAATATTTTCATAGAGTAACTATTCAGAAGTTGTTATTAACAGTTTAACACTGTGTTATATATTGAAATAAAACCTTATTTAATTTAAGTGTTTCATCATCAGGGTATGGAAGCCCATAGTGGACAATATTCAAATGAAAATGTCATCCCACTATTGTATTATAATTTTCCACTTATGCATGAGTTATTTGAGACAATATTAAATTGAAAATGCATTAATCCAATTATCACTTTCATTTTCACATACACATATGGGAAATCTATGACTATATTCAAATGATAATGAAAAGCTGTTTGACATTTCATTTTCAAAGTCATGCTCCGCAATACAGTGGACAATATTCAAATGCAATAAGCAAAACAGCACCCCCAGCCTATTGCATTTACATTTACATGTCAACACGCCCTTTTAGGGTCAACATGAAAATGAAAATGCTGTTTTCTAATCACTTGGAAATAATAATGATACAATTATGATGACGACATTTGACATTTCATTTTCAAAGACTTATCCTGCAATACATGGGACAATATTCAAACACAGTAAGGGAAACAGCGCCTCCCAGTCCATTGACAATCACGCTCTTTTTGGGACACAATGAAAATTAAAATGCAATCTGTCAGCGTCTCATCAAGGCGGGTCTTCCGCTAGGACGTCACTCATTAGGGGCGCGAACGGAAACCGTGTTACTTATTTGCATACCAACCAATCAGCTTCTGGGTAGCGCTTGTTCGCACGGAGGCTTATTGATAATGTCATGATGGCTAGACTAATATGTATTGTGTGCCGTCGCGTATTAGGCTACGTTGCGCTTTGGATGTAGCCATCTCGGCAGCTATTATGCTAGCTAATGTTAACTAAGGAAAATATTTGTCAATGATCATCACATTTAAGCGATATGATTTGATTTTTTCCCCAACTCTATTAACTGAGCTAGCTGTAATATGCATGAACTTATCCGAGGCTTCGCGGCAGTGTTGTGCAACTGCAACCCAAGTGTGCTTGCAGATTTCAGAGACGTTAGCTAGCTTGCTAGTGAGTCTGAAAGCAATCGCTTTGGTACAGCTAGCTAGCTATGATGCCTACTGGAGAAGCTCTTACAGCCCTGATTTGTCACTTTCAACGGCATTACGACCTCTTTTCACCATTGATCAGCAGCTTCTTTTACCTAAAGAACAAACTGACAGTGCAGCCTGAAACGTGTTATTTCATAGCTAGTTAAAGCAGCATTATTCTTCCATGCGTGCTATAGCGTATTACATTACTCCAGATAAAACGCTATCCGTCTCCCCACCCTGCTGACGCTAGTTAGGGAAATGTTTGTCATCATTTTTATACTTAATTGCTGTGATTCGGTTTTGCCCTAGCTTCACAAGCTAGCTAGCAGACAGCGATTGCTCTTGTGTTTGTTGCAGATTCGCCACTGGCCTCTCCTGAAACATGCACAATGTATGCATCATGCAGAACGGTCCGATAAACGGCCAGCAGTCAGGCTGCCGCTGTTCCTGGTTTAATCGCGATTCTCAAGCCACGTAGCAATGGGAGATTTTTTTGATGACTCTGGCTGAAAACGATGTTCCTCACTTGCTAACTTAACCTGATGTAATATGAACTTCTTTGATATGTCTGGCAGCACTTTTGTACGTCCCAACAGTACTATCAGATTTCTGGGAGATTTGAATGGAGAGCTCATTACCTGGCTAGCTCAAGAACAATCGCTGTCAGCTAGCTAGCTTGTGAAGCAAGGGCAAAAACCGAATCACAGCGATTAAGGATAAAAATGATGACAAACATTTCCCTAACTAGCGTCAGCAGGGTGGGAAGACGGATAGCGTTTTATCTGGAGTAATGTAATACGCTATAGCACGCATGGAAGGATAATGCTGTTTTTAACTAGATATGAAATAGCATGTCTCAGGGTGAACTGTCAAGTTTGTTCTTTAGGTAAAAGAAGCTGCTGATCAATGGTGAAAGTGTGTGCGAGATGGCGTTTAAAGCAACAAATCAGGGCTGTAAGAGCTTCTCCAGTAGGCATCATAGCTAGCTAGCTGTACCTAAGCGATTGCTTTTAGACTCACTGGCAATTCTCTGAAATCTGCAAGCACACTTGGGTTGCAGTTGCACAACACTGCCCAAGCTTCGGATAAGTTCATGCATATTACAGCTAGCTCAGTTAATAGAGTTGGGAAAAAAATCAAATCATATCGCTTTTAGTGTTATGATCATTTACAAATATTTTCCTTAGTTAACATTAGCTAGCATACTAGATGCCGAGATGGCTACATCCAAAGTTTAACGTAGCCTAACGCGCGATGGCACGCAATACATATCAGTCTAGCCATCATGACATTATCAATAAGCCTCCGTGCGTATAAGCGCTACCCAGAAGCTGATTGGTTGGTATGCAAATAAGGAACATGGTTTCGCTCGCGCCCCTAATGAGTGACGCCCTTTTTGATGAGACGCTGACAGATTGCATTTTAATTTTCATTGTGTCCCAAAAAGAGCGTGGTGACATGTATTTGAAAATGCGATGGACTGGGAGGCGCTGTTTCCCTTACTGTATTTGAATATTGTCCCATGTATTGCAGGATATGTCTTTGAAAAAATGAAATGTCAAATGTCGTTATCATTATTATATCATTATTATTTCCAAGTGATTAGAAAAAACAGCATTTTCATTTTCATGTTGACCCTAAAAGAGCGTGTTGACATGTAAAATGTAAATGCAATAGGCTAGGGGTGCTGTTTTGCTTATTGCATTTGAATATTGTCCATGGAGCATGACTTTGAAAAATGAAATGTCAAACAGCTTTTCATTATCATTTGAATATAGTCATAGATTTCCCCATATGTGTATGTGAAAATGAAAGTGATAATTGGATTAATGCATTTTCAATTTAATATTGTCTCAAATAACTCATGCATAAGTGGAACATTATAATGCAATAGTGGGATTACATTTTCATTTGAATATTGTCCACTATGGGCTTCCATATTAGGGTTTCCGCTACATGTAATTGATCGTGGCGCAGCGCCACGGCTAAATAATAGCCGCCACGCCTGTGTAAAATGACTTCGCATAAACTCCAAAAATCCTAAGGACAATCAGGTGTCGCCAGTTCTCCTTGTTAAGTTAAAATGAGCAGTAATAATTCTTGACCTGTTGTCAATCATTTTGCTTGATGAACACGTTTTCCAAAATGAATAAAAATTAGCCAACGGAAAGTGAGAAGTCTGAAAGTCGTCAGTGACGCAGCTGAGCGAGGGGTGGCCTTGATTCAAGCATTCAATGGAGTCCTGACCAATCAGGAAGAACAGAAACAGTTCTTGTTGCAAGTTGTAGAGAAACACTGCCGTGACTTTCCAAACGGTAACAAATCCACCTTGACTGAACTCACTGCAGCTGCTGTTGACAACTAATTTGCGGACAACTAATTATAATTGTGACATTTTTGGTCACTGTTTGTGTTAATCTGTTTATGTTCAAAAATCATTTGTTGACTTTTGAACTAACTGCAAGTCTTTGATTTTGATGATCTCTGCAATATTCTGATTTTTATGTTAAATTTAACATTATATGATTATATCAGGATTTTTCAGAACATTACACATTATTGTATAACTTTGGAACGGTTGAGCTACCAGTAAATATTATTATAATACAACGTTTCTCCAAACTTTGTCATGTTTTTTCTTTTCACATTATGAACACATTTAGGGGGTGGGACCAGGCCCGGGCTAGAACAGGGAATTGGGAGGGCATAGACACGTCCCTTTAGTCCTGGCGAGTTCTCAATCATTTTCCTTTATTGACGCGTTTTCCAATTATCGTAATTGGCAACTGAAGACACGGTTTCTCTCCATATGCGATCTAACAGCGATGAAATCATGGGCTAAATTCAGTACAGAAATCTCGTCGCTCAAAAGGTCTCACTAACTCGCTCGGTCACGTGCTCATGCCTGGCTAAACTATAGATCACAATATACCGAACTTTTATGCTGTACACAGACACAGTACAGAAACAGTGAAGGGCAGATAGGCAGGTGTGTGCGCGTGTGTGGGACAAGAGAGAGGAGGGGTGAACAGATCAAGGAGAAAGAAAAAAGCAATACAGTCACCAGTGCAGCACATGAGCACTGTTCATTGTGTGAGCACATGTTGAAGTTTCTTGCATGTTTCGTCAATGACCGTGACTGTGGTCTGTTCGCGATTCAGTTTGAAACATAGCTCAGCTTTCTCATACATCGTAACAGCAGTAGCGAGTTCAGAAAATTATGTACATGTTCCAATACTGCAGTAAATCTAAAGACTGTATGATCCCTGAATAAAGAAAGGAATATCAAGTGCGACGCACCACATCGCATCGTTCACAGCATGGTCGTGTTCATGACTTCGTTCATCAGCTACAGTGTCATTACACTGCAGCTGTGGCTATATGAGTACATGTAGTTAGCGCTTGTGCGAGGAAAGGGCTCGTATTGATCAAAGTTACGTGTAGCCTGCAGTTACGAACAAATCGAATGGACTGTGTGCGTGCAATTATAAATTTTTCGACCAATCACGTCGCTCGAAAGGTCTTCCATAGCTGAATGGTTTGGGAATTGCAAATTCGCCGCCGGACCTGGGGGGGACAATGAAACTTAGAAACTTCATTTTTGAGTGGCACCCTAGTTTAAACAGATAAAAATACAAAATGAGGAACAATGCAAGTTGGGGCAAAGGTTTAGTTTATGGCTGGGACAAAAGTGGCTGGGGACAATGTGGTTCAGACAGAATTCAGAATTAGTGGGGCTCGTAGCATTACTAGTCCAGGATGAGTCCCAGTTCAGATGTGGCTGACTGTGGCAGAAAGCCTTGTGGTAGGCAGGGTTGGGCATTCCAGGGTATTATTAGTGGTGGCAGTGAGGTGCTGTGGATATGCTGATTGTGATGCCCCACCTTAAGAGACAGAATGACAAAGCCTTATGGTTGTGCTGGTGGTGGGTGGGGGTGCTTGCCTAGAGAGAGAACAGTGCTAGTGCGAAGTTCTGCACTGTTCAGATCAGAAGTTTTTAAAGAAGTGGTTGCTCAGAATGTCATAAGGATGGGCTCCGGCAGATTTGCCAATCGCGGCGTAACTAAGGAATTGAATATAGCGAGCCAGCACCATTATGAGGCCACCCTGCAAAGCACCTACCCAGCCACAACAAGAGTCAAGGGAGCGCCACAGCAAAGACAGTCCAGTCCACCAATTCAACCATTATTTTACCTCAGAAATACACTGAGGTAGATAACTCATCTGCAACATGGCTACGTTAACAATAATCAAGATCTTAGACACCTGAGACATAATTAAAATCATTAGATTAGTTAACGGCAATAGAAAATACAAATAATTAAAAGCCAGAATAATAATATAATGAACCAAATAGGGTAGATAAAGTAGTTAAGATAAAATAAATGAATCAACTAAAACAAGAACAGATGGAAGTGAAATAAGATGAAGTTAAATATTTAAAATGCCTGAAAGGTAAGTTTCAGATTGTTCTGCATTTTATTCCAGGTTGCAGGTTTACAGTAAGAAAAACTGTTTTTTCTGTGCCCAGTAAAATCTGGTGGCACCTGCAGCATGATCCAGTCATTTGAGTGCGTTTGGTAAGGGCTTGCATTAATAGACAGCAATGACATGATGTAAGAGGGGAGAAAACCATTTAGGGCCTCATAAATAAACCCAGTGTCTATTGCATCTTACAGTGTGGGAGGGCCACCCAATCTTAGCATATATCATAATCATACATGGAAATAAATGTTACTGCAGAGTGATAAACAGCATCCAAGGGTTACAGAGTCACAGCTGAAGCATGTCTTCTACAATATAAAGGAAAACATGTCTTTATTCTTATAAAAGAAATCAATTTATTTCCTTTGCCAGATTAGTCACACAATATTTAAAAGTTACCTTTTTGTCAATCCAAATTCCAAGATACTTGTACTCTGTGACTCTTTCAATAATTGTACCATTCTTAGTAGAGATGATGAAATTATCATGATCAATATTTCTGGCTCTGGAGAAATACATCAATTTAGTTTTATCTGCATCAAGAAATCATTTATGATTGTCGAGTACATTATGTAAATCAGCAAAACAGCACTGAAGAGATTCATATCCAGGACTTACAGCATCCACAAAACAGTGTCATCAGAATAAAGATTTATATTACACCCAGTTATAGAGGGGACAATACTATCTGTATACAAAGAGAATACAACAGGCCCCAGAATTGAGCCTTGTGGGATACCTTTTGTGATTTTCAAAAAATCAGATTTAACATTTCTAGTTGCCACACATCGTTGTCTGTCCATCAGATAACTCTGAAACCATTTATATGCAATTTCATCAAATCCAATATTCTGAAGTTTTTTTTTTGTAAAAAGCAAATTATGATGAACTATATTGAATGCTTTGCAAACATTGATAAAAAGAGTTACATAGTGTTTCTTTCCATCCAAAGCCAAAATAACAGCATTTAAAACAAGAGTGGCAGCAGTAACAGTGTCATGCTTTTCTGTAAAACCCAACTGGTTCATACTTAAGATAGAATGTGCAGAGAGGACTGATTTGAGCTGATCATTTACCAGATATTCAAGTATTTTGGCCAGGCATGACAATTTAGTGATTGGCCAATAATTGATTAGGTCATCTGTTCTACTGCCTTTATGTTCAGGAATTACTCAAGCAGCCCTCCTAACCATAGAAACTGTACCTGTTATAACTGAAAGGTTAAAAATGTTTGGAATATACCTCCTTACAATTGGTGCAGCCAGCTTCAAAAAGCAGGGATCAATTTAATTCAGGCCAATTGAATTCTTTAAATTTATAGCTCGTAAGGCATTGGACACCTCACCAGCAATGAACAGCCGCACTGTAAAATTGGGCTTTTGCATTTCCTGGGTGTCAGGATCAATAGAAGGCAAGTGGGGGCGGGGTCCTGTGTAGGTTTCATCAAACAAGTTACTTGCAGAGGCAAAATATTCATTAAAAGCCACATACATTTCTGTCTGGTCTGATATCGCACACCCATCATCTGTGACAAGGGGAGGAAATGAGAGGGAAGACTTCCAATTCATAGAAGCAACTGCTGGATTTTGCTGGATTTGAACCAAAAACTCTAACTGGTACTAGACCACCGCACTCAACACCTAGCTATAGGCTTGGCTAAAAAGGTTGGTTTGAGTCCACACTCGAAGAGAGAGATGGTGTTGGCATCCCATAAATTAAGTGGAAGATTGTTCCATAAAAGTGGAGCTCAATAACAAAAAGCTCTTCCCTCCACAATTATTTACTCTTGGAGAGACAACAAACCCTGCACTTTGTGAATAAAGACAATAAGCAATTACATTCTTAAGATACTGTATGCTGGTAGTAGTCCTTTACGCACCTAATAAGTTGACAAAAGTATTTGGAAATCAATTCAGTATTTTACTGATAGCCATGGCAGGGAGTCCAGCACTGGTGAAATATATTCAAAATGTTTAGTTCTTATTACTTTGTCAGTGGCCGTACTGTGTAACAACTGGAGGCTTTTTAACAAGTTGTTTGTGCATCCAGATGGAAGTGCATTGCTATAATCCCTCCTAAAGGTAACAAAAGCATGGATTAACTTCTCTGCATCATGTTGAGACAAAAAATTCCTAATTTTGGCAATATTAGGCAATTGAAAGAAAGCAGTCTTGGTGATGTTCTTTGCATGCAAATCAAAGGAGGGGTCCTGATCAATGATGATGCTAAAGTCTTTACTAGAAGTACTTGAGGTTTGAGAAAAACCATCCAAGTTAACTAAAGGATTAGATAATGTGTTCTTTAGGTGATTTGGGCCCATCACCATGACCTCAGTTTTATCTGAGTCGAGAAGTAGGAAGTTTTGAGGCATCCATACTTTTATATCAGTGATACAGTCATTAATCCTGGCTACTTCATGGACTTCACCTGGCTTCACAGATATATAAACCTATGTGCTATTTGAATAGCAGTGGAAATTAATGCTATGCTTTCTAATAACATTTCCCAAAGGGAGCATATACAGAGAAAAGAGCAAGGCCCCAAGTACTGACCCTTGGGGAACTCCAAAAATTACTTTTGCTGCGTAACATTGCTGAGCTTATACCTCACTAACTAAGGCAACCCCAGTTCAAAACACTGCCTCCAAAGCCTTATACAGTGGGCACTGCGCATCAAGGAAGCATAACTTCATTGGCTTTCTTTCTTACCCTGATGTGAAAATCACTCTGAAATAGAGGAACATCTGGACTCGTCAGACCACATGACCTTGTTCCATTGCTCCACAGTTTATATTTACACTCATTTACAAATTTAAGTTGTTTTTTTTTCTGATTAGCCTCACTAAGATGTGGCTTTCTTAAAGCCACACTGCTGTTTGGTCCCAATCTTGCAAAACCTTGGTGCATTGTTACTTTCAGTATTAAACATAGCCATGAGTTTTACCATAAATTTTTTATGTGAGGCTTCTTCAAGCATTTTAGTGATTTCCAATGACAATCATGCATGATTTTAACTCATTTCTTCCACAAAGTTGACAATTCACCATTATCCTTCCAAGGTTTAAATAATGCATTGGACAGTTCTTAACACAATTCCGGTGATTTCCACAATCTCTTTAGTTGTTTTCTTTATTTAATACAGGCCAATAATTCACCCCTTTTGAAACAGAGCAACATCTTTTCCATGACCATTGGCCTTCTGACATGGTTGTGAAAGATATGAGAAGCAACACACTGCATCAGTAGGGGGACAAAAAAAGAATTGTTGCCGGTTAAAACAAATTAATCACTGCAATAATGATTCAGTCATAGGCTGCTAAGTATTTACTTATTTAAATCGAGATGGCAGATTATATTTCTTTCTTTCTTTCTTTTGCCAGGCTTTATACATTCTCCAATGGCATGGGCACTGCTAAAGGAATACTACATTTGGTGCAGCCAGGGACAGGGCAAAAGGAATTATGCATTTTGCTCCTACATGGACACTGCTATTAGAGTGCTAGCTTTGGGACAGACATATACTCTGCTAAAGGGATACTACCTGTGGCTCAAACAAGGACAATGCCATGGGAATCATACATTTGGCATTGATATGGACAGTGCAACAGAAATGTTACATTTGGCAATAACATGAACTCTGTTAAAGTGTTGCTACATTTGGCATAAACATGGACCAAGCAAAAGGATTGCTTAACTTGGCCCTATTGTGGATGGTGCTAAACAAATTATACATTTCTCTTAAACATTGTTCATGCTAAGAGAATAGGGCTGCACTTGACACTTACATTGTCTCTGTTAATCCCATAATGTTTTGCCTTTTTGGAATTGACCAGAAACCAGCCAAGTTAGCCATGAAAAATAGACTCAACCTCCTCTGTTTACCACCACTGGACCACTCAGAACAGAGTTGCGAGCTGAAACTGAGGTTTGTTTACTAAATAGCCAGCTGCCTGACGTCCATGATTCTGTGGTGACAAGGTCAATCAGTGGCACTAAAGTTGATTAAGCTGCAAAATTCGATGAATTAGGGGTTGTGTGCCTCCATGCAGTCTAATCACATATGAATTATATCTTTCTTTATCAGGCAGCCCTGTACGTCTTCTAACTGTGATATAAAGATTATATAGGAGCTCAGCTGTATTATCCATTTTCGGACCTTTGTTCCACCAGCATGTGACACTGCACACTGTCATCTCTTTGTGTAGTAACATATTTCAACAATAGATCCTTATTATCTCTGCCATCCCAGCTGTGCTCAAGGAAACTGAGGTGAGACTTAGAAGACAACTAATTAATGGTTTGGTCGATTAGACGTTTTGGCTGATTAATTGGCACTAATAATACATTTTGTAAACCTTGAGCAGTGACCATTTTAGCACCAAATATTGCATTCTTTTAGCTTTGTCCATGTTAATGCCATAGTATTTCTTTCGTACTGCCCATGCCAAAGCAAAATTTAGCATTTGTTTAGTATAGTATGTGGTGGGAGGGGTTGTCTAAAAATTTTAATTTCTGTAAATTTTCTGTTGGAAGCCAACCACTTATGATGATTTTTTTTGTCTTTGATTGAACCGGCTTTTTGCCAAACCGGAAATTAAGCCACGAAAAATTATTCACTGAAATGAGGAGGTGAGCTGGGCTACATAAGGTCAATACTCACGTCGTCATTATCTCGCCTTAATTTCAAGTGGCATAGTATTGCACTTGATAAAATCACAACATGAATAAACTAACATGCGTCACCTCTGCAAAAATTTGCATTTTGCATTACTCCCAATTAGTGGCATCCTCGACTGCCCACCAAAATTTAGCACTTTTCCAGAGCTCCTTCCATCGCAGATTGACATGAATTAAAATGAAGCCGGACAGTGATTGGCACTGATATTTTAACGACAACAGCTAATTTTCACCCTCAAGAAATTGACCTTTCCAAGAAGCCCTGGGAAAAAAAACAACTTTTAGATCAAGAAATTTAGGATTTTTAAATTGCCAAGGCACACGACCAAAAGACTGTTTACGTCTAACTGTTCCTCGAGTTTGAACAGAGCTGAGTAAGACTGCATTTTATGATACTGGTGGTCAAGAGAACTGCTCGTTTTTTTAAAAAAAAAATGTTATAATGTTATTTTGCTTTAATAATGCCAGATTTGTCAGAGCAAGCAATCCCATTTTATTGGTGGAAACCACAAAAAGTGGTTGCCCTTAATTTGGCATGACAATTACCAAACAATTTAATGCAGCCCTCTCCTTTTGACCATCTTATCGATGACTCAATTTTCTCCGGCAGTTTTTAGAGCAACATCATTGACCTTGCGCTTTTATAGTGCCGTAATGAAGCGCAATGAAGTGGTAATTGCCCCACATTATACCGGATCAGGTAACATTAGACTTTCTCTTATCACAATGCCTGCCATTGCTGACTAACAATGGGAACCAAGACAGAACCAAAGGCAGACAGATATGAATGCCTGAGTATCATCCACATAACTTACACCTGCTTAATAGCATTTCCCCTTTTCTGTATTGCATTTAATACTCTGTGAGTGCTCAAAACTTACTCCTGAGTCACCCCATTTTCATGAAATACTAAAAAACAGTGGATACAGTAGATGCCGTATGTGCAGTCAGTCATGCTAATGCTAATGACCATCTGTGTGGTGTACTTTGTACAGTAGAACAGATGGAAACCAGAGCAGCCCAGGCTGTGTGACTGTTATGTGACACCCAACTCTAAACTGGCCTCTCTAGTCTGAGCTCCTGATCTCCAAGCCCAACAGGACATTTTACAGACTATTCTCTGCACTCAACTCAATTCTCTTCGCTATTCTTTCTGCTCTATACCGTATACTTTTTACCGTACTAAACTCTATCATGTTCTCTCTGAGCTGTACACTGCCATGCATTGTACTCAGATAAAGCAGCCCTTGTGTTGGGCAGTTATGCCAAATGAACTGTCAGGGTGCATATGATAAGCTGAACAGATCATCTTAACACAACCAAACTGAAAGTTTGACCAATCTAAATGCTGTGGCAGTATATCTCCCGACAATCCTGAACCAGAAATGCTGCCGTCCGCAGGACACAATAGAAATACAATAATAATAAAAACAGAAAACGTGATGGTTGTTGGCATGTCATTTCCGTGACATTAATTTATGAGCTTACCCTCCCCACTCTGATGGGGACTTTGGGCCCATTCTGACCTTATCTGTCACTGAAACTCATTGTATCAAAATTCCCTATGTCTGTAGTGTTATATTATAGATTGCACAGCATTCTCAAATATCATTGTGGTCTTTGTTTGTGAACACTGTATGTACTATACTGTACATTGCACATACACCCATACTTCATTTGTGAGCACTACACTTTCATAAGAACAGCTAGAACCAATGAATGAATGAATGAATGAATGAATAATAATAATAATAATAATAATGTACCACTTAATTTTGATGGTCCTTTGTAGATGCTCAACAGAGAAGAAATAGCATGTTGACAACATGAAGGTTGACTTTCAACAAAGGTTGATTTTTAGACTGTAAAAATACTATAAACAAAACATCATCATACTTTCTACTATCTTAGATATGACCTTAATATTTATGTTGACAGTCTACAGTGAAATGTTAATAGATGCTCAAGAAATTTTCATTGAAGTATCAGCAGATGATCAGGTTAATACATGGGGAAATTATATACTTGGAAATGCTCAATCGACTATCAACTATTTTTTAACAGGTGATCAGGTTAATACACGGGGTGATGCTTGTACATGCTCAACAGACAATGAATAAAGTTCCAGCAGATGATCAGGTATAAATTCAGGGAGATACTCACCTGACCACTGACAAGGTATGAATGGATGATCAGGTAAATGTGATGCCTGTATCAACATTCATCCATAGTGAGCAATTTATAAATATTTGCCAGTGTCAGCAATTGATGATGCGACACACACTATCAACAAATTCTCAATAGATGATAAGGTAAATACACAGAGTGATGCTTGTATATGCTCCGCTGATATCAATAACGTCGAATGATACATTAATGAAAGTTTCTTGAGCGTCTCTTAACATTGCACTGTAGATTGTCAACATAAACATTAAGGTCATGTCTAAGATAGTCAGCAGATAGTATGATGATGTTTTTGTTCATAATACTTGAACTGTCTACAAATCAACCTGAGTTAAAAGTCAACCTTTATGTTGTTAACATGCTATTTCTTGTCTGCTAAGCATCTGTAAATGACCATTACAATAAAGTGTTACCAATAACAATAACAATAATAATAATGCCACCTCCATAAAATCCAATTTCACATGATACATATATGTCAAATTCTCCTCTTTGATCATTGAGCACCCTTGATAAGTGATTATAAGAGGAGCTATACAACAGGCTACAGAATAGACTTTTTAGTCAGTATTTCAGCAAGTTCTGTGAGTATTTTTTTTTTTTTTTTCTGCCCTGAGTCCTGTGTCCTTGGTGATTGGACACCAGCCCAAGCAAATGATCAGCAGTATAAAGGTATGAAAACATAACAGACATTTTTAATTTTCCACAATGGACCCAGCTCAAAACCTAAAGTCCAGCCTGTTCCTTTGGAATTACAGAAGGCTGAAAATACCTTGGGACAGCATGACAGGATATTGGATAATATGGTTAAAATACAGGAGACAATATGCTCTCAATAAAGCATGGACAGCTGTGGTTTTCTTTGAGGCCGTTTAATAGACTGCTCCAAACAAAAGGTAACAGCAGGGTCACATTGTACATAAACAATACAAGTATGGCCTTGGTAATATTTATAAGCCTTAACTATTTCACAAATTTTACCTCCTACAAGCATTAGTCACAAATGGACTCAGGGAGCACAGATGGCTAATGGTAGTGTGGAAGGAAATTAAGGGATTTTTCACAGGAAATTATATTAACATTATAGACAGAGGGGTCATGCATTACTTCGCCTTTTGCAAAGTATACTATTCAGCAAGGAGAAATTTCATCTGGCTGTGGTAAGCCAAAGATTTACTGGAAGAATAAAGTTGATCTAGAGCAAGTGCATTAGACAACATTTTTCAGTGAGTACCTGAGTCTTTTTTCTAGACCACAAATCAACTTTGTTTAACTTTTGCCCAAAACTTTAGGCATTTCTGGAGGTAAAGGAAGGCAAAGCGAAAATGAGCGTGAAACTACGTTTAAAAGAGTGCTTACGTGAAAGCTGGGAAAATGGGTTTGCCATTTGTTGTCCAAAAGCCATTGATTCTGGAATAGCCTTTACATTGGCAAATAAACAGTGTTGCTGCTCAACAGAGTAACAAATTGCTAGTGTCTGTGGCTGGTGGCTCCCATCTTCAGCGAATGATATTGAGGTGCAGTCAGGCAGGCAGCCATGCTGTTAACTGGAAGACCTCAGTACCCGTGGTGGCCCCTGGTTACAGTTCCTGTCATGGGAGGAGCAAACTCAGATGGACAATAAACCGGAGCAGCATAACTTTTGGGACAACTCTGAACAGGAGCATAAAAAAGGCCTTCCGTGCTGCAGCATGTTCTCTCACCTTGTCCTCTCAATGCACACAAATGTGCCTGAACACACATACACACACAGACACACACGCACGCGTGTGTGTGTGTGTGTGTGTGTGCGCGCGCATACACACACATACCAGCAAGCAAGCACATGCGTAAACACATTGTCACATCTCATCATTGCACCAATTTTAATAGCGATGGTAGCCACAGGGCCCGGTGGATTTTGTCTATATTCAATTTAGACACCCAAGGTGAAGTGAGTTGTCTTTGCACTAATTTATTTTTTCTGAGAGATAATGAGAGGCAAAAATATGGTATCTCATTAAAATGTGACATTATCTGCAGTTTTATTAGTCACTGTTGCCATTATAAACAAATGCCCATTCTTTAATTTCCGCAGTGGACTCGGCTTGGGGTTGCAGTTTTTTTTTTTTTTTTTTCCGGAGAAGCAGTTACTTCATTCAAAGCGCAAAACTGGTGAGAACACAGAGCTGATTGTTATTTTAAGTGATTTCTGATGTTTTTTCATTTATTCAAATGTCTTTGTTGTTACTCAGAAACAAAAACTACAAAAAGGAGCTGAAACACACAGTGAAAAACTAAAAAGAAACAACTGGTTACATCAAAACAAGTAATTTTGTAAAATGTATTGTATTTTCCTATGAAGCAAACCTGTTTGTGAAATCCCTCAGCGACATTAATCATGCATTTTATGGTGATATTAATCGCTGCAAATGTTTTCTGGGTATAAAGCTGTTCTATGTTCTATTGTTGCTTGCAAAAAAAAAAAAGTCTTTGTTCCTGACACAAATAGCCCTTGTTATTTCACTGCAGGTGGGTACACAACATGTGGTATGACATGGGAAAGAAATGCTTCTTATTTCACACTCATTCTTGCCATAAAATGAGAACTCCACACTCAGGATGCTACTTACGAACATTAGATATGATGCCATGTGTAATTACAATTCCACAGTGCATGAATCTGCTAATGCTATAGCTGCTTATGATTGGTTACACTGATGTTCCACTCTGCATTCAAGGTTCTATAGACTAGGGCAAGTTGCCCAGGTCCTGAAGCAGCAAAGCAGCTCTAGACCATCACACTTCCACCACTGCATTTTGACGGTTGATATGATGCTCTTATTGTGGAATGTAGTGTTAGCTTTTGGCTAGATACAACGGGACTCTTGTATTCCAAAAGAGTCCGCTTTTGATTCATCAGCCCACAGAATGTCATCCCTAAAGTCTTTGAGGTCATCAAGATTTTTTTTTGCAAATGTGAGATTGATGTTCTTCATGTTCTTCTTGGTCAGTAGTGATTTTCACCTTGCAGGTCTTCCAGATGCTACCTTTGAGCAGTCCCTTTCTTACTGTGGAATCGTGACCACTGACCTTCACTGAGATAAGGGAGGCCTTCACTTCTTTAGATGCTAGCCTCGGCTCTTCTGTGACCTCCTGGATGAGCCGTTGATGCGCTCTTGAGGGAGTTTTGATGGGTCAGCCACTCCTGTTCCAAGTTTTCTCCATCTGTAGTTAACGGTTCTCACTATGGTCCGCTAGAGTCCCAGAGTTGGCTTTGTAACCTTCCCCAGACTGATAGATAGATCAAAAACTTTGTTTCTCATCTGTTCCTGAATTTATTTACATTGCAGCATCATGTGCCACTTTTTGTCTACATCACAATGGCAAACAGTGATGTTTAAGTGATGTTTACATTCAACAGGCCTGGCAGTAATCATACCGTGGTGTGTCCAGTGAAACTGAACTTATATTTAACTGGTTGATTTAGCAACAAAAGGGGCAATTACTTCTTCACATAGGGCCAGGTGGGATTGGATAGCTTTTTTTTTTGATATCACCCAGTAAAACTGCATTTTGTGTTTACTCAGGTTACCTTTGCCTAAAATTAAAAATAGTTAGATGATCTGAAACATTTATGTGAAACAAATATGCAATAGTAACGGAAATTGGGAAGGAGGCAAATACTTTTTCATGGCAGAGTAGTTTTTCTCAGAACAGAAAACACATGAAGTCAATAAAGATGATGGCAAAGTGAGACCACTAAAAGATCAGGAAAGAACAGTAGTTTTCAAGAGATGCACGCAGATTTGAGTCGATGCACAGTATATTGTGATGACTCGAAGAAAAATTCAAGACAAATATGAACAAGATAGTTTCTATGATGCATGAGTGAATTCACTCAAGTAACAGAGCTTTTGAAAACATCAGAGAGAAATGAATGAAACAGACTCAAGAGTCAGGTCTCTGTAATCTTGTGCCATTCAGTAAATGTGTGGTCCATAGAGTGGCTTCTCCAGGTTAGGATCCGCAGGTGACTGAGCTGCTGTTCCCTTCTGCTTTTTACATAGAGGAAACCTTATAATAAGAGGAGTCTACTGCAAACAGTGATGGAGATTAGTGCATCACAGACATACTTAGTGAGTATTCTGGCACTGACATTTGTGGTCAGTCCATTACAGACTGAATTGGGGATAAATCACAGACAGTGCTATAGAATAGGCCAGTATTGATTGCAAGGTGAACGAGTCGTTTTTGTGGTTACATTTAATCTACAAATTCATAAAACTACTGACAGTGTGAATAATTAGTTAATGTTAGCACCCTATGCAGTGACCGTTTCAAGTGTCAACTGTCCCAGAAATCTCATATTTCAAGTTCAACCTTGAAGATTTTGGAAAGGTTTTTTTTCCACCTCGATAATTGGTCAGGTTTAGCCCACTTGGTCCAACGGACCGAAGGGAGCTTATGGGATCACTCAGCAGCGTCGGCGTCTGCATTAACTTTGATCTATTTCTGCCAAACCACTGAAGATGTGAACACCAATGTGAACTTTGGTGGGGAGGTACATATGACTGTACAGGGCCATTCTCAGTCACGTGTGTGACCAAAAATGTAACAAATAGTAGAAAAAATCTCCTCCAATTACAAAAGCATTGGAGGTTCATGATTGTGGACCTTGTATAAGAGTACTACTTATCCAAGTCTATCAAGTAAAAATGTTATTTGTTACATTAACTTTAACTACTTAAGGTCAGAGGTCATATACGACTGGTCACGTGTGTGACTTCACACGGAAACAGGTTTTTCATAACTCTATTTGACTTCAAAAACTCTGAGGTTGAAAAATCTAGAATTTTCATAGTTTTGGGGTATGGAGAATAGCAAGGAATAAATTTGATACCTTTCATTAATTTTCAAAGTATTTCTTTATTTGATGACATCTGGTCATGTGTGTGACATTTTGGTTCACTTCTCAAAGAATGGCCCTACAGAATAAAATTTGTTCGAGGCGTCGAAACTCGACATCGAATATGGCCGCCAGTCATCCATATTTAATATTGCACTACATCATGCTGGAGGGCGTTTGAAAGCAGATAGAATGCCGAAACTTTGTACGCACTTACTTTTGAGGACTTAAAAATAAAAAGCTTAGCTCTTAATTTGCTACAATACACCTCCCTTGAGCAACACACTTAAGCCCAATAGCCAACTGGTTAACTCTTCAGTATATAATGCTGAGTACAATGATCTGGTGTCTGGGCTTGATATCTCAATGGAGCTGCACTATGAAAACAGCACTGAGCTGCAAAAAAAATGACTTGACGAAACATCAAACCATGATGCTGAATTTTGCTTGAAATATTTGTTTTTTTCCTAAGCAAATGACAAAAGGGGTCTTCACTTTCCCAATATTGGACCCAAGTTTAAAACATTCTACCACTTATATAACACTAAAGCCAGAAATAAATCAAGTGAGCTACAGTGCCCAAGGCCAGAGATTTTTAAATGTTTTTCCCTCATGGATTTACATAAAATATCTAAGAGTGAAAGGGTCATATCATGCCATACTGCAGAGGGACCTTTCTTGGTTAAAAAAAAAAAAAAAAAAAAAGAGTTCTGAAGTCATAGCAAATAATTGACATTTCCAGGCTAAAGCTCTTCTCTAATTCTGAATTCCTTTTATATCTTCCCTTAGCTCCCTGCCACACTGGTCAGGTACCCGTCTCTGTGCAAACCAAATTTTGAGCTGGTAATAACGTGAAAGTACACTCGTCAATGGCGGTTGATAGCCTGGGTGACCATCTCAGTCACTTAGGTCACCGCCCGCCGGGATGGGAATGAAACAAAAGGAATCGCATGCACCTTAATTAGCAAACATAAAATGAGAAAGGACACTTTTGCCACTCTTGACATAGAGAAGCTACAATGCATCCAATGCGAGGTTGAATCTAACGACTCAACTGCAAATATTTCTGATACAATGACACCATCTACTGGTGCTTGGAGATAAACTGAACATACTTTCTGTGTCATAATTAATGAATGATGTTACCAGCGCAGATTTCATGAGGTCACAGACATGGTGTAATTAGAGTCTGGCTATAGACATCAGCTTTCTTGACTTTTATTTAAATGGATTCACCAGAACTCCAAAATGAAAGGAACAAAGCCATTAAGGCCCATATTGTGAAAACACAATCCAACATAAGAGTACCTAGTTTCTGTGCTATCCATTTCTGCAGCTTCATGATGACTGAAAATTTTCATATTTAGATGAACCAGGTTCTCGAATGCAATGTCTGTGCCCACCTGGCTAAAAATAAAAATAAAAAAAACAGAGAGAAGGCTTGTGCACAGACCAGGGGTTTGAATAAGGGAGTCACACTGGTGAAATCTCCGTATTTTTGTCAGTGCTGCCATCTTCTGGAACATTTAAACAATGCAGAATTTGGACAGAACTGCATCAAGGCATTTCTATTGCCTTAGACATCTGTACATGGGTTGTAATTGAAGGCAGTAAAAACACCATCTCAAATGAGACATTCAACCAAGATAATATAGACTGCTACTGTCAGATGTTCATTTTATATATGCAGTTTTTTGGATTGTATTTGCATTAAATATGACTTCAAGGCAAAGGGTGTTCAGTTGTTGCCATCTCAGCAATTTTACATTAGCTGATACATATTTAGTCAAAGGAAATGAATACTTACCCAGCAATGAAGATGAAGCCCAGTACTAGATCTTTAAATGCAAGGATATTTATTTGGAAGTTCTTTTGAATTTAGAATGGAAGATACGCCATGCAACTCAATAATTTAGAATACCTTCGCTTTGGTCAGATCTAAATGATTCAGGCTAGTTGCTCATTGCAATGAAAATGTCTTTAATGCCTAGTTTACGTAAGGTTTCAAAATGCATCTTTGTGATCCAAAGACGGGAGGACAGCCGAGACATATCGCCGTTCACACCTGTCTCTACTACGTGTCTCTCAAACGTCTTTGCTGACCACTTGTGTTCAGTACGTGACTGCCTACATTTTTGATCATGCATTTTCCTGGTACGTACTTGTCAGGGATGCATCAGGATGCATAAACATTTACACTACAATCTATACGAGTTCAAACGAGTCTGACACCACCTTGGCAAGTGGTTTGACTGATCTGATCACAATGAGTCTTTGTGGTCATTAACTTTTTTTAGCGCTGTCCACTGGTGATCCGATCACCCCAGATGCATTTTAAAATCAAGTGTACACAAAGCCTAAAGGTATGTGTCTGAGCAGCCAGATCACGGCCATTTTTTAAATAGGATTAACGATTGTATGAAAAACTGAGCAAGGTGGGCATCCTGCCAATGGCAGTAGTATTTTATTTTATTTTTTTAATAATGTCATTTTGTAACAATTCATACAGCATTTTGGATGATTTAAAATTATACATGGGAGAGTACTGATTAGTCAAGCAATGGACTACATTGTAGTCAATAAGTTTACAAGAACACTTTAAAAATTGACCAAAAAAAAAAAAAAAAAAAAAACAAGTTTTTACACTGTGGAGCAGTTAATAAATAAATACAACATTATACTGTAGTAGTTGGAGTCTTTTACACAGGGAACAAAGTGGGAAAAAAAAAAAAAAAAAAAAAAAAACCTGTGAGGAAATTCATGTTGCAATGACTCAGCTGTGGTTATCCTGGTGCTCGACTCCCTGGATAGTTTATCATGAGCAGCCATTTTGATTTCCCCTCTCAGAGGCCCCGGTGATAGAACAGCTCCTCGTCAGCTGCTGTTGCCTGGAGCTCAGTCTCCAAATCACTCTTTTTAATCTGCAAGCAAAAAGGACAAACTCTTACACCACATGAGGGCCAACACAGTTGGGGCCCTGGAAGTACTGGAGGTCCTCAGAAAATTAAAAAAAAGAAAGATTTAAAAAAATCATTTTTCATAATATTGTTCTTCTCTCAATACCTTATGAAATTACATACCATGGCTTTTCATGGCCCTCGATGCATCTAGGAGATATATACCTTTAAAATCATCATAATATCTACAAAGCAGGACATATCTGCATATTTAGGACAATACATCTCAAGTTGAAATGGGCTGCATGATTAGACCAGAACACCATAGCCTATAATTTGTACTAAATACAACCCCAATTCCAAAATAGTTGGGACGAAGTGTAAATTGTGAATGAAATCAAAATGCAATGACTTTCAGATCACATGAGCCAATGTTATTTGAACATAGATAACATTTCAAATGTTGAAACGGAGACATTTTACATTTTTATCCACGAAATGAGCATATTTCAAATTTTATGGCTGCAACAGGTCTCAAAAAAGTTGGGACGCAGGCAAAAAAATGGCTGAAAAAGCAATTAATATACAAGAGAATCAGCTGAAAGAACATTTAGCAAGTAATTAAGTTAACTGGCATCAGGTGTGTAACATGATTGGCTATAAAAGGGATGTCAGAGAGGCTGAGTCTCTCAGAAGTAAAGATGGCTAGTGTAAAAAAAAAAAAAATTGTGGAATACTTTAAAAACAATGTTCCTCAACATCAAATTGCAAAGGCTTTGAAGGTCTCATCATTGACCGTGCATAACATCATCAAAAAATTCAGAGAAACTGGAAAAATGTGCGTAAGGGACAAGGCCGAAGACCTTCACTGGATGCCCGTGATCTTCGGGCCCTCAGACGCCACTGCATCACTCACCGGCATGATTCTGTCGTTGACATTACTAAACGGGCCCAGGAATACTTCAAGAAACCACTGTCAGTAAACACAGACCGCCGTGCCATCCACAGATGCCACCTAAAACTATCATGCAAAAAGGAAGCCATTGTTGAGCATGATCCAGAAGTGCCGCCGTGTTCTGTGGGCCAAGGCTCATTTAAAATGGACTGTAGCAAAGTGGCAAAGTGTCCTGTGGTCAGACAAGTCCAAATTTGACATTCTTGTTGGAAATCATGGGCGTCTTGTCCTCCGGGCTAAAGAGGAGAAAGACCACCCCTCCTATTATCAGCGTTCAGTTCAAAAGCCAGCATCTCTGATGGTATGGGGATGCATTAGTGCATATGGAGTGGGACACTTGCATGTTTGAAAAAGCATCATGAATGCTGAAAGGTATATAAAGGTTTTAGAGCAACATATGCTCCCCTCCAGATGACATCTATTCCAGGGAAGGCCTTGTATATTTCGGCAGGACAATGCAAAACCACATACTGCAGCTATTATAACAGCATGGCTTCGTAGTAGAAGAGTAAGTGTGCTGAACTGGCCTGCCTGCAGTCCTGATCTTTCACCGATTCAGAATATTTGGCGCATAATTAAACGAAAAGTCCGTCAAAGGAGACCCAAAACTCTCCAGCAGCTGGAAGCCTGTATTAAAGAGTGGGATCAAATTCCAATGGCTAAACTCAAGAAACTTGTCTCTTCAATGCCCAGACGCCTCCAATCGGTGTTAAGAGGGGATGCAACAACATGGTAAACAGGCCCCTATCAAAACTTTTTTGAGACCTGTAGCAGCCATCAAATTTGAAATTATCCATTTTGTGGATAAAATTGTAAAATTTCTCAGTTTCAACATTTGCTATGTTATCTCTGTTCTGTTGTGAATAAAATACTGGTTGGTGTGATTTGAAAGTCATTCTATTTTGATTTTATTCACAATTTACACTTTGTCCCAACTATTTTGGAATTGGGGTTGTAGAGGAAACAAGAGAAAGCCATTTTTGCAGAGCAAAAAAAAAAAAAAAAAAAAAAAAAATAGGACCAAGGGTCCTATAGCTTACCGGCAAGCAGTCTTACAGCGATGATACAAGTTATGAAAATTTCATGTGAAGTTTGACATTTGAATCAATGAAAATCAATGTCACGGTCACTAAATAAAAGTTCAGACATTTATAAGACCTTCTGTAATACAATCCTAAGTTCTGAAGCAGTTTTGCTGATACAAGTCATTATAGTATGTCAACAATATGTATTCAATATGTCAATTGTGAACTTTAAAGGTCACAGAATGTCAAGTTGCGGTCAGCAAATGGACTTCATACGTGACTTTCTAAATGTCTCTATACAAACCCTGGCTCCATCTGTGACCATTTTGGTGATACAAGTCATTGTAATTTCACTGTTGAGTTTTACCCTCAATGGTCACTGACAGTCAAGTTGAATGTCACCAAATGAAAGTTCATATGCGACTTCCTAGAAGTCAGTAACACAAACCTAGGCTCCATCTGTGACCATTTTAGTGATACAAGTGACTGAATTTTCACTAGGTCACATTTGACCTTTGACGGTCAATACGAAGGTCACCAAATGAAAGTTCATATATGACTTCCTATATGTCTGTAATACAAACCTAGACTCCATCTGTGACCGTTTTGGCAATACAAGTCATTGTAATTGTATTATGTCAAGTTTGACCTTCAAATGTCATCAACAGTCAAGCTGAATGTCACCAAATGAAAGTTCAAATGTGATTTCCTATGTCAGTAACACAAACCTAGGCTCCATCTGTGACCTTTTCAGTGATAGAAGTCATTGAATTTTGTCAAGGTCAAGTTAGACCTTCGAAGGTCAATATGAAGGTCACCAAATGAAAGTTCATACATGACTTCCTATACTTCTCCAATACAAACCTACACTCAATCTGTAACGATTTTGCTGATACAAGTCATTGAAATTTCACTGTATAGTTTGGCTGTTGAAGGTCACCGAAGGTCAAGTTCAAGGCCACCAAATGAAAGTTCATGTATGACTTCCTATACATCTCCAATACAAACCAAAACTATCTGTAACCATTTTGCTGATATAAGTCATTGAAATTTCACTGTGAAGTTTGGGCATTCAAGGTCACTGAAGGTCAAGTTCAATGTCACCAAATGAAACTTCCTATATGCCCGCAATACAAACCTAAGCTCTATCTGTAATAGTTTTGGTGATAGAAGTCATTGAAATTTCACTATGTGAAGTTTGACCTTCGAAGGTCGCGGAAGGTCAAGTTCAAGGCCACCAAATGAAAGTTCATACATGACTTCCTATAAGTGTTCAATGCACATATGTTCCCAATCTCCAATATTTTCAAGCCTAGAAACGTTTGAAAATTGTAACATTTTGCTTGACCTCAAATTTGGCCTTTCAAGGTCATCTGAGGTCAACTTTAACACAGCCAAAATATAAGTCAAATATTACTTCCTATATGTCAGTAATACAAACTTTAATCTATCTGCAACCATTTAGCTTCCGCAGGCGATTTGGCCCATTCTCCATAAGACCCAATTAGCGCCCCCACAAGACCCACTTCCGTCGATTCAATCAAAATGGCACTCGCACTGTACATAAAGTGTATCAAGGTGAGTTGATTGCCAGATTTAGGAAAAAAGTTATCAGACAGTTTTTGAGAAATAATTTTTTGAAATTTCAAGTCATATCTTTTAACACTGTTAATATATTCCCTGACCTCAAGTTTGACCTTTCGAAGTCATCTGCGGTCAAATTTAATATTGCCAAAATATAGGTCATATATGACTTCCTATATGTCGATAATACAAACTTAATCTCTATCTGCAACCATTTAGCCTCCACAGGCCATCTTGCATATTCATAAAGTACAGCGCCCCCAATAGACCCACTTCCGTCGATTCAATCAAAATGGCGCTCGCACTGTACATTGATGGTACCAAGGTAAGTTGATTGCCTGATTTAGAAAAAAATTTATCACGCAATTTTTGGGAAAAGATTTTTTCACATTTCTCAGTCCAATCTTTAACATTGGAGCCAAAATTTCAAGGGCCCATAAAACGGACAAAAATGATTCAATCAAAAATCTGAGAAAAAGTCTGGAGATATGGTCTAGTAGTTTGTTATTGCAAATTTACAAAAAAATTCATCAGGCCAAAAAAAAGATAAAAATGTTCTGAATGACGGGCGCCGGAGGACGGATGCCACACCAAGACAATAGCTTATCGGCCCATAAAAAAAAAGGTTGCCCGAAGCATTTATCCTGAAACCTTTCACCCAGATGAACCCAACATGGTGGAAGCACAAATAGACATCGGTATAAACACATCCCTAAAATATGAAGCCCTAGTACCAAGCGGTTGCTGACATCTCATCTGCACAAAATAAAACACATTTTGTGTCCAGTAACCTTGACCTTTAAGTCAGATGAACCCAACGTGGTGGATGCACAACTAGACATTAGTATAAACACGCGCAGAAAGCATGAAGCCGTTGTGCCAAGCAGTCACAGAGACCTCGTCCGCACGAGAAAGCAAGACACAAATGCCGACGAGAAACCAGGGTGAACCATACAGGTATGCCAGTCAGGCGAAATAATGAACGCCGTGTGCTCCAGACCAAATAAAAACACCTTTCAAAGGCATAGCTGAGTAAGAAGAGGCTGCGGGTGCTGGACTAGCCAGCCTGTAGTTCCGACCTCCTGCACTCCAGAATAGAGAATATGTGGCGCATATTGAATGGCAAAGTATACCACAAAGACCCCATACTCTTGTAGTCCTAAAGACCTCTTTGCAGGATGAATGGTACAAAATTACATGTGAAACATTTAATCACTTGGTGTCTTCAGTACCCAACATTAAGTGTTGTAAAAAGGAACTGCAACATAACGAAGAGGTAAATACTAACTGGCTTGACTATTTTTGAAATATGTAGCAACCATACACAGCAGTACCAGCCCACCATACTCTGCAGTACCAGTCCACCATATGCAGCTGTACCAGCCTGCAAGACACAGCAATGCCAGTCTACCATACACAACTGTTCCACCCAACCAATAAGAGCTACAACAGAGAGAGATGCAGAGTTGTGACAGCCTACCATACACAGCTGTGGGAAGAGACTGAAGGAAATGGGGACCATCAAGCCGAAAACAAGAACTGTGCTGATGTGCCGAACTGGAGCCACCAACAAGGGGCGCTTCTGCAGAACTCCCATCCTGCAACGGAAAGACATTCATGTTTAATGTTTGCCGTGTGCTATTCAAAAAAGTGACATGGAGTTTTTTTATTTCCCCCCGTCAATGGCTTAATTTTTTCCCTTTCTTCCTGCATACTTCCCTTTATACAAGCTCAATTAATCAGGAGAGACGAGGAAAGGAAGAACAAAAAGGATCTGAAGACAAGAAGTCAAAAATGAATTAGAAAAATGGAAAGACCTAGCTCCTTCACATATCAATTTGAAGCCAGGGTCGTTACAATTAAGGTACATGAAAGGTCAACCAACGGATCCAACGCTCTCAATTTATCTGTCATTCAAAAAGAAATACTTCTGCAAAGGTCATGTTTGCGTTTCCTTTCTGAGCAAATTTTTTGGAAACTTTTTTCGCAAACATATGTAACTGCAAGCTCCTTCAATGAACATTTAACAGAGAGGAATTCCCTTAAAGGCCTTCGATCTCTAGTTGGATCAGGCAAGGAACAAGGAAACAAGCAAGAGTCAAATATACTTTTGGAAACAGCCTGATATGAACACCCTATTGCCCTGGCCTTTAATGTGGTCACTGTAAAAGTATGCATTATGTGCTTTTTATTTTGTCCAAAAAAAAAAAAAAAAAAAAAAAAATTCCATGAATCCACTTACTTGGCTACTTAGAATTAAATCAGACTATGACAAACACCAACAGTCTATGTTTTTGTGACCATAAATGTGTAATTCAGTCAGCTGTGCAGGGAAGTAAAATGTGCAACGTAATTTTCGGAAGAATATATACCAGCACTAGTAGGGCTAGGTATCCAACCACAGCCACTCCCATTTAAAATTTTAAAAAAGTCAAACGGTGAAGCAGACACTGCAGTAAAATGTAGAGGAAGAATGAGGGGAATAGTGAGAAGGCATTCTGGGATAAACCACGGCACAGTTAGGAAGGCAACAGGCAGACAGAAAGGCCAACAGATAAGACCAACAGAGAGGCAGCCAAATGAACAGTTCAACAGAACCATACCTCTTTAAGAGCGCGATAAACAGGCTGGGCATGGCAGCAGAGGTGCCTATCAGGGCGACTCTAGACAGGGCAGTATCATTCACAGCCTGCCAAAGACAAAGAGCACTTTCAATTCACATGTGCATTATGGGCATTCTTCAAACTCCACAAGAAAGCAATGGAGCAAGGACTATGATCCAACATCATATAAACACAAAAATTGCAGAAAAAGCCCTCGACAAAGTTCATGGCAAAAATGAACGGTGGAGATAGTGGAGAAAAAAAAAAAACACAACGTAAAAATATTCATCTCAGCCTTTTAAACAGCACTGAGTGTTTGTGGGCTTTCAAATAAGAGAGCCACACTGTTATGTTCCTTTTATGAGGAGGATGTTTGTGTTTTTAGGATGGGTGGAGGGTCCCTGGGTGCCTCAGCCTCCTGAATTGTCGATATACCAGGTTAACAACAACAACAACAACACAAAAAAAAAAAAACATTCAAATCTGCAAGTTCAGCATCAAGAATGACCAATTTCAAATGTAATATCTCACTTTGGATGACTTATAAAATGCAAATTCAGAAACACAGATTAATAGTGTACAACTTTGTTCAAGGCAAACCCTTTGGCATCCTTTCCAAAAAAAAAAAAAAAAAAAAAAATCACACAAAAAGTTGTAAAATGTGCACGTAAATTTCTATGTACAGTAACTTTTGAGTCTGCATCTGAAGTGCTTAAAAGACCAAAGTATTCCTGTTCACCTTGATGCCAGCTTTCTGTGAGAATCCAATGGTGTTCCCACTGGAGTCGAACACCTGGATGCCATTATTAAGCTCCTCACCTCTCACAACCAGCACATTGAAGGCAGCAAGCAGGGCTGAAACACAGAAAACAATAAGGACTGAGGCCATGTTCAAAGCCCAGCACTCTGTGAGTGTTACTCATAACAATGAGCATCCTATTGAGCAACAAGAGAACCTACCTGCCAGAGGAACAGGAAGCACAGATCTACAGAAAGCCTGGATAGGTAAACTTCTCAGACCATAGCGTGTCGCTATGAACTGAGGAAGAGCCTGAAAGTAAACACGAAGTTGCGTCGATAGCTATGCTTATTCTTGGTCTTAAGACTACAAAATCACACTTTTGAATTGAGCTGCCATGACTTAACGCCCACACTGCACTCACCCCTGCGCAGGTAGCGTATGTGACTGATCCAACAACCAAAAGAGCCTGTTTTGTTGTCATATTCTTTTCCTTGCAGGGAAAGAGAAGGAAAGATTCTCTTTTCATCAATAATGTTCTGGTTTACCTCCACAGTCTCAGTCCTCACAAGAAAAACAATTAAAACTGTCCAACTATGCCTTAGCCTCAACTTCATCAAAATAATCCAAGTAAATTACCCATTAAGAGTCAGTGTAAGCAGATTTAGGGAAGTCTTAAATTGGAAACCTAAATCTATGACTAACCTTCATCTTAATTTATGACCAATAACATTCTATGAGGGCCACTACTTTAAAATGGTCATTCCATTTCTATTAATTTCTATATTCATAATATATGTATCAATGTTACCAACATGAATGAAATGGCAACCATATAAAACCACAGAATGCATACGTGCATTACTCAGTGTTTCCAAGAAAAACTTCTTTGAAGAAGCTTCTTGTTCATTACCTTACTGGCAGTGGCATTTCTGTGAGTGTAGTTAAATCCAGCACTGTAACTCTGCAGCAGAAACTGAACGGAGAGACATTACTAAGCATTCCCCTCCGCAAAATCAAAAAGGCTTATATGCCGATGAACTGATCCACAGAAACCACAAATATCACCAACCTGCCAGAAGAATGCAGACTTGACCCCTTTGTGAGGTAATAAGCTGGCTAGGACCTGAATACAATGAAGTAGCACAATACATCACAAATATTTTAATGCATTTAATCTGTTAGCATTCATGAAACTACATTGCTTCTCTGTCAACAACACACAAACATGCAAAGGTTAACTGTGGGGCTCTCTACTCACCAATGGTGCAGCAACAGGCAGGAATGCTAAAATGATACCAAAACAAAAGCGCAAAAGGGACAGATGGTGTGTATTTGAGGATCAGGGAGAACCTTACTAGCCCACCATGTCAAAACAATACTTGGAATGATTGTATGCATTACAGATTACATCTAAAGATTTGAATACATTTTCAGATCTAGTGCTGTCCAGTACATGAGGCTGAAGTATTTTTCATTAAGAGACTAGGTTTCTTCATCTTTTCACCATTTTCTTCACCAAAATAAACTAGAGGATTCTCACGCTTAAGCATAAGGGCGCTTACATTCCCTTACCTGGGGGGCGGAAAATAGCTGGATGGATGGCACCAGTGTCGGAGTGAACAGATGTCTAAAAATAAATAAATAAATAAATAATGTGAACTCAGTCACCGCTGACTTTAGGCATATCTCTCCAAAATGAAATGTTACTGTACTATTCAGTGACGAAGAGATGATAAAGGCGGTTTTTGACAAATGTGAGACTCTGGACTTCTTGTATCAAATACTAGTATGATACAGTTCTATCCTGCGCAAAACACAACAGGAATGTCACAAGAGGGTGAGAATTAAAATCAATGATCTCACAAAAGGCAAGATGAAAATTCAATAAAATTCTATAAAACTAAAAGTTCGCATGAGAATTATAGTTGAACAAGGTGTGAAGGTGGCTCAAAACAAATGTACTTAATCAATCAGCTCCACAACCTACCAGGCTCAGCTTCAATGCATTGTGTACCTGGAAAAAACAGCATTTTACTCATATATCCAGTTCTCATAGATAAAAGATAAGTACCTGACATCAGGACATATCAAGTATGAGTCCTGTCACAGTGCTATGAAAATGTATTTGGGTCATTCCATGCCAAGTCAGGCAAGCGTTCGAGCTCGACCAGCTCCGATTTTCCTCAAACTCCATCCATATGTAAATCAACTATTCTAAGGAGGCTTTGCGAAGTATTAGGTTCCCCCCCATCATTAGTTCATGATTTATGGCCCCTGCAAGGGGTGGGGGGTACCCCTTGGGAAAAGCGTCTAAATTTTTCAGCCGTTTTCAGAGCTCTGCTGGAGCTGAAGTATTCAAGCCAGCTCTATAATTTTTTCTGGGGTGACTCTACTGTACCCAGACAGCAGGAATACGTAGCATAAGGCCTGCTAGGAGGTGACCTGAAGTACCTAGGAGGAGCCAAAAAAAAAAAAAAAAAAAAAAAAAAAAAAAAATCACAATCGCAAATGAAAAATGCCAGTTTTTAAGTACCCATCTGACCCTTTTAATGAGTACCTACAACTCTAATTAGTTGTATATGGAATATTTGAATAGTTTCCCCATATGCAGGATACAAAAGTAAATCATATTTTATGTGAATGGGAAAATATTTGGTCTTAAAGTTGTATTTTTGGCCAAAATGGGCCTACTTTGCCATGCTATAACTCAGTGCTGACATACAATAGGGGGCCCAATGTTTGGTATGTTCTAGAAGAGATATTAGTGCACATTATATCCAAAAATCATAGTGGCATCTCCTTTCCTTCTTAGAAAATTCTTCCAGTTAATATTAGAATAATGCGCAATTTGCGTGGGGCATTTCCCCGCATTTTTTCGTTAATTTCTTTTACAGAAATAAATTGACTAATTTGCCCCATTTTATAATAGAAAATTATGATGATTGGATTAGAGAACCACACAATTTCTGAACAGCTCTGTAAAATATTTCAAAATATTCTTGATGCAGATGTCAGCTTGCTCCCTTCTGCTGTGGCTGGAAATGTCACCATAAATGAGGATGATGAAAGGATCCCTTACATACCCTGCACTTACATTGCAATTCAGTTTCACTCCATTAGTTCAGTGAAATAAAAGTGACAAAGTCATATCACTCTTAGAGCTGCAAACAATGAACTGTGCATGTACAGAATCTCTTCTGACACTCTTGGAGTCGCATCCATGTCCCCAGTACAGAGCACCAACTTCAAGGCAGGGCAGTATGTTGCTGCCATATATGATGACTGGTATGCTGGAATCATCGAAGGCATTTGACTTGAACACAATGACGCATTAATAAAATTTATGCATTCCAAAGGCCCAACAAGAAGCCTCTCCTGGCCAAGACTTGATGATGAATGCCATGTACCTGTGGATCATTTATTGTGTTCAATCGAAGCACCATCTACATCATATTCAAGTCGCAAATACACCCTAGATGAGCCAACCTTTAACAAAATTGTGCTTCTCCACAGAACATTTTGTGATAAATACATTAAAACTCGATGAAGGAGGATGTCAAAAACAGTACAGATTCCATTCACCCTAAAGGTATGTTCTTTTACTCATTAAATTATAATGCCTTGTTGAGACTACTCATGCGAGAAGGATAGAGACTGGTAGAAATTTTATTCTCTCAAATGGTGCTTTTAAATCAAATTCACAAGCAAGAGTTTCTAGGAAGGAGACAAGACACCAACATAATTTTTGGATATACTATGCACTAATAACCCTTCTAGAACCTACCAAAGACTGGGCCTCCTATTGTATGTCAGCACTGAGTTATAGCATGGTAAAGTTGGCCCATTTTGGCCAAAAATACAACTTTAAGACAAAATATTTTCCCATTCACATATCATCTGATTTACTTTTGTATCCTACATATGAGGAAACTATTTGAATATTCCCTATACACCTACTTAGAGTTGTAGCTGCTAATTAAAAGGGTCTGATGGGTACTTAAACTGGCATTTTTCATTTGCAATTGTGTTTTTTTTTTTTTTCCAATTTTTGGCTCCTCCTAGGCACCTAAGGTCACCTTCTAGCAGGTCTTATGCTATGTTTCCCTGCTGCCTGGGTACAGGAGAGTCACTCCAGAAGAAATTATAGAGCTGGCTTGAATACTTCAGCTACAGCAGAGCTCTGAAAACGGCTCAGAAATTTAGTCGTTTTTCCCAAGGGGTACGCCCCACCACTTGCAGGGGCCATAAATCATAAACTAATGATGAGGGGAACCTAATACTTCGCAAAACCTGCTTATAATAATCAATTTATATGGATGAAGTTTCTAGAAAATCGGAGATGGTCCAGCTGGGATCATCCTGGAATTTGCCTGATTTCACATGGAATGACCCATTTGCTGCCCTTCCCGATTTCTTTCATTTTTGCTTATTTGGCATAATTAAATGTCTCAGATAAAACTACTTTTAAGAGAATAAAAAGACAACAGGAGTAAATGCAAAATGCAGCTTTTAAATGATTGTTTAATTTATTGAAAGTAAGGAGTTATTCAAAACCTACATCAATCAAGTGAAAAAATTATTGCCCCCCTAAACCTAATAACTGATTGTGCTGCCCATGCAATAACTGGCGATGAGTCCTTCACATTGCTGTGGAGGAATTATGACCCTCTTTTCTTTGCAAAATTGTTTTAATTCAGGCACAGTAGAGGGTTTTCAAACATGAATTACCTATTTAAGGTTGTGCCACAACATCTTAAGTCATGACTTTGACTAGGCCACTCCAAACCTACAAGTGCAAATTCATGGAATTTTCTCAAATAAAAATAATTTGGTATATGTTTGACCAAACAGTTTATGAACAGTATCCTGCTAATTAAATGCCTCAAATTTGCCGCTTTTTCTCGAAAATGAAGCTCTTTGAGGTCCAAGCAGAGATTTTACAAACAACATGAAGATAGACCCAAATTTGTCAATTAGCAGATTTGGCGCAACGGGATGGTCTTCCAAATGCAGGAGTCAAGCTGAAAACAACAGGAAAACAAGATGCTGTCAAAGAATATCATTTCCATAAAGTGATGAAAAAATATTTTTCACATCATTGGGGGAAAAGGAACAACGTGACAATCAGCCTGTAGGCATGATGCACCGAAACTCTGAGAGTTTTATTAGGCCATGACGAGGAAAGGTGTCCGAAAATAAGTAGCCTACGGACATGATGACAACGAGACCTCCAGAGTCTATTAATTCTGATTCCACAGTGCACACCTGACAAACACCATGGCCCAGGCAGGGGTGCGTTTCCAAAAATTGTAGTTACCAAGTTAGTAACTTACATATTTCGTCCATTCACAGTTCCAACTATGTAAATTAGCATCTGTGATTTCAGGAAACACACCCCAGGTCAAATGAGGCCCCATTTTCACAGCTAGGGTTTGTTTCCCGAAATGACAAATGTGAATTTACATAGTTGGAACCACTGACTGTGAATGGACAAACTATGCAAGTTGCTAACTTTGTCAGCAACTATGCTTTTGGGAAACACACCACTGATTGGCTAGTATGCTTTTTGCAATTAAATTTCTTATGAACCATGTTGACTCAGCAAGATTTCGACTGTGCTGCCTTGGCGGAGGTTTGCACTCTTGGAGCGCCTCTAGTTGGTTAATGCTGTTCTAACAGCTTCACGCTGGATGTAATGAGAAACATGTTTTCCAAAAAGTTCCAGTATCGCCTCATCGGCCCGCAAAATATTATCCCAAACTTTTTGGGGGTCATCAAGATGTTTTTTGGCAAATTAACACAAGCCCTTGTGTTCTTTTTGGTCAGTAATGGCTTTCTACTTGCAGTCCTCCCATGGATGCCATTTTTGCCAAAAAAAAAAAAAAAAAAAAAGTTTAGAAGTTGGTCTGGGTACTTTTGTGATCTCCTGTATGAGTCATCAATGAGCTCCTGGAGGGACTTTGGGAGGCCAGCCACTCCTAGGAAGGGACACCACCGTTCCAAGTTTTCTGCAATTGCAGATAATGGCTGCCACCATGGTTCGCTAGAGCCCAACAGCCATATAAATGTCTTTGTAATAGAGATGGCAATTTCGACACGCAGATTCGAACGGTTTCGAACACGTTCGAAACTTCCGGGTTTGACACGGGTTTACGACTCTGATTCAAAACTTTTGTCACGTGACTACTGACGTTTTTCCTGCTCCGCTTGGCAATCATCATGTGTTTTGTTTCACTTCAAAACATTTTAATAGCTGCAGTAAAAGTTTTTGCCACTAGGCTATGCACCACTGAAATAAATCTGGTTTCGAAACAATTCGGAACATTTTGAAACAGTGGTCGTTTCAAAGGTTTCAAAACTGTTTCAAAGGTTCGAAATTGCCATCTCTACTTCGTAACCCTCTCCAGACTGACAGCTGGCAACAACTTTTCTCTCATCAGTCCTGGAATTTCTTTAGATCACAGAATCACAAGCTGCTTTTTGCCCACTTTATATTGCCAGACAAGTTCTATTTAAGCAATATTTAGATTCAAAAGGGCTGGCAGTAATTATGCCTGGGTGCGTCTAACATATTGAACCCAATTAGCAATTAAATTTGTTTCAGTTTAGTAACTTAGGGGACAATTAGTAACTTAAGAGACAATTACATTTTTCACACTGGGCCAGGTCGGGTTGGACTGCTTAACTCCTTCAATTAACAAAATCATCATTCAAAAATTCATTTTGTGTTTATTCTGATTACGTTTGTCTGAATTTTAAAATAATTTTGATGATCTGAAATGTCGAAGCAAACATAGGAATAAATAGAGTAAATCAGGAGGGGCAAAAATACTTTTTCACAGCATTGCATGTCAACTTACCTCTCTCTTGTCCTTCTGATCTTCACTTCCAAGCAGGGAACGAGCTTTCTCAATTTCATCCTGCTCAAAAAAAATAAAACACCATGCCGCTTCATTAAAACGGGTTCACATTGAGAGAAAAAAAAAAATCAAAATTGAAGCACTGGGTGCATTTCAGTTTTCAGATTAGTATGCAGAAGTTCACAACATTACTTAAATCCCGGTAACATACTCACATCAGAAGATAGGAGGGAGACTGGATCAAGAAGATCAATCCACTGGTGAAGTCTGCGCAAAAAAGACTGGAAGAAAGGAGCGAGAGACCTATGTACCACTGCTTCCCAGACTCAATCCATGAGTAAGCCAATCCGATTTTTGTTTCAGCCAATTTAATTCAGGGGTTGCAGGTGTGGTCAGAGACCGACTACCAACATACACTGATCTGGCCCGTAGACTGGGAACCACATGCAACCATACGCATGAACTTAATTTCACTCTGTTAAATGAGTTGTTAGACCCATGTGGAATCAATGACAATTCCTCGAGTATAAAAAAAAAATCTCCCCCATAATTTAGATAACACAACTGATGCGATCAACGGGCACTGACTCCTTAAAGCCCCTGTCGCACTGCGCCGTTTAAGGATTCCTTCTGAAAAGCGAAGGCGTACGTTTATTGGACTTTTTACATTTGTTTTTCGGCTGTTTTACAGACGTATCTAGACGTTGACAGACGGCGCTAGTCGTTTCAAACTTTGGAACTGTTCAAAATTTCCGACGGCCAGCTTTGGATAGCGATTGGCGGTTCTCATGTGTTACTCTGGCGTTTTTTTACGTTCTCACCGTTACTCGGGCGGAATCTTGCCGGTTTTTAGACTTTTACGGCTGTTGGGCAGGCGGACAGCTCGTCCGCCTCCAGCCACGGAACCTCTGGGGCATCCGAGTCTGAAGATTCCTCACTGAGACGAGGTATGGGAGGCTTCTGGGCTCGCATGGCTGGAGCTTTGGCTCCACTGCTCTTGCCCACGCCTGTAGTACCCCTTCTCTTAGCTGGCATGATGAAATAAAGTGTGATAGTACTCCAAAATAATAGTATTTCGAGATAATAGTGATCCAAATATAATTTCAAAACGAGCGATGTGCACCGTCCAGGAGCTACGACTGTTGTGATGAGGCGATGGACGGAGCTTGGCTTTTATAAAACGCAAACCAATGTTGATAGACGTAATTCAGACGTTTTTCAGCCTTTTCGTTCGTTACTCATACTTCAGTAGACAGTATTTAGGCGTCCGATGTTCCGAAAGCTGGGCTCAATTAAGAAGTTACTCAACTTAAGCAGACGTTTCTCAGACGTACTTAAACGTTACTCATGCTGTTCCATCTACCGTCCACGGCCAAATAATTTGAATTTGCCACCGTAAGGCACCGTCTGACGAAAATATTCGGAATCGTTAAACGGCGCAGTGTGACAGGGGCTTAAGCGATCAATTTAACGAATCTTGGATCATGCAACAGTAACTTCACTTGAGTAACATGAAATGAACTAGCTAATGTTAGCCATCGCCTATACTACATGCAGACACTGGCTATAGCTTGCTAGAACAAGCCTTCTGAGTGCTAAAACTATTTTGTCGATTATCCGTCTTCCCTTCATACCTGTCCCTCTTTCCTCCAGAACTGCAAGTTAATATCCATTTAGTATGCAATTCGGCTGGAGATACTAGAAAACGTTTCCAGCGTTAGACATACACTCCAGTCCAAGGTGACAATTCCGCGGCTGCCCGCATGAACGCGCATCCTGCATCTGAGATCTGACTTTGACCTTTGGCCTTGACTCAGTAGAATATATCCAATCAGAGGTCTGTACAAGTCACAGATATGTATATGCAATGCACCCACATTACCTATTTGCCGATTACGGCTGGTCGAAATTAGTCCATCCTTATAATATGCAGATTTGCGAAGTTTCGCAGAAGTACACGCAAACGTCAAGTTTTCTGAGATTCTCGTGATTCATATCGAAATGCTTTGAGTGCACATATTTTTAAGGTTATGTGAATTATTAATACAGATTATGAAGAAAAACGACGCTTGTAGCAAGTTGAGTCATTGAGGGTGTTTTGTGGGCGTGAACCGTAAACTCTGACCCATGACGTCAGTACGACCATGTGGAAAAGCGGTTTTCAACTTCAAGATGGCATCTTCAATAGGGAGATTCCTCAGAACTTCGGCAAGTACTTTTGTTGCCTGCATACTATTTCATCTTTGGTTTACTGGCCTGATTGATTGCATTGATGCCAGCTTTTTATCAACTTTAACCTATGTGGTTTAAATAGCGATAATTTTGTCGTGTCATTATGAGTCTTTGTATAACCTTCGACAGCCTGCATTACGTAGCTGGCTGGCGAGCTCCAGAACTAACGTCGTGAACGTTAGTTTATGAAATGGCTAATTGCACTCTAGAGGTTATTGAATTCGATGTGTTATTTGCATTTTAGTAATTTAAATTGTTCAAGCTGCTGGTGATCATGTCGAAGCAGTCTGTACCTAGCTTCCTTAACGCTGAAGAAATTTAATCATTCTCCAAATTCCGATAGCGCCGCTAGTAGATTTGCCGGGGTAACGTCACCGATTGCGTTTGCAAAGTCATGCAGTGATTTAGTTGGCTTATGTTAATGTTTGTGCTCATAGACTGCGGCGCATCCTGATTCTGAACGTTACCCTGCTGACAATTCCAGCTTTTACCAGCCTAAGGTGGTCAAGCTTGTATAAGCTGTGTATGGGACTATTTTAGCTGGTCTAACGGCCCTTCTGACTCCAGCTCACAATGCCAGCTGAACTAGCTTTGACCAATGTCATCTACCTATCGAGATCAGCTTTAACAATCTTCGACCAGCTAATGGGCCGACTTCGGGCGACCAAGTCGCGTTACTCGAGTGAACCAAAATGACCCATGCGCGCCCATGTTTTCATAGCTCCGCGCCCGAATGGGAGGATCACAGACACGAGTAACGGCTAGACTTTATCCGCGTGACGCCACTACTCGAGAAACCCTTGGTGATGTGGGGATTATGATCGTGAACTCTGACCCTACCGTTCTTGAACAATTTTGGTCACGTGACGCTGTGATCTCGGAAATTCGAGCGAAACACGCGCAACACAGGTATGACACAGGTTACTCGCGTAGGGTCGCCCGAAGCTGGCCATGGTGTCGAAAACACAGCTTAGACCAGGGGTGGGCAATTCCTGTCCTAGAGGGCCAGTGTGTATGCAGGTTTTTATTTCTATCAATTACCGTGACTAATTGAGTTAATTGATTGCACACACAAATATAGATTTGTGCAAAGATTAGATCAAAGAAAAAAAATATATGGGGAGATGAGAACAGTCTTTGTTGGCCATTCATGATACTTTAAAGAAATGCGCCTGAAATGTCTGATTTAGTTTGGCTAATTTAGATTAAAATTTATTTGCACATGTGAAAGACACATTTCAAGAGACAGATCACTCTAGAAGAGTGAGTTAAAAAGAAAAAAAAAAATGTGCAGGTGAGGTCTGAAGCCCGAAAGGGCTTATAGTCTTGACCTCACCCTGACCTTATAAATGCTTAGTCAAGAAAATAATTAATGTACATCCATGGGAAAAATAAAGGAAAATTAATTGAAAATAAGATGAGAACGATAAAATACAGGACGGCAGAAAAAAAAACAACATAAAAAAGACGAGAAAAGAAAAAAAATAATAAAAAATTATATATAATAATAAAAAATAAAGGTAAATCAGAACAAACTAATTAAAAGAAATAACAGCAAACATAGATTGCACCACAAATGAACTGGTTCGACGAGACCGCTATACATAGTGTTCTAATAATTTCAAAAACAGTCTCTTTTTAAATATTGGCAAGGAGGGGGCATTGTCAGCAAGATTGTGATGTTCATTCCACAATGTACTCCCTTTGTATTTGATAGAGTACTGCCCTCTGCTGGTGTGGCGGAGGGGAAGATGCAGGTGTTCTGCTTGTCTTGTCCTATATGAGTGAAAACTGAAATTTCTGCAAAAATATTGTTGAAAGTGATTGGGCAGTTCTTGATTTTGATGAATTACTTTATACATAAAAGTGCATATTTGTATTATATTGATATCAAATATGGTTAGGATCCTTAGTTTCTAAAATAGTGGAGAGGATGGAGCTCTAGAGTTTGAGTTTGTGGCAGCTCTAACAAATCGTTTTTGCTGTAAGTGAAGCTTATTGAGTTTGGTTGGGCTGGTATTGGCCCACACTATGTTACAATAAATTAGGTATGGATATATTAAGCTATAATACAAAACAAGTAAACTGGATCTATTAAGAAATGAACTTATCTTTCTGATGATACCCAGTGACTTAGACACTTTTTTTGCCACAAAACCACTATGTTCTTTCCAAGTACAATTTTCGTCAACCATGACACCAAGAAAGCGAGCAGATGATATCTTTTTAATTTCGGAGCCTTCAATAAAGAGCTTGACTTCTTCCAGGTTATACTTTTTCCTACCTGAAAATAGTATGAAATTGGTTTTATTTATGTTAAGAGACCGTTTATTCAATTTGAACCATTTTGAATAAGCTTGTAGGCCCAAGTTGGCCTCTTTTAAAAGAGTTTTTAAGTGTTTATTAGAAATTAGAAGATTTGTATCATCTGCGAATAAGAGAGGTAAAATTGTACTTGGAACTGATGCAAGATCATTGATATAAATTAAAAATAATAACGGACCCAGAATTGAGCCTTGAGCCACACCGCGTGACAATGTTACCATGTTAGACTTACAGTTATTAAAATGAACGTATTGATGCCTATCAGTAATATAGCTTTTTAACCATTGAAAAACATTACCTTGGAAACCGTATCTATGTAGTTTTGATAGCAATATTTCAACTAATTATTATCAACTAATTAAAGGCCAGAAGTTGGTGTGAAAACCAGGGACAGATATGGCCCTTGTTGCCCACCTCTGGCTTAGACAGTTTTAATCAGTGTGGACTTCAAGCTGGTCTCAGCTGGAATTTTAGCAGGGTGGGGATAAACTGCTGATGTGGGATAACCGGTTTTCTTGTCCCCCCCCAGGTTTCTAGGGTATCTACAGCTGGGCTTGGGCTTGGACCTCGTGCTCCAGTGTCAACCAGTCGGTCACTTGGAATTCTGGGTTTCCCTAACACTCATAAAGCGTGTTTCAGCACGAGTAAGTCTGCGCTTGCAGTCCAGCGAGCTGGCTAATTTGCCCCTCTTGAAATACTGTAACCTCTTTTCAACGACCATGAGAAGTCTTTCGATATGGTTTTTTAAGAAATGAAAAATTACACACTGAATCAGTTAGGATTAAAAAAAACTATTGCCAGCTGAAACATATTCATCACCGCAATAACAATTCAATCATTGGCTTCTGAGTATTTGCTCATCTTAATCCCAAAGGCGACTTTTGAAAAAAAACTTTTTTTTGATGGGCAGTGTATAACGTTAAATGAAATACTAGAATTTAACTCGCCAAAAAAAAAAAAAATGCAACACAGATTGCTTAGGTCTGTTTGTGTAATTTACCATGTAGCAAGACATTATTTTCCATATATTTCAAAGAAAAATTCTCCAATTGTTACCAACTTCACAAATGCGACTTTACGATCAAGTATAGTGACTTGAATTAGGCCAGCTGAGGTGATTCCCGGCAGACAACTTGCTGCTGGTCTCACAACTGTCAAATTCAAATTTGGCTTTTGTGGCATGATGAGTGCACATTTCATTTTGAAGAAGCATAAAGATGCATAACAGAAACGGAACACTGTAGAACATGCAGGTCTATTCACACTATAATGTACTTGTTACTATGATATAAATCCACTCTTCTCTTGAGTTTAATGGTAGTTGACAACCACTTTGGTGTGTTACCACCACCTACTGAACGTATTATTATCCCCTGCCACGAAGTGCAATGGGGGATATTGGATTGGGGTCCGTCCGGGCCACAATGGGGATAAGATCTCTCTGAAACTATTATACCTAGATGCGTATTATACCTGTATGCTTAATAAGCCACTCATGATCTACGTTGAGTTCGAAAATGCATGTCAAAGAATTTTTTTTTGTTTTGTTTTTTTAACTGAGTTATGGCCCTCGATGGTGACGGGGGATAGTGATGACACTGTTGTCTTGTTTTAGCATCTCCAATCCCACCCGAATCTGGAATACCCAATTGGTGAACTATGTACAAGGCTTGCTCGTACGCGACCCCTTGCTGCCAACTCAGGAGAGTGTAGACAGTTTGCGCTCTCCTCCTCGGCGCGCCTGTCAACCACCGCTTCTTATACACTCATTGGTTGAATCTTCGCAAGTTCAGAACGAGGGCGGAGGATACCCGGACATGACCAGGCTTAGAATCTTCCTGACGAGCGCCCGTCTGGCCAACAGGAGGCGCTTGAGCAACGAACAAGGCAACTATTGTAATCTCTTCCCGGCAGTCCCTTCCCAATTTGCAACCCTGTAGCGCAATAGCCAATTGTGCGCTACTCTGAAAAAGCTGCCGACCACTGCCGGCTGGTGCGAAGCGGGGCTCGAACCCGCGACGTGATAGTCATTTTTGCTTCGCAACGCGATGCTTTACTGAGTGAGCTATGCGGCAGCCCCACTGTTGTATTGTTTAAAAATGGTATATTTACTGTATATGGCTTTTTAACTACCTGTCACTCAAAGTGGCCACGCAATTATGCAGAATTTTAAGCCTTAATATAATGTAAAATTTACCTTGGCAGTGTTTCCCACAGAATTTTTGGAGAATATGGGGGCACGTGTGATTCCGCGTTTTCCAGTACCTTTCCTATTTTTCCGTGTTTGTTTTTTTTTTCCTGTAGACGGGCGAATGTATTATCAACACGCGCAAATTGCGCATATTGAGACTATGGCGGCGGTAAATTAGACTATCACTGCTTTGGAGACCAAAACCATTTTGTAACCAGTTTGTAAACATACTCACAGTGAGCTCCAAGATAGCTGGCACCCCTGAGTAGCATTGCACAAACAATACTAAAGAATGTATAAACAAAAAAATTATTGCGAAAAGTAATATACCAACATGTGTGAAATACTTTATTAATATTTTGATGGAAATGACCAAATTCATTACAGTCAACAATCTTACTAAGTAAAGTTAAAGAAAATCAAGGTTTCATAATTATTGGCACCCTTCATTTGGTAATTGGTGCAGCCATCTCTGGCAAAGAAAACAGCCTGGATTCTTCTCATGTAATTTTTGACAAGGTCAAGGCACACATTTTGGGGGTGATTTTTTTTTTTAGACCAGTCCTCTAAGCAGATCCTTTCAAGATCCTTCATATTCTTGGGATTACATTTATCAACTGCCCTCTTCAACTCAGCCCACAGATTTTCAATTGGACTGTGGTCTGATGACTGAGATGGCCATTGCAGAACTTTGATTTTGTCGTCACAGAACCATTTCTGTGTGGACCTTGAGGTATGCTTTGGGTCATTGTCTTGTTGCAAAGTCCACCTATGGCTAAGTCCCGGCCTTCTGGCAGAGGCAACCAGATTGTAAGCCAAAATATCCTTATACCTAATGAACTTCACTATGTCATTTATTTTAACCAGTGCCCCTGGACCTCTGTGGTTGTGGAGGTGGCGCCTGATGGTGCTTTTTGACATGTGGTAACCCCCCGAAGATGCCAACAAGGCCTACAATGTCTTCAGTGATTCTCGGGGATTTTGTTGTTTCTCTCACCATCCTCCTCAATATCCTGGGGGCAAAATGCAGTTGTGTCCTCTATTTTTGAAGTTTTCAACAGTTCCATATTGTTGGAATTTTTTAATAATTGCCCTGACGGTGTTCAGTGGCATATTGAATTGTTTGTGAATTCCCTTGTAGCCATTACCAGATTCATGAAGGTCTATGACCATCTGCCTCTTTTGTACTGACAGTTGTTTTGTTTTGTTACGGTGTTGGATGACAAAGGGATATTGCATGTGTGTTACTTAATTTTTATACCCTTATGAAACAGGAAGTGATGTAATGGCTCATTATAGTTTCTTAACACTTAGAGTAAACTTAAATAAGTAGAATTTGATACCTGGTGGTTTAATTTTGGTAGATATTATTTGCTGTAGTTTCAAGGATGCCATTAATGGTGGCATCTTGATTTTGAGGAAATAGATTTTTAATTAAATCAGTAAACACTTTGGGTTGGCTCCATTGGAACATTAACATGGTACAGTATTTCTCACTTTTTGATATTTAGAGTTTCTGTGTGAATATATTTTTTTTAATTTTTACAGTATTGTTTGTGCATTGCCAGTCAGACGTGCCAGTAATTTTGGAGTCCATTGTATATTTGCTGTAAAATTGGCCTTTTTATCCCCTGCCAGGCGCAGGCCCAAAAGGGGGATTATGTCGTGGCACAGTTCGTTTGTCCCTGCATCCGTCCGTCTGTATCGGAAGGTACTTGGCTGGTGAAATCAACTCCTCCCATAGTTTTCATAGAGCATACCTGAAACTTTGCGCATATGCTGTAGATCGACCGATGACAAGCATATCGCAATTGTGACTCCGTCGGGGGAAGTTGTGCTCTCAGAGCACTCTTGTTTAACATCGGGGTCAATTGGGATTTACTTGCTCTTTACAGCCTCAAGTGGTGATTCGAGGGACTGCAGTTTTTGGCACCGCTCGTTGGCCTCACTTTTCAGCCTGATTGTTTGCCACTTGGTAATAACCAGAGATAAGCTTCTTGTTCCATACAGCTATATACTGAAAAATTAAAATAAACAGTCATTACACATGTTCATCGCCAAGATAAATCTATCTAGTGAGGTCAGGCAGACACCATGTTATCAAGATTCGTGATTTGAATGTAGTTGCTGTGGTCCTTGGGAGTTGGGCGTTTTTAAATCTTTGGCTGTGATGTGCTGGTTGTGGATAGAGAAATGAGAAATTATGGCTGCTGGCTGTTTATATTTGGGTACATTGCAGTTGTCTGATTTGATATTTCTTTGATTCTCACTTTAACCAGAAGTTGTTCTTGGTCAGCCATCTTGCAGGCTGTTTTAAAGCTCTTGTTTCTGTTGCAAGGAGGGAGCTCTGAGGAACAATGAGTGAGGGAACATGGGAGCAGACTTCCTGGAAGAATTTCTGTTTAAAGCCACAGCATCAGTTGCTATTGACAGATGCTGGCGGCAGATCCAACTGCACTGTCGTCCGAAATGGTCACCTCTTCACGTGACTTCAGAGGAAAGGATTTCTTATTTCTCAACAAACATTAACTTGATTCTTCTCTCCTTGCATGTTCTCCATGCATCTTTCCATGTATCTCCAGTGGGCGGGACTAACGCACAAGACAATGATGCAAGTCAGGGAAACGTGAAGGCAGTTTGAGATTTGAGATGTAACGTATGCCTACTGTTTAGCCACTCTTCCAGTAGAGGGCAGTGTAAAATACAGGCAGTTAACAGTGAAGGCCATTCATTTTTGTTCATTTTAATACAATCAGCTGTTTTTCTGATGGCATATGAATGTATGAAACATGAGCCATGTATGAATTACATCCCTGTATTTGTGTTACAATGAAAATTCTCACTGTGTCTCTGTACGTGTGTCTGCAGGTTGTGTTCGATGGGCCCCTATGGTCACTCGGCCTGCTCCCCACTTCAGAGCCACAGCTGTTCACCATGGGGAGTTCAAGGAGATCAGCCTCGACGATTTCAAGGGAAAATACCTGGTTATTTTCTTCTACCCTCTGGATTTGTGAGTGTTGATTATACTCGGCTTGTCTTTTATTACAGCGGTTCTCGCGCTCAATCCTGGGGGACCACTGTATATGCAGGTTTTCATTGCAACCACAACTTAAGCCCCAGAGTTCTATTTAGTTGTTAATTTGTCTTAATTAGTTGCATTTCATTTATTTACCCTCTGACTTCACATTATGTACGAAATAGCAGTGCCTGCCATGGGGAATGAAAGCCCCATGTTCATGTTGTGTTGATAATGCAGTATTGCGTATAAGTAATTGAACAAGGTTTAACATATTGACAGATCCATGTAATTCTAAGATTAATTAAAGAGCTCCTGTAGGTTGTTTCACATCAGAATAAAGTTCATTAAATTTTTTTCCCCACAATATTAACATAAAACAGGTGTGAATTATTGTTACTAGCGTTAAATGTATAGATTTAGTGACAATGTATCAGTCATTAAAGTTAACAGCATGTTGTTTTTTTTTTTTTTTTTAATTCATTGGGACATTTTTGTTTTAATTTCTCTTCTCATTCAGCTGTGCCCTATATAGCATGGTGTGGATATGGAACTTTTAATTTTGAAAGCAAGCATAGCCAGTTTTAACAATATTGCTTGAAATGGTAATAAAGAGAAATTGCCCTCATTAAAATTCTCGGGTTGCATTTGTGGTAGCAACAAAAACCAGCATGCACAGCAGTCCCCCACTGCCGAGTTTGAGAACCACTGTTTTATAAAGGTGCTGTTTTCAAATGCACAAATTAAGTTTTCTCCTGGGAGTTGTATGAAGAAAATCCATTGATCATGGAAACTCGGCTCAATCTATGCCCATGGAACTGGCTGTAAAATCCTCCGACTGCATTTAGAACTGATATTGTGATGAGTAAATGTTGATGAATTAGTTTTTCATATTTTGTGTAATTATATTTATTGGATCATTTAATTAAGGATTTGTAGTAGCTACTGCTGCAGATCCATCATGTTGGTGCAATTGCTCAAAGTTCTTATGGGAATTGCATGAAATTTTGTGTTTATTCCTGGTGGACAGAGCACAAACCATATTGTGTGACCCTCCATGAAGTGCCACCACTAGGTCAAACTTAACATTTCCAAACGCAGTTACTCAAACAATTTTGATGATAATCATGTCACACCTGTGATCGTCTGACGCAGAGAAGGTCTGTCATTGATGTTAGACACCCTTATGACCTTTGCTGTAGCGTCATCACCTGGCAAAATTAATTTTAAATTGCAATAACTCAAACGGCTTTAATAGGAATCTTGTTGAATCCGCTATCGCGATTCTGGGTGCATAGAGGAGCTTTTGATTGTGATGTCTCTGTAAAGCTACCTGTTACTCCACCATTCAGCCAAATTTGACTTTTTCAATGTAATATTTTAGGAGGTTTTGACAGGAATCATGTCAAACGTTCTGTGATAGTTCCTGGTGCACAGAGGTGATGTTTTTAGCCCTAGGACCTTTCCGGTAGCACCACAACTTGGCTAAACGTTTAATTCACAAAGATGGAATAACATGACCAGTTTTAATAAGAATCCGGTCATATTGGTCACAAACATTTCTGGTGCACTGAGGAGGAAGTTTGATTTTTATGGCTCTATTACTTTTACTGTAGTGTTATTATTTGGTAAAATTATATTTCCAAATAAACGTGTCAAACTTTCCTCATGGGAATGTGATCAACTTAGCTGTGAACATCTTGGTGCAAAAAAGAGCAATGCTGTTGCTCTGGTGACGCTATGACTGTTCCTGTAGCACCAACTAAGGCCAGACTCCAATTTATCAAAAGAGCATTAAGTCAAACGCGTCATTTGGGAGTTGGGTAAAATATGCTGTGAACATTCCTTGAGTCTAGAGTAGATCCCCTGTTCATTTTCTGGACCCTATACAGTTTACTGTAGTGCTACCACTTGGCTAAATTATAAATTTAGCCAACGGGGAGCATACCCTGTACCCTGAGCTGTACCCTACTGTTGTTCCCTGGCAGTATTTGTCTAGTTTTAAATAAGTAGATGTGTTTTTTGTGTTTGTAATTTAAGATCAGTCGTGAAATTCTCTTAAGAGCATTTGGTGATGCATTTCAGATGCTATTTGTGGATAACACACTTGGAGACCTGTACACATCTGTTTTTGCTGCCAATGGTAATCTGCTCAAAAGTTGCTTCATGTCAGCCTTTTGAGTTAAATTGTGACTTGTGGGAAAATCTTGTCCCCTTGTCCAGCAGGAAAAGAGATTGCTGGGGAAAAAATAATTCCAATTTTGGCTGAGTTGCTAATGCACAGAATAGTTCACCGGCACTTTTGGGCCAGTAGAATCTCTTGAATGCTGGATAGAGGAATGGGTTTTTTTTTTTTTTTTTTGGAGGAAAGTTCAAATTTCTAGCTCAATTTTTTTTTTTCATGACAGTCATTTGTGTGGAGCAATGGAGCCCAATCATGTGCCATGGAGGGCAGAGAGTATGCAAATTTCCTTTCCAGCCCATCCCTGTATCTGCTGATTTCACTGATTGGCCCGCCTTCAAGCAGTAAGGAGGGAGGGTGTAATCAGCAGGTGTAATGATTGGCTGACATGAAAACCTGCATTCCCTAGGCCCTCCGTGGAACATGATTGGGTACCACCAGTGCAGAGGTTGCTTGAATCTATTCAAAGGCCATTCAATCACTTTAGTGCTCTGAATATGTGAGTCCCTTGAAATTGATTGGGAAGAATGCTTGTTTGAACTTAGTAATGTCAGCTAATGGCAAATAGCTCTTCACGCAGATCAGCATTAGGCCATAAAAAAAAAAAATTAATTGGTGATCATCCCCACCCGACTGGCAAAAATCGTGCTGACCCAAATTTTTTTTTTTTTTTCCAAAAAAACGTTATTTTCATAGAAAAAATGTCAAGAATTGCTTAAAAACGTGAAAGACGGTGCATCAGTGCTTCAAACTTTGCGGTATTTCGATTTAACTGGGATGACTGACCGGCCCTCTAGTGAGCATTTGCTGAACCAGGCCGCGCATGCGCAAATATCTAAATAGTCTTCAGTTAAAACGCGTTTCCACCAGTGTCAGTCTTTTAAAAAAAAAAAAAAAAAAACTTGAATTATATTTCAAAATTTCTCATCATATTCATCAGTAGATCAATTGCCATGTTGAATAACCATAATCAATAATCATAATCAGTATCCATAGTATGTATGCAGCAGTAACACACACACACGCACACATGCACACGCACATACAAGCAGTTTGCACACACGAGCAGTGCACACAGACATATGCACACACACATACACACGAGGCACACGTACCCACGCACACAGACACACACACATACAAGCAGTTCACACACAGACACACACACATAAAAGCAATTCAATTCACACATGAGCAGCTCACACACATAAGCAGTGGGCTTCTGTAGCTTTGATTAGTAAGCAAGCTTCTGTTTAGTTGATTTGAAAACATAATCAGGTGATGTATTTGATTTCTGTAGCTTTGATCAATATTTGTTCAGTAAAATCATAAGTTGTTACTGAAAACATAATCGATTGAATCATTTATGTGTCTACTTGTATCCTATTCATCTAGCTGTATTTTTCCTCTCTTGACTGTAATTTTCCACACTGTTTTTAGTATATATTCTTTTATTTTTTTAAAACCAGCATTTCTGTGCTCCACCATGGTTTAATAAACAAAGCTAGAGAATGAAAAAACGTTAAAGATAAGATGGTTACAACCCATGAATTGTGATTGGAGCAAAGTTGGTTAAAAAAAAAGTTAGAGATAAGATGGTTACAACCCATGTATTTTGATTGGAGCAAAGTTGGTTGAGTTTTTCCCATAAATATTGCTCTGTAAAGAATGCCGATTTAGCACTTCTTGGCCAGGGACTGCTCTCCGGCTTTGGATTATTGCTTGATTCAAGGCTGGGAATAAAGAGGGCTTCTGAAGATTTTGTCTTTCTCCAATTATTCACAAACAAGGGGACCTCAAAAATATGTAAACATCTAGTCAGGAAACCACAACAAAACCTCCCTCCCGCCTCACTTTTTTTATGCCCAAAAGGATGATCACCAACTTTTTTTTTTTTTTTATGGCCTTACTTTGGTAACCCTTAGTTGCTTTCATTGGAGGTGAGTTGTTGGCTGATGGCTAATAACGTTCTGTCCTTCTACAGCACCTTTGTCTGCCCAACTGAGATTATATCCTTCAGTGACAAAGCCAGTGAATTCCACGATGTGAACTGTGACGTGCTGGGTGTGTCTGTGGACTCTCATTTCACTCATCTGGCCTGGATCAACACTCCCCGGAAGGTGGGGCTAATCGTACAGCTGTTGCCACGGCGATGGCGATATGTTCACTGTTTGATGTTTCTTTAGCTAACACCTGCCACCAACCAGGCTGTTAGTTGGCAATTAGGCGTATTAAAGCCTCAGACATGTCACCACTGTAATTTTGTTGGACTGAAGTGTTTGAAATGTTGTGAATGTTCATTATATCCTCAAAACAGTGTTTTGCGGATATTGGGGATAGACCCTGGATGCTGCAGCAGATTATCGTCATCCGCAGGCTAAACTGTGAATTTTGCCTATGGGGTGAATGTTGTATTTTCATGTATATATCCTGCTGTCATCCACGGATAGCATTTGTCTTCTTTCAGTCTCATTTTTTTTCTCATTGTTTTGAATTGCTAATTAGCATCTTTATTAGCTTAGGAAATTGTGGAAAGTAGGATTACTGGTTAGAATAGCTAGCAGAAGCAAAGCCGGACAATTGTCGATGACCTTTTTTCCTGGCAATTTTTCATTTTCCAGAGTGGGGGACTGGGTCACATCAACATCCCCCTGCTGGCTGATCTCAACAAGCAAGTGTCCAGAGACTATGGAGTACTCCTGGAGGGGCTGGGCATTGCACTGAGGTAATGAGGCTAATGTTGTCGTCACATGGATCACAGTAGACGGCAGAGCGTTTCAGGGACGGCAAACTGACGAAGTTTGATTCTACTATGGTGATCTTGCCCTGTGATTGTCCAATCATAGTGGCAGTTTCCATCAAAGAAGAGAAAAGCAGATTTTTGCTTGGTATTCCTCTATATACAGAAGTTTTGGGAAACAAGGCAGCGGTTTCTTAAAATTCTATGTCTGTGTTGTGTTTTATATGATGTTTGACTTTGGGGTTGGAATACTACTGCATATAACAATAATAAGTAAAATTATTCAGAATTATTCCCTAATGGCATTCTAAGAAATGGCCTTCTTGGCCATCCTTATTAGTTTTGCTGATGTCCTCTCATCTACTATAATATCGGCGTTTGTAATTGACAGTGTGAACACTGCCCATCGCAGTAAAATGGGCAAAGCAGGCTCAGCTGTTTTGGTCTTCTCTGTACAGAGGCCTGTTCATCATAGACCCCAGCGGAGTAGTCAAACACATGAGCGTGAACGACCTCCCCGTGGGCCGATGTGTGGAGGAGACCCTGCGGCTCGTCAAGGCCTTCCAGTTTGTGGAGACCCACGGAGAAGTGTGTCCGGCTAGCTGGACCCCTGACTCCCCAACGGTAAGATGACCCCGAACAGTGTGCTCACTAAATTGGTCAGATTATTTGCTCTGTATTGTTGCCACTTTAAGGTCAACCCATTCAGTGCTGTCACCCCAGATTATCAGATTGGTCAGGTTATTCGAACAGTAAGGTGAGTGAATTGCTAAGATTAATTGGACTGTATTGTCGCCATATTGGTAAGATGATCTCAACTGTAATTTATCACATTGGTAATCACAACCCAGTTATGAGGTAACACAATTGGCTTGATCTTCCCAACACGTCATCGCATTGGCCAGGTCATACCACCAGTGAGGTCATCACATTGGTAAGAGAACCTCAAACAGTGCAATCACCTCATTTGTAAGGTTACACCATGCCGTGAGGTCACCGCATTGACACTGTCATCCTAACTCACTTTAAATGCATTGCTAAGGTCATCCCAACAGTGAAGTCACCCTGAACAGGGAGATGCAGTATCTGGAGCATGCTGAGTGCAGTTAATTGCATTGCATCGGCTGGAACCAGTCGATGACTCCTCATGCTCCACCTACCAAAAGACTGGGTTGCAGTCAGTGGTGGTTTTGGGGTCAAAAAGTCAGTCCTATAAAGTCTTTGTTCCACCCATGAAATTGCCCATCAGATTTCACCCATTTGTTTCTTCCTCTGGCTGGAGAATTGCACTTAAGAAAAAACCTGCTGATTTTACCAAAATTCTTGGGTGGTCTTTGACATTCTTACCTTGATTTTACACTGTACTTGCAATAATCAGTCAATCAAATGCAGTATCAATTCAGATTTGCCTCTGAACACAAGAAAATTAAGCTGTGATTATACATTTATACATTTAAAATTTGGGTATATGTTTTATGCACTTTCCACTGAGGCGCTCTGTTTAGCTGGTTGCACTGTGTGAATTACAGCAAAGGTGGTGAATGCTGCAGGACATGAAACAGTGAATCTCATGACTATTGAAGCGGCACATAGTGTGGAAATTTTCTGTCTCAGGGCTGGATAGACAAGGCTGTTAACTGTTACTTCACTGGATGGTGGAGGTATACATCCACAAGGCAGTAATTTTAGTTCTGTATGTTCCTTGTATTTTCAGCAGAAGAGGTTCTTACATGCTTTTCTCCATTTTCCAGATTAAACCCACCCCTGAAGGCTCAAAGGAGTATTTTGAGAAGGTGAACTAGAGCTGCAGGTTTTCGTTTCTGAACCAGGACCCAGCATCCATGGACCGTTTAATGTACTCTGCTGCCAGAGAAAAACCATGTTCATGATTAAGACTCAAGGAGAAAGATGTCATTATACCAGTCTCTTCTATGAAAGCACTGAATTGTATTTGATTTTATGAAATTAAGGCATAAAATAAAAACTTGAAAATGTCATGTGAAATTACCGATGGTCTTTTTTCCTCCCTTATCTCGGGCTCATCTTGATTAAACAGGTTTTCGCCTGTGTGAAATGAACTTGGCACTGAATCTTGATCTATCAGCACAGTCAGTCCCACTGGCTCTTTGAATGGCACATGATTCTGAAAGATTCTTCTGAAAGATTACGGTCTTTCATAATAATTGTGATGATGATGACGACGATGACGATAATGATAGTAATGGTAATAATAATAATAACGATGATAATAATAATAACAAGAATAATATGAATAATATAGAATGGATCAATTTTAACGAAATATGTATTTATACCTCACCATGCGGACAGTAAACATTGCTCAGCTCTTGGCTCTCCTGAACATGTTCAGCTTCAAAACCCTTGTGCCTCCTCTTCCCCTCCTTTCCCTCTTCTTTCTGTACCCTCCCACATGCACACACTTGCATACATGCACCCCATCACCTTACTATTCCTCTTTGCTTTTTCTTCCCTTACACATCTCCATATGTTTGTGCATTTACATTGTGTTGATATACCTGTTTGTTGCTGCAGACGTTTACCCCATCCTTACCTCTTTGTTGTTTGTTTTTGTTTTTTTACTTTGTTTTTGTCTTGATTTTGTTTTTCATATAATGCATTGCTCCTATTACTTGATAATAGCAGGGAAAATGATTAATTTAACACATCTTAAACTAATTACTGTCTTGCCTATGCAGTGGAGGTTTACCCAAAACGACACAAGAACCATAGAAATAAACCTTAATGCCAGTACACAAATTCATTAGTTGGAATATACGGGGAATCGGCTCACCAGCAAAACGAACAAAAATTCTAAATCAGATCACTAAATTGAACCCCGACGTTTGTCTCCTTCAAGAAACACATCTTTCCGCAAATGAACATCAAAAACTCAAAACAAAATGGATAAACCAAGTATTTTCTTCATCATTTAATTCCAAAAAAAGAGGAGTAGCTATTCTGATACATAAAAATGTTCCATACCAAAATATAAACACAATAGTAGACCCCGACGGCCGCTTTGTCATCATTAATGGACTCATCAGGAACATCAAAATAACAATAGCTAATGTCTATGGGCCCAATGACGATCACCCGGATTTTTTTCACTCAGTTTTCAAACATATCATGGACTTCTCAGACTCGATAATCATAATAGGAGGAGACTTTAACACTGTACTCAACCCGAATTTAGACAGATTAAATACCTCAAGCAACTACCGACCATGGCACTCTAGTGGAACAATAAAACATTACATGAAGGAGTTAGGTCTTGGCGATTGTTGGCGATCCAGGAACCCATCGAACAGAGAATACACCTACTACTCATCCCCGCATAAAAGCTTCTCAAGAATAGACTATTTCCTGGTCAGCAATTCTATTATTTCACAAATAAACAACACAGAAATCCACCCCATAATTATATCAGACCATGGTCCAATTAGCTTTGACTATATGCTTGACACAGACCCAACCCCTCCCTACAGGTGGCGGTTCAACAACTCTCTCCTAATGGACCAAGACTTTAATACATTTTTTTGCAGAGAGTGGACATCCTTCATGGATTTAAATGACTCCCCGGACATATCACCATCATTACTTTGGGAAACAGCAAAAGTAGTACTTAGAGGAAACATAATCTCATATTCAACCCACAAGAAAAAGAAAGAACAACAAAAACAACAAGAACTTGAACTCAAACTGAAACACCTGCATCTCAAACTTGCAGACTCCCCTACTGAAGAAACACAAAAGGAAATACAGAAAATAAAAATTCAACTTGAAAAAATAATACATCAAAAAACACAATTTCTTATGCAGAGAGCGAGACTAAATTTTTTTGAATATAATGATAAATCAGGAAAATACTTAGCCAACCAGCTCAAAAGGAATAAAGAAAAAACACTGATAACTGCAGTAAAAGACCAGCACGGAAACCTCAGTCACAACCCAAATGAAATAAACCGGATCTTTCATGACTATTATAAGGATCTCTATCACTCTAATAATAAATGCGACACTGATAACATCTACTCTTTTTTAAACAACATTGAATTGCCAAAACTATCAATAGAACAAAAAAATGCATTAGATCAACCCATAACTCCAGATGAACTCAGGAAAGCTATTTTCTCTATGCCAAACAATAAATCACCTGGCTCAGACGGTTACCCCATTGAATTTTATAAACATTTTTGGCACATCATATCCCCTCTGTTTTTTAGAATGGTCACAGAACTTAAACAATCAGGAAAAATGCCACCACATATGAATACAGCTCTTATCTCAGTTCTGCTCAAACCTAACAAAGACCCAACTCTCACAACCAGTTACAGACCAATAAGCCTCATCAACTGCGACATTAAAATAATAAGCAAAGCACTTTCACACAGACTAGAATCCGTAATATCTAACATAATCCATCCAGATCAAACAGGTTTCATAAAAGGCAGGCATTCATCTTCAAACATGCGCCGTTTATTTAATTTGATTGATATTTCTCAAAGAAACAATATAAACACCATCATTACATCACTGGACGCCGAGAAAGCTTTTGATAAGGTTAATTGGACATATCTCCACTACACTCTTGAGAAATTTGGCTTTGGAACGTCATTTATTCACTGGATTAAAACACTCTATAACTCACCTTCAGCAGCCGTCATCACCAATAATTACATCTCCCAACGTTTCACACTTCAGCGTGGCACAAGACAAGGATGTCCACTCTCTCCATTACTTTTTGCTATTTTCTTAGAGCCTCTTGCAGCATCTATCCGTCAGAACAACAATATCATAGGAATAAAAACAAAACAGGTCCACCATAAAATTAGCTTATATGCAGATGATATACTTTTATACTTAACAAAACCAACACAATCTCTCATTGAAGTCTCCACAACTATCAACAATTTCTCAAAAATATCAGATTATACCATAAACTGACCTAAATCAACAATCTTGTCACTTTGTGGGGGAGCACTGGAAGGCTGCAATGAAAACACTACCCTTTTCTATGACAACTGGCAACATCCGATACCTTGGTATTTACGTTTCCACCAGGCTGTCGGAACTCTTCTCCCTCAGCTTCACTCCATTATTAAAAGAAATTGAAGAAGACCTCATCCGTTGGAATAACTTACCCATTTCACTATTAGGAAGAATAGCAGCCATAAAAATGTCAGTATTACCAAAAGTAAATTATCTTTTTTCAATGACCCCCGTCCAACCCACAACACATTGGTTTAACACTCTTGACTCTATCATCACCAAATTCTACTGGAAAAATAAAAAACCGAGAATAAGACTGTCAACACTACAAAAACTTAAGGACACTGGGGGCCTAGCAGCACCTAATTTTAGACTATACCACCTTGCAAACCACCTACAGTACGTAATAAAATGGCAACAAATAAACAATCAATCACAGCACACATGGATGGACATTGAAGAATATGATTGCCAAGAATTACCAATATCAGATTTGCTGTATCTTTCACAGTTATTAAAAAAACACAATTGCTTTAAAAACCCATATATTGCAGTGACTCTGACAGCTTGGTGGAAACTCATTCAAATGACTGGACAAACCATGACACCAAACAAACTCACTCCATTATGGCATAATCCAGACTTCCAAATCCAAAACAAACCGATTGTATTTAACAAATGGAAAAAAACTTGGTATCACTCATTTAGATCACATATTTGAAAATAACTCACTCATACCACATGAAATCCTCACAGAAAGATATGATATCGGTGGTAACAACTTTCTACAATATTCACAACTCAAGCACTGTCTCAAGAAGAATAAAATCAATCTGCACAGCAATACTCTAAATCCCCCTCCGATAACCGAACAACTCAAAGAATTAGTACATCAGAAAAAAACCCTGTCCAAAATTTACAAGATTTTATCTAAAATTGACAACACTCTTGCCATTCCGACTCAGCACTGGGAAAAAGATTTGGCTGTTGCCACCGATATCATTGACTGGAAACAAATCTGTATCAACACCTTCTCAATGTCCTCAAATCCAAGATTACAACTTATTCACTATAAAACCCTTCACCGAGTCCACTACACCCAAGTTAAAATGTTAAAAATGGGTTTCACTGAAAGCGATATCTGTAACCACTGCACACTCAACATCACTGACGACTACTTTCATGCCACATGGCTTTGCCCACCTATCTATACATTTTGGAAAACAGTCATCAACAAACTCTCCTCCATCCTAGGTTGCAGCCTTCCAGTCTCCCCATCAGTATGTCTGTTGGGAGAATTATCTTCTGTTGAACTGCCACCTGACAGCATACGCCCAACTTGGATCGCCCTAGCAATGGCCAAAAGACCATTTTGCTAAACTGGAAAAATAAACAAAATATCACAATATCTCAATGGCTCAATTTATTATCCGATTACATTAACATGGAAAAACTTAGAGCATCAACTGCAAACCAACCTGACCAGTTTGGCCGTCATTGGGCTCATTTTACAGAGCTCCTCAGCAGTCCAGACTAATCCATATAAATAACACACAGTGCTCTTCTTCAACCACACAGTCACCACATATCATACCTACCATTTAAGGAATAAACCAGATGTCTCCGGCCATACAACCCCCCACAAACATTAATCCGCACCCCCGTAATATGGAGCTCCACTACGCATATTTATTAAACTACATGGACGTGTATATACGTTGATGTGTATTTAAGTATATGTGTGTGTATATATGTGAGTATAGCAGTTTTCAGCCCCTCTGTTTGCTGTCTTTTATCTAATGTTAAACACTATCCTGACCAGCAATGTGAAATCACTGCATAAAACTGTTATTTGTTTATTTTTTTCTTTTCCTCTTTCTTTTTTTGTGTGCTTTTTTTAAGATTATTACATCTACCTGTTATTTGGTTTTGCTTCATCATATTTAATTAGTTACATTCATTTGTGTAATCCCTCCTGTTTTCTCCTTTGTTATACCCCCTCCCTCTGAAGAGACTGTGTTAGTACAAATTTATTGTTAATAAAAATAAAGCTGACCTCCCAAGAGGGGGGGGTGGTGGCGGGAAAAAAAAAAAAAAAAAAAAAAAAAAAAAAAATGAATGGCACATGATTGGTGCTTTAGTTATGTGGGAAATCTGAGGCTCCATCAAGCAGCGCTTCGCCTCTGCCATTGGCTGACAGTGACAGCATTAACTCTGCTTCTCCCAGGCAGCGGTACAGCTCAGAGGGTGGGCTGCAGATTGTAATGAGTGGCTGAAAAGCATGTGCTTTGCCTAAGATTGATCCTGCTTGCATATTTAAATGATTGGCTGTTGGTGCTCAAAGGACACAAGCCTTTGAATTTGATTGTGCCCTAAGAGTTTGGAGGAATGGGCAGAGAAGATAAAGGAGATTTTGAGCAAAAGTCGTTTTCCCTGGAGAGTGCTCTGAACAAATAAAATGACTGAGGCTAAGGCTGGATCCCTAATTCTAGCCCTCAAATCCAAATCCAGCCCTGGTTTCCTTTCCTTCCACACAATTAAAAGAACAATTATAGCTTCTGTTTGGAAAGAGTGAGCTTATTCCAGTCTTAAACCTCCCACAAAGTCCGTATTTTTATTTCCGACATGTCGAACTTCACTCTTTGCCGTGTCAAATTTCATTTGCCGTGTTTCTGGCCATGTCTGGACTTTATCTAAATCCTGCTAAATCACTTCAGCAGACTGAAAACTGTTAGCCAAACCTCCCAATTTAGTATCATCCAGAAATTTAACTAATTAGCTTTCAGCGTTCCTGTCAAGGTCATTAATATAGATGAGGAAGAGCAGGGGTCCTTAGCCCAATCCCTGAAGGAGTCCACTTCCCTCTGCATGGCTTAGATGAGATCCTCTAATGACAGCTCTTTGTGTTCAGTCCCATAACCAGTTTCAAATCTATTCCAAAATACCTCCAGTAATACCTACGGTTCTAATTTTAAAAATTTTCCTCTTCTGGCACAATACCAAATGCGGTCTGAAAATCTGAGTATATGATATCATAGGCCTTGCTCTGATCATGCCTTAGTGGCCTCTTTGAAGAATTACTGAAAGTTTGTCAGGCATGACCTTCCCTTATGGAAACCATGTTGGCTATTCTCAGGGTGTTATTACCTTCAATAAATATGCCGCCCAAAATAATTAAGGGATCACTTTATCATCATAGTATAACACCAAGTCAGTTAAACTTACAGAATACAGTATCCATACATGCCAACTCTACCGCTTTTGGCGGTAGACTACCGCTTTTGGGGCGTTTTTTTTCAGAATGAAATGCCCCGAAAGCGGTAGAGTTGGCATGTATTCAGTATCTGTCCAGTTTGGAAGCACAAGTGATTGTGAATCAAGTTCACCTGCTTTGGTGCAAATGAAATTGACAACAGGTGCAATGGAGAGGCAAAAGCAAAACTTACTCCCAAAATGGGAACGGCTGTGCATGTAGTGGCCACAGCAGTTGCTCTCTCATCATCCTTCCTGACGGATTATTCTCTAGTTTTACGTTCTGCTATTGTCCTTGTCACAACTGATAGCCAAAGGCGGTACCTGCAGCCCAAGCAGGTTGCATAGGTAGTCCATCTCCTCCAGAATAGCACATCTATACGTGTGGTTGCTAGACGGTTCGCTGTCTCCCAGCACAGTCTGGAGCATGGAGGAGATACCAGGAGACTGGCCGTTACACGTGGTCAGCTGGACAGGGCATCAACCCAGCAGCAGGACCGGTATCTGCTCCTTTGAGTGAGAAGGAATAGGAGGAACACTGCCAAAGCCTTTTAAAATGACCTCCAGCAGGTTACTGGTTTGCATGTTTCTGGCCAAACTGTCAAGCAGACTCCATGAGGGTGGCATGGGGGCCTGATGTCCTCTTGTGGGACCTGTGCTCACAGTCCAGCATCGTGCAGCTCGATTGGCATTCACCTGAAAGCACCAGAATTGGCAGGCCTGCCATTGGCACCCCGTTTCACAGATGAGAGCAGGTTCACACAGAACACGTGATTGGCGTGATAGAGTCTGGAGACCCCTTGATCGACGTTATGCTGCCTGTAACATCATTAGCTTGACTAATTGAGCAGTGGGTCAGTGATGGTCTGGGGAGGCATATCCTTTGAGGGTCGCACATACCTCCACGTCGAAGCTAACTGTACCCTGACTGCTGTTGAGTACCGGGACGAAATCCTTTGAGCGATCGTCAGAACTTAATGCTCCTGCAGTGGGTTCTGGGTTCTTCCTGATGCAGGACAATGCGCGGCCTCATGTTGGTGGAGTGTGTAGGTAGTTCCTCGATGATAAAGGCATTGATGCCATTGACTGGCCTTCTAGGTCCCCTGACGTAAATAATGGAGCACCTATGAGACATTACGTATCGATGCATCTAACACCGCCAAGAGCTGCCATAAACGATGCAGGAGTCTTGTGGATGTGCTACAGGCCACAAATTTAAAGCCATTTCTTTTATATTTGGTATGTATATGTCCTAGCCACTGCCCCAATCAATTTTGGTTGCCATGATAACATAATACACTAAATAGACGATTTTGCGTCAAAAATAAGCCAAAATGAAAAAATGTGGGTGATCGGGGGCGACACCCATTGTTCGCGAGCAACCGACCCGTCTAGTTCAGTTTTGTAATCAAGGAGTTCATTCAATCTAATGCACTTACATATGAGCGCGTCCTGTTAAAATTTGCCGGCCTTAAATAAAAAATTTTGATGCTCGAGGAAAACCGAACTTGCCATGATACATAAAAACTAACTTTGAAATGATCGCTAGTCCCCAGCGGCTCCATTACCTCTACAAATTCTTACAGGGTCATTACATAGCACTAAATCTAAAATTGCTTTCTCTCATGCAGGTTTACTGACATACTGCACCAATAATTGTCATTTTGAGGGTTTGGAGCATAATGGTGATATGTCCAAATTTTGTGGTTTTGAGATTTTTACCCCCTGTCACAGCTTTCTATCAGCTAATCCTTGGAGCACAATAACTATATGTCCATCTGCATTCATTTTTAATCAGAATTAACATTTTCATTTTGTGATATGTCCAACAAAATCTGCTTAAATTAAACATTGACATTTTGACGAATAAACAAATTTTAATACAGAATAGTCTGTCTTCCATTGCAAACGAACTTACCTTCAACCAATCACCATTGTGTTATGTCACAAAATGTGCTAGAATTGTTGGAGCACTGAGATGACATGTCCATTTTTGGCAATTTGACCATGATGTTGCGGTTAAACTCCTATGAAAACTTAGGTGTTCAATATACTTCTGAACCATGCAGCAAAAGAGTGACCAGTAAAAAAAAAAAAAAAAAAAATGATATAAAATACCTGATATAATAGAACACTTGGAAACCTAAAAATCAATTTTTCTCAAAACCTCTAAAATGGACATATAACCATTGCGCTCCAAACCCTCGATTTATAACTTCTAGAAAGGACCTTAACCCTGCCCTTACACTGTTTCCCAATTGACATCAGGGTAATTGAAGTCACCTATAATGACAATCCCGCCTCCCCTCCAAGCTTGCCTTAAGTTCTCAAAGAACATTATAATTACAATACCGTCTGAAGCTGGCAGTTGGTGGCACATTCCTATGTTTAGATCGGTCTCCTGTTCCCCTGTGAGCCTGACCCAAACATCCTCGTGCAGATAGAGATGATCAATTTCAGGAATTTCCTGGACATTAAGATTTTTTTTCACATTAAGTGCCACGCCCACTTTCCTCCAACTGGATCTGTCCCTCCTCATTAAGATTGCAACCTCTTCATCTCCATCTTCTTCACCAACCATCATGTCAGTAATCCCAACCATGTCATAGCTCCCAGCAATCAAAACAGCCTCAAGTTCCAAGCACTTCTTATTTATGCTTCTAGCATTCAAATAAAAACATTTCAGACCATTACCTCTTCACCTGTTCCCCAGCTGCCAGTTGCTCTTCAGGCACACCCTTTGCAATTCTGCTTTAAAAAGATATCCTCACTAGTACATGTAGCACCAAATTTTTTCTAATTCAACAAATTTATCCCAACGAACCTCGGACCTGCCCTTACCTGTGTCTTTAATCCTAATGTAGACCATGACCATTGGATCCTTTCCCACTATGTCCAGGAGATTGCCCTCACACTCCAGCAGGTCTATTACCTGTGCACCAGGCAGACAACGCTCAGTCTGAAACTCCTAGTCAGGCAAACAGACTGTGTCTTCTAAAAATAAAAGTCCCCCACGATTGCAGACTCCCTTCTCGGGGGTCTAGAATCGAGTGGACACCTCAACCTCTGGAGAAATGGGGGACTCGTGGTAAAATGATTATTCAATGATTTTAAGCCATACATCAGTTTTCCACTGCTTATCTGGGGCTGGGACGCAGGTCTAACAGACTAGTGATTTGACTATGCCATTCGGAGAGCGCTTGGTTACATTAACAGTTGGTAATTATATCCCCGAAATACGAGTTTCGGGGATATCATGCTTTCGCCCCACCCGCCGCCGCGTCTGCAGATTTTAGCGCGTTAACTCACAAAATACTTTACATTGGCTTCTCATTTTTAGCATATGGGTAGATATGGAAGAGAGATTAGATTTTCGGCAAGTATGCACTCCTAGGTTTGCCACCAGGTGGCGCTAAATATTGAAAAAATCAGTTTTTTAACCATATCTCTGGAACAATTACTTACACAGACCTCAAATTTGCCTCATATTGTAGGTCTAGTAAAGGGGAATCTAATAAAGGGGGCTTCGAGCATTGGGGAATTTCGGGGATATACCCCTTGCTGTCGGCCGCCGACAGCGTAGGCCTAGCTTTGAATATCTCACTTGTGTTTGCGGCTCTTATATTTCCACTGCCTTAGGCACTTGGGGAAGGCTGCTACTGCTGGTGCCTTGACCTGAGCCGGTATTCAATTTTGGACTTAGTGCTGTACTTAAGTAAAAAATTGGTCAAAGTTGGTATTCAAGTCAACTTTTGGCCAAGTATTTTGCTAAGTTTCAATACTTGGACTGAACTGGAACTGGTCTCCCCACCGGCTGCAGAGAAGTGGCATAAGATCCATGACAGAAGCCTCACAGAAAGCCACTATTGGGCTATAGATAAAGAGCTGAGATCTGATCAACCTTAGCTGGGTCTCCAGTGTAAGGGTCAGATATACAAAGACCTGAAACACCCAAGGACCCCAGGCATCACTGATGATGCGCCTAAATACATGATCCAATAGATGCATGTTGCACCACAAAAGATCACAGGAAACAAGTTGGGAAGAGCCAAACACCACATATTCAACAGGCCTTGTTTTGACCTAAGTGACTCTGTACGATTGATGACATCATTGGAGAGCAGACTAGGTGCAAATATAAATGTTTTATTTACAGTAATACCAATTTATGGAAGTGCTTTAAAATAAATCTCCTAATCTGGAAAATGCACATGATCTTCAGAGTAAAATGATTTATTCTTACACATTCTACACATACTTTTACAGTTAGTAAATTGGTGTCAAATGAAACACTTCGCACTGAACATACTGAATATTGCTGGCAAAAAAGCATGTACATGTACATTGTATATGCTTTCAAATGCAAAAAGTCATAGTGCAGACAACAGGTCATAAAGAGCAGCCCTAAATCATGTCTTATCAGGGCTTGCGGAGTGTTTATACAAACAGAAATACGAATGAATAAATTAGAATTTCAATTCTAATTGAAGTACTTGACAAGTATCTGCAGGGCCAAGTAGTGCACAATTTCTCATTGCAGCACTAAAAATTCAGCTATTCAGTTTTAAAACAAATAATTGAAAACTTGATCCAAAGAAATACCTTAGCAAATACAGTCAATGTCATAAAAAATACGGAAAACCTCTTGAGGACATTCTTTTATGGCCACCATGATCAAAGAGCACTTGCAATACTCTAAATGAAACCTTCCCACACGAATCAGACTGCCAATGCAAGTTACATAAGGAATGCCAGTCATATTACAGCATTTATAAAGTAAACCGTAATGACACGATCAAAATGAATTTAATTTCCCTAGGACAGAATCTCTCCATTAAGTGAATCATGAATCCAAAAAGTTATGGGGATTCATCCGAATACATTACAATGGTTTATACATCATTTTAGTTACAATGCAACACATACAATACAATCTCAGGAAATTTAAGGCCAACTAGCAATAATTATGAATTTAGATACAATTTCTTTAAGATGGGAGATACCTAATGCATTATTGAAAAGTTTAATAATTGGAGCAGGGTATGGAAAATTCGGTTGAGAACTGCATGTTCTTATTTGAACTAAATGATGAGCTGAAATATGAATACCAGTATTTTGCCTCCAGTTGAGATAAGCAACTCATTAACTGCATATTCTCAGTTCAGCAACAGTGCAAGATCTTAAAGAAATCATGCCTTGATATTAGACTATTTGCGTGTGCCCGTCTCAGCAAAACTTCTTAAAATTCTCACCCGATGGTACAGTATTAACAAAATCTAACCGTGAAAAACAAAAAAAACCCTGTGCATAAACTCGTAATTTTAAAGTAATACTCTTCACAGTTTTAAAAAAAAAAAAAAAAACCTTCAGAAATCCCTCAAAATCGATAGGCTTCGTGACCTTACCACACCCAAGGCCCCATTCCAAATATGAAATAATTTGGATCAAATTTGTGACCCGTAGAGCACTCAAGAAAATCTCAAAGTACACAGCAGCAGACGCGGCGTGACGATCACTGCTCCATAGTATCCTCAACTTGTTATCCCGGGCTACAGTAATGCATGAGCCAAAAGCGCAGACAGCTTGAATCTGAGGGCATTTACATTTAAATCAGGTTGAAATAATGGCAGTTTTGATATGTTGAATGAGAATCAAAGACTTTTTTTAAGGGAAAGACGTGGGATGTTGCACTATAGACAAGACAATAATATGACCTGAATCAATTTGAGAGTGTATATCACTTGCTGAAGGCAGATCTTATGACAGTACACCCAAAGAGCAAGCAGAAACTGTAGGCAGTAGTGAAGGCCTGGTAGCGCATCAGCAAGGAAGAAACCTAGTGTCTGGTGATTTACTCTTCACGTACATCCTGACTGATTCATTTCAAATCTGTTCTGTTGGCACAGGTTACAGAGCCTAAATTGTCAAAATTGCACAAATACTTTTGTACATTTGGACCTGACTGCATGGCCATTACCAAAATAATTAAGGGAACAATACACAAAATATTCACTGAATGAATCCATGAAATACCATAATATATCATTACTATTGTGTCATTGCGCAAATACATATGGACCTGACTGGATAGCCATTACCAAAAACTTAAAGGAGCGATACATAAAATACTCACAAAACTTATTTATGAAATGACCATATCATTTGAGATTTAAGAAGCATGCTGAATTGAAATACTGGCTTCTTCAACAAAATGCAAAAGCCAGTATTCTCCCCTCTGAAATTCCCATTGCGGGAGGGAACGTCTGTTTTGTTTTGGTCAGTGCAATCTCTGCCAACGCCTTTTCAGCGCTTCAGGATGCCCGATATGAAACAAAATTGCTGGCAAACATAGCATGCCGCTGCCATGGAAGCAAGAACTGGATCAACAGGGATAACGTTAGATTCTATCTGACCTAAAAAGCCTTGGCATCCTACTAAAAAGCTCTGTGACCAGAGCATGTAGTAAAACATGGTAAAATCCAGGAGATGCATTTGAAAATTGGAAACAGCTACAGCTTAGAGCCCAGAGGGATTTTAAGACAGATGCCAAGTTGGCCAATTTTCTCCCAAGTAGGTAAACACTGAGCTCCGCATAATGTTGGGTAACCTTCACTAATTTATCACAGCCAATTAAGTAGTATGTTATTGGGGTGTATAAAGTAGTGACAGCATAGTCCAGCTCCATAGGATGAAGGGCTTAGCTTTGGCACCCATAGCATCAAGCTAGCTAACATTAACAAAGTTATAAAAATCCTCCTAAGCTGGTTCATAATTTGCCATAAAAACACTGCAAAGGTATCCATGAGCAGATTAATTTACACTGTAGGCCATGCCACTGTCAAAGTGTAATGTTGCGTTCTCCTTGTGCTTGTTCGTGTAGCTTCAGTGTCCTCTTAGCAACAAGCGTGAGCCTCGATTTTGAATTTGGACTGCAGTGCCCATTTTAAACACTTGCTGTCAGTCCTGCAAATTGTTGAAATCATGCATAAATATGAACGACACATTACTTTGTGTCAAACATCTAAAGAAAGCTGAATATCTGCTCTTTCTGATGATATACAAACACGGCCATCGTCAGAATAGCTCTGCTCTTCAAAGTACATTTTTTTCTAAAAAAAAAAAAAAAAAAAAAATCTTGTTTACCATCGCTTGCAAACGGTGGACGAATACATTGTACCACAACATCAATCAAAGTGACGGAAAGTGACACCAAAATGGTATTTGTTATGCACTGAAGAAAAGTTGAGTTTGACCGAAATAGTCGTCCGGAAGAGTTTTCCAGAAGAAATTCTTCGGAATGCAGTGATATTTCATCTGAAGACGATCAGCCTATGACATTGCCACTTTGCCAACACAGTATTTTTATTAATTTTTTTGTGTCACGGTTGCTTCTCCTTAGCCATTTCATCCTCACGTTGGCATGAACAAACTAACAGCTAGGTACATACAATGCATGTGTATGGTATTCTTTCCGAACAGACCTGCACACAGACCATCAAACAATCAACACACCAATCAATGAAGTAAATGGTCATTTATTTGACATTGCGTGTGTATCACAAATGGGTAGAACCATTGTTCACCATAGTTACCACTCTAATAGCTTGCAGTAGCGAACGTTTTGCTAACAACTGCTGAGTCTGGTTCAGTTCCTCCACCAAATGGTGTTCCCTAATGATGCAAATATGATATCCAGAAATAGCATTGACAGCTTGTGTACATTTTACTCTGAATTTGATGACAAAACAAACGTACTTTGAAAGCATGAGGCACTAGTGTGACCACTGATATGCAGAGAGGAGTTCTGTATTCAAATTGACAAAGCGCTGGGGATGGCAAAGGAGCAGAGTTCATTGCTTTTTGTGGATCATCGTAGCAATCAATTTTAAGAGCGCGCAGATTGCTCAACGCCCGTTACGTTATTTCTTGAGTGATTTTCTTAAATTAGCGACAACAACACAACTTTCTTGTGGGAGAACACAATTTGACAGGGGGAATAGAATCGGACATAACCGTAAACAAGCTGGCCGCATTTGTAACACCATCGATGTATACGGATGACGAATTGAGGTCTTGAGGGATTGACCATTTCATAGGGGAATATTTCAACCATAAGCCATTGTAACTCTGTTTCAAGGTGCGGGGCAAAGGCAAGGGGCGAAAATAAGAAATGGAATCGGCCCAAAGACAGAGACAGATATGCACCTATGGATGCACATGCACGCACGCATACCCGCCCTCGCACACATGACCAAAAAGCAACGGAAGTTACTATATCAGAGTCTGAAGGAATGTCACAAACAGTAATCAAAAAACAAAACAGCATTCATATCACTTTTTCAGTATCTCAGTGAGTTATGTTCTTTATTAGAGTATGAAATATTAAACATGTATAAAATAAATCATAACCTCAAAACTCAAGGTATAAATGAGCACTTCATATTTCACCAAAAGTACATTCTACCTTGTTGGCAAATATGGCAGTAATCTGCCTCCAAATTCATTCAAGCACCACTGTAAATGTTAACTATAAAATGTAAGGTATTTCTTCAAATTTCCACCCACTTTTAGTGCAAATGACAGAGTATGAGGGAAATTTGAGCAGGAGTCGACTTGGAGCAAGCTTGTATAAAAACCCAACTGAATCATGGAGTCCAATTACATTAGACATTAAAATAAATCCTCTGCGAAGAAACCAAATTGCAATTTATTAGCCTCAAATCAATTTAAACACTTGAAACGCTTTGAAAGCGGTAACTCACAATTGTATATGAATACAATTGGAGTCAATACTTTGCATTTGAAAATACCATCCCAGTAACTTGTAAAGAAAAACAAGACTATACTTTAGAGCTGGACATTTGCTTTGTTTTGTCTTAAAACTGTAGCAGAATACAAAAATGATCTCGCACATACACGTACGCAAACACACAAACACACACATACACACTCAGCAAGGCAACATTGGAGCTGGACTTGAGTAACTTCATTCAGTATAAAGCGCATTCATTGGCTGCGGCCATTTCATCCCACTGCACCACAAATAGGGTTGCGCCGTAGCCCTACACTGGTGCTCTGATTGTCAATGGGGGAGAAGCGGATGGTGGGGCATTACGAGCCGGAAGAGTGCACACTGGGGACAGCGTAGAACTTGGAGATTCGGCTCTGGGCCGATGGGTTCAGGCATTCCGACTCGCCGCTCATCTTGAAGAAGACTTCCTGTTCCTGGAGCTTCCGTGCAAACTCCTCCTCCAGTGCCTACAGAGATCAGCAGAAATCAGCGCCTCACTGTTAACCCTTCTCTCCCCACTTAAAAATTCTGAATAGGAATATTTTCAATAACAGCAGTTACAGAGACACACTGCAAACACCTAAATCTTTAAGTTCACCATACCACCAATATAAAAATGACTCTAAAGTTGGATGTAAACTACTACTAAAATAAAAAAAAAAAAAATAATAATAATCTTGTATTTAACATAACATAACGAGTGGCGAGAATAGGCCGTTCAGCCCAACTAGCTCGCCAGTTTCTTTTTACAATTTTGAATATATCACTTCAGATACTCAATGACTCAATGGCATCTAGCTTTAAGTCAAGCCTGCTCTTGAAAATTCCCAAGGATTCTGCTTCAACAATATGATCAGGCAAGCTATTCCACATCGAAATTACTCTTTGGGTGAAAAAATATTTCCTAATATCTGAGTTAAATTTACTCTTGGTCAACGTCCATTTGTGACCCCGAGTTCCTACATAACTAATCCTACATAATTCACTTTGTTAATCCCTTTAACATATTTAAAGACCTCAATCAGATCACCCCTGAGTCTCCTTTTCCTAAGACTAAAGAGATTAAGGATCTTCAGCCTATTCTCATAGCTTTCATCTTTTATACCTGGAATTAGCTTAGTGGCTCTTCTCTGAACTTTTTCTACAGCCTCTATATCTTTCTTAAAGTATGGACCCCAGAACTGTACACAATACTCCAGATGTGGTCTGACGAATGTGTAATACAAGAGAAGTATGACCTCCTTGGATTTTACACTTATATTTATACTTCAATATCTAAAAAATGAAAGTGCCTTGACCCTTCAGGTTAATAAAATGAAAGGGTACTTTTAAATTTACATATTTAAAGAAGGAAATTGTGTCTTGACACTTGAATGTTTATCATGGAATGATTCCTTTAGACTGGCAAATACACTGATGAGTCAAAACATTAAAACCATTCGGTAAATATGGTCTTGGAGCCCCCGCAAGCTGCCAAAACAACTGCCAAACTGATATCCACTTACATTCCCAAATCGAGGGTTTCTCAGCAGAAAATTTCACAAGCAAGCAAGCTAGCTAGCTGACGCCGATTGCTCAGTTGGGATGTACAAAAGTGCTGCAAAACATATCAAAGAAGTTCATGCCTATTACAGCAGGTTAAGTTAGCAACTGAGGAACATCGTTTTCAGCCAGTCAGTCATCAAAACGTCTCCCATTTCTATGTGGCTTGGGAATCACAATTAAAATAAGAACAGCGACAGCCTGCTTGCTGGCCGTTCATCGGACCATTCATGGTCTGCATCACGGGGATTAATTGTGCATGTTTCAGGAGAGGCCAGTGCCGAACTTGCAATTTGGCTAGCTTACTACTTGGCTAGCTCAAGAGCAATCGCTGTCAGCTAGCTAGCATGTGAAGATAGGGCAAAAACCAAATCACATTGCTTAAGTATAACAATGATTACAGACATTTCCCTTAATTAGCATCAGCTAGGTAGGAAGATGGCAAGCTTTATAATCTGAAGAATAACGTAATACGTGATAGCATGCATAGAAGGACAATATTGCTATAACTAGCAAGAAATAACATGTCTCATGCCGAACTGTCTGTTTGCTCTAGGTAACAGAAGCTGGTAATCAATGTTGAAAGAGCTTGTGTGTGTGATGACGTTGAAAGTGACAAATCAGAGCTGCAAGAACTTCTCCAATAGGCATCATAGCTACCATAGGTTCATTAGCTGGTTAGCTGCGTGGCTAGCTGTACCAAAGTGATTGCTTTTGAACAAGCTACCAAGCTAGTTAACGTCTCTAAAGTCCACAAGCACACTTGAATCGCACAACATTGCCGTGTAGCCTCCTATAAGTTCATGCATATTACAGCTGGCTAAGTTAGTAAAGTTGGGGCAAAAACCAAATCATATCGCTTTAATGTGATGATCATTTACAAAGATTTTCCTTAGTTAATGTTAGCGAGCTTACTAGCAGCCTAGGTGGCTATATCCAAAGATCAACATAACTAAATACACCATGGCACACATAGCAGCCTAGCCATCATGACATTATCAGTAAGCCTCTGTGCGTACATGTGCTACCCAAAAGCTGACTGGTTGGTATGCAAATGAGGAATATCATTTTAGTTCGCTCCCCGAATGAGTGATGTCCTAGCTGAAGACCCGCCTTGATGAGACGCTGACAGATTGTAATTTAATTTTTCACTGTGTCTCAAAAAGAGCGTGGCGACGTATAAATGCAATGGACTGGGAAGCGCCGTTTCCCTTACTGCATTTGAATACTGTCCCATGTATTGCAGGTTAAGTCTTTGAAAATGAAACGTCAAATGCCGTACTATTTTTAAGTGATTGTAAAACAGCATTCTCATTTTCATGCTGACCCTAAAAGAGTGTGATGACATGTATATGTAAATGCAATAGACTGGGAGAGCTGTTTGGCTTATTGCATTTGAATATTGTCCACAGTAGAGCAGATTAAGTCTGCAAATTAAATGTTGAACGTCATTTTCAATATCATTTTCACAGTCAGTAAATAGCAAGTACATTTTCATGTTGACCCTAAAAGAGCATGGTGACATTTAAATGTAAATGAAATAAGCTGGGGGTGCCGTTTTGCGTATTGTATTTGAATATTGTCCACTGTATTGCGGGGCATGACTTTGAAAATTAAATGTCAAACAGCTTTTTCTATATCGTTTGAATATAGTCCTAGATTTCCCATATGAGTATGTGAAAATGAAAGTGATAATTGAATTAATGCATTTTCAATTTAATTTTGTCTCAAATAACTCATTCTACTGCAATAGTGGAATTTCATTTTCATTTTAATATTGCCCCCTATGGGCTTCCATATAAAAGTATTTACAAAATGGAATGGTGTCTTAATGCTTGTATATTTATCACATTAAATTGTTATTTTATACTTGAACATTTATGGGTTGAACTTTGAATTGTGAATGTTTAAAAAATGGTAAGGCGTGTTAAAACCAGCGCGAATGCTCTGTGCTGAGTGGCTCTTACCTTCTTCCGTGGGCGGAGCTCGTCTCGCCAGTCCTTCAGTTCCTGCCCGTGCTCCTCATCCAGCTCCTTCAGCTTCTGAGTTTCGTGTTCAATCAAGAGATGACACTTCTCATTCTGTAAGACGGACATGCAGGAAAACAGTGTTAAAACACAGAAACAGTCAGACAAATGTGAAACATACAAAACGCGCAGAGCGCTCCTCACCTGTAGCTGCTGCAGTTCCCTGCAGTTAGCGTCACACTGCATCTGTAGGTCTCTCATCTGGTTCTCGTGTTTCTGGTGCTGATGAAGCTTCTCGCTCTTCTGCCTCTTGTCCTCTTGCACAGCAAACTGCCCAAAATGCCAAACAGCCAATCACACTGAGGCTTACTAACACTGCTGCAGAAATATCAGTACTACCAACAGTAATCAAACTCTGTCTGACTGAAACGTTCGCAAAAAATATCAATACATTCATCGACACTCAAACAGAGGCGTACAAACACTCCTGCGGATCGTTCCTAACGAACTCAACCAGACCGACAGAATTGGCTCAAAAAAATGTTGAAGTACAACTACATATATAATGAACACGTGCAAAATTGCGGGTTCATCTCCCAAGGTCTATCAGACATGCTCCTCCGTAAATGGGGGAGCCATGCTGAATGTTTTGCAAACGTTAAATTGTAGGGGGTTTGGAGATCAACAACCTGGATATAAACCACAGTTCTGAGTTGAAAATTGCTACCCAGAGAAATTGGGGCCCAGACTTTCAGAATCTGCCATCGAAATTGGTCGACCTCAATTACTAATCTTTTCATGGGCAGAAATCAAAAAATCAATTTTCAGGGACCTCGTGACAGCCAGAATCCCTGTAATTCAGCACGACACTTTGGGGATTGTTAGAAATCCTGGGATCTCTGTTAAATTTAAAATAGGCCTGAAGTTAAACAGGTTAGAATACAGCAACTGCACTTACGGACCGATAAATGGATTTGTAGGTTTTTTGAGGTCGACACTCCCACAGAAATATCGATTTACACGCTTGCAGTGCTGAGCATGGCTACTAGTAGCCACTTTCGTAAAGTTAAAGACTGAAGTCCCCCAGCCTCACCTGTTTGATCTTCTCGCGATCCTGCTCGGGTGTACCCGTTGAGTTGATGCGTAGGCTTTTTTGAACATAGCCATACGTGTCTTGGCCTCGCTCCGCTGGATCTTGGGCAGACGGCCTCTCTCCTGCGCCTGCCTGTTCTTCAGGTCCTCCTGTAGCCTCTGATTATAGCCCTGCATCTGCTCCATTTCCTGCGAGCGACGTGGGCAAAATTCTCATGTCAACATGAAGAACTGGCAAGAAAAGGCCTTTCAGCCCGACAGGGCTCATCAGTTTCCTGCTAGTAAAGAGCACTCAATCATCACTTCACCAAGAAACGAAATACGACCCCAATTCCAATGCAGTTGGCACATCATGGAGTGATGGACTGATTTGAAAAGTCCAGACAGCTCCTACTGTAGGGCTTCTCAACCGGGGCATTTGGACGGCTTTGGGAAGCGCTGGGAGCAACATAGTGGAGACCGTGGCACTGCAGCACCAAAACGGGCATTCATTAACTGCACAAATACTGTCTATAATAAAACTATACTCATTTGCTTGTGACAATCGCTAGGGCAACTCATTTTAAATCTCGTTTTACCACTGAAGACGTTTTTTTGTCCACGCAGGGCATTCCCACAATTGTCCGCTTTATATGTGGTTTGTGGTCAAAGTGAATGGTCAAATCGGTTAGTCCTCTACTCAAGATGACCCCTACTCAAGATGTAGTAGGCAAAGGCCCAGAATACATATTCCCAGGTGTTACAGGCAGCGAGTGTAGAGTATTTCAACAACCTAAAGACTTCCTAAAAGCCTAAATCCCCCTTTAACAAAAAAATAAGTACAAATTTAATTAGTAAAATAATCAGAAACCAATGTATTACTTTGAAACGCATGTGTATGTATTTTTATAAAACCGCCATGTGAGGTAATTCTGTAATACAGTCAAGGATGGTGAGTTCAGTTGACTGTCAATGTTTATTTGTATAGGCTAATGGTTTGTCACTTCCTAAGGGAGCTTTCACACCGGACACGAAATAAATTTTTCACATGACAGATTATATTCAAAGTCAATGCAAAGACGCGAATACACGCGAAACTGCATTGACTTTGAATGTAATCTGTTGTGCGAAAAATTCGTTTCGCGTCTGGTGTGAAAGCGGCTTAAATATGACGAACTTTGGAATTATTCGTGCCAAGAGGATTACGTTTGACATAGCTGCTTGAGTGGTTGTCGAGTATTACCAAGCAAAGTGACAGCAATAACACAAATTTCATTGGCTTTCTATAAATTCATCAGCTCTGAAGTTTAAGGTTTCTAACAGCAGTGGTCAGGTTTTCATTTAATATCTGCCGATACTTGATGGAATCCATGACAGCCCCGCACCATGAAAGATCCGCCACTATACTTAACAGTGGGGATAGGGCTCTGCATGGCAGGGACCGAAATAACGCGATGCTGCGGCCCTTTCAGCGCCAGGTCCCTAATAAAAAGCCCCTGGGTCCTCTATATCCAGCTTGCATCCAGCGTTATAAATCACACTATTTCCTGAAAGACACTCAACTGACCCTTCGCTAAGCCCCACCTTTAAACGGCTACTCACCAATCCAACGTAGCAACCGTAACTAGGCACAGGAGGCCTGTCAAGCTTTCAGAAAGAGTGAAAATGCTGAAACGATGAGCCAATGGAACCTGCAGCTAGCTAGCCAAGTCCAACAACAGATATCCTCAAAGTTTACAAGTGGTGCTGTATTTTCCGCACTTCCGGAGCCAAAAACGCTAGTGGTGAGATGTCGGACATGGATTAAACAGAGTGGAAGACCTCACACCTGAATCCATTAATGATAGAAACCTCATTCGATTGCTCCAAGGTAAGTCAAAGAGCAAACAACCCAGTAAGTAAGCCACCACTGGCCCCCTGTGGGCTGACTCTGGGCAGTGTGGCCTCAGGCAACCAACACAAAACCTGCACCGAGCCCACAACATTATACCAGAATGTGGCGGACTGCGGGCTAAATGTGGGCAGCATATCCTGAGCTAACCCACATAAACCCACACAGGCCCTGCTAGGTCCATCCCACATTGAGCCCACACTAAAATTCCAGAAAAAGGAAAATACAAGCTTTCCATGGGTAGCCCAGACAAGCAAGTACACATCTAATACCCAAGAACACGAGCCCAATAGAACAGCGATTCCCCACAGCAGGGCCGTACACATGTATGGGGCAGTCTAAAACAGTGGGTCCTAAGATAACAGTGAGGTCCGTACTCTCACCGACCTTCTCATGTCTCTTGAGCAGCTGGTGTCTCTGCATGAAGTACTGATCCTTCAGCTGCTGTTTCAGCATCTGGTGTTTCTCCTGCAGGTGACGCTCCTCTAACTCCCACATCGCTGCTTCTCGGGCTGGAGATACCAGGCACATGTGTGAACGTCCACATGCAAATGCTCACACAGACGTGCATGCACACACGCACACGCAAGCACTGATCCCCACGCAAAAACATGGACTACTACAACCAATTAATATATTACATAACAAAAATAACAAAAGCAAACAATAGCAAACAAAAATATAGCAAACTATTGGTTAAATAAGGAGATGACACCCCAGGCAGATACTGAAGTGGAGCTGAGAACTTATAGTGTAGTTGATACATTATATGAATTGTAACAAATCTGATCAATCGTCTTCACAACGACCTTCGCCAAGGACGTCTTTCATATCACTCTGGATGAACAAAATCAAGCAAACGCGTGTTGTGTAATACAAAAAGAACATTCTCTAACTTTCATCAAATGAGCTTGCTGAGGGAAACGTTTAAAAGGTTTCAACATTAGCTTCTCCCAGGCACTTGTTAGTGAAGGGGAGCACTTCAGCTCTAGTACTGGTGTCCAATCTGTGGCCGCTGACCTCTCAAAAGCTGCTGTTTGTTGTTGAGACAGTCGCGCTCGATAGTGGCGAGCTCGTGCTTGTGCTGCTGGATGATCTTCTTGAGAGCGCTGTCCAGCTCCTGCTGCTGTTTCTGTAGAAACTCCTGCTCCTGGAGGAAGATGAATGCAAGGATAGAGGGATGAGGGGACAGACAGGGGGATGATGTGTGTCCTCCTCTGAAATTATTCATCACAATGTGCAATCATAGGCCAGCAAGCCACACACACAAACATCCATGTTTGTTTTATCTACACTCAAAGGGACCAAAAAGTAATTTTTGCACCAAAATTATATTTTCATATCCCCCTATTTCCATATGTCACACGTGAGAAAATGGGCAGGAGATTGAATTGGAACACACCTACTCTTTAACACTTTCCCAAATGATCGTGGGTCGACCGCCAGTTGCAGACATGGCGCAATACTGCATTGTACAAATCATCAGAAATTCCTGCAGACTGATCTCAGTGAGGTGAAGCCGCATTCTGCAAATAACTGCACTAAAGTCGGCACTTGGTAGCCTATTTAGCCGCATGAGTCTTGTTTACATATTAGGCTACAGTTTGAGAACTGCATCATGCTTGATTACTCCAGTTTCTGTTCGCCTGATTAACAATCAACAATTTATTTGCTAAATAATCTAAACCCATACAAAGCCTATCATAACTATAAAATAACGACAAATTGATTGCCTACTGGCTATATTTATATAATGGATGTTATGTTAAAAGGCTGGCAATTAACCGATTAAACGCAAAAAACCTGAACTTTACCTGACTTCCATCTCTCATTTTAGCATTTTTTTCAGCAGTGTAAATAATCATACAATAGCTCTTGATTTAATTAAAATGTAACAAGCGTTCCAGGAATAAATAGGTGTATCGCACCATGCCGGGTAAAAGGTTAAAATTACAGTTAGTCTTGAAAAAAAATTTGTGCAAATCTATGCCATTTCACGAGGTATGCGAGTTCAGAATCTTCGAAAGACATAACAATTTACATCGTCAGTTCTGTGGATAGGAAAACACTGCATAACTTTGTTATGCAATGTGCAATAATACCATCAAAAATGACATGGCTGGTCATTCCACTAGTCTCGGCAACTGTGCAAACAAATGTTTGGTTGCACATTAAGCAAAGTTAAACTCTTCATATACTTCATATTTCTTCAGTGGTAAGACTTAATCAACCAAAGTTTTGCATACATTACTGCCACCGAATCGTGGATGTAATTGTGGGTGATGTCCAACCTCGGAGTGATCATCGTTGTTGACTCGCTCCCTCAGCCTTCAGAGGTTCCATCTCACCAAGTTCACTTAAGTTCTTCAAATAAGTGGGACGGAACTTACTGTATGATGGCGACCGGTATTCTCCCGAGGGCAAGTCAACGTAGGCAGGGTTAAACAACTATCGAAACACAGCTCTAGAATTAACCATAAGCCCGATAGTAACCCTGGCCTAAATCTAGCCTTAGGACTAAAATTAAGCCATTTCCTCAAGGGCACCCAAATAAGGTCTGCAGAGTCTTTTTTTCCCCCCAAACTTCACTATCCTTGTGGGGTTTTTGGTCCCAGAAAAGTATAAATAAACCCACCCAAACACTCTCACTCGCACGCACACACAGCGATGAATGCTTTCAGAAACAACCAAGCAACATCACAAAACAAGCCAGTCAAAAACACAACTTCTTTCAGAGATCAAAAACACATCCATTGTTCAGAATGGATGAAGAGTTAAAGAGGGGGCAGTACTGCACAAAGACCAAACCACACTGGTGCTTATTTCATGTATGGCAGCGCACTGAACTTCACAAAATCACTAACCCACCCCAATAACAAACACTTAATATTAATATTCACATTTCAAGACAATTGCACAATCATTTTGTCATGGCTGCACTCAATATAGTGCTGTATTTCTTTCGAGTTTCACAGAAAAAGAACAAGCGTATGAAGTTGAATTCAAAATGCACCCCAAACAAATGACATGAAGCAGTATCCCACCCTAAATATTAATACACAGTTCAAACAACTGCTCGTCTCTTTGAGCTAAACTTCACTCAAACGCGGCAGAGATCAGTGGAGGTGAAGAAATATTAATGATAAACTTCAGAAGATGAGGGATTTTTTTGGGAAGAGCTTTCCCCTCCTTTTCTCCCATCCTGGGGTCAGGTTCACAACAGTGCCGTTATGGAGAGAGTGGCAACATAGGGTCCCAGAGAGATCTGGTTATGGGACATGCAGAGAAATTTTGTTTCCATCGCGTTATTGGGCACCGTTATTTCACTGTTAAAGGAGCAGTATGTAAGAAATGTATGTTGATTAATCATGAAATGGCCCTGATATATCACCAGACATTAAGGAATGATGTTAATTTCAAATACTTATATCACTGACAACAGCAGTCCAGCCAGAATATTCTCATTACAAAAGCGAAGTTGCAGCCCACAACTAATGTTGATGTTGTCATTTTGTGTTTTGGCCTGTTCCGCCGCCCTCCACCTATCTCCAAATCACGAACTCAGCAGCAATTCGGCATCCAGGTTGCCAGTTACCACTGAGGTGCAGCTACCAGCGTTTCGGAGCACAAATGTCTGACGTTATTAAACCTAAAATGCCTCGTTATGATTCCGAAATACGTTGTGACAAAGTCAGAAACAAAACAAGGATCTGTATAGGACATGCCTTTGAAAGATGAAGACGGCTGAAAGCGGAGAAAAATTTGAAGACTGACGCCGAAGTTGCCAATTTTCTCCTGGACAGGTAAGATTCAGCTAAGTTTGGCTAACTTAATTCTATTTAATGTAGGCATGGACATTTCAAATATTCTCTACAGTCGAATAACGTTATATATGTTCGTTCATGGTACGTTAGTGCATATGCAGGTGTTTCATCAAATTGACTAGGTAACAAATTGTTTGAGAAATAAAAACCGTGACTCGTCATGGCTAACATTAGCAATGCATTATTAGAGTCCGTTTCTCTGGCATTATGCGGAGACGCTGCGGAAACCGTTCCAACATTAGCACAGCCATTATGGCAATATGAAATGTAACTGAGACAGTACATCGGTCAAATGAGTCCTCATTCATTCTTTACGCATATTATAGTATGGACTTTAGTGGGCTATCCACACAGAAGAGTGACGAGCAAGTTGACTAATATGACCATTGCTGAAGTTAGTCATTAGTCTCGATCTTTTCTGAACTGAACTGAACTGAACACAAGCCTGTGAGAGCAAATCATAGGTGATATTGAAACGTAGCCATGGTAGCTCCTTGTAGCAGACGTTCTTGCTGGATCCGGCAACCTAGCTGGCAACCTCTCGTCTGGGGGAGAGGGGGAGGGGATACTGCGCTCTGCAGTATTTTGAATGTGACTGCAGTACCAGTTTTGGCCACAAACTTACATATGGCTCCTTTAAATGAAATAAGATCATTTGAAACGTCTTTATGCAATTCCAATGCTTCCAATGATCTTATTTCATTTAAACAATTTAAACAATCATGAAACACATGCATTGCTTCCAACCCCTGAGTAAACAAAAGCGTGAGAAGTCTGGACTCAGAATCGGTTTCCAATTACTAGTGGTGAAATCCACTGTAAGGCACGTGAAACTGATAAACCTGCATGCACAAGGACTTCAATTCAGCGTGAGAATGTCTTACATATGCATTGATTGAATAATTGCTGACTACAGCAGGGGAACGTAAATATGCCACTAAAACTCACGCAGAATGCGTGAGAGTTGACAGGTATGTGTTATTACTGAAAACTGACCACACCTGATCATGTTGACAGTTTTCTGAGTAATTTAAATGAATGACTGAAAACAGGTCATGACCAATCATTACTTTTAAGGGATGGTTTGAGCTTCCCCTGTTGCCAGTTCACCAGCTGCCACTGGTGCTAGTGATTCCTCTAACAAGTGACGACTGGCTCTCGCTTTGTTTACACTTTGCAGTCACGCTGCCAATCACACACTGCTTATGCTGTCAAAGGACACCAAAGTCAGCACACGACTTGCTTGTTCAACTACAAGCATCTGGCCAATCAAAAGCAATCACTCGAGAGCAAGGAGACAAAAAAATTTAACCGGCTCAACCCTATTATCCCTGGCAAGGCTGAGCCAATTGTTGCTTTGCCAATGTGGACTTCCAACCATAGCCCTGAAATCATGTGGCTGGGATTCAAACACCCAATCCAGGCTGAGAGCCACTCCCTGACCTGCAGAAGATGAAGAATTTTAGGCGGCACACAGAATCAGGGATTAGAAACAGTCAAAAGAACAAAATAAAGGGAAAAACAAAATTTTGGAATGAACATAATCAAGTACAGGACTAAAAGCAATTTCAGTTGTTCCACAGTGAAAACGCCATTCACAATTTTATATAACAATTTTGATAATTTCACATATAGCTAGTTAATAGTCATAGTAAGGAAAAAGCACATTTTTTCGCCAACATCAAAGAACAGGCAGCCGATATCTCAATTTGGTAGAAATATGACTTAGGCAATTATGCTATGAGGCTAATGATAAACTGGAGCCAACATTAGCTAGCTAGCTAACTATTTATCCACGGTTATCCACCAACTTTAGATAGATAGGTACAATTTTATTCCAGATATTTTTAATAAACTAGCAGACATGAAAATTGCAAGCGCCTTGTTCACGAAGGTGATTTTTACCCTATGTAGTAGTATGTCACAACCTTAGTCTGATAACGTTACATCTTTATTTTGACTATTGATATGCTTAGTTGGCCAGAAACTTTACTCTTGGAATCCCCTTTAGATGTATAACTGTGATAGATGGTTTCAACGTCACGGAGAAGGCTATCTGAGCTATATACTAGTAATTCTTACAGTTTACGACACAGAAGTATTGGCAAACCAATAAATGCTCTTTTGTAAGTGTTGTTTAATTATGTCTTTTTTTTGGCCATGGTTGTGTATCAAAGGTATAGCCCCAGTTAAAAATGCAGCAGACTAACAGTCAGGAAAATTCTGGAGAGGCGACAAATAAAATGGGAAACTGTAATTGATTTAATTTCATTTCTGTTAAAAGTTTTAGACTAACCCAGTAAGCTTTTTCCCCAAAGTTGGAAAACAGTGCATTGCATTTACACCTGCACCCAAATCTTTCCCATTAGTGTTGCTTAATGAAAGGTGGAGCGCAAGCAGGTTTGAATAGTTTCTTGAATTCCAATATTTTTCCACCTCGTTTGTTTGAAATGTGGAAAGGGTTGGGATGCAGGGGCAGGGCTGTCCAGCGACATGGTAAAGATAAACTTGTGCATTACTCATTTAACCTATACTCACCTTTCTTTCTTTCTGATGTTTATTTTATTATACTGATTTATAAATCATTCTGTAAAGGTGATGTCATTTTAAAAAGAATGTTCCTCTATAATGCTCTAAAGCTGGTTAATAATTAGGGAAGTGGCCTGAAACACTAGAGCGGGAACGTAAAAACAAAGTTTCTGCTCAAAATGAAACAAAATGAAAAATGTTGTTTATAATCCCTGTGGAGAATAGACCACTGCAATGGTCAATAACAGCACTCCAAAACAGAAAACAGGTATGGTCACATGTGCAGGCTTCATTTCTATAAGCTCCTCATTTCTGGCAAAGATTTAGCCCGTGTCACTGAAGGAGATCTCGACATCACTGCTTAAGATGGCTTCAGCTGTTCCTGACAATCTGACTCATCACGTTCAAATCTAGTGCGCAAGGTCACACATTAAATGTTGAAATACAGAAGCGCACATGTGAGCAAGTGAGAGAGAGACAAAGATGGAGAGAGAGAGAGTGGGCGTGATCCCTAGAGGAGAGAGAAAAGAAACCACTTACATTCTGCATCTGAGCGTTGAAAAGTGCACACGAGGACACCTGAAAACTCTGGACCATGACCTGCGCCACGGCCTGCAGAACACAGGAAACGCCACTCTCCAAAATCAGCCACACGGCCAAGCCACTCTCTCCCCTCTATAGCACACCCCAAACCACCCCCCCAAAAAAAAAAAAGATTTATAAAAATCATGGACAGGAGGTGGGACACAGTGCAAGGGATGCTGGTCTGGAGGAAGAACGTGACCCAGCAACAGGTTCAGCTAAGGAGTACTTATCAGTTAACACCGCGATCATCAGCTCGCGCGACAGTCTTCGGTCAGCATCACGGCTATCGGTCAGCATCGCAGGCATCGGATAGCAATTCCCTTCGCACTCTGGCTATAGGTTCACAGGGGCAGTGGCTTGCATTCCTCTTGATGCCGCCGTTAACAAGCAGGCCACCGCCGAAGTTGTCAGTAGATTGCCTGCAGTCTAGTTGGCAGATCCTTCATCTGACAGGGATGTATACAGATTTTCCACTGTGCTGACATGCATTCATTCAAGTTAATATAACACCTAGTGGATTCAGTACGCACAAATCCTCCAGGTGTCAGTGACACAGCCGTATAAAACACCAAGCAGACTCCTGGAAGGAGAGGTGTGTAGTTGCGAGGAGTGGTTACCAGCAGGGTGCACGAAGGGCCTGTTGAGTTGGGGAGCAGTTAAGTGAGAGAAAGCGAGAGTGTATTACCTCTTCATGCTGCCGGACCAACAGGTCTTCTTTCATCTGCTTCATGAGTGCTTTTCTCATGTGTTTGGGAGAATTGCCCACTTCCTGTTTCACCTACAGTGCAAGCATGCATACTTTGGAGTAAAACTCTTCTCAGACGCCTGATGTTCAGCAGCCATATTATACTGGAAAGAGGAGGCAAGCCTGATCGTACCACGATAATAAGCCGTAGAGACTGAAAGGGATTGATTTCTGCGGCAGAAGCTAACGCAGATCACCCCAAAAGCAGAGATTCCAGAACGAGGAAGATGTTCCCAGAAACAGAGGGAGAAGTCGACTCCTGGGAGGAGTTTAATCAGTGTTAAGGTTCATCCACCAAGACCCAGAAAAGCCCATTAAAAGCCCCGCAAACCTCTCCGAAGTTCTGCCCCCCAGAAGAAGAGCCAAGAGCACTTACAGAACGACTGGCCGGTGCAGGGTGCGACAGCAACGCATTGGCATGCTCTCAGCAGCGTCATTACCAGCGTGGATTTATAACATTCAGGTGCCATGTCCATCAATATTCATCGTGAAAGAGAGCGTCCTCAGGAGTAAAGCATTGAATCAAAACCACTTTTACCAGGTGAAGCCATGAAGCCCAGATCCAATAGCATCCATCCCACCACCACGACCAGCTCACGCCACCCCACACACACCACACGAGTCCCGACCACTGAACATGTGCCGCCCCACATCGCACAAGACTCCCCGTCATCAAACGTGAAATAAAACCTGATTTCAAAACAAGTTGGGACCATATAGAAAATGCAACTGAAAATGAAAGCAGTAATTGGTGTTAAAAATTGATATGTTGCCAAAAGGACAAAGGGTATAACAGAGTCCCGATGAAGTTCTTTTTTTCAAAAAAAGAAAAGAAAAAAGAATGAATTTGAAAAAAATAATGAATTTGAGACGGAAGAATTCAAATAGGCCTATTTTTCTGAAAGACTTTTAACTTGTGTATTGCAAATCTGCCAGTTATTTTGGGGGCACAAATACTCAAATGTGTCACTCTCTCATTTACTCACTCGCAAATTGTCAACTTTTCGAACTCAATAGTGTAAACATTAGCAGCAGTAAACATTAGCAGCCACTAGTGGCCACTGCTACAATCCACAAGTTGGGCTAGTGGGGCATTCGATCAAGAAAGGATAATTTACAAATCACTGCTTTTTTTTTTTTAATAGCATTTTCCGCATTGTCCCAACTTCATTTGAAATGAGACTGACATTAAATGAAATGCAACAAGACAACTGCAGCTTGAAAAAAATGAGACAACCAAATACTGAAAAAAAAATACTGAAATGCAAACTTAAAAACATCAGCACCCACATTTACTGTAAACAAAGAATATATGAAAAATCCTCCTAGTAAAAAAATTGAAAATCCAGAAAAAATATCAATAATATGCACATAACCAGAGCTTTTTTGTTGCCATACTCATGTAAGATTGGCAGTCGGTCCAGCCAATCACAAGCAAAAGCCATGCAAATGAAATACAGAACCAAACAATGCCAGGTTTGTAAGTGAGAAGGTTTCACAGTTTCAGTTTCACACAGGCAAGCAACAGTAAAACAAGAATAGCCTAATATACCAGTATATATATATATATATATATTTTTTTTTTTTAGTACGGCCAATTGGGAAAGCAGGGTCGAAACATTATTCACTGTGAGCTAAAATTTGTCTACCTACACCAGATGAGGCTGATCGCTCCCTTCATTACATTAGATCACATGAGCAAACAGCCAACCCTTTTCCCAATAAAAAGCTGAGCCAAAGATTACAAAAAAAGAATCTTCACCTACTTCAGCAGTTCAAGAAATTAAATGAATGGAATAGTTACACCAAGAAAGCTTGCTGGCAGGAAAGCCCATACACTCAGAATGCATACTGGCATGAAAGCCCATACACCCAGAATGCATACTGGCATGAAAGCCCATACACTCAGAATGCATACTGGCATGAAAGCCCATACACCCAGAGTGTTTACAGGCAGGAAACTCTTTGTGCAAGCAGCAGTTTAGAACAGTTTTAAATTCCACGGTGACAGGAGGGAACAGAGCAACACCACCACAGAGCACTGACTGCAGCAGCAGGACACATCAATATGGCAACAACCGGCCGGTTCTACGGTAGTTAAAATCACTCTACAGCCACTTTGGGGTGGGTGAGTTACCTCTTTGCGGCGATTCTTGAGCGTGCTCTGGAACGCGGACATCTCCTTTTCCTGCTGGGCTTTGATGCGCTTGGCCTCGTCTCTCAGGCGGCTGGTGTGGTCCTGCTCCAGGCGCTCGATCGTCTGTTTCTGCTGCTTCTCCAGGTTCTCCAGCTCCTGCTCATACTGACGCCTCTTACCCTGAGTCACACAGAGCAACAATGTACGGCCCCTACAGTCATTCGCCAAACAACAGTTTGAAGTATTAATTTATTTAGTCAGTTTTTTAACCACATATAAAGGGAAAATCTGAGTCAAATGTAACCATCTGCATTCAGAATGAAACTATCACTGCAGTAGAAAGCTTTGAAAATGCATTTCTTGCTCAAGTCTGCCAGGGAATGAGGTGAGAGGCAAGACGAGAGTGAGTCGAGACTCATGGGAAGTGTAGTTCTGAGTGTGCTGAGAGGAAACTGACAGCCATCTCCTGCTCAACAGGTATTAATTTATTTAGTCTGTTTTTTAAAGTTTTGCTCCCTCTGCTGCTGCAGTTTGTTGCTGAGCTGCTGAAAATGCATTTCTTGCTCAAGTCTGCTGCAGCAGAGGCAAGACAAGAGGAGCTCCTGACGCCTGCAGGGGAGACAGCTGTGTTACGCACTCACTTACACACAACGCTACACATACTCATTTAAGCACAGTGTCAGGCGACACAGCTGCGTTACGCACTCACTTACACACAACGCTACACATACTCATTTAAGCACAGTGTCAGGCGACACAGCTGTGTTACGTACTCACTTACACTCAACACTATACACACTCATTTAAGCGCATTGTCAGGCCACACAGCTGCGTTACGCACTCACTCACAAACAACGCTACACACACTCATTTAAGCACACTGTCAGGTGACACAGCTGCGTTACGCACTCACACACAACGCTACACACACTCATTTAAGTACACATTCAAGAAACAAGCCTGCATTACGCACTCTCACGCACAATTGGTCAAAAAAGTACAGGAAAACCTCTCCAGTTATGCTCCAAATGCATTCTCAGAGCTTCTATTTCAAATTTTTTTCTGGGGAGCCATTCCCCAACCCCACAGTGAATGCCTTGTGCCTTTAGTGCTTAGCATTGGGATACTTCAAAATTATGGGGACTAGAAAATTCTCAATTAATATCTCCTCAGTCTAGTAAAAAAATTTCTTATTTCTACCCCTGAACTCACTTCTGCACAATGGTATGCACACTGATTCACACACACTGTCAGGACACACAACTGTGTTATGCACTCACTTACACACAACACTATGTACACTGATTTACACACACTGTCAGCAGACACAGCTGTTACGCACTCACTTGTGCTGAACGGTAATGCAAACTGATTAAGGGTGTTCGAATTTGGCTGGCGAATTCTCCAATTACTCAGTCCTCTTCCACCGGCTATTTTCCTGACCTATTTTAAAGTTTTTAGGTGAGTTTTGATGCATTTTATTTCAATAAACACTTTTCAATTACCTGATTTACCCTCTCTTCGCCGTTGTATTGAAACATTGTTTTAAGCTGCGCTATACTTACTCAAGAACAATTTCAACATCCAATGATATGGTGAGTCTCATAGGAACTCTAATAATTCCACATCAAGTTCATTCCATGTCAAATAAACCAAGGATTTTCCTTAACTTCAGATTTTTTTCAAATTTGGGAAAACGATTGAGACCCACGGGCAACAGTCAGAACTGGAAACATTTTTGCTCTAGGCCCCTAAATTAGGAAGATACACGCTAACGAACTTTGAGCTAATTAGTGATACCTCGCAAATTTAAACAACTATCTTCATTAGGAATTTTTTAAAGCCATTTATGCAATACAGGGGCGTATTCTGATGTCAAAGGTCAAATCAAGGTCAAAACGCACAACACAGATAAACCTGGAATATGTGTGATTCATGCTACTTTGTACGCACTTACTAAATTTAAGCTGAATCTCAGCAGAAATTATTGACAAATTTGTCAATATGGCATTTTCAATATGGCTGCCTGAGGGCCATATAGGAAATCAGATCGCAAGAATTTATATAAACTTTGGCGTCCTCGCAGGCTTGAAGATACGCATCTAAGGTTCCAGCTTCATTGCCACAAGAGTTTCAGAGATGATGATGTTTACAGAAGCCGCTGAAGACAAAAGCCAACGACAAAGAACGAACAAACCATGACACAAGTCCACCAGAACATGAAATTTCAGCCCAGATATCAATCATCCTGTGGCGAGGGATCTGAGTATTTCATGCTTATTTAGGTTAAGTTCTGTTAGCAGAAAAAGGGGTCAAAAATGGCAGTAAGCCATGGGTAAATTCATCTTTTATATTCGTAAGTAATTATTCGCACAGAGAGTGGTCACGGAGTAGAGCAGCTTACCAGGTCTTGCTGTAGAAGCAGAAACTCCAGTGGTTTTCAAGACCTGGCTTGATACATCGCTACACACTATGCAATTTAGCACTAGGAAAATCTCAAGACTTGTTAAGCTGATGTTTATACCTCAGGAATCGCATTTCCTCGTTCTTAGCGTCATTGTCCGTGACGATCTTTGATGTGGTCACGCTGACTTCCACGCCATCCACCACAAACTTGCGGGTTTTTTTCAGGGTCTTTTTCTGCCGCTTGGTGTCCTATGAGAGAAAGATTGGGCATGCTCACTCAGGCCAAATACCCACATATACTGGAAAGAACATAGTGCCAAATCATCCCGCTCTTTGCAGTAAACCTGCTCTCAAATTTCATGCGTAGTGCTTAAAGGTGACTTACAAAAGACTGTCCGATGAAGATGCTTTACAGATCAACAGAGGTGCAAAAACCAGGGCCACGGCCCAATTCAGTAACTGTATTTCCCTCCCCCATTAAGCTGCTTTCACACCGCACGCGAAACAAATTTTTTGCACAACAGATTACATTCAAAGTCAATGCAAAGACGCGAATACACGTGTTGACTTTGCATCGACTTTGAATGTAATCTGTCGTGCGAAAAATTTGTTTCGCGTCCAGTGCGAAAGCGGCTTTAGCCCTGACTATGCTCAAGAAGATGTGAAGCAGGAGCAAAAATACAAGAGCAGACACTCAAACCAAGCCTGAGGAACGAGGCAAGCAGCGGTATACTTTTTGAATTGGATGTTTATGAGAGAGACAGTGAAAATGCCTGTCTGTCTCCATTGTGTGTTTTGAGCCTTGGGCAACTTATTCAAATGGCGTATCAGATGATTGCCTGACGAGAAAAAGGCTTTACAGGCTTGAAATTAACCTTTAAGGTGCTACTCACTGCTATAGATACACAGGCGCAGAATTTCAGATTTCAGCCTTCAAAAGGTCAACAATTTAGTTTTAGATGGCAATGGCCAGGAACCAATAAGTCCTTCTGAAGGCCATCTGTCGACTAAATAATGAAGGATTAACTTTTGGAGGGCCAGGGTGAGGAAAAAAAAAAAAAAAAAAAAAAAATCAAGCACTTTAAGGGTTAACATTAAAATTAAGAAATGCAAGTTAACTGCCGCTGTTGAACTCAAAATGCTTGTCAGCTCGTCTGCTGCCTGTTAACTGAAACCTACAAGCTGGTTATGAAGCCAGTATCACCAAGCTTAAAGTAACAGTGAAAGCACAATGCTTCATCTCTTGTATGGCCTTAATCGATTGAAGCCAAGTTCAATAGCATTTGTATGGTACCGCTGCGTCAATGACAAGCTTATTCAAAAGTTAAGTTGTGCTGATAGTTTGAAATGAGCTTGAGTACTTATAAATTCCCCTTGCCATTTTCGCACTAGTATTTGGGTATTTAACCTTATCAAATAAAATGAGAGGCTGTAGCGACACCAGCCCTTTCTGGATGAGGTTGAATACCCCCAGTGATGAGGAAAGATGGCAGCCGTAACCTCTCTAAAGGCAAGCTTGGGAATCACTAACTGCATTGTGAGCAACGCAAGCCAGCATTCCCTTCAGCCAGGAGGAGGGTCGAGAGGCTGGAATTGCCTTCTTCACACACATTTTGTATTGGACCCCCCTCGAAAGGGCAGGTGAAAAACCTCTGGTTTCCAGAGTGATTTAAGGGATTGCAATCTAAAGTGATTGGAAGCGAGGAAGTAGGGGAGGGCATTAATTTAAGCGAAATGGAGAAAGGCCCAAGTCAAAACTCCCACTTTGCAAATGAGGTTAAAAAAAAAAGAAAGAAAAGAAATCTATAGTTCACTTCATCTCATTTGTTCAGTCCAATATGTTCTCTTCCACTGGAATGTAGTTCAATATACTGCAACCTTAAGTCAAGGTGCACCGAAACACACACTGAGTGGCCAGAGAGGAGTGTTACCTGGATAGAGACCGATCCAGATTCCTTTGTTTTGGAGAGGAAGCTGGAGATGGACAGGTTGATATCTGCATTCTCAACAGTGGAGCTGCTGCCAGAATCTGAATCTTTCTCTCTCACCGTCTCAACCGCTGGCTCCACCGGGACGGTCCTGTCCACCTCCACGACTCCCTCTGTGGGTTTCTCTTCCTCCTTCTCGTTCACTTTTTTCATCTCTGCCATCTCCCCCTCCTCTTCCTGTATCATCTCTTTGGTGGGAACTGGAGTTGGGGTAGGCGATAGTAAAGCCTGCTCTTGGGGCTCCTCAGGCTCAGTCACAGTTATTGTCACCTGGGGCAGCTCAGTGGGCTCACAAGGAGGCAGAGCCCCCTCTTCCACACTGTTATCTCCACCACCACCACCAGCCTCTTTGGACTGCTCCTCAGCACCATCCTCAGCTGTAACCACCTCTTCACTGCAGGTCTCCCCTTCTAATGGTTTCTCCTCTTCAGCAGTTTCCTCCTGGCTGGGTGTTCCCCTGGGATCCTCCTCGGTCCTTTCCAAAATGCTATTATCTGGACCTGCCGGGAGCTCTTTGTCAGGTTCCTTGGAGTCACTTTCTGGCTCCTCAGGTACAAGATCCTTATTCATCTCCTCCGCTGGGACACCTGGCGATTTGTCCTCTTCAGATATGCCTTTTTTCTCCTCCAATCCAATCTCGTTGACACTCATGGGCTCATCGGTTTCAGCACCCTCTTCCTCCATAGCAGCTTCCTCCTCTTGGCCCCGGACACTCAGCTTCTCTTCATCTGCAGGCTCCTCGTTAGTGACCTCATTAATGGCGTCGTTCTCCCCATGGTCCGGCTCGCTGGTGCCAATGCCCTCGTCGGACAAGCGGTCACTAGACCGATCCTCTGTGTGGTCAGGCTCAGTCTGCTCTGACACAGACTCCAGGATGGAGGTGGTCTGCGACAGCTTCTCGTCCTCCAAACTCCCAACACTGCCGTCTGACCGGGCGCGCTTGTGGCCAGGAACAACCTGAACGGATGAAAACATACACTGTCACCATTTAACAAGAGCCATCAGGAGATGGCATATCCTCCCAGCCCCACATAATGAAAGACTGAAAATGCCACTTGCTCTGGAAACGCAGCATACCTCCTACAATTCTAAGTCCAAAATGTTTCCATGGAAACCAGAAAACATACAAAATTCGTCAACTTCGGATTAGCGAAAGGCAACACTTCAGGTCAAGATTAATGTGCACACAAAGTTTTGTTAAAAAAATATTGAACAGTTTTCAAGTTATGCTCTGGAAACGAAATGTTCACAGACAGACGGATGGACAGACAACCGCACCCAGGAGATAAACTGCTGAGTTAGCCTCCCTTGCTAGCAAAGCATCTCTAAATGCAGAGAATCCACAGGGTTGGTCACACATGCCACTACATCTAAACCATGGGGTAATTTTCAAATCTTAAATGTCACATGTACTGCATTTTTATTATAAAAGATTTTTTTTTCCCAAAAATAATTTATCCCTGGATCTTCCAGGAGGGCGCAATAGAAAGTATAGCTTTTCCCATAAAAACTGAGTATAACTGTCATAATAAAAATCTTTATTGAGCCCGAAAGAGTGCGACATTTTCCTCAGTCTGTTTGCGTTTCCACCTCTAACACTGTTCCAAGCCAGTAGAATTTCAATGTTTATGTTAATGCCAAACCATCTCTGTTACATTATGTTCAGCTGGTTGCCAAGCAGTTGTCAGACATGGCTGAATTTGAGGGAAGGTGTACAGCTCGGCTCTCAGCTAGTCATATGTGAAGATTTGGAGGAGCAAACATTCTTGATCCCCTGTACTGGAACAGGCACTGTGCCATGATAGGGACCAATTAATACCAATGGATATCCTGGGAATTAGCCCAAGGTGCATTTAGGAGAAAAAATGGCATGTAATGCAAACCAAAAAAAACTGCAAAAAGGGAATATTTTTATTTAACATCAAACGACAAATATTCATGCAAACTCATTAGCTAGCTAGCTAGCATTAGCCATCAAACAATGTTCGTATAACATTACTACAACATTACATCAAACTAGAAACGCCACATAAATCAAGCCTGGAATTGTCATTTTTAGGGCAAGGTTACATTGGTCTTCGATAAATGTAAATTTACTAGGGCATTGCGGCCAAAATGCAGGGCACCAAAACCGAAACCAATATTGCAATAAAAATAAGTAATAATTACGCAATATGAAGACAAAACGGTAAACAATTCAGAGTCAATGTATTGAAAAACTGAGCACATTGAATCTACTGACTCTTCCACAAAGAACTATCTGATTGATTTAAAAAAAATATGATTCATTCATTATATTCATTGCCATTGTTAGTTTACTTGCAATCAAAGAGCTCAGGCTAAGGACCCTGAGTGGTGATGTGCAGCAAATCCTCCATTGTTGAACTTAAGCTCCAGCACCAATGAAATAGCTTCACAGCAAAGAACTTTGGTCCCAGGTAGATTGGCAGCACTGGCCTATTTTTTAAGTGGAAGTGCAGTTTTAATGGAATTAAAGGATTGGAATTCCTTAGCCAGCCGCCATTAACTGCACCATGCCTTAGCCAGCAAGTTATCAAGATGGTATCGATAATTCTTTTAAAACTTAGCTCAACTTGGTTCATGAAAATAATTTTGAATTTGCAATATTAAATATTGCTCACAAGTTTGTCTCGATAGTTTCCTATTTCACACTTTGTGGGCTCCTTTCAGGCAGCATGTTGAACAAGACTAGGTGCACCTAGTATATGGCTGGGCTGCCTCTTCCCTGCCGGCCGACCAATCGCTGAACTTCTTCCCCACAGGCTAGCCAATCATTGAACTTGATCACTCAGTCAGTCAGTCAGTCACTAAGACAGCAACATTCGCGTTTATAAGGGCCTGGCTGCTGCTCGGCCCAGCCCAAAAAGTAGCAACCTGTCAGATCTCTCTTCAACCTCAAGAAACATAACACTGCCGTTTGCAGTTGGCAAGCACTACTCATCCTGGTTTACTTTAAAACACCCGTGCATTAACACTTGGCAGCTCGTGCATTTTGTGTTTATCCCTAATGTTAAGGTTACTGCAGGAGTGGGAAAAATCTCCTGAGACTGTGGATATCCAGCATGGTGACAAAGACACTGGGAGACATGAGTTAATTATTTGATGCGTCGCATGTAATGAAGTTCATTTTATTAGGGAAAATCCTCAAGTTTCTTTTAAGGTACACTAGGCTCCCGCAGATTTGTTACAATTTTTAAAAATTTTTATTCTACCTCTACGGTGATCGATAGAGCTATGAAACACAAGATGTTTGACACTGGAATGAAAAAAATACGTCTATCCTGTAAGGGGCAAGAGCTAAAAAACAACAGCCAATCAAACGTACGACCAACTCAAATGATTGGAATGATACAGCTGTCAATCAAACCCCACGCGCACAGATTTTCAGGCGTGGCTTTGGAAGCATCATGGTGCGCTGTGATTGGTGGTGGGCGTAGTCGCATTGAACTGCAGGATTTGAAAGTTCCACCCTCAAACCCACGGGCGCCTAGTGTTTCTTTAAAGGGCCATTTCAAAACCAGGCCTGCTGACCTGGCTATGTGGGTAATTGATAAGGGTGCAAAAATTCAACATTTTCTCTGAGTACTCAAAGCATAGCTTAAAAGAGCACCTGAATAACTGCTCCGTTCTTCTTTTTTTGACATGCGGTCCAGTCTATGAATATTGCGCATTTGAATCAAAGCAGGTAGTGACAGGGTGTTGTTAACGGTGCCATTTATAAGTTTATTCTGAACTTAGGGCTTTACCAAACAGTTTGAAGCTTCAATCCTGACGTTCACAATCCAATTCAAAATCAACAGTGGAACGATGCAACTTTTTTGCTTGTTTCCCGCCGTGAGCCGACAGTAACGTTAGGTCCCTTATCCTTGATTTTGCTAGAATGCCGCCTCCTCAGATTTTCAGAAACTTTTCAGAAACTTCAATTCCTCCTGACATAATTTGCATGTAACTTTATCTCTCTCTTCATCCAGGTGAAAGCATTGCCATGCAAAGCTTTTTGTTGCTGCCATCAGCCCTAGTTTCACCACAGCCTTTCACCAAGTCTTCACAGGATTAACTTTAGATACCATCGGCTGAGTGTAATTCTTATGACATCAACACAACCCAAAAATCCTACAATTCAACTTGTTTCAAGGAAAATTCCATTCTAATGGACCTCAAAAAAAGAAGTAAAAAAAATCAGTGTTTAAAATTTAACTTGACCATCATTCCTCAGCAGAGCAACCCCAACCTTTCATTGTGTTCATTCCATTCTATCGACCACTGCTACCCGAGTCATGGTTGGCCAATCAACACAGCGTGAACTTTGTTTTTTTTTTTTTTTGGAGGGGGTGGGGAAACTAAACAGACAAATCAACCCCTTTCAGGTAGAGTGAGCCTGAGTCACTGCGCACACAGCCTGTACACCAGCAACCAGGTGCTTTCAGACCATAAAAAACATGCAAAAGTTTGCAGATAGACTACAAATATGAAAATATTAAACTGAGAAATGGGCATGATATGACCCCTTAAAACTGCCAGCGTCAATATACATGGATAGTTTCACAGTCCTGATGCTGCATTTGTCTCACAGGCACAGACAATTTAAAGTACTTTTAGACTGTTTATTTTCTAATAAGGTAATGCAAAACACTATACAGTCCCAGTGAAGAACGAGGGGACATGAGATCTGTTACATGTAAGGTAATATTGTGATGTAACTTACTTAATGCCATTCTTTTTTTAATCACTAAATATGCTGATGTGTCGGAAAGGAGAAGATTTGACGAAAAATGGGGGTCAGGACATTTGATGTTGCACTAGCCGTTTATTTTATAGTATACATTTGTCTGAATAAGTTATTTATTAAAGGCAAAAGATACAGAAGGAAGATTTGTGGCATTTACATCCTTGCTATTCAAACACATTGGTACTCATGGTGTTAAACTTCGTGTTGGAAAGGAAATTTTCATTGACAGAAACTTCACACCGTCTTATGGCGCGTACTCTTAGCACTATAACCTGCAAGGTCATTCCATCAAGCTTCTGAATTGCAAAGAGAACATTTCACTGTTGTTAAAAATGTATTTTTTTTTTATTAATGTAATGGCAATAATGGACCTGCCCTGACCTTAAAATGAAAATTAGGAAACATGAGACCGTAAGCTGAGATATGTTAACAGGATATTCCATGTTCGGAGCAGATATTTTCAATCCATTTTCAGATTTAATCTCCGAGAATATATCATGTTATAGGAATGCATACTGTACATTCATGTGAAGTGCACCATAATTTAACAAATCAACAGAACACCTGAAAATATTAAATATGCTCACGACTGTGAAACTGCCCATATCCACCTGTATAAATGTACTGGAGGTATTACACAGGAATAATGCAGATGTATTATCAAATTTAATTTCCAAATGCAAATGTATTTTCTGGATTTAAAAAAAAGACAAATTAATGTTATCTGATATTGGGACTTGGAGGATATACATAAACTACAAAACATTCAGGAAGTATATTTGATATAAATGTAATGAAGCAAGATAAAAACAGTGACACATTTGCAAGTAAATACTAGTTGCCATGGAAACAGGCTTTGGTAATGACATCATATATCAGTTACTCACAAGCTGTGACTCTGGCTCCAGCTCCGCCTCCTCATCTTCCTCCTCGACCTTTTCTTCCTCAATCTCCTCGGTGACCTCAGCTTTAGCCTCGGCGATGAGCTCTCTGACAGGCTTACAGTCCGTCACACTCGACACAAACGGATGCTGCTCGGAGACAGGGAGTGGGTCAGCAGAGGAATTTAGCTTTTTGCCCAAAACTTACAGAACATCACTATTTCCATTTCAGATATTGGATCTTTCATTACCATTAAAAACAATCATTTCAGACCCTATGATTGGATAGCAATCAGACAGCTAAAACATCAAGAGTATATGGGTCTTTGACATATTTGGGATAGGTTTGAGTCTTAGATGCATTGTATCCACAAAGTGGCCAAAGGTACGAGGAATAGTCTACAGAAGCCATATACGTCAGCGCTACGCTCCACCCAAACAATATACTTCTCCAGCTGCGCCATTAAACCCTCAGACAGAAGATGCAACTTCTGCACTCCAGCCTGCACTCCAGTATCAGGGATTATTCACAACAGCACAAGATTTTCCATTTTCGCCACCATCTTTACACTACAGCTAAAACACAATAACACCCCCTCCTCCCACCCAAAGACTGTCAATCAACTGACAGCTGCATTTAATGCAAGAAAGTAATAATCAGAGTTTTATCTGTCAAGCGAAGATAGACCAATGTGGTTCAGTGCAAATGAATTTGGATGAATTATTTCCAGATATTATGCAGATGGATGATGTACAGGTGAAAACCTGGCCTCGAGAAATAAAATGCTTCTGGATGTTCAGTCCTGGAAAAAGTCATCCAATGATCCCAAGATTTTTTTTTTTTCAGACAATATAGCGTGAAGCTAATCAAGAATAACGGTACAAAAGTAACATGCACTGGTTCATGCAGTCCAGTCCACTGAATCCAACCACCATTTCATTCACAGACAGTGGTGTACACTCAGTGAAACAGCATATGGATACAATATGCAGACCTATGCATTTAAGAATAGTATGAATGAGTAAAATACAATTAGTAATTATGAATAAATAGAATTTTTAATAATTAATGGCAAACCTACTGCTGATCTACAGAGGTTTCTGCAGTACCACTGTTTGACCACAGGAGGGAGCAAAAAATAATCTTCCATACTGCACGAGCAGTCTCAGACCAGGAAGTAGAAAAGGAAGTTGTTGCTGGATGTGGGTGGGTTAGCCAATAGGTGGCAATCTTCCCTCATGTCAAATAAAAAAAAAAAACCCAATGCCCCGGCAAAGAGATGCGGACACTGCCCTCAAGATGACACCAACTTTTGGATGAGATTTTAAACCAAGGTCTTGACTCACTGTGATCATTAAAGCTCCGATGAAACTCTTTAAAAATAGTATGGGGTTCTTTCACCCTCCCGTCCCCATTTCATAGGCTATGAAAATTCTCCTCCTCCTCCCCACCCCAGTGAATATGCAGTGAGCATTCTGTTGCAGAATAGCTGCCAGGCATCACCCAGCTGAGTACTGGAGGTGAGACTGTAAAGCACTTTGAGTTCCTGTGTGAGAAGGGCTATACAGTATAAATGCAATGTTCATTCAGTTATTGTTAGCTTGTTCTATGAAAGAGGTGCATTAAGCCTGTGTTACCGGAGGCTGGTATTTTATTAAACTGCATCTCACTCGGGGGTTAAAAATGCACATGTGTTGAACAGAATGCATGCAAAGGGGTGGTCAAGGAAAACATACCCAGGGTTAGTGTGGTCAGGAGGAACATGTCTGGGGTTAGTGTGGTCAGGAAGGGCTTGCTTAAGGTTGGTGTCGTCAGGAAGGGTGTGGTCAGGGCATTTTCAGGAAAATAAGGTCATTCCAGGTGTGGTCAGACTGGTACCTGTAACAGTTGGATGGGGTCCCAGCGGTTATCCATGTTTTTATCCAGACACTTCCTCAGAAAGTCGCTGAACTCCGGAGACCTGGAAAGTGACGTGTCACCTCAGCATGAGAAAAATCCAGCCAATCAACTCACTCACTCATACAAAGCCAACAGCTCCACTCCACACGGCAGCGGTGCCAGAATAAACTCCCATGGGCCACAGTGTCAGCACAGTTTAGAGGTTTGCTTTCCATTAGCCACTAATTAAGGCCCTGAGAGGAATGACTCATCGAAAATCGATGACACGAAAGAAGCATTACAGTCAAGAAACCCGAAAACCAGTACATATTGCAACTGAGCCAGTAGAGGTACTGTCCTGTAGGTTTTCAGTACAGCACTAAAAAAAAAAAAAAAAAAAAAAAAAAAAAACACCTCATGGAACTGCTAAAAGCCTCACTGAGCTGCAAATTAACAAAATCTAATAAACTACATTACAGTTGAAATGAAAACCAATAGGATGGTACATTTCCAGGAACAAGGTCAGTTAGTACTGCTGTATCAGGTCTGAAACAGACTGTATAAAAAGATGGACTCAGCACCCGGGTCTGAAAAATGAGGCCAATGCGGAAATCTCTAAAAGTGGCATTCTATTTAATGGCCAGCAGATGGCGACGTCAGTGGTTGCAAAAAGAAGTTCAATTCTATGGAAGTCTATGAGAAAATGACCCTACTTTCACACATGATTTATTATATCAATAATGATTTTCCACATTATTTTATGGTACCTATCACAAGTTTCAAGTCTCCTTCGCTACATCATGAGGTTCATTTTTGTAAATTATGGTCCCAAATAGACAAGATTAAAGGATAAAGCCAGAATATGCTTTAGGGGCGTGGCTATTCTCTGGTCCTCGTCAGATATGGTCTGATTCACCCGTAGAACCACCCCTTGCTCCTCCCTGGATCTTCAATTCAGGCTCTTGTCCAATAGGAAACAGATCTGGTTTCAAAATAACAAAATGGTGCTGTTCAAACTGCCAAAATCGAGGCTTCCTAAATGGTATACTGAAACCAATGGGGTGACATCACGGTTGCTTCATCCATCTTTTTATACAGCCTATGGTCTGAAAGGTCACAAAGTGGTTGTGTTCAGAGGAAATTTGCAAGACAACCCACCATTTTGAAGGCTGCATGAGTGTGGGGGGCTCTGATTTGGCAATCTTCAGGAGAACTCTCATGGGGTTCATCTCGTGATTCGGGGGTTCGACCTGGGCCAGCTCGATCAGCGTGATCCCCAAGGACCACACATCGGCCTTATAATCGTACGGCCGGTCTTTAGACGTCTCGCACATAACCACCTCTGGTGCCATCCTGTGGAGGAAGGCGGCCATGACTGTCACTGCTCGAAACCTTTTCACATTTATGCAACAGAAACTTGCACTCAGAAACTTAAAACTTAAAATTACATCATTTACATTTAACTTTAGTTTAAACCAGGCAGGTCACCGCAGAACAAATTCTCGTTTACAAGCCAGTCTGAACACACACCAAACCGGGTGACTGGTAAAACACGCACACGCTTGGTCCCCGCCCAGGTCTGACACACACAGGGGTACCGGTGACTCACCAGTAAGGCGTTCCGATGAAAGAGTCCCGCCGCTGTAGGGTTTTAGTGTTCTTGGCGGACACTCCAAAATCAGCTGAAAAAGAAAGCAGGTCCGGCTTGAAGCTTTGACGTGAGGGCGTGGTCCAAATGTGACAAACAATACTTTAAAGAATGTGGCAAGAGCCACAGACATGACGTGACTGCACTGGTACACTACCACTCCTTAGCGTGTGACACAGAGGGTGCCAAATGTGGCGCGCTCCGAGGTTTCAGATCCTCGTCTGTCTCAGTCAAGCCGCTGAGAAACTGGTTACGCTCTATATATGGAGGACTCAACACTACGGAGAGCCAACTGTCCCTGGGCTACTGTTATTTATGAAACTGGCTGACTTTAATATTCACTGAAGGATCACTTTTTTGTTTACCTGTGCAGTGATCAGGCTTTTGACATTTGAAAATTCATGGATAACAACAATAATTATATTTTAGCATTAAAATATCATTTCAATTAAAGAGCTAGCGCATACTGGTGGATTAACTATTACAGAAACATAAAAAATGATTTTGGTAATTCCCAACACTGTTAATTTAGGGCAGCTGTAGCATAAACCTTACATTGGGTGGTGGTCTAATAAATTTGTTAAGCACTGTATATTCTGGTTGTCAGCTGACCTCATTTTTGGGCACAGTGCTGAACCAAGACCTGACTAACTGAAGCAACCCCAGATCATAACACTGCCCCCACAGGATTGTACGGTAGGACTAGGCATGATGGGTCCATCATGTCATCCACCTCTCTTCTTACTCTGATCCGCTCAGCACTCCGGAACACGGTAAATCTGGGCTCAAACGTTCAGACCACATGACCTTTTCCATTGGTCAAAGGTCCAATTAATTTGAAGCCTTCTTTTCCGATTACAGCTCACTCTAATGGCATCATCAAACTCAGTCTAATTTATCTTTGCAGGGAGAAGAGGACAGTGTAAAAGTTGTGTTGAAGAGCCGAGTTAGGGTTATGTTCTGATAAAAGGCAGGGCCGTGGTTTGGCTGCGCTGATTGTCAGTGATACACTTTAGAAGGACGGCAGGGTAAGGATTGTGTTTTGAAAAAGAGCAGAATTATGATTGTGTTGTGATATAGGGCAGGGCTGTAGTTCGGCTGTGCTGTCAGTGTTAGGTTTTGTGATAAAGGGCAGAATTATGGTTGTGTTGTGATAAAGGACAGGGCTGTAGTTAGGCTGTGCAGTGTGTCAGTGTGAGGTTTTTTGTTAAAGAGCAGAATTAGGGTTGTGCTGTGATAAAGGGCAGGGCTGTGGCTCGGCTGTGCTGACTATCACTGTTACGCTCGTGTTAAAGGGCAGGGTTAGGGCAGTGTTGTGATAAAGGGCAGGGCTGTAGTTAGGTTGTGCAGTATTTCAGTGTTACGCTCGTGTTAAAGGGCAGGGTTAGGGCAGTGTTGTGATAAAGGGCAGGGTTGTAGTTAGTTTGTGCAGTATTTCAGTGTTACGCTCGTGTTAAAGGGCAGGGTAAGGGTTGTGTAGTGATAAAGGGCAGGGCTGTAGTTAGGTTGTGCAGTATTTCAGTGTTACAGTATTTCAGTGTTACGCTCGTGTTAAAGGGCAGGGTTAGGGTTTGTGTTGTGATAAAGGGCAGGGTTAGCTGTGCAGTATTGTGATAAAGGGCAGGGTTGTAAAGGGCAGGGTTAGTTTTTGCAGTATTTCAGTGTTAGGGCTAGGGCAGTGTTGTGATAAAGGGGGCAGGGTTAGGGCAGTATTGTGATAAAGGGCAGGGTTGTAGTTAGTTTTTGCAGTATTTCAGTGTTATGCTCGTGTTAAAGGGCAGGGTTAGGGTTTTGTTGTGATAAAGGGCAGGGCTGTGGCTCGGCTGTGCTGACTGTCAGTGTTACGCTCGGGTTAAAGGGCAGGGTTAGGGCAGTGTTGTGATAAAGGGCAGGGCTGTAGTTAGGCTGTGCAGTATTTCAGTGTTACGCTCGTGTTAAAGGGCAGGGTCAGGGCTAAGATGCGCAGAGGAAGTCATTGGCCTGATCGCTCACCCAGTTTGACGTCTCCCTCCAGGGTGAGGAGGATGTTTCCTGCTTTCAGGTCTCTGTGAATGACCTTCTGTTCATGCAGGTACAACAGAGCCTCCAGAGTCTGCCTACACACAACACGGATCTGCGGCTCTGTTAGAGGGCGCTCCAGCTCTGCAAACACACACACACATGAAACATAAAATACAAACTGCGTATGCATTCACACAACACACTACATGCCCAACTACATATGCACTACACAAGCACCAAACTCACACCACACACACGACACAGACACGCACACCACACACACTGCTTAAACACACACGCAAAAAAATCACACTAGACACGTTATAAAAACAAATACACACATAACACAGACAGACACACACACACACACACACACACGTAAAACATCCAATACAAATTGCATTTGGATACACACACCACGCTACATGCACAACTAAACATACAACATATACACACTACACTCTCACTGTACACATGCACCACACACACACACACACACACACACACACACAAACAACACACTACACATGTTATAAACACCAACACACACAACGTGCTCTAACATTCAACTTTCAAACTGCAATTTTTTCCTGGAAAAAGATGTTCGCAGAGAGCACTGTACTTGATTTTGGCCAGTGGTACAGTTGCCAATGGTAACTGCAGATTTTACTCCACCCAAACAAGCTACCTTTGTGGCTCTATCGGCAGCTCTCTCCGTCTGCCAGGGAAGCAGTGAGTCAGCCCCTTCACTACCTAGCAACACCTCCCACCAACCAATCACAGACTGCAACACATTCTTTATGTGCCTCAACACCTCCCACCAACCAATCACAGACTGCAACACATTCTTTATGTGCCTCAACACCTCCCACCAACCAATCACAGACTGCAACACATTCTTCATGTGCCTCAACACTTCCCAACAACCAATCACGAACTGCAACACATTGTTTATGTGCCTATCAGGAACACACTCACCCCAATCGCCCACTGCAACACACTGTTTATGTGCCGATCAAGAGCACAGTTAATGAGTTTTCCTAATTGATTGGCATGGCTGGATTAGAGCAGGATTTCAAAATATGCAGCAGGGTGTGCTAATGGTAATATTATCAGAGGTGCCCTGGCTTCAACAAGCACTGAAGTTCCCAAACACGGCCCTGGGGCAGCCCTGTGTATGCTGCTATCTGCTCCAACCACAGCTGCATTGGTAGGATTTAAACAGGCAGTTAATTTGTCCTAATTAGGTGCATTTCATGTTTAAAGCAGTTAGTTACCGTCTTCAGCCACACTTTCACAAAAATATCCATGAGTGCCATGAGGAATAAAAGACACTCAATTATTCTGTATGCAAACTATGTCAGGTAACAATATTTTAGCAGACCAAATTAGTCACTGAGAAATTTAGGGAGCTCCAAATTCATTCATTCATTCCAAAGGAGCGTAAAAGTAAGTTTAAAAAGCTGAATGCTCAGTGGATGACCACACCCATTCAGAAGAGTTGGAAGGAAAATAATATTCCTCATAAGACACACATAAAGGACAGTAATGAGAAAAAAGACGAATATCGTAAAATACGTGCTATATATATGTGAATGTACACATGCACACACACACACACACACACACACAGTAAAACATGCCCACACAGGCACACACACATAGATACTCACAGAAAGAGACAAAGACACATAACGAGACGCACACTAAGAAGCAGTAAAGGACCCAGAGGTCTGGCTACATGGCATCCCAATTCAGATCAGTCAGTGTTTTTAGTTCTCTCAGCTCTTACCCAACATCACGGCATCGACCGCACCTCCAGCGCAGAACTCGATGAGAATCTGCAAGAAGGAAAAATAAAGTAAGAAATAAACAAATTCAAAAACTCAGCAACTTTTAAACCAGGCACTGTCAGACCAGTCCGAGTTAACCCCCAGAGCTCCAGCAGGCCATAATTAAAAATCCACCAGACGCACATTTTCAAAAACAATCACTCAGTTTGGTTTTTTACTGCTGAGCAGCTGTCCAATACACTCAAAAAAGAGAGTGCAGAAAATCCAATCAGTAACTCTGAAGAAACACACACCCCAGCACCACCAGAGCTCTCACACAATCACATTCTACACCCAACAGCTCTCACACTCATATTCTACACTCCCTGAGCTCTCACACTCATATTCTACACCCCATAGCTCTCACACTCATATTCTTACACACCTTATACCCCCCCCCCCCCTACAAACACATCTTATCCCAGAGCCCCCCCCCCCCAACTCTCACAAACACATTTTGCTCTGATAACTTACACAGCCCACATTTCTCATTCACTCAGATCCAGCACCCCAGAGCTCTTACACTCATATCCTACACACCCAGAGCTCGAATACTCTCATATCCTACACTGCAAGAGCTTTACTCACCCATATCATACACACTAAAGCTCTCTCACTCACTCACTCACACACACACACACACACACACACACACACACACACACACACACACACACACACACACACACACACACACACACACACACACACACACACACACAATCTCATATCCTACACTCTCAGGAGAGCATTGGAGACACACACGCACAGTCATATCATGCACCCTCTGGGCAGCACACACACACACACACACATGCCCCCTCAGGACAGCATTGCACACACACTCACATCCAGCACCCTCAGCGGAGTATAGCAGACACACACTCATTCTACACCCACAGATGAGCACGGCAGGCATAGTCCACTCCAACAAATCCATAGGAGACATGATTTCTCATATAATCAATGACCATATGCAGCAGAGCCTTTCATTTAAGGAGGATTGGCTGGGCATCGAGCTTTTCTAAACTTAAGTGCTGAATACTAAAGGATTTAATCTCTGGATATGGATAGTCTATTATCAAAACCAATAAATGGAATACCTAATGACAGCCTTTCTTTGGGTAGTGCTCTGGTACACAGATACATGTACATGTTTGGTATTTCAGGTTACAATTCTCTCTATATGGACTCTAAGGGCTTGTGTCCACAGGCAGCTTTTTTTGCGCTGGAATTGCCTATGAGCTCATTTTCAGAGCACTTCTCTCAGATGATTGTTGTTGCCAGTTTACAAAAACTACCTTCTCAGCACTTCCCTAATCCACTGTTGTGAATGTTAAGTCTTTGTAGTTTAACATAACCTCAGAAAGGTCAGCTAAAACAGCGGAAAGAAATCGCGATTAGTCTTAGCAACTGTGCGAATTAATGCTCATTTACTAATCAGTAAAAGTAAATGAGAACCTCAGCAATAACGAGTACCTAGCAACAGCTCCTGGTCTCTACAGTTGTAGTAAACTTTAATACTAGCAGCCAACTTGTCAGCAAATTTAAACTGGACTTAGATGCACTGTCGTCAGTTAGAAGGGGACTGGGAGGAAAAGGGCGGCAATTCAGGGGAAAGCTAGGTCGTAATTAAAAGCACACAAATACAGCACAGCAAAAACCTGACGACTTTAAATGAAAAGAGCAATGGATCAAATGAGAAAGAGAAATTATCAAAGAATTGTGTGTTATTTCGTGCTTCGCCATCTGGCATCGAATACGAAGACATTGGCCAACAGGTTAATATCTGACATTGTTGTCCATATTGTAAGTCCCACCCTCTCGATTTTTTATTGGTTGGTGAGAGGGAAGCAACATCACTCAGTTCTAGACAGGCCCCCAGAAACAGGGCTGGGCCACACACCAACCTGGGCTCAGTGGTCATCCTGATTTTGCAAGTTGCTTGATGCCATGGGGGGATAAAACAAATTTCTCCATAGGGAATAACTGGAAAAGACACTCCACTAAATCTGTGAATAAATTTTTCTAACAACCACAAGCAATCATTACAGAATCCAAGACTTTTTCCATCTTAAATCATTGCTGTCTCTTTCCGCAGTAGCAACAAAAAGTTGCATTTTTAAAACTTGAATTTGATTAGCTAGCTAGCTAGTTTGTATTCGGATTAATACTGAAATTGACTTTGACGTCCTATAGCTATGCATGTTGGTTTGACGTAAAATCGGATCATTTTTGACAGCAATGGGCAATAAACGATTCTGAACTTTTCAGTGACCTTTGACCTTGATCTTCACCCAATTCATTCCAAAATTTAATGGGATCTATTCTGGGTCACTGCCCACCTTTCAGCCAAATTGGGTTTAAACTGAGACAGTGGTTTTCTTCTAATCTTGCAAACAAACAAACAAACAAACAAACAAACAAACAAACAAATAAATAAATACACAGAACAAGTCAATTACAATACCCTCGCCTTACCATTTTGGAGGGTGGGGGGTACTAAAGTTCACAACAATGCTTTGAATACAACACTTCATTAACATAACAGCAATCCTCAGACAAGACACTGATAGGAGCTATAAATGCAACAACAGCCTGTACAGATGTGAGACTCAAGACAGGAATCCAGGGCGGATCTAACTGTCACTTGCCAAGATGTACAATTTCCACATTCCATGCGGGTTCATTAGTCACATGACATTCACCATGGCAAGTCACACAAGGCTCACCACTGATTGTTGTAAGGAATTTTCATGAAGGTGCACATGCATAAGAAATTTGCGTCGCTGCTCATTTTCTTGTGTGCAGCAGGCGAAGGGTAGCTTATTTTTTGGGGCTCGCTATTATTTATGCGCCATTAACGCAGGGACGCATTGCAGAATGAGCACTGTTAAAATGGAAAATGGAATTCAGAGAAAGTTTTGGATTAATTGGTTACGAATATGATTGTCATCCTTAAAATACCATGTGTAATGCATATATGTTTTCAGTGCAGCCCATTGGTGGTCTTGGACATTTCTTAATAATTTCTTAATCATTATTGGCTTACCCATTGGTCTAGGTTATTCGGTAAATGGCTTGTTTGATTCTAAATCATGTGATCTAAAATAAGGACAGGCTGTGATCAATCTTGCGTTAAAAAAGGCTTTAATACATGGCAAGCAACTAAAAATCCTGTAACACGAGCATTACCGGCAGTTGGGCATAAAGAGGTCTTAAAACGTATAAAGCAATAAGCATAATCGCTTTTCACATGGTCTACATAACATGAGGAACTTGGCAGGATAAAATGTAGAAAAAATACAGGACTATGAAACGATTATCAATCATCAGCTTTCTGCATTCGGTTCTGATTTCTTTGGCAAGTATCCATTCACCTGCTTTACTCATTTACACCCCAAGTTGACGCCGTAGGCAACATAATTATTGGTCCAACACATCAACCCGATTCAGTCCCAGACTACTGATCCTGATATAGTAAAAAAAAGCAACTATCGGCCCGATACATCAGTCAACTGCAATATATCGGTCGGTTATAACAGTTACAACAAGAGCTGCGCTCAGAGAGCGCAAGTACCTCCACCAATGAACTCAGTGTTATTTTGGCCAGTATTGGCTAGCAACCCTGGGTTTATGCAGTCCTGAAGTCTTTGCGCAAATGTTTTTAATGTGTTTTTGACCTTTTGCATGCCCTTGACCTTGACCTTTGACCTTAACCTCCCAAAATCAAATCACCTCTTTCTTGACCAATACTTAATCATTTCACCAAATTTGATGAAAATCCATCCATAACTTTTTGCGTAATCCTGCTTACAAACAAAACAACAATCCAACCAACAGACAAACGGTATTGATCACATAACCTCCTCCTACTTCATTGGGCGGAGGTAATTAGTTATAATAAAATAATATTGTTTAATTGTTGCAAAATGTACCACCTCCTGCCTCACACCCCTTTTTTGTGCAGTTTATCTCTCAAACTCAGAGTCTGCTCTATTTTACAGGAAAACAGCAACCCTGCAAGTTAGCAGAGTATAGATTCAGTTCAGTCTGCTCAGCAAGATCTTTGACTTTGCTTGTTGCAATCGAGCCTGCAGTGAGATTCACACTGGGTGGGGCTTTCACCTTTAGGAATAATTTCTTTGCACCGTTAAACCAGGGAAGACGAGTCAAATATAGAAGTAGACCCAGCTTTGAGCACAGGATCAAATCCCCCCTCCCACCCCCCACCAGATGGCCCAGGAGAGGAGCCAGACTTACCCACAGCTTGCTCTCGTAATAGAACGCGTCCAGCAGTTTCACAATGTGCGGATGGTCACATGATGCCAGGATGTCGATCTCCACCATGTAGTCCTCAAGTTCTTCCTCCGTCTTTGTATCGATGACCTTAGCGGCTGCCAGTGCCCCAGTCTCTTTATTCTGGGCCTGAGGAAAAGCATCAAAAGAGGCAGAAATGTGTTACTCCACACACTAAAAACCTGCTGCCGCAACAAAGTGAGGCCAAGTCTGTCCCGAGCTATGTGGCTCATCACGCCAGTGCTTAACCCTGGTTTCTGTAGCATAAAGCGACTAGGAGAATTGCTACTCCCCCTGGATGGGATGCTAGTCCATTGCAGGTTACCCCCCCAGCTCTTAGTTAGGTTTCCCCGACCACTTACTGGTACCCAACTGTACACCTGGGTAGAGTGGCGCACTGCGGGAGTAAAGGGTTTTTGCCCAAGAACACAACGCGAAACGCCAGGGCAAGGACTTGAACTCAGGACCTTTCGATCCCAAGTCAAGCATATTTAACCACTGCACCGCAAAACAAACAAAGAAAAAAGCATTCGCTCCTGCAACACTTTCATAAGATGGAAAAAACTCTGGCGATCCTACTATGAATGAATAAGTGACACATCCTCATGACACATTAAAAGAGGAATAGGAGATATTTATAGATATAATAGGAGTTTTTGGAATCTGAAACAAAATGTCAAATCTTATACCAAATCACAGCATATAGAATACACTGCCTGGCCACAAAAAAGTCACCACCTGGATTTAACAAAGCAAATAGGTTAGAGCCTTCCATTGGATAATTACTGCAGTGAATAATAGGTTTCATCTGGCAACAAGTTATTTAATTAATCCTAAAGTAAGCAGTGAGTACCTTCCCATTTCTTAAACAACCTTGTCAGAAGACATATCCGTTGATCATACAAAAGACGTTAGTCTGTTTCAGAAGAGTTAAATTATTGGTCTGCATCAAGCAAAAACAACAAAGGAGATTGTTGGAACTACAAAAATTGGGTAGAGAAATTTTCAACGCATTACTGAAATCTGGAAGGATAGCGATGAACCATCATCCTTGAGGAAGAAATTTGGTTGGAAAAAAATCTTGAATAATCATGATCAGAGATTACTTGAACGTTTGGTGAAACAAACTATTAAAAATAAATAAATAAACAAGTGTTGCCACTAAACATGGCCATGTCCACTGCTAGGTCACGGAAATCGACTGGGGTCGGCGTATCACACTAATACACATTGAAGCCAAAGATGAATGAAATCGGTGTAACCGTTCTTGAGATATCGCGTTGACACCAAAGGGAAGTGACGGACGGATGGAGCTGAATACTATGTCCCCCGCTCCGCTTGCTACCGCGGCGGCAGGGGACAAAAATCCACTGGTGTCTGAGTACCCCCTAAAACACCTTGATACCAAAGATGAATGAATTTGATCAAACCGTTCTTGAAATATCATGTTGACAATGTATTTGTAATTGGTCAAATGTTCATAATGACCTTGAGAATAATGCCAAGGTCACGTAAATGGAGTGGGCTGTGAGCACCCCTAATACACATTGACACCAAAGATGAATGGAATCGGTCAAACCGTTCTTGAGATATCATGTTGACAAGGTATTTGTAAGTGGTCAAATGGTCGTAATAACCTTGAGAATAATGCAAAGGTCACGGAAATCGGCTGGGGTCGGCTTATCACACTAACACATGTTGAAGCCAAAGATGAATGAAATCGGTCAAACCGTTCTTGAGATATCGCGTTCACAACAAACAGGACATGACGGACAGACGGAGCTGAATACTATGTCCCCCACTCCGCTCGCTACGGTGGCGACGGGGGACAATAAAAAAAAAAAAAAAAAAAGAATCAGCAGTAGAACTCACAGCTATGTTTAATAGTGACAGTAAGAGCATTCCCACATGTACAACGTGAAGAGAACTCAAATGATTGGGACTAAACAGCTGTGTATCCTTAAGAAAACCACTTATCACTGAGGCTATTTGGGGGAAAAAAGGCTTCAATTTGCAAGGGAGCATAAAGATTGGACTCTGAAGCAATGGGAAAAGGTCTCGTGGTCGGATGAGGCCAGGCTTATCCTGTTCCAGAGTGATGGGCGCATCAGCATAAGAGGAAAGCCACCCATCATGCGTAGAGCCTATCGTATACTGTGGGGTGCAAAAATTTGGGCACCCCTGGTTTAAATTTCTGTTACAATTAATCTCCAAGTGACTGAAAGCAAACCTGAACATTCAATGCTACAAAGTTAAAACATGACACATTTCATCACATTTTAAAGCAAGAATAATTTTTGTTTTTAACTTTTTACAGTTTCAAAATAATAAAACAAGGGAAAAGGCCTTGTGCAAAAGTTTGGGAACCCTGTCAGCTAGTACTTTGTAACTCCTCCTCGGGCAGCTAAAACAGCTTGCAAGCGCTTCCTGTAGCCAGCTGAGAGTCTTTTAATTCTTGTCTTTGGAATTTTTCCCCATTCTTTCTAACAGAAAACCTCTTGCTCAGAAATATTCTTCGGCCATCTTGCTTGCACGGCATGTTTGAGGTCTCTCCACAGATTTTCAATAATATTCAAGTCTGGGGACTGTGATGGCCATTCCAAAACCTTCATCCGTATTTCCTGGAGGTACTTCATGGTGGATTTTGAGGGATGCTTCGGGTCATTGTCTTGCTGGAATACCCAACGTCTCTTCAACTTCAATTTCTGAACTGAGCTTTGAACATTAGCCTCGAGAATGTCTTGATATTTGGTGGAATCCATTCTTCCTTCCACCCGCACAATATTGCCTGTGCCCCCAGCTGCCACACAACCCCAAAGCATAATGGATCCACCTCCATGCTTAACAGTTGGCAACGTGTTCTTCTCTACAAATGCTTCACCTTTTTTTCTCCAAACATACCTTCTTTGGTTGTGGCCAAAAAGTTAAATTCTGGTTTCGTCAGTCCAAAGCACATTGTTCCAACAGGCTTGAGGTTTCTCAAGGTCCTCTTTTGCATACTTCAGATGCTTAATTTTGTGTTGAGGTCGTAGGAAAGGCTTCTTTCTTGCAACTCTGCCATGTAGGCCTTTGTTGTTTAAGGTACGCTGACTGTATTGCTGTCCTGTGAACAACTAGACCTGTATCTGCTACTCTTTTTTACAGCTCTTTTGCAGTGATGTGTGGGTTCTTCTGAGCATTTCTCACCAGATCTCGGGCCATTCTATCTGAAATTTTTCTTAGTCTTCCAGATCTTGCCTTGACTTCAATTGTTTCATTTATTTTCCATTTTCTTACAATGTTTCTAACAGTAGAAATGGGTAGTTCGAAACATTGCAAGAGTTTTTTGTACTTTTGTTGGTGGAGGTGAATAATCTTGATTCTGACATCCTTGGACAACTGCATAGAGGAACACATGGTTTTTAACACCAGACACAACAGCCACCACAGTCGGATACTTTAGAAGGCATGGACTTACTTCTGAATATATAGTTCAACCCTGGAATTATATTCACCTGACTAATTGAAGCCCTAACGAGTAAATCGCCTGGGTCTGGGCCTTAGTAATCATCTTCTTCCTTGCTTTTAAATTTGCAGAAAGGTGTCACGTTTAACTTTGTAGCATTTAGTGTTCAGGTTTGCTTTCGATCACTTGGACATTAATTGTAACAGACATTTAAACCAGGGGTGCCCAAATGTTTGCATCCCACTGTAAGCCTTTGAGGATAGTGCTGTGATCTGGGTTTGCTTCAGTTGGTCAGGTCCAGCTTCAGCAACGATATGAGCCCAATCAAAGTGACACTATCGTTAACTCCTGGATAAACTGTTTGTGAATCTGACCGCCTGTGGTCGTGATAACGGCAAATTGATTGATTGACTGACTGACTGCTTGTTTAGTGAGTGACGCTCAAGTCTCATCTCAACACTCCTTCCGAAACTTCGCTTATCCAGGAGAAAAAATGAGGTCAGCTGAATATTTGAATATACTGAAAGACCAAGTTTTTCCATTAACCTTTTAAGTTCTTAATTTTTACTCATCGTATCCCTCCAAAAGTTAATCATTCATTATTTAGTTGACAAATGACCTTCAGAAGGACTCACAGATACACTACCGGTCAAAAGTTTCAGGACACCCTAATTTTTCCAGTTTTTTATTGAAAATTATGCAATTCCAGTCCAATGAGTAGCTTGAAATGGTACAAAGGTAAGTGGTGAACTGTCAGAAGTTTTAAACAAAAGCTAAGGTTACCCAGGTTTTTTGTACACCGTCGAGTAGGTGAAAGGATGGTTCCTCAGTGTGTGACATCAACTGTCAAACATGGAGGAGGAAGCGTGATGGTCTGGGGCTGTTTTACTGGATCCAAGGTCAGTGACTTACAGAGTGAAAGGTACCCTGAACCAAAACAGCTCCCACAGCATTCTGCAGCGCCAAGCAGTACCCTCTGGTATGCGCCTAGTTGGTCAGGGGTTCATTCTACAGCAAGATAATGACCCAAAACATAAGTCCAAGCTCTGCCAGAACTATCTTAGGAAAACAGAAGAAGATGGTGAGCTTAAACATAGAGTGGCCAGCACAGTCTCCAGACTTAAACCCCATCGAGATGGTTTGGGATGAACTGGACAGAAGAGTGAAAGCAAAGCAACCTACGAGTGCCACACAATTATGGGAACTTCTGCAACAGAGTTGGGCAGAACTTTCTGAAGAATATTTGATTTCCATTGTAGAAAGAGTGCCACGATTGTGTTCAGCTGTTATATCTGCCAAAGGTGGGTACTTTGAGTCAAAAGCTTAGAATACATTTTGGTTTATAAATTGATTCCATGATTTCTGTTTAACTTCAATTGTTTATTTGTTTTATCATGTCTATGCTTTTATTCCAGAGTACACTGAGACACTAAACTGCATAATTTTCAATAAAAAACTGGACAAATTGGGGTGTCCTAAAACTTTTGACCGGTAGTGTACTTGCAAACCCTTCTGAAGGTCATTGCCAACTAAAAACTGACAAAATTGTTGACCTTTTGAAGGCTGAAATTTGAAATTTTGCTTCATATATTTTGCGCCTTGAGTGACTATAGCAGGGATTAGCACTTTAAGGGTTGATGGATTTTATTTCTTCCCTGATGGCACAGGCATTATTCGGATGACAATGGCAGGGTTCATCGGGCTCAGACTGTGAGAGAGTGGTTCAGGGAGCATGAGATATCATTTACACACAGGGATTGGCCATCACAGAGTCCAGACCTTAACCCCATTGAGAATCTTTTTTTGAGCAGTGTACCTAAGCCATCACATGCTGCACGCCCCAGTGTGTCACTGAGCCACAATAGGCCTCCACACTGAATTCTGCTTCTCTTTAGAGCCGTCCAAAGCAACCAAAAACCAAAAGCTTTAAGTACTTCCTCTCTAACCAAACTACCATGAGTCACAGACAGCATGAAGCCTCGTGAAGTGGCGGAGCTCAACAATTGTTGAGCAAATGGTGAGGAATAAGCAGAAACTGGGCATCACAACAGCCCTTTATACCTTCAGTGAAGAAATGCACAATAATTACATGAAACTTGCGATGTTAACCTGAATTAAATGTTTGCATAAATATCACAGCAGACTCCAGTGAGTGAAGTATTATTAATGATGGGAGACCTAGTGCAACTGAATGAATATGTGCTGCACTGAAATGACCAAGTTATTACAATGTAGACAACTGATTCCAGTACCACAGTTATATAATAACAGACTTTTACTTTACACAGGACGATCTGGGTTACATACAAGGGGTGCTTTTCGTCTGGCCTGTAAGAAGTTTTTATGAACCGTCCCATTTGCAGCACAGGATACCCAAAAAGCTGAGGCAGCACTTCTGACCAGCAAGAGGGCAAAAAAAAAAAAGAAAGAAAGAAAAAAAAACAAACAAAAAAAAACAGAGCAGCTCGAATGGGATGGGATTTGGCACCACAGCAGTCATGACTCTGAACAGCAGTCAGACTGCTCATTTAAGTCCATGAACACTCACTCCTTATGTTCAACGGGTAACTTCAGCGTGTAACTTTAGTAACTTCAGAGTGCAACTTTACCATGTAATTTCAGAAACTTCAACATGCTGCTTCAGTCACTTCACCACGTGAATTCAGTAACTTCACCATTTAACTTGAGCAACTTCAGCATGTAACTTCAGTA